>JAQPPZ010016604.1:740000-1977500 GCA_028583015.1 Wollemia nobilis | reverse complement strand
TCATCTCAATATGTAAATTATTTTGTTTTAATATAATTTTTTCAAATTATTTTTCAAAATAACTTTATTAGAGTAGGAATCAAACATCTTGAATAAGATCATGCTTGAGGTCACTTTAATATGCATGTAGGAGCTTCTTGGAGTTGGAGAGTGTCCCTTAATGGGGGATGCAAAGTATGGGTATCTTTGTGTCCCATTTTAGCTTAATTTGGGATGTTGGAATATGTGGTGGTTAAGCTTCCCTTGAGTCCACAACCAACTACTTATACTTGTATTTGTTATATTTTTCCTTTAGGACCACATAAACCTTGAAAATGTTCTTTTATAATTTTTTTATAATATGTTATCCCTAAGGGTTGGTCTCACAACATTGACATAAATGTATCATTTATTTAAGTATAAATAACCCTTCAAATAGATCATTTGGACTATTGGTTGGTGTAGACATCCAATTTTGACATGCCTAGCACGACAACATCCTTAATTAAGGAACAAAAGAGCACATAATTAGGATGCCCTAATCAAGGAAAAGTGGACATAAAATATGGCATATTTCATCAATTTCTAATCCTACTAAAACTCATCAATTAACTTCCCTTCACAATCCTTTTGATCAAGAAAATCAAGTCAACCATTCTCATACCCAAATTTTGGGTGTTTTTGGATCTAAAATAAGCTCATATTTGGGAAACATTTTTCCTTATCAAATCATCTCAAAAATTTATAAAAATCCCACCATTAGATTGGTCTTGAAAATATATTTTCAACGAGTATAGATATGTCTATGTTTGGATATCGATTAATGCCCTATATTTCATAAAAACTACACCTAGGTAGGAAAATTGCAAAAATGCCACAATTTTTCAAAAATGCCAATTGAAATTTTGTATATTGTGGTGAATTTGCAAACCACTCATTTAGATCATTTGATCAGTCAACTAGCCTCTTGACAAAAAACACCATCCACTATCACATTTTCTAATGGTAAATTTATCATATAGTGGTTATTTTGCAAAAATAACCAAAATCATCTAGCACAAGCCATAAGCACATATATTCCTTCATCCCACTCTCTTCCTTGATCACACATGCTCTAGATCATCACCAAGCCTATGAATTTGGATTTTGATTTTTTCTCTAATATCATTTTGAATCCATTTTTCCCATCAATTAATCCTCTAAAAATATATAAATAGAGCCCATAAGAAGGGCATTCATCAAGAATTCTCAAGCTATCAAATCCATGCAAATGTTTCTTCTCAAGCTCTCTTTCTCTCTTTCTCATTTTCTCATTTGAAGCACTCTCACCAAGCATTTCGAGCATATTCATCAAAAATTTTGGAGTAAGTCAATCAAGGTAAAGTGAGAATTGGATAAAGAGGATCATCTTGGAGTGAGGAGGAGCATGTGCTGGGAGTGTATATTTTCTTAGCACTTCTCTTTGTCCATTCTTCTTATCTTTATTTTATTCATTTTACCTCTTATTTTGGCCTTGCAAAATTGGTTTCTCATTTGGCATTACTAATCCTTTTCTCTTGTTTATTTAGAATTTTCTAACACTCTTTTTTTATCCCTTTCATGTTTATTTACATTTACTTTATTCATTTACAACAAGTCCTTCCATTTCATAAGCAATTTTTCTTCCATTATTGTTAGAAATAGATTATATTACATAATTTGGATCATGTAAATGTACCTTCCTAGGTACATACTTAGGACATTATATTACTTTAGGGGGAAGTTATATAGTTTCTTCATACAATGTAATAAATGCTCAAGTGTCAATATGCAAGTTGTATATGTGTAAGGTATCCCTTGCACAACTAGGTAGGGTGGTGGCCAAGGAATCTATATTCCTATATAAAAAGGGCCTCATTGTAACAAGTAGGATATAGAGAAGCTTAGAGCAAATTCATAGGTAGTAGAATTGTGTTGTGTAGATCACAACATATTGGTTATGAGTGCAATGTAGTCTAGTAACTTTTTTCATGGAGTTTGCATTTCCTCCATAGCTACATTGTATTCATTTCCATCATTTCTATTTATAGCATATTTCAGTCATCTTGTAAATTTAATTTTTTTCATATTATTTTGCATCTTGTGAATGCTATCTCCCATTTCATACTATATACTATATCAAAATATAACAGTGGTATCAGAGCCATGGTAGATCTAGCTACAATATTTCAATGGGAAAACCACCATTATCATTGAGCCCAAGTTTTTTTTCAACCTGATGAGCTACTAGACCAGCCACTATCAAAAACTCTTAGAAGAGTCTAGGTGGTGAATTAGGGAGAGCCACAAGTGAGTACTAAAAGAAATATCAGTTCCAAAAATATTGAGATTACATTTGGCTATAATATTTCCACAGAGTTGTAAAAAAAACTCGTGAAGACTAGGACTCGACATTCAATCCACTAGATTGACAAATCAACTAATGAAGATCATTCAGGATATATAGAATTTGTTAACCATTGCCCAAAGTTTCTTTTGTTGTATAAATTTAATTCTCAAATGATTGGGACTCCTACTACAATAGAAAGCTAGGATACTTCAAATTCATTACCCGAAGGTCGATGTGCCTTCATAGTGCGGAGATTAGTTCCTTATGCAAGAAAAGAATATTGCGAAAGAATATTTTTGGAGAAGAGTCATGGTGAAGTTAGGAGACTATAGACATCCATTGATTGAGAACTTCATAGACCGTAGTAGCTTTTATATAGAATAAAAGGCCATAGTAGCCTTGATTCAGAAGAAAAGGCTATAAAAGCCTTAATCTAGAAGAAAAGGCCATAGAATCCTTGATCCTGAAGAAAAGTCCATAAAAGCCTTGATCCTGAAGAAAAGGCCATAAAAGCCTTGAACCAGAAGAAAATGCCACATAAGACTTTGTTAGAGTAGGTTGTTTACCTTAGCTCATGTCCACCTAGGTAATTTATTTCCCTTTTATTTAGTTATTCCATGTGTTGTCCCTACCCACTTATGTGTGGATATTTCATTTATCTTATTTAGATATTATGAGATGTTATAGATTTATTTCTTAGATATTATGGAGATATCATTAGGTTTGACTATTCTTAGGATTTATGGGGATATTATTAGGTATATTTGAATGCTTGAGATTATTTCTCCCCATGGCAATTACAGATCTATGGACCATATCACCTTTTCCTTTTGTACAGTGGATATTTATCCTTAGCTTGATCCTACCGCTATGGTTGATCATCCTTGCCTATATAAGCAAGGCACCTTAATTTTACTCATGAGAAATTTTGTAGAGGGGGAAAACTACCCTACTACGTATAATTCCCAAACAAGGTTGAATCTGTAAAAGAGTAGAAAGCCTCGTGGGGTGAACCACAGGGGTGTGTTGTACTCTACACTCGGTGCTAGGGGGGAGGGTTCACCAGGAATGGTTTTAGGACTCACTCCAAGTCCTTGGGATACTTAGGATTATTTGACATATTCAATTTTAAACAATCACCTAAGTTTGGCCTTTCTAGATTTAATCTAAGAAAGATAAATAATAATGCAAATATCAAGAATATACAACCAAATACAAGCATACAAGAGCTATCCTAGAAATTATTATTTCTTTTGAATGCTCACTAACCTAGGGTTTATTTCAAAAAACCAAATACAAGAGCATACAACCAAATACAAGCATACAATAGCTATCCTAGAAATTATTCTTTCTTTTGAATGCTCACTAACCTAGGGTTTATTTCAGAAAACCTTTAAATTAGAAATATGTACAAGAGTAAATACACAAAAATGTATCCCTAGATGTGAGCTAAATGCTTTTCACTTTCAGATTTCTAGAAAGTAATAATGAAATTCAAACTATCAACCAATAAGATTGATAGAGCACTTATCTAGACCGATGGTTGATTTAGCCTTTTATGCCTCTTATCCAGTGATATTAAATATTCATGTTCTTGCAAGATCACTCATAAAACCCTAAAAAATAAAATTAGTATTAGGGGGGTTGCATAGGCTATTGTATGATAGATCTAGCAGCAGTCAAGCCCCCTAGGTACTTTTAGATGACCTTCTAACACAAAAGCAAAAATTAACCTTTGGATATTTAATCATAAATTAAAAAAAATAGTAGTAGATAATAGGAATGAATATACAACAATATGATCTAGAGAAAGAATGGAACACAACAGTGAAAATAGAATCTAAAAATTGCCCTCGGTGTGCCCTAGGGCAAAATCGTACCTCACTTAGAGTGGGTGTCATATCACAGCAGCAAAGTTGTGCCTTGCCTGAACGGAGCACGATTTCACTTCTATGAATAACTCTACCCTAATTAGGGCAAATGAAGTCACACCTCGCTAAGACTAAGTGCAATTTCACTACAAACTAAATAAAATTAAAATCATATGGAGAGAATGAAATAAATGTAGAAAATAAAGTAAGCAAACCCTTGATGAATGTCATAAAAGCAGGTTGAAGAGAACCAAGTATTCAATCAGGCACTCTATCTCTTAAAAACTACACCACAAATCCACCAAGTCTCACAACAAATCAATCCAATCCACACAATAGAAGATCAATATGAAATTTGCACTTTGGGGGTTAGCTTGCAGTAGAGAGAAAATAAGAGAAGAAGAAAGAGAGAATAAATTGAAGCTTAATCAATTTAATGGGTAGCACATTCGTTCATATATCATACTTACTTTATTCTTATTACCTTGTTATCATTTGGCAAAAAACATTCTTCCTTTTATAGATGAAGTTGGAGGAAGAAAGTGGGCACAAATAAACCCACAACCAATGCCAAAACACACGAGTTTTAAACTTGGGTCTAAGCGGGCTCAAAAATAATAAAATAAAATAAAATAAGAAATTAGGTTAAACAGCAAAGTCGCACCCCATCCTTGTGGGGTGCGAAGTCGCACCTCGTAAAGATGAGACACAATTTTGCTAAAAGACAAACAAATTAAATAAAGGAGGGACATAGGCCTTATATTGCTCTTGGAAAGGGGTGAGGTCCTCTTAGAGGCACTAAGGAAGATTTTACACTCAAAGTGGGTCAATTTTTCATGTCTACATTTTTCCCCCTCTTTGATGCATTTATGGCCTACTAAATGCATCAAAGAAAGGATGTAGACTCCTATGGGTAAGCATATAGTAATCATAGAACAAGCATAATGAAGGGGTGGTCAAGTTTGGGCAAAGGGATGAGACATTACTACCATTAATGTCTCCATGGCTAGGGTGTCCCCTCAAGTTTTGAAAAGAATAAACATTCCTTAAGAAACTCAAAAAAGGTAAAGAAAGAAAATGTAAAACACAGCAATAGAGAAAATAAGAAAAGGCAGCAAAGAGTATTGGGTATAATATGAATCTAATGCATCTAGCATGAAATGCATGGATTAATAGAAGAAAGGTAAAGGAAGAAGATGAGAAGAGAAGAGAAGAATAAACAAAAAACTAGGAAGAGGAAGAAGAAGAAAAAAATGATAAAATCTCCAAAGGTCAACCATCTAAAATCGAGAAAGAAGCTAAATTAGAACCTTGACTAGAGGGTGTTATGCTAAAAATATGGTCCATGTATGGAGTGAAGAACCCGATATGGGTGTAGTACTCACTAAATATGTACCAGTAAGTGAAGTGTATAGTGTAACCCACTATGGGTGATTTCTCACTAGTGATTATTGTGGGGTTATTACCTGCTAGGATGTATGTCGAGGCCTACTGAAATGGCTAAGGAGCTGATCCTGTAATGGGGTGTTGGACCTGCTGAGTCAAAAGAGAGATGTAACCTTATAAGGTTGTTATAATGTATGTTTATGTAAAATGATGTATATATGCCAGTACTATCCAAGAGGGTGTATGCGCATGTATGCATGGACCAATCAATATGAGCATAATAGGATGAGTATGTGTATGTGCTAGAAGAAATAAGTGGAAGAAAATAAGGAGTAATGAATTGTGTGTGTGTGCCCCCAACTTGAAGTTTCAACTAGTGATAAATCAAGAGGGAGGATATGTACAAACAAATAAGAGAATAATGTATATCTTTATCTGAACAAATAAGACAAAGGAGAAATAAGAATCATGCAAAATACAAGGACATACCAAAAGAGGATTGCTTTCCTTGAGTTAGAGGAGAAATATTGATCATTGTAAAACTTTTAAAGTCAAGGAATACAAGAAGAAGAGATAATATAAGAAAGATCAAAAGCAATAAAGAATATAAGGGATGAAAGTGCATGAGACCTAGGTTGGGGCCTCGTTAGGCATCAGAAACCTAGTGAAAGAGCAATGCATGTGATCTATGACATAACTAGGTATCATCGTATGGCATTATCACAAATCCCCAAAAACTACATGATCAAGTAGTAATGAACAAGCATCCATGCAAATATGACAAGCAATATGCAAGAATAGAATGATAGGCAATCATGCATAATATGATAGGCAGATGTGCATAATATCAGGCAATCATGCAATATGATCTAACTAAAGGCATATGCAAAATGAAGGACTAGGTTAAGCATAATATATTTTTAAGTGCATTATATTCATAGGTTATTTAAGCTCTTTACCATCCATGGAAGCTAACTTATAAGAACCAGATCCAAACTTAGCTACTACCACAAATGGCCCTAGCCAATTGGGCTAAAATTTACCTCAAATATCAATACAAGCATTGGTATTGCATTGGTTTTCTTTGAGAACAAGGTCCCCAACCTCAAAATAATTATTGTAATTTTTTTTAGAATAAGATCACTGCAGCCTATCCTAATAGGCTCACAAATGCTCTAAGGTATGGATGCACTTTTCATCTAGTAGCTCCAATTGGTGCAAATGCTCTGCATAAAACTTGTCACCAACCTCAACATCTTGTAACAAGATACACAAAGAGAGGACTTCCAACTCAAAAGGGAACACTACCTCAAACCCATAAACCAATACATATGGAGAGGCTCCTATGAGAGTACACATGTTATTACAAAAGGCCCACAAGGTAGGATAAAGCCGAGTATGCTAGTCACAACCTGTCTTATAAACCAACTTCTTTAGATGTCTCGGCTTGTCAATTACCTTGGGGGTAATAAGGAGTTGACTATTTGTGCTGAATATTGTACTTAGAAAAAATATTATGGACATCCTTGTTCTTGAAAGGAGTATCATTGTCAAAAATAATTATCGAAGTAATCCCAAACCTACAAAGGATCTGGTTGAAGATGAACTTAGAAACCTGAGTTCCAATCATCGTAGCCAAAGGCATGGCTTCAACCCACTTAGTGAAGTACTAAGTTGCAACAATGATGAACTTATGACCATCAGATGACATTGGGTTAACCTTCCTAATAATGTCCAATACCCACATGGAAAAATGCTACGGAGAAGATATCACTCGAAGATCTTGAGAAGGAGCATGAATAATATGATCATAGCATTGACACTTGTCGCAACATCAAACAAAATTACATGCATCTTTCTCCATGGAAGGCCAATAATATACCATCCGAGGAGCTTTTTGGCAATCACATTGCCACTAAAATGACCTCCACATGAGCCTTCATGAGCGTCACTAAGAGCAAGTCGAACTTCATTAGAGGTAAGGCATCACAAAAGGATACCTTCAAAATAACGTTGATATAAAGTATTACTGATTATAACAAATCAAAATGCTCTTTTGTGCAATAACTTACATTGATTGCAACCTAAACCATTAGGAATAGAACCATATTTAATAAAATTAAAGATGTAATTATATCATGGTTCAGATGGGGAATCTTCGATGGAAAAACACTCTAAAGGATCCAAACAAGAACTCAAGTACATGGGTTCCCAGAGTTATCAGATGATAATTGAAGCTTTGATCATATTCTAACTCCAAAGGGAACAAAGATGAAGTAGTAGCCATGGCATCTACATGGCGGTTTGAGGATCTAGGGATAGACTCTATGGTCACCTACTCAAAAGAAGACAACAATTTGGTAACAATCTCCTTACAGGGTTTAAGCTTATCATCCCGGTTCTAATAAATATCATTAATCTGATTAACCACAAGTTGAGAGTCACCAAAAATCAAAAGGACCTTAACTTGAAAATCTAAAGCTGCTCTATGACCAAGGATCAAAGCTTCATATTCTATAGTATTATTAGTGCAATAGAAACAAAGCTTGAAGGACAAAGGAATGAGTTGTTTTTGTGGTGTAACTAGAATTACTCCCACTCTAGCACCCTTCATGCATCGGGCTCCATCAGAAAATAAATTCCAAGACTCAGACTCTTCAATTTCAACATTGAAGCACTCATCGAGAAACTCAACCACTATAGGATGGGCAGCTTCTAGGGGAGGGGAGGCTAACTGATCGACAATCACCTGATCCTTGATAGCGTTTTGACCTATAAAAGTTAAATAAAACTCACTAAGGACCAACACCCATTTAGAAGCTCGACATGACAGGTGGGGCTTAGACATCAAGTAACATAAGGGATCAAACTTTGTGATTACTAATATCTTATGGTTGAGCATGTAGTGTCTTAAATTCTGAGAGGAAAACACTATGTCAAGGCAAATATTCTCTAAGGGAGTGTACCTGGTCTCATATCTAACCAAAGTTATATTGATATAGTAGATATCTCTCTCTTTGTTTTTGTCATCATGCTGAGTCAACATAGCTCCTAAAGCATGATCCATGGCTGGTATGTAAAGCAAGATATGCCTACCAGGTATAGGGGGAACTAGAATAGGTGGGGAGGTAAGATACCTCTTGAGATCATCAAAAGTCTTCTAAAACTCGAGATCCCATCAAAAAACTATATCTTTCTTAAGGAGCTGAAGGAAAGGCTAACACTTATCAACTAACTAGGTAATGAACCAGTGGGTAGACTACAACTTACCTTGCAAACTACGAAGTTTGATTAGGGTACGAGGAGGAGGCATATCAATGATAGTTGCTACTTTGGCAAGGTCCACTTCAATACCTTGCCTAGACACTATGAAACCTAAAAACTTGCCAGATGTGACCCTAAACACACACTTAGCAGGTTTAAGATGAACCTTCTATTGTCGAAGCCTTTCAAAGATCTGTCTTAAGTCATGGACATGATCCTTTCATTCTAAATAATGATCCAAAAGGTTATCCACATAGTCCTAGATAATATAATGCATCATGTTATGGAAAATATAAGTCATGGCCCATTGATAGGTAGCTCCTAAATTCTTAAGGCCAAAAGGTATGACCTTCCAGCAAAAATTACCCTAAGGGGTGGTGAACATTATCTTGGCCAGGTCCTCAGGACCAATCATGATTTGATTGTAACCAAAGAAACCATCCATGAGCAAAAGTATTCCACATTTGGCAATGAAATCTACAATCTAATCTATGTTGGAAAAAGGAAAATCATCCTTGGGACTTGCTAAATTAATGTCCCAAAAGTCAGTACATACTCTGATTTTTCCTTCCTTGTTAGCTATAGGAACGATATTGGAAATCCAATCAAAATAGTCAATAGCTTTGTTAAAACCGACATCAAGGAGTTTTTGGAGATCCTCCTTGATCAAAAGGGTGACCTTCAGATGCATCTTTTGAATTTTTTTCTTAATAGGCTTAGCACTAGGCTTAGCTACCAAATTATGCATGACAAGGGAAGGATAAAGACCTGACATATTGGCATATGACCAAGCAAAAATATCCTGATATTATTTCAATAAATTGGTCAATTGCTCCTACTTATTTATGGTCAAGGCTTTGCCTAACTTAAGTATTCTAGGGGTTTCATCAGAACCTATGTTCACATATATGGTCTCATCAATAAGGATAAATGACTCATCCTCAAGAGGAGGTGGGGCAAGAATAACTCCTAATTGCTTAAGGTCCTTGGAAGACATAGAACCAAAGTCCACTTGAGAACTATAAGACTCAACCTGCATTGCACAAAGGATAGACCTGTCAAAGTTAGTATCACTCTGAGGGAAATCCTCATCTATGATACATGACTCTGGGGTTAATACCTTAGGAGAGGGTGGACCCTCATCCTTAACACTCCACTCTAAACTTTGATGGGATTCTTTAAAGAGAATATCTAAACAAGAAGAGTCGTCTTGATCCTACGATGAAGAATTTGTAGAAGAATTTTTAGAGGAATATTGTGATGAACTTATTTGAGCGAGATCTTCTACGGAACAAAATTTGAATGGACAAGGATCACCCATGATAGAAATGACTTGATTTTCAAATTCAAAATTTATGCATTGATGAAAGGTAGAAGGGATGGCTTCCATTGTATGGATCCAAGTTCGTCCAAGAAGAATATTAAAAGATGTAGGGCAAGACACCACATAAAATATTGTGTTTAAAATTTTTGGTCCAACTCTAATAGGGAGTAAAACAGTGCCACACGCTTCTTGAGAATCATTGCTGAAAGTCTTGATGGTGTTATTGGATGTAATTAAATTTTCTTTCCTTAACCTAAAATTTTAACATAAACTATGTGTACAAACATTAAGTGAAGAACCATTATCAATCATCACCCTTTTAATAAGGGTGTCAAAAATATAAGCAGTGATATTGTTGGAATTTTTGCCACATTGTTTTTGCTGTTGTTGTTCAAGAAAAATAATGCTCAAAGTGTAAAGATACTCACTCCTCTGTTTGTAAATGAAAAATCAAAGGTGTCACGATATTGCGACATGTTGCATTTTTGCAACCTATCGCATTTTTGCGACGTCCATACCATAAAAAAGCTAATCCCAAAAGATGTCACGATATCGTGACATGCCGCATTTTCACGACCTGTCACGTTTTTGCGAGGTCCAAAACCAAAATGTGCAAGCATGGGAATTGGTCACGATATCGCAACCTATCATAGTTTAGCGGTGCCAAATACAGAAAAGGGCTAAGTCAAGAAAGTGTCGCAATATCGTGACATGTCGCATTTTCGCAACCTATCGCGTTATCGCGGTCAAAGCAGTCAACGGAAGCAAAGCAGTAAAACTGTCACGATATCGTAACGTGTTGGAGTTTTGCGGTCAACATAGTCAACAGAAGCACTAAAATGAAGTTGTCGCGATATCACGACATGTCACAAAATCACGACTTGCAGTGGCCATGGCGCAGTGTGATGGAAAATGTCGCAATATCGCAACATAAATTAGCAAAGGGTAATGTCCATGAAAAATGTCACGATATCGCGACAAAAAAGCATGGAAAGAACAAAATGGTATGGAATGTCATGATTTCATGACATGTTCCATTTTCGCTACTTGCAAGAGGATGAAGGCCAAGGAAGAGAAAACCATCACGATTTCATGACATGTTGCAGTTTCACGGGTATATAAAAGAAAAGGACACAGAAGGAAGAAGATGTCATGATTTCGCGATGAAGTTTTCATGACTTGGAGTAGCGAAGAAGGCAGGTGAAGGAAAATGTCATGATTTTGCGACATGTTGAGGAAAGAAGCCCAAAAAAAGGAGAGTGTCATGATTTCACGACATATCAGGAAGACAAAGCCAAACGAGTAGAAGATGTCGCAATTTCGTGACATGTCGCATTTTCACAACTGGTGGCGGAGAAATAAAGTAGCAAGGTAAAAAGTGTCATGATTTCACGACATGTCACGTTTTTGCGACCTGTCACATTTTCGCGATCGAAGCAACAACAAAGGCCCGATACAGTTCTGTTTGCATTTTCATTCAAGATTGCATAGTAAAACATGAAGAGAAGATAAGGATCAAGTAAAAGCTCTCTAACTGATTTTTAGATCGTGGTCGAAGAGGCTTCAATATTAAATGTTGTTGATTACCGATGTGCACAAGATGGAAGAACCTGAGCAGTTTTTGATGTTGCCAGAATTAAAGACGCCTCCAATATTCAAACCTCCTGTTTGTGATCTCTTAACAACTTCCAGCTTCCCTTGATAACGATCATTTAACGAAGAAGTATGGGACCTTGTTTCTTTTTCATTTTCGGTTGTAATCCATTTAAAAACAGAGACTGTCATTTCTCCAAGGCAGATTAAGGGGATTGTTTCTTCGAGATCTGTTTCATTTATTAAATGTTGTAATACAAAAGGAAGAGGACGGACCTCTATAAATACCAATGTAAAACTCAAACAAAGGGAGGAGGATCTTGTTGCCAAAATTGAAATATTTTTCCTAGATGCATTTGCTTCCATTATTAGTGTCTTCTGGAGTTGGTGATCTAAATGGTTGTGCATGTTTAGCTTTTGGTCTAAGTTACTTCTGTTAGTCCAGTGTTAGCATAAGTTCAATTCTGTTGTTCTGAATTTGGCTGTGTTCATATTTGAATGTTTGAAGTACAATTGGAAGTGGACTCATGGCTAATGCGTGATCTAATTTTTGTATAAGTATTCTAAGAGTCAGTTGCTGCTTAGCTTTAGGACCTATTGAAGTTATTACTGTTTGAGGTTGTTCTCCCCATTAACAATCAGCTTCGGCGATATTCACATCCCTTTAAATTATTTCCCATTTCTTTTCGCATTATTTCCCTCTCTTTCAGCATTTTCCTATTTCTTTCCTACATCCTTATCTTCAAAACCAGTTTAGAGGAGTTTGGGAGCCAGCCCTCTCTGGAGATTGGCCCAAGAGACATCTCTTTCTCTCGGCCTTTCAATGTTGGCCAAGTCTAGGGTGCATATACATATAAAATCCTTTCCTGTGGCAGATTTGTGACCAATAGTTTTTGGCACGCCCGGTGGGACAGACTATTTCTGTCTCCGTAAGATCCATAATCGATGGGATAAGCATTATTTCAACTTGATAAACCCACCTATGCCAATAGTTTTTGGCATGCCCGGTGGGACTCACGGGTCTCATTTTTTGACACTCGAAGAACTCAAGATTTTGATGAACTGTCTTGACCTCAAAGCAAAGATTGTAAGTTCATCTGGCGACTCTACTGAGCTGAAAATCCAAATTTTTTGATCGTAGATGCCTTTTGACTCTAAAAGAAGATATCCCGAAGGAATCAAGGTTTGGTAAGCAGCCTTGACCTCACAAGCAGAGAAAATAATGTGCACTTGGTGACTCTGACTTAGTGGCGAGAATCGTGATCCCTGCAGACCACTACTATAATGGAGAATGTACGCTGTCCTAGATGGAATGATCCTGGCCCTCTGAATCTCCAAAGTTTGCACGAGATTCCCAAAATCACTTTGAAGGCATTGACGAAATACAATGGTACTAATGGAATGGCCCAAGAGCATATTGAAGATGTTGTTGCTTTGTCAATCATCCATGCCATAATCCATGAAGATGTCATGATCAGACTTCTGGTTCAATCTTTGGAAGGAAGGGTGTTGCAGTCATATAGACTGCTCAGGCAAAAAAGCATCTGCTCATGGGACAACTTAGCGGGATCACTAATCAAAACATTTGAGGCTCTCAAGATCCCTTCCAGCTCTTGATGCACTTCTCCACCATCATAAGAGCACCTATGGAGAGCATCACCGACTTCAATTTTTGATTTTGTAGAAGTTGGAAGAGAATTCTAGGGGAGATCCAATCGACACCCACCCAAGCCCACCTCTTCTATGTTCGTGCCTTTCACCCGGACATAAGCCTCCTCTTGCTACAATCAGGTGAACAAAGGTTCCCTCAAATATTTGAAGAAGCAGTGCAAGCGAAACAGCTTTTGCTCCTGTTAGGAAAGTGGCAGTGGGGAGAGACTCCATCACTTTCTCTGATAGTCATTGCTCTTGTCGTCCTCGCATAGTATTTTCCATGGAAGATTCATTATACTGAGCAGAGACCTGAGATGCAGCTGTGTGGAGCTCAAGAGGCAGCTTTCATCCAAGACCCACAATGGGAATCAGCAAGCTTTGTCCTGGCAATAGATAATATGGTTTCTTGTAGTTTCTATTGGGAAATGGATCAAGTAGAAATGGATCAAGGGGAGATGAGCAAAGGAGAAGAAGAACAGGCTCGAGTGGCAGAACCTGAGAGCAAGGGGGGCATATTTTTGCACCTTGTTTATGTCCCAGGGCATAGCGTGCAAGTGTCCAACCAGAACCCATTAACTATGTCTCATCAAGAGGCTGAGCCTGAAGAGATCCTGGAGAAAGGACTATCGCTGGACAATTCTTGTTATTGCATCAAGGGGTTGGAGGAACATGTACTCGGTCCACAGCCAGTGGACTCTTCAAAATGGTGGTATTGGCTTCAACCATTACTACAACCGATACCCCAAGGAGCCCTCCATGTGGAAAATTTCTTTACTACATTATTCATCAACTGTATGGGTATCGGCACGCATGATGACCTGCCATGTTGTGCCCTATTTGCACCATGGAGAACTTCGAGAAGAGTCCAACTGAACTTCAAAGATCGACTGAAGTACAATCAGATCTGGTTTAGACACTGCAGGTTCACCGGATAGACACCTGAAGCTGGGTTTGTGGTGGCAGCATGCCAATCATGTCACCAACTTTTATGTACATATTTTAAATAGCCCCGTTAGTAAATAAAGTACCAAGGGCACTAAATTTAAAAAAAAAAAAAAACAAGAAGAAAAGAAAAGAAAAATATATAAAATTTCATCGACTTTGGCTCCTTTTGCACGCGAGCTCGCAGGTATGTTTATTTCTTTCTCTTTTTCTTTTCCTTCCTAGCAGATAGTGGCTTTCATCTACTTCTTTCTTCCCCTTTCTTATCTTCATTCCCTTCTCTCCTACTCCTTCTTCTTCTGTAAAACAATCAAGCCACTGCTGTTGTTTCTACTCTCCCCTCTGATATTCCCTTTTCTTCTTTTCCTTTCTTCTCATCCTTTGTCTTATGAGCATTTTCTCCACAGTTCCTACCACTTCTCCATTCCATTCACTTTCATTTCATTATCTTTTTCATAGCAGTTGGTAGCATAGTAGCACCCTATTGCTGTATCTACCACTCCTGCTCCTCCATTTTTCATCATTCCATCATTCCCTATTCCCATTCCATGACCTGCACATCTGTTGGCCATCACTCCATTCATTTCCCTTTTTTGTAGTTTAGGTGCTTTTTACTACTGCCATGGAAATCCTTGCACAGCACCTAGTGATTACCCAGCTCAACTGAGCTAGGCTAAGTGCAGTAGTTCTAAAGAAATAAAGGAAGTTCTACTATTCCACACATTTTTGTTGAAGATCCTATTTTTGAGTACCGAGTACCAGCAAGAGATTGTTGTAGCAGCTTGCAGAGACATCCAGCATCAACCAGCACTTACTTTCCAGCTTCTCCAGCTTCTTGACTCTATTGCCCAATGGATAAAGGCCTGAGGTTCATGTATACAACAAAACTATATACCCCGCGAGCCGCCAAGAATGTTGGCATTTTTGCCACATTGTTTTTGTTATTGTTGTTCAAGCAAAAGAATGCTTAAAGTGTAAAGATACTCACTCCTCTGTTTGTAAATGAAAAAGCAAAGGTGTCGTGATATCGCGACGCATTTTTGTGACCTATCACGTTTTTGTGGCATCCGTACCATAAAAAAGCTAAGCCCAAAACATGTCGCGATATCGTGACATGTCGCATTTTCGCGACCTATCGCATTTTCGCGACCTATCACATTTTTGCGGGGTCCAAAACCAAAATGTGCAAGCATGGGAATTGGTCACGATATCGTGACCTGTCATAGTTTCGCGGTGCCAAATGTAGAAAATGGCTAAGTCAAGAAAGTGTCCTGATATCATGACATGTCGTATTTTCATGACCTGTCATGTTATCGTGGTCAAAGTAGTCAACGGAAGCAAAGCAGTAAAACTGTCATGATATCACGATGTGTTGGAGTTTTGCGGTCAACATAGTCAACAGAAGCACTAAAGTGAAGTTGTCGTGATATCGCAACATGTCACAAAATTGTGACTTGCGGTGGCCATGGAGCAATGTGATGGAAAATGTTGCGATATCACGACATAAATTAGCAAAGGGTAATGTCCATGAAAAATGTCGCGATATCACGACAAAAAATCACAGAAATAACAAAATGGTACGGAATGTCATGATTTCATGACATGTTCCATTTTCGCTACTTGCAAGAGGATGAAGGCCAAGGAAGAGAAAACTATCACGATTTCATGACATGTTGCAGTTTCACGGGTATACAAAAGAAAAGGACACAGAAGGAAGAAGATGTCACGATTTCACGACATGGTGAAGTTTTCATGACTTGGAGTAGCGAAGAATGCAGGTGAAGGAAAATATCATGATTTTGCGACATGTTGAGGAAAGAAGCCCAAACAAAGGAGAGTGTCATGATTTCATGACATATCAGGAAGACAAAGCCGAACGAGTAGAAGATGTCGCGATTTCGTGACATGTCACATTTTTGCAACTGGTGGCGGAGAGATAAAGTAGCAAGGTAAAAAGTGTCACGATTTCGCGACATGTCATGTTTTTGTGACCTGTCACATTTTCGTGACCGAAGCAACAACAAAGGCCCGATATAGTTTTGTTTGCATTTTCCTTCAAGATTGCATAGGAAAACGTGAAGAGAAGATAAGGATCAAGTAAAATCTCTCTAACTAATTTTTAGATCGTGGTCGAAGAGGCTTCAAGATTAAATGTTGTTGATTACCGATGTGCGCAAGATGGAAGAACCTGAAGTAGTTTTTGATGTCGCCAAAATTAAAGACGCCTGCAATATTCAAAGCTCCTGTTCGTGATCTCTTAACAACTTCTAGTTCCCTTGATAACGATCATTTAATGAAGAAGTATGGGACCTTGTTTTTGTTTCATTTTTGGTTGTAATCCATTTAAAAATAGAGACAGCCATTTCTCCAAAGCAGATTAAGGGTATTTTTTCTTCGAGATCTGTTTCATTTATTAAATGCTGTAATACGAAAGGAAGAGGACGAACCTCTATAAATACCAATGTAAAACTCAAACAAAGGGAGGAGGATCTTGTTGCAAAAATTGAAATAGTTTTCCTAGATGCATTTGCTTCCATTCTTAGTGTCTTCTGGAGTTGGTGATCTAAATGGTTGTGCATGTTTAGATTTCTTTCTGAGTTACTTCTGTTAGTCCAGTGTTAGCATAAGTTCAATTATGTTGTTCTGAATTTGGCTGTGTTCGCATTTGAATGTTTGAAGTACAATTGGAAGTGGACTCATGGCTAATGCGTGATCTAATTTCTGTATAAGTATTCTAAGAGTTAGTTGCTGCTTATCTTTAGGACCTGTTGAAGTTATTACTGTTCGAGGTTGTTCTCCCCATTAACGATGGGCTTTGACCATATTTACATCAATTTCAGTTATTTCCCATTTCTTTCTGCATTATTTCCCTCTCTTTCAGCATTTTCCTATTTATTTCCTGCATCCTTATCTTCAAAACCAGTTTAGAGGAGTTTGGGAGCTAGCCCTCTCTAGAGATTGGCCCGAGAGACATCTCTTTCTCTCGGCCTTTCAATTTTGGCCAAGTCTAGGGCGCATATACATATAAAATCCTTTCCTATGGCAGATTTGTGACCAACAAATATATAGCGAGGAATATTATTGCACTCCTAATGAATTCATATCACAATATAAAATGTTAGACGAGGCTTCCGAATAGAGTCTATAAATTTTGTCATGTCACTCGTGGATATATCTAGGGGTACTAGCTACTGTTACAAAACATTTATCATAGCTTCTTTATGGGCTTAAATTTTTTTTAAAAGTTCTAAGAGTGGTATTTTTGTTGACTCATCCATTTGTTGTACCATTTTTCTTGAAGTAGTTGTTATCATACCAACCATGCCAATATCATAGTGATGTGGTACACATTTATAAGACACTTGATTAGATTATCTCATTCTATTCTGATTTGGTCGGCTATTAATAGACTGAAAACTACTTGTGTCAATGTGACCAACATCAATTAAGTTTTGAACCACATATTTCAATATTTTACAATAATTAGTCCAATGTCCTTCTACTCTATGATATGCACAATGTTGATATGCTTTATACCAATGAGTTGTAGTATATGGCAGTCTTACCAGAGGTAGTTCTATTGCCTTAGCATCTAATAGTTGTTTTAAAATTGATTCCATGGGAATACTAAGTCTCATGAAATTCCTTTGAGGAGGTTTTTGAAGCAAAATCTTCTATAGGCTATTATTGATGTTATTAATAGACCTACTATCACTATTACCTCCTATATGTTTATTCTTAGGTTGAGACTTAGTTGACTTATCTTCTTTAACCTTGAGTTGACCTCTCCTGATGAGAGCTTGTTCTAATTTTTTGGCTAACTCAATTACTTGGTCTAAATATGTGACAATAGTAGTTTCTAAAGCATAAGATAACTATTCTTGTAAATTTCCCATAAATATATCAAGAATATCTTTCTGAGACATAGGTTTTCTTAAAGGACCAACTAAATTTCTCCAACGAGCTAAGAATTCTAAAAAAATTTCTTCTTTACTTTGCTTTAACTCATACAGATCTCTCATAGTCACTTCCTTTTCAATATAAGCACTAAATTGATGAACAAATATTTTTGTGGTCTTCTCAAAAATTTTCAAAGAAGAGTTGGGTAACTGATAGTACCATTCTTATGCCACTCCAACAAGACTCTTTGGGAATGTTTTCAATAAAAGCATACCATCATAAACAAAATCATGACAAGCTATTCTGAATCCTCTCAAATTCTATATTGGATCTTCAGTCCCTTTATAGATTGGTAATACTAGCATGGGAAAATGCTTAAGATAAGGCTTGGCAGCAACAATAGGATCTAGTGGCTAACTACACATATCCTTATAGTTATATGTAAACCCTGATGGTTGAATCATATTCATTCTTGAAACCAATTGATTCACAACACTTGCCAAATTTTGCATCTATGTATTATGTGCATTCCCATTATTTAGGTTGGATATGTAAAGGTTTTTGTTATATGTGGTGCCTTGTGAGAATGGAAGATTCACTTGTGGTGAAATGGGGGAAATATTGTTGATATTAGAGGATGTAAGAGTAAATTGAGAACCAATTTGAGTGCTACTACTAGTTGGATGAATTTTTGGAATCATTCCAATTTTGGTGGTCATAGTAGTGGCATAAGTAGGTTGATATGTTTGATAACCATGATTCAAATATTCACTCAAAGTATTTTGATATGGGATGTCCTTTTCAAGCAATGTTTCTTCCTATAAGGCCATATCCAAAGCATGTTTATGATATTTATAAAAATTCCATATATGATCAAACAATTTAAAGATGATATTCCCAGTAGGATATTGGATAGGATCAAGATGATTACTAGTCTCTTCTTCTAGGTTATGATTTTTCCATCAATTTGATCATTCTCTTGAAAAATCTCATCAAACCTAATAAACCTTTGTCCTTCCTCAATGTTGTAAGCCATTGAGGAAAGAGGAGAAATACAAGAAGAAGAATTAAGACCAAAGAAAACCAATACACTTATACACAAAAGAATTATCTTTTTAAACACTTGGCACACAACTTTAATGATCTTGTTTAGTTTTTAAAAGGAGGTGTTCATGTCGGGTTCACCAAAGATGTAGAGGGGGAAAACTGCCCTAACGCATACAATTTCCAAACAATATTGGATCTACAAAAGGGTAGAAATCATTATGGGGTGAACCGTGGGGGCGTGTTGTACTCTACACTCAATGCTAGGGGAAGGGTTCACCAAGAATAGTTTTAGGACTCGCTCCAAATCCTCGGGATACTCAGGATTGTTTGATGTATTCAGTTTTAAACAATCACCTAAGTTTGACCTTTGTGGATTTAATATAAGAAAGATTAAGAATAATACAAATATCAAGAATATGCAACCAAATGAAAGAATCCAAGAGGTATCCTAGAAATGATTCTTTCTTTTGAATGCTCACTAACATAGGGTTTATTTCAAAAAACCTTTAAAGCAAAAATATGTACAAGAGTAAATATACAAAAATCTATCCCTACATGCAAGCTAAATGCTTTTCACTTTCAGATGCCTAAAAACTAATAATGAAAGCCAAATTCTCAACCAATAAGATTGATAGAGCACTTATATAGACCGATGTTGATTTAGCTTTTTTTGCCTCTTATCCAATGATATTAAAGATTCATGTTCCTGCAAGATCACTCATAAAACCCTGAAAAATAAAATTAGTATTAGGGGGCCTGCATAGGCTGTTGTATGACAGATCTAGCAGTAGTCAAGCCCCATAAATCCTTTTAGATGATTTTCTAACATAAAAGTAGAAATTGACCTTTGGATATTTAATCATAAATCAAAAAAATATCAGTAGATAACAAGAATGAAAATAAAATAATCTAATCTAGAGACAGAATGGAACACAATAGTGAAAACAAAATTTGAAAATTTCCCCCAGTGTGCCCTAGGGCAAAATCGTGCCTCGCTTGGAGTGGGTGTGATATCACAGCAATAAATTCATGCCCTACCTGAACGGAGTGTTATTTCACTTCTACAAATAAATCTACCCTAGTTAGGGCAAAAAAAGTCATGCCTCGCTAATGCTAGGCATAATTTCACTATAGACTAAAGAAAATTAAAAGCAGATGTAGAGAAAGAAATAAATGCAGAAAACAAAGTAAGCAAACCCTTGATGAACATTGCAGAAATAGACTAAATATAACCAAGTATCCAATCGAGCACTCTATCTTTTCGTAACTACACCATGGATCCACCAAGTCTCATAGCAAATCAATCCAATCCATGCAATAGAATATCAATCCAAAATTCATACTTCGGGGGTTAGCTTGTAGGAGAGATAAAATAAGAGAAGAAGAAAGAGAGAATATATAGAAGTTTAATCAATTTAATAGGTAGCACAATCATTCGCATATCACACTTGATTTATTCTTATCACCTTTTTATCATTTGGCAAAAAATATTCTTCATTTTATAACGAAGTTGGAGGACGAAAGCGGGCAAAGATAAACCCATAGTCGATGCCAAAACATGTAAGGAGGTTTAAACCTGGGTCTAAGCGGGCTCAAAAATAAGAAAATAAAATAAATTAAGAAATTAGATTAAACAATGAAGTCACGCCCCATCCTTGTGAGGCATGATATTGTTTGTGCGAAGTCACGCCTCATAAATATGGGGCACGATTTCGCTAAAAGACAAACAAATTAAAAAAGGAGGGACAGAGGCCTTCTCTTGCTCTTGCTCTTGGCAAGGGGTGAGGGTCTCTTAGGGGCACTAAGGAATATTTTCCACTCAAAGTGGGTAAATTTTTTGTGTCTACAAATTACATTATTCATGTATAATATATGATATTATTACTCTTTATTTTGCATATCTATTTGTAAGCTTATGCTATCAATTTGCTTTCAGATTCTTGTTTTGGTTGAATGTGATGTTTTGTTAACACTTGAGATCCTTGTGAATTAGAATTATTTGATTATCATTCCTTTCATGGCATAAAATAAATAGGTGTTGCATTCATCCATTTGTGAGTGTTGTGCAACTGTTTCTCTTGCAGGTTCAAAGATTGGTGTGGAAGCTTCAGTTTTTGTGATCGAGTCCTTGGTGGAGTTTTTTTTTGGACAATTTGTGTCTCTTCTTCTATTGATATATAATCACCAGCCTTCTAAAATCTCTTCTGCCTATACTACAATAGCATCATTACCTTGGATCTGTCCTAAGCATTTTTTTCTTGAGCATTTCATTTTTTGGTAGGATCACCAACCCAGCCTGTTTTTATATTTTACATGTATCTCCTGATAGAAATGGATTTTTTCCACAAATAATTTTTTGAGATCTGTAGATGCATTCATGAATTATTTTTTGAGATCTGTATATGCATTCATGTGAGTTGTGCCTAAAATTGTAGCTCATTTAGATAAGTAGTCTTCAAGATATCGCAATTTACGAAAATGTGCACTTTTTTACTAATCTGTATATATCTTCATCAAAGCTTCAAAGTTCTTGCATATGTTTTATAGAATGTGTAAAATCATATGATAGACCTTCCTATAAAATTTAATAGAATTTGGAGTTGTATTCTGACTATTACAATGATTTTACTATTTTTAGTAAACTCATTCTTTCAGGAGAAATATTGGGAGTTGCTCTGCGAAATTTTGTCCAGACCTGTAAAATTATTATTTTTATATGTCTATAAAGTTTTAGGTCATTTGGATTTGTATTTATATAATTATTTTATGACTGCAGTCTCAATATTACATTGTGAAAATGTTTTTTGCACTTGAACCGGTATATGGACTATTGTTATAAAGTCACATATTCCTTCATTTTTTGTTTGTCCACTTATTTTGGACCCTTGTGATCAACTTACATGGTGTTCAATATTGGTAGAGCCTACACATTTTTGTTCTCAGGGATTTATTCTTCCTTTACTTATCTTGCCTTGTTGTGGTGCATCCTCTTGTACCAATCTTCCTCATTGAGGCACTTAGTTTGAAGGAAGGGATTATTTTGGTAATTTCTTTGGAGACTTTTTAGAGTTCGAAGGCTTCATTTGTGCATTGATTTTATTTTGTGGTATTTTGCACCACCTTGTGACATCACACTAGGTCTCTCACATTATAATAACATTTTATTTTGGGGGAGCTCTTCTACTTTTGAGGACATCTTGTAAACTTCTTTTTTTAACTTAGCATAGAGGCAAATGCTAAAACTTTTAAAGCAAGGTTTAAGGTAATTTGTCCATTATGTCAAAGTGAAGGTTTGGATCCTGTTAATAATGGGAAAAATATGATATATATTGATACAATATAGATTACAATATATAGGAAGGAGGCCTATATGAAAATATGACAAGTATCAAGGACACATGTCATAACTGATAGACAAAGTACACATTAACTCTAACATTCCCCATTAATGTGTACTTTTATAAAAAAAGAACCCTAACATAATTCAACATTCGATAACATTCCCCCTTATTGACTTCTCTAAAAAAAACCCTAACATCCTTCTTTATTACATAATTTGGACTTGGCTCATGCTTGTTGCGCTTGGCTCTCCAAATGTGAATAATGCTAAATCAATGGTGTATACATATTGGTCTATTACCTCAAGGTCAGCCACTTCTTTGGATCCATTGTTAATGCAAGCCTACAAGAGATAAATATACGTAGCAAAGTTCACGTATCTATCATTGTTGAGATTTAAAGAGAGATGAGATATTGTATTGATACAAGAGATAATAATAGTCATGAGGCCTATATGATAATATGACAAGTGTTAAGGACACATGTCATAATTGATAGACAAAGTACACATTAACTCTAACATTCCCCCTTAATGTGTACTTTTCTAAAAAAGAACCCTAACATCCTCCTTTATTACATGATTTGGTCTAGGCTCATGCTCTTTGCACTTGGCTCTCCAACTGTGAATAATGCTAGATCAACGGTGTATACATCTTGGTGTCTATTGCCTCAGGGTCAACCACTTCCATGGGTCTATTTCCTTTGGATCAACCATATAAGTACCTCAGGGTTAGCCACTTTTGGATCTGTTGCCTCTGCAGGTCATCCTCTAGGTATGTTGCCTCTTGTAGGTCACTAACTAGGTTCACCATGAATATCATCCCCCTCATGGTGAAACTCAATCTAGAAGGTGTCGATCTCTATCGAAAATGCACCTTAATACAAAATAAAATACGATTCATATAAAAGTGTTGGTATATACCAAAAATACACTCAAAAATGCAATAAAATTAGCCATAGAAACCAAATATGGAGAATAAGAAAGAAGAGAATAGAATCTTTTGAAGTGTCTTCATCTGTAGTCTTCAAAATTTGATTCAAAAAATTCCTTAGATAGATTCTAGGGTGTCTATGTCTATAGTCCCTAGAGTAGGTGTCCTTATGGTAATCACCTCATCTTACCAGAATGCATGGGTAACCAACCACTGCATCCACCAAGTATGATAGAGGAGAATACTAGATACTAGGTTCACTTACATAGAGTGTCAAGTTCAACCAAAAATACACTCTAGAATACAACAATATTTGAGGCTAAAAATGCATATAGGACTACCTCAAAAATAAAATTGGACACCACCAATGTGTTTGTCTCAAAAAAATCTTTTCAATGACTATAAATACCCTTATGTTCCATTTTCAATAGGGCCTTTATTTGTGGGAAAATAGCAACATACCTCTTTAGGCAGCAAAGTAAAGAAGGCATTTTCATAGGGGAGTATTTTGAAATGCCCATAAAAATAATACAATGGCCATGTGAAGCCCTTCCATGCCATGTGGGAAAAAAAATTTAGTACCCCGTGCTTGAAAATACTTTTTTCATAAGTAATGGGCCATCCATATTCACTATGTGGAAAAATATTTTTTAAAAATGCTTTCATTGCCTACCCATTATCCATGTATAAAGTATAAAAAAATATATAAAAAAAATGAGTGTGCCCTTGTTTAAATAAAGTACCATTACTTTAAAGCAGTCTAGTGAAAGCATATGAGGATAAAAATAAAAGGTCATGGGAATGACTTTGGTGGCTTAGGCCACATGTCCTTGGTCGACCATGAGAAAGGGATAAATGCATTTTAAAAAATACATGCTCCTCCCCAAGTGTTAAACATGCTACCTCAAACTCAAACTCATGGCTTTGTGATACCCAAATCTCATATTCCGTTGGTAGGAGCTCTAGTTTCTCTGACCTCATTGTAAAATTCTTATAACCAACTTCTAAGAGCACAGAGTTATGAACCTGCTACTTATCGTGTTTATGTGGCAATAAATGGGCTGACAGGTGCGGATGGGGTAAACAAGATGCGTCTCTCTCTTTCTTCGTACTTTTATTGCATTGAAAACCTCATAAACCTTCGATGACATAAAAAAAAAATAACATGTTTTCAACTACTCCGCACACGACAACTCCATTACCTGCATTTTTTGAAGAAAACAAATTGGAACCTTCGTCTAACATCGTGTAACAAACTGCGGGTATGCGTAACAAACTTCGGGCATGTTCTCCATAATTAAATGAATATTCCAACTCACTACCATGTACATGAAATTTTATGAGGAGAGTTCACCCTTATTCTCGTACCAATTTTTCAACTACAGTGATTATAAATAAATCACCATCCCTCCACCTGCCGAACCAGTGCTCGCTACGATAATTTGATGGCATTGATATTTTTCACTGCAGCACCATCATAGGCATCATCTATGGTAGCCAATAGTAGGTGAAAAGGTACAAACAGTGGTATGGGGCCACGTTCATTTTATTTTAAATTTAACTTGTCTTTAAGCCTACCATAGATATTTATCAAACCGATGACCATGACCAGCTGAAATATGTAACATGTAATGAAACAGAGGTTAGAGTTGTTGCTTGCAGAAGCTATGGTAAAATTTATTGAAAATATCAAATGGGAGAAAAGCAGGAACACATAATATCCCATGTGCTATCATCATGTAAGCAAGCAAAGCCCTACCCTAGGACATATGAACCCAGAACAATATGATGTAGCCAACATACTGCCAGAGATCAATAGAGACCATTGCAACCTGCTTAAAAAATACGACGTGCCTTTAGCAACACCGAGTCCCATGGGTGCCAATTCCATTTGTTAAAAAAAATAGAACAATGGATCCTCATAATGACATGGCCATCGAATCGAGTGAAAAAATATTTCGTTCAGCTCCACATTACCTGTAACTATGCAAGGAAAGCTTGTTGCTCCAGTTTCTTTTAGAGAACTCATACCAATAAAACAAACACCATTTGTTGTCAGAAACAAATATGAACAGCCCAGTGGAACATTACAATGACATTGATAGAGGAACAGAATGTTTGCTCGTCAAATCTTCAAATCACCAGAGAAAAATAAACGGTGCATGACCAACTGCATAAACTGATTTCAATCTCGCCAATCAACACAACAGGTAATTTTTTATCACCAGCGGAGGTTGTAGTGCATCATAGTGCACCTAGCATGGAATAAGCTACATTGTTGCTCAGGGAAAAAATTAGGAACTTGCATTATAGAAAAAATCATCCGCATCCTGACTTGAACTGGAATGTCAACGACTTGTCCTCCGGTAATGTGGACTCTCATCGATCCAAAAAAGGTTGAAGAGTTGGAAAAAGCTAATGTAGAGGTTTTACGTCCACACCTTAGACACTTGTGCCATGCTCCATGTAAACCTGTTTTCCATGATGCAGTTATTACATCTCTTTGGGATCCCATTAAACACAAGTATGCTCCCATTCCTACTGCTATATCCAGACCAAATATCGCATATCTCTCAGAAGACCTCAATTTTTTTTGGCCAAAGTCCTTTAAAACTCTGATAATCATCTAAAAATATCCTAGTTGAGAAGTCTGAGATGCCAGCCACAACACTTAAAGTTGTGCTTATATTATGTTCATCTGAGCACACTTCAAGGTCTCCAAGATCAGACCATGACCCTGAAAACATATTTGCACTTATGTCAATATTTTGTTGGAGGATGAAGTTCTAGTTCCCAAAGCAATAATCCATGGCCAAATACACGCATCTCCACCATGATCTAGCATCTTCGGGCAGGTTCGATGGCCTATATATTGTACATCAAACTGCCGATTACGGCCAATGTTTTGGGGTAAATTATCATGTTGTTGGGCATCGGATGACACAATCCTCTAACAAAGCCAACATAAAATGAGATAAATCCTTCAAGCAACACGTACAATTGAGAATGTTACAATTTCATGCACGAGCACGAGAAAAATTCACGATCGTGATCAGTTTGTTTTTACTCCAGCATATGACTCTGAATTTCTACAACAACTACACCATAGCAGATATTTGCAAAGCTTGTAACTCACATCACCACGTGAACCATTGCTCTTCCACCACCAGGAATGCACAGCATCATGAATTTATTTGCTTCTAAAACTTCTTCGTTGGATTCTCCAAAATTTTCAATTCTGGTCTGGAACTCAATCATGATGCAAGGTGCAGTACGTGGGCCTCAACAGCCCATCTATTCATCTTGAATAAATTTCTGGATCTAGAGCATTTGCCATTCTTGAGAATGTAGTAGTTCTATTCATGTTTATACTCCTCGAGAGGCACCAGCATTTGAAAGAGCAAAAATTCATTAGCGGGTATTGGTTTATTTCATCTAATGCAAATGGAATATTTCTCTGATCCTCTTTTTCTATCATCTCAAAAAAATTGTTCAAATAGTGTAAACATGATTGTCTTAATGAAGCCTTGAATATTCTATGCACCGTAGACAACAACGACATATGCATATACTCCACTCCGTACATTTATCTCTTGTAAGCTTGCATTAACAATGAATCCCTACTAGATGGTAAAATGCATCCACACCCACATCAAAGAGTGTGGCTTAAACCCTGCCATACAAAGTTTATTGACGCTGAATATGAAAGCTGAAAGAAAAAAAAAAATTCTTCTTTTCTGAAAGAAAAAAAATGCAATCTTCAAGTCAACCGAAAGAAAACAAATTCTTCTTTGTTGAAAAACTTCTACAAACTTCCAACCAACATGGTTTGCTGGGCCTTCTCATCGGACGATCCAATCCTCCTGGGTTTTTAAAAAATATTTAGAACTACTTGTTCAACGCACATTAGCCACGCAAGTGGCTCCACCTGAGCCACGGGATTTAAATACAAATAGGACCTGTAAAATAGAACAAACACCGACTCTATCTGGAACAGATAAAAAATTGACCCTAAGAATATTCAAATCTGAATAGAAAATAATTCATATCCCATTTTTCATTTCTTCGTGGAGAAATTACTTCTACAAATAGATACAAAAAAAAAATCTTAACTTCAATGGGCAGCCATGGATTTTTCCATCAAATGTCTGGTTTTTGATCCATCGAAATATGGAGAGCATACTCCCTAATTTGAAGGAAAAAAATGGGGGAAAAATGAGGGGGGGATTTCCATGAGGGAAATCCCCCCTCAAGATCACAAGCTCAGGAGAGCACCTGAGCTCTGATACCAAATGTTAGGAATGGGAAAAATATGAGATATATTGATACAAGATAGATTACAATATATAGGTAGGAGGCCTATATGAAAATATGACAAGTGTCAAGGACACATGTCATAACTAACACACAAAGTACATATTAACTCTAAGAAATCCTTTGTTCATAACTCCAAAACTCAAACCAATGGTGAAGGTTAAGGACTATAGGATATGGTTCATGAACAATTTAAGGATCTCTAGTATTCTTTATTATTCAGTTTGCACCTTCTATTACAATTGTTTGCATGATACAGGAGCATCCAGTAGCACCTGATACAAAAGCATCCAGTGGCAGGAGGGTCACTTCTAAAAAGTGGGCTAAGGAGAAAAGACGTGATTTCATGACATGTCACGAAATCGCGATAGAAGAAGCCGAAGAAGGCAAGGAGGAAAATATGTCGCGATATCGCGACAGAAAAAGTGTCACGATATCGCGACACCAAGAGGAGAGGGGAAGCAACGGAGAAGACTGTCGCGATATCACGACAAAAAATGTGTCACGATATTGCGACACAAGCAGAGAAAGCAGCCAGCAGGGCCAACTGTCACGATATCGCGACAGGTCTCATGGGAGAAGCAAGGATGCCAAGGATGTCACGATTTCACGACATGTCATGATTTCGTGACATAGACTGGAAGGAGGAGGCTGCAAGCAAAGATGTCATGATTTTGCGACATGTCACGATTTCATGACCTGAAAGCAAAAGCCAAGTATGGAAGGCAAAGATGTCACGATTTCGCGACATGCCATGGTTTTGCGACCTGAAGAATAAAGAGAAAGCCGAAAGCTAAGATGTGATTTTGCAACCCGAAGGTAGGATGAAGAGCAAAAGAGGAAGATGTCACGATTTCGTGACATGTCGCAGTTTCATGACCCGCAGAAGAGAGAGAAGGCACAAAGGAGAAGATGTCACGATTTCGTGACATGTCGTAGTTTCATGACCCGCCAAGGAGAGAGAAAGCCAAGAGGAAGAAATGTCACGATTTCATGACAGGTCGTAGTTTCACGACCAGAAGGCGAAGAAGAAGCCAAGGGAGGAAGATGTCACGATTTCGTGACATGTCGCATTTTTGTGACCAGAAGGCGAAGAAGAAGCCAAGGGAGGAAGATGTCACGATTTTGCGACATGTCGCATTTTCGTGACCAGAAGGCGAAGGAGAAGCCAAGCGGAGGAAGATGTCACGATTTTGCGACATGTTGCATTTTCGTGACCAGAAGGCGAAGGAGGAGCCAGTGGAGGAAGATGTCGCGATTTTGCAACATGTCGCATTTTCGTGACCCGAAGAAGCGAGAGGGAGCAGAGAGGATAAGATGTAACGATTTCATGACAGGTCGCATTTTCATGACCCGAAGAAGAGAAAGGAGGCGAGGAAGAAAAATGTCGCGATATCGCGACATGTCACGATATCGCGACCAAAAGAGAAAAGGATGAGCAAGAGAGCAAATATGTTGTGATTTCGTGACAAGTCACAATTTCGTGACCTGAAAGCAGAAAAGTGTACGGAGGACAAAGATGTCACGATTTCATGACATGTCGCAATTTCGCAACCCGAAAGACAAGGCAAATATGAAGAGTCAGAAAGGGAGTCGTTTCGAATACCTAGGTGACGAAGCGACATGGGAAGGTGAAACGAAAGGTTCTGGGAGAGGAATCGATGAGCCACGAGATGGAAAGCAGATCGTCGCACCAAAAAGTTATAAAATGGCAAGCCGAGCCATGCAAAAGTGTTGGAAAATAGTGGAAAACCTATAGTTGTAGAGTTGCACAGTCGAGTTATAGAGTCAAAGGCAGAGGGCCACTCGGATCGGCTAGAGTGCGTTTTCCTTCCAGTGTTGGAAAATTCTTCCTGGGAGCGCAGGAAGATCACCGAACGTGAGGCAGCTTGCATAGGGAGAAGAAAACTATGCCTACGGGCTAGTGTTGTAGAGTTAGAGAATCTTTGCAATTGAGAGTGAGAGAACTATGCCTGTGCGCCAGTTGTTATAAAGCCTATGGGCTATAAATGTAATCTTTGCAAGTTTATCTAATAGAACATTGGGATTTCTATTTCTTGTAAAGTTGTTTCTGAATTTTTGGTGTAAAATTTGGATGTGAATGGTTGAGATTTTTGGTTCCCCATCAAGTGGTATCAAAGCTAGAAGATTTTGAGCATGTAAGCAGAGTGCTTGCACCAGGATCTGGGGTTAAGGATTGTGAGAGGAGTGCAGCAGAATGCCTCCAAAAAGAAATCATGGTCGCATGGCACAGGATGAAGAATTCAGAGCATTGTAGAGGCAAGTGCAAGCCCTACAAGAGGAGCTGCTCAGAATTGATTTGCTGAGGCAAGTGAAAGCCCTACGAGAGAAGCTACGCAGAAGGCGTGAGGATAAACAGAAAAGAAGAGACCAGGGAGAAAGAACTGGTGGAAGGGAATATGGAGTTCGCCAGAAGTTGAAGCCATCAAAGGTAGTGGGCGAGAAGGAGTTTAAGCAGGTTGTATACGAGGAGGTGTGCAGAAGTGAAGGTCACTTCACCAACCCCGGGTGTCTGATGCAGGAGCATCCAATACCACCTGATGTAGAAGCATCTAGTGGTAGGAGGGCCACTTCTAAAAAGTTGGCTAAGGAGGAAAGACGTTGCGATTTCGTGACATGTCGTAAAATCATGACAGAAGAAGCCAAAGAAGGCAAGGAGGAAAATATGTCACGATATCATGACAGAAAAAGTGTCACGATATCGCGACACCAAGAGGAGATGGGAAGCAGCGGAGAAGACTGTCGTGATATCGTGACAAAAAATGTGTCGCGATATCACGACACAAGCAGAGAAAGTAGCCAGCAGGGCCAACTGTCACGATATCACGACAGGTCTCATGGGAGAAGCAAGGATGCCAAGGATTTCATGATTTCATGACATGTCACGATTTCATGACACAGACTGGAAGGAGGAGGCTGCAAGCAAAGATATCATGATTTCGTGACATGTCACAGTTTTGTGACCCAAAAGTAGAAGCTGAGTATGGAAGGCAAAGATGTCATGATTTCGTGACATGTCATGGTTTCGTGACCTGAAGAAGAAAAAGAAAGCCAAAAGCTAAGATGTCACGATTTCATGACCTGAAGGCAGGATGAAGAGTAGAAGAGGAAGATGTCACGATTTCACGACATGTCACAGTTTCGCGACCCGTAGAAGAGAGAGAAGGCGTAGAGGAGAAGATGTCATGATTTCATGACATGTCACAGTTTTATGACCCGCCAAGGAGAGAGAAATCTAGGAGGAAGAAATGTCATGACAGGTCATAGTTTCGCGACCAGAAGGCGAAGAAGAAGCCAAGGGAGGAAGATGTCACAATTTCACGACATGTCGCATTTTCATGACCAGAAGGCAAAGAATAAGCCAAGGGAGGAATATGTCGTGATTTCATGACATGTCGCATTTTCGTGACCAGAAGGCGAAGGAGAAGCCAAGCGGAGGAAGATGTTGCGATTTCATGATGTGTCGCATTTTTGCGACCAGAAGGCAAAGAAGGAGCCAGTGGAGGAAAATGTCACGATTTTGTGACATGTCGCATTTTCACGACCCGAAGAAGCGAGAGGTAGCAGAGAGGATAAGATGTCACGATTTTGTGATAGGTCGTATTTTCATGACCCAAAGAAGAGAAAGGAGGCGAGGAAGAAAAATGTCGTGATATCGCAACATGTCACGATATCGCGATCGAAAGAGAAAAGGACGAGCAGGAGAGCAAAGATGTCACGATTTCATGACAGGTCATGATTTTGTGACCTAAAAGCAGAAGAGCGTACGGAGGACAAAGATGTCACGATTTCATGACATGTCACGATTTTGCGACCCGAAAGACAAGGTGAAGATGAAGAGTCAGAAAGGGAGTCATTTTGAATACCTGGGTGACGAAGCGACACGGGAAGGTGAAACGAAAGGTTCTAGGAGAGGAATCGACGAGCCACGATATGGAAAGCAGATCATCGCACCAAAAAGTTATAAAAGGGCAAGCCGAGCCATGCAAAAGTGTTGGAAAATAGTGGAAAACCTGTAGTTGTAGAGTTGCACAGTCGAGTTATAGAGTCGAAGGCAGAGGGCCACTCTGACCGGATAGAGTGCATTTTCCTTCCAGTGTTGGAAAATTCTTCCTAGGAGCGTAGGCAGATCGTCGAACGTGAGGCAGCTTGCATAGGGAGAAGAAAACTACGCCTGCGGGCTAGTGTTGCAGAGTTAGAGAATATTTGCAATTGAGAGTGAGAGAACTGTGCCTGTGCACCAGTTGTTATAAAGCCTATGGGCTGTAAATGTAATCTTTGCAAGTTTATCTAATAGAACATTGGGATTTATATTTCTTGTAAAGTTGTTTTCAAATTTTTGGTGTAAAATTTGGATGTGAATCTTTGAGATTTTTTGTTCCCCATCATTGCATGGAGAACGTCATTTGTGACATTGCATATTTATTTTTGGAGTCACTATCTCATGATGTTTTAGATGATGAGGTTGATGCTATAGTGCTTGCTTCAGATATTTTACAAGATACATCTCCACACTTGTCTTATGTGGATGATCATGTTGATGTTGCAATATATACAACAAATATTTCATTGCATGTTACATCCTTACATACAAATAAATTCTTGGATGGTGTTGCATCTCTCTTCATTGAGAGTCAAACATGTAATTTTCTTGACATGTATGAGGAGCTTAGTCATTTATTTTATGATGATGTATATATTATATCTCTTCCATATACTTATTCCTTTGTGGACCCTTTTCTGGTGTGCTCTTATTTGATTGAGCCACATTTTCCACCATTTCTTTCTCCTATTTCTTTCATATTAGATGATATACTCCTACAGGATTTGGATACAAAAATTTTGTCTCCACTTCTTTCTCTTGCTACTTCCATGGTCTCATCATCACCTATGTAGTGATACATTGGTGATTCTTCCTTGATGGATGTTCTTCACATATATCTTCCACTTTTGCACACTCATGGTTTTGTGCACATTGATCTTTTGGATGATGATTGGGATTGTATTCTACCCTATTTTGGTGTTGGTTTGGTCTTCTACATTCTTGGAGATTCATTTCATAATTCATTGGTGACATCTTCTTCACTTCAACTTAGTTTAAAGGATTCTATGTCATCATTCTACATTTTGTTCCCATATTAGAGTGGGAAGACATTCGACAGAAGCTTCATTGCTACTTTCTTCCTTGTGGGAGACACGTTGTTCATCACAGACGCATCCACTTCTTCATAGGACTTCTTCATGGTTCTCGTCATCCTAGGGTGGTGTTGGGAGCACTCCTTGGCTCCATTCCTACTTCTTCTTCTCTCTTTCTAGCTAGATTTGTTTTTCCACATGGTTTTCCACCTTATGGTTCAAGATATTATGGATACACATTGTACATGAGTACCTAATCACTCACTTAGAGTGTTAATACATTCGATGGAATATTAATGGCTACTTTATTCCTTGTGGGAGACATATTGTTCATAGCATAGGTATCCACTTCTTCATAGGAATTCTTCATGGAGCTCGTCATCTTAGGGTGGTGTTGGGAGCACTCCTTGGCTCCATTCCTACTTCTTCTTCTCTCTTTCTAGCTAGATTTGTTTTCCACATGGTTTTCCACCTTTTGGTTCAAGAGCTTATGGATACACATTGTACATGAGTACCTAATCAGGCCTTGTTGTCGGGACTCATACTATGGATATGCCACTTTAATTTTCAGCACATAGCTTAAATTGATGGGGGATGTTATATTAGGTTGTTTACCTTAGCTCATGTTCACCTAGGTAATTTATTTCCCTTTTATTTATTTATTCCATGTGTTTTCCCCACCCACTTATGTGTGGATATTTTATTTATCTTATTTAGATATTATGAGATGTTACATATTTATTTCTTATATATTATGGGGATATTTTTAGGTTTGATTATTTATAGGAGTTATGGGGATATTTTTACGTATATTTGAAGTTTTGATATTATTTCTCCCCATAGCAGTTACAGATCTATGGACCATATCACTTATTCCTTTTGTATGGTGGATATTTATCCTTAGCTTGATCCTACTGCTATGGTTGATCACCCTTACCTATATAAGCAATGTACCTTCATTGTACTCATGAGGAATTTCATTATTCATGTATAATATATGATATTGTTGCTCTTTATTTTTCATATCTATTTGTAATCTTATGCTATCAATTTGCTTTCAGATTCTTGTTTTGGTTGAATATGGTGTTATGTTAACACTTGAGATCCTTGCAGCTTGGAATGATTTTATTATTATTCCTTTTAGCCTTGATACTAAAAAAAATACCACATAAGCCTTGATATTGAAAAAAAGGCCATAGAAGCCTTGATATTGAATAAAATACCATAGAAGCCTTGATACTAAAAAAGGGTCATAAAAACCTTGATCCTGAAGAAGAATCTAGAAGAGAATATTTGATTCAGAAGTATATTAAGATTTCATTACTAATAGTTTTTTATAGAGAAAGGAGATTCAGTGAGTCAAGAAACTTCCTACAAGAAATTTAGAAAGAGTATCTTCTTTAGAATTAATCCATTGCCTAAAGAAAAATTGAAGATAAAGAGATCAGAAGAAGATCACGTTGAAGAAATTCTAGTCTTGGAAGAAGAAATACTAGGAGAGTCTTGCTCAAATCCATAAGCAATAGAATCATATATCTAGAAGAAGATCTCACCACCAACACTTATAGAAGAATAAGGTTGAAGAAAATATCTCAATAAAGAGCAGAAGAAGCTGCAATATCAAAGACCTTGGGAAGATCTCAATGAGCATCTAGTAAAAGTCTTGGATAGCCTTACTAAAGAAATCATAAAAGGAGAAATCATTGGAGAAATTCACTACAGAAGATAGTGAAATATTTGGGACAATTATCACCATCTGACAACAAGCCCAAAATAAGAAGAATTTTGCAAGGAGTGCCAAATATTAGAAGACCTCAATACATTCAAAATCCTGAGAAGAATATACTGCTTGAAGTTAGAATTTAACAAGAAGACTTGAAGATAGGATAAGCCTACCAAATCCAAGATATTTGAATATTTTCTCTCATAGCAAGAAGGTATTATTTACTGAGATAAAGATTTCTAAAAATCTATAGTAAAAAGGAGAAGACTACAAGAGGAGAATAAGCCACCAAATCCTAGGCTCATGAAAGAAAGTTTGATACCATATTTTGGTGAAGAAGGAGTTGTTTAGGACAGCATACAAAGAGCTTCAAGATCTTACTCAAGGCATCAACTTGGTGATCTTAGATACCAAGATCCTCTACAAGATCTACATCCTCTAAAGAAGCTGCAAAAGAGCTACAAAAGCTTTTAGAAAAAGGTAAGCACCTATTGGTGCAAGTAGATTTATTAATTGGATTACTTATCATATTCATTGGAGCACCTTATTTAGATTAAATTTGCAAGAAGGAAAATTGGATTATAGTATTCAAAAGTGCAAAAAGAGAAAAGTTCCTTTTAAGTTTTATTTGCACATTATTTAGGATTTGATTAAATTTTATAGCTACATCTATCAACTACCTATCATATACTTTGGAAAAGAAAAGAATACTTTGGAAAATAAAATAATACTAAGTCCTACAATATTAATATAGTGAAATTGCATAAGGTTCATTTCAAATTATTCTTTATTAGTTGCAATAAAATTTATTAAATGCATTATTTTCAGAGTTTATTGGAGTGATAAGGTGAAATTTTTAGTGCATTAAAAGTGAAATATTATTAGATTCATTTGCGCTACTCTATTGCTCTCAAAAATCTTATTGTTTGTGTTCTTGAAAGGGCACAAAATCAGAATTTGACAAAGTGTCCAAAGACACTATTAGTGCACAAAAATCTGCAACACATAGTGCCCAAGTTAAGCCGCCGAAATAGATTAGAATCCTCCAAAAACTTGTAGAAAAATACAACTAATCAAAAATCATAAATAGAAGCTTTAAATATTGAGACTTGGTGAGTCTCAAATACAAAGCATTATAGGGTTAGTTGCAAGGAGAAAAGTGCAAAAAATTGCATCAAATAAGGATATTCTATCTACTTCTATCTAATCTTGGATTTGTCATAAAAGTATCCAAGAAAAAATGGGAAGGTGTCTAATCAAAGAGACAACCTCAAAACCCCTACATTGCATTCAAAAATTTTACCACAAAACCAAAAATTTAGACCTAGAAAAAGAAGTGCAAAAGAGGGTGCAATAAATGGTATTTTATACACAAATTGGTTACACTGCATTGCACTATCCTAATATGGTTTATATAGGAAAGAGGGCATATTTTAAGTTGTTGCAAAGGCACATTATCCTCAAGAAGAGTGTAGTCGAATACTAGCACATTCCAAGCATAAAAAAAGCTCTCAATAGGGCTCACATCATGCACAAGTTGGATAGCCATAATAGGTAACTTGCAAATCACAAAGAGGTGTCACATCGCTCACTAAAGAGACAAATCCTTAAAAAAATAAGCAAGGGAAATAAAAGCAAGCAAATTGGAATTGTGTGTCCAATCAAGGAGCATTCAATACCACCATTAGAGCATCAAGAAGTCTCCACCAAAGTTCTACCATTTGAACTCCATTCAAGAGCCACCAAAGTTTATGAAGCTCCTAAAAATATTCACCAAAGCTTCACCATAAGCATTGATTATCTGGAACCATCTTAGCACCATAAAAATACAACAAGGAAGAAAGTGGAAAAGTACATTGAAAAGCTTACAAGGTGATAAGACTAGGCATATAAGTGCCACTTGTCATTCTCCAAAAGAAACTCTAATGCCCTCAAAGGTATATTGGAATTTCACACATTTGAGGAAAAGTGTTACATCTCTTTGGCACCCATAGTCCATGTGGATTTACATTCAACCATAGACGTTACATAAGAAAGCCTTACAGACAACACACTATGAAGGAATAAAATGCTTTAGATGGTACTTAAGCAAGGGTGATACTTGAACATCTTTGAAGCATTAAATGTAACCATTATGACATTTGTCACTCATAAAAATATTTACCATATATTAAAGGCACCTTGGACTAGGGATAACGTAGCATTCGAAAGCATTTAGAAGCATTCACGTTCAACACTTTGCAGTCTTTGCGCACAAGACTGAGTTACAATATGGAATCAAGATGGAAAAACCTTTAATGCTCTGGTCAAAGGAATTCAAAGGCAAATATAAAGGCACCGTAGTTGAAGCATTAAATCTAAGCTTTCCATTAGAGGTAATGCTCAAGGTAAAGACACCCACATTGCAGCCATCTCACATATGAAAAAAATACGTATTCAATATTTTAAGGTTAATTTTATTCCCAACTTTAATGTGTTTTCATTTAAGGGAGTTATAAGGTTAATAAACCAAGGTTAAACATAGAAGAAATTAACCATATTTAAAGCAAAGCATCAAAGGGAATAATTTATCAAATTAATATAATATTTGCAATATTAACCATAGGAGAAATAAGGATTTCTACTAGAAATTAATTTTTAAATATTTACAAATATTATTGTGTTCTAATTTTATGTATTTGGGAGCTACAAGAGTTACAACACTGAATTAAGTTATTGAAAAATACTTCTAGTGTCCCACACTCAAGATTAACAAATCCCAAAACCAAGTAATCTTCATATAATAAAATCAAGAATAGAGATATGCTTTAAAGACAATAATCTGAATATCTAAGATACTAACAATCCAAATTAGCATAATAGATTAGTATTCAAACTTCATAGAAATTAACTTCTCAACAACACAGATCTAACTATGAATAAATTTTAATTACCTTTACAACTAGTAATCCAATACAGATGGAATGAAATAACCATATTAGAATTAATAGGAATGCAATTCACAGCTCGAACCTCTTAATGAAAAATATTGAAGATGACAAATCTCAAGTCAAAAATCTGAGTAATGCTCCTTCCATTAGTTTACAAAATGTTACACAGTAGAGCAAGAAAACATACTAGATCTGACCCTAAAAATCGAGGGTTAGACCTCTATATATAGTTTACAATGAAATACGAATAATGGGAGACATTACAAGGATTTAGAATCTGACAGCTCACTAGAAAGCTATGTTGGCATCATTTCATTCATGCACAGCATCCAAGAAATTTGCTCGACATCGTACACCATGGTTGTTTGGCTCTGCAACTTGCTGATTTGGCAATGGCAGTTATACTCTAGGCCATTAGAAACCAGATCCAGACTACTCATTCTTATTTAAGACTTCATACTACCATAGATCTACAAGTTGCAAAGACTCTTGGTTCTTATTTCTTGGCACCATTGATGCTTTGACTACCCACTTGAACTGACTTGATTTCATCCGCCAAGAATACACCTTTCTATTCTCATGAAAATATTAGCAGAATATTCGTTTTTAATGCCTTTAATAAATGACTATGATAAAAAATTAATAATACTCTGCAGGTGAGCAAGGTAAAAAGCATCACCAATCCACTCAAAAATAAGTCTGATGTCATCTTGGATAGCTTTGGCGGTTGGTTTCGAGACTTTATGGGAAATACACTAAGTGTTGAGAAGAATCTAGCTTGTCATCAATCCACTTGACTAAACCTTGAAAATGTTTAACTCCTTTCTCGTGTTCATGACATAAGACTTAAGTTGCAATCTGCTCCTCAATTTCCATTTCATCAACTCTGACTTGGTTTGACTGCGAAAATGCCAATCCTCTCAAAAAGTAATGTAAAATGATCTTTGCACTATTTTTCTACTTTTAATTATTTTTGAGTGCTTCAACCTTTTTATCAAGTAGCGTGGATCTTGTCAACATTTTGCTCAAAAATAGCCTTGGAACTCAGTAGAATGAGCATTCTTGACACTTGGTTGTTTGAGTGTGTGGGCTAAATCCATATCGCCAATCTACACTTTAAAATGCATTGACATTATCTCAACTCGTTCGAATTACGAATTGGGAACTCGTGAGAAGCCACTACAAAATACACTGAGTATTGGGCAAAATGGGAACACTTAGAAAAAAATACCCAGTGTTGAGCGGATTGGAACTTCCTTGCATAAATCCACTCTAAAATACTCTATATCCTTAGCATATTGGAGCTTATTCATGCCTTAGAATAAAATTTTCAATTTTTTCTAAGGATGTGGCCATTTTGGGCCTACAATAATGAGTCCTACCAAGGAGGGTTGTTACATACTCCCCCCTAGGCTAAACACAGTCCTCTATGTTTCCTACAAGTGAATAATTAAATATTTTATTCAAATAAGTATTGGAAGTGCTTCCTCATTTCTTTAGCATCTTCTCATGTTGCATAATTTTTAGAGTACTGATCCCATTGGACCTTACATTGATCTAGGGTTCATTTCCTTAACATATTGGAATGAAACCCTAGAATCTTTTATGGTCTCACATCAATGGTTAAGGGATCTACAATCTATAATTTAGAAACATTCCAAACTTGAGTACGATTGACAACATGTTTTCTAAGTAGGGATATGTGGAAAGTATCATTGATCTTTGAAAAGTTAGGCAACAAGGTGAGCCTATAGAATACTTAACTAATATTATTAATGATCTCAAAGGGCCCAACATAGTGAGGGTCCAACTTAGTTGAATTGATGGAATTTTTCATATATATAACTCTCAAGAAGACTTTATATTCTATTGAGAATTCTCTTGGTGATCTTTTCAAATTAACATAGCTCTTTTGGTGACTAGTCACTTCCTTGAGCATAAGACGAGTCATTCTAAGTTTATCCTACATCTCTTTGATAGTTTCTAGTCTAATCACCACTCGATCCTCCAAATTATCCCATGATAGAGGTGTTCTGCATATCCTACCAAAAAAGGCTTCACATGGGGCCATTATCAAAGATGCATGGTAACCATTATTGTATGCAAATTCTACAAGATGCAAAAAGTCCTCCCATTTGAAATTTTGGTCCATGCAATACATGCAAAGCATGTCCTCTAAAACTTGGTTTACCCTCTTAGTTTGACCATTTGTTTCTATATGATATGCAGTATTTTATATTTAGCTTAGTTCCCATTGCATGGTGAAGAGCTTACCAGTATTTAAATGTGAACCTAGAATTCTTGTCTAATATGATCACCTTAGGAAACCCATGTAACCTAAAAAATTCTATAGCAAACTTATTTTCTACTACTAGTTCATTATCTTTGATGTTACTTGGTATGAAGTGTGCAAACTTGGTCAACTTATCAACCACTACCAAGATTGCATCATGTTGGTACCTAGTCTTAGGTAATTCTATAATAAAATCCATAGATATTACCTACCATTTTTGTGTATGTATATCATACAAATAAAGTCTCCTTGCTAGGTGATGATCCTATACCTTAACATTTTGTTACTCTAAACATATTTCAATAAATCTAGTGATATCTTGCTTCATTCCTTCTCAATAGAAGGCCTTCTTCATTTTTTTCTTGATTTTTCACCCTCTTGGATGGGTGGAATAAGGATAATTATGTGCCTCCTAAATAATCAATCCTCTTAAATCGTTATTTTTGGGTATAACCACCCTATCCTTGAAGCATAAAAGTCCATATTTTATGTTGAAATCCTTACTCTCTTTAGGTTTTCTCTTGGTTTTATACCATATTTCAATGCAGTATGGGTCCTACAATTGCAATTCTCTAACTTGATCCATCAAGTCTATATGATTTTAGGTTAGCATTGTTACATGCCTTATCTTACTCAAGGTATAAATGACCTTATTTTATTTCCCCTTAATATACTCAATACCATAGTTTTACTCTGCTAAGAACTCTATCCATCTTCTTTGTCTTGCATTCAACATGGGTTGGGTAAAAAATATACCTTAGATTTTTATGGTCTATCCTTAACTCAAAATATTTTCCCAACAAATAGTATCTCCAAACCTTTAGGACATGCACAACTTTTGTGATTTCTAGGTCATGTGTAGCATAGTTTACCTCATGCTTCTTGAGCTTTCTAGACTCATATGCTATTGTAGCCTCTTATTGGGACAATAAACCACCCAATCCTACTAGGGAAGCATTTTTACATACTATAAAATTCCCAAGAGGATATTATATCCTAAGAATAAATTCCAAATTTTATTTTTTAAAGCCTCAAATATGGCCTCACACTTATTCATCCATTTGAAGTCCTTTCTTTTTTTTGAAGGTTGGTAATAGAATAAGCAATCTTTGAATAATCCTTCATAAAATTCTTATAATACCGAGTGATTCCTATGAAACTTTTGAATTTAGATACATTTATTGGTGTTGGCCAACTCAATATAGCCTCAATTTTCTCTGGATCCATGGAAATTCCTTCCATCGTGATAATGTGTCCCAAATACTATATATGTAAGGTAGAAAAATTATACTTGGACAACTTTCCATATAGTTAGTTTTTTCTTAGCACCTATAACACTAACCTCAAATGATGGTCATGATCTTCTTTGGTGAGAGAATATATCAATATCTCATATAAGAATATCAAGACAAACCAATCTAGATATTTTCTAAACACATTTTTCATCATATTCATAAAATTTATCAGTGCATTTGTCAACCCAAATGGAAATACTGTGAAATCCTAGTGCCCATATATAATATTAAAGTCTATATTATGAGTATCCTCTTCTCAAATCCTTAATTGATGATATCCAAATCTCATAGCTGATCAAAGAGGTCATCAATCCTTGGAAAATTATACTTATTCTTAATGGTTACCTTATCTAGCATTTTATAATTTGTGTAACCTCAAGGAACTATATTTATTTTTCACAAATATAATTGGAACACCCCAAGGTGACACACTAGGTTTGATCAAACTCTTTTCCAATAAATCTTGAAGTTGCACTTTCAATTCTTGTAACTCGATTAGCGTCATTCTATAAGGTGTCCTTGCAATAGTTTCAGCCCCAGGCATTAACTCTATAGTGAAGTAAAATTCTTGTTGAGGTAGAAGATCTAGGATATTCTCAAGAAATACAAATTGAAATTCATATAGAGTTGGATGTTTCTTATATACTTCTTCATCCCTCCTTTTCTCTAGTATTTCCATTGATCTTCACTACATACAACATACCACCTATTTTAATGGCTTTCTTTAACTGCATATCAATTTAGGTTGAAAAGAACCTTTTCTACTTTGAACTCTTACTCTTCCCTTATCCTTCACAGTGCACTCCATCCACCTTTCATGGAAGTTGATAAGGCTCCATGAGCCTTCAACCAATCTATACCTAGGATAATATTAAAAGCATGGAGTGGTTCCATGTTGTAGACACAAAAAATTGACCCACTTTAGTGGGCAATCTTCCCTAAGCCCTTTGGGAGACTCCCTATATTTACCGAGGTAAAGGGTTAGGCATCTTCCTTCCTCTTTTACCTTTTTTTGTCTCCACGTAAAATCACGCTCATCCTTTATGGGGTGTAATTTTGCATAGGAAAAATCGTGATAAATCTTGATGGGGTGTGATTTCACCTTTTTAGGGTTTTATCAAAGAAAACCCTAATTTTTTAGGGTTGGCATGTTTTACGTCGACCATCCTTGGTTTTACCACCCATATTGCCTTCAAATATGCTATATAAGGAGGGTTTGAATTTATTTCTAGAGCACAACGATAATTTATAATTAATGCTAACGATAATTTATTACAAAATGTTTTAGTGTTTGCTAATTGATCTGCATCCTTCTTCTTTCGCAAGCAAGATAACTTCAGAGTGTGAATTTTGATTGGTTTTCTGCTACATTGAATTTTTTATTACTGTTGCTCAATCTTGGTGGATGTTTTGAAGCCTTAAGGAGAGATCAGCTATCTGGGAGGTCTCAACCCTTCTGCTTACTTCCTCACTCTCTTCTAGGTGAATTCATTCTATTACATATATGTTTTAGTTCACTGCATTTGACAGTTATTATATTGCATCAATCTGAGATCTTTCATCTCACTTCTACAAAATTGTGCCTAGGTCTCTATGGGGTACGATTTCGTTGGTGTGATATTATGATCACCTATTATAGGGTGTGACTTCACCTAATCTGCTAGGGGAAAATTGCTATTCTATATTTCATACTTGAATTTTAGGCTACATCTAGGGCATAGTGTTGCATTTTATTCTATTTTTTCATCATTTTATTTTGCTATATCTTGATATGCTTGATTTATTCCAAAGGTCAATTTTTGCTATGCTTGATTTATTCCAAAGATCAATTTTCGCTTTTGTTTATCAAAGGTCAGCTAAAATGACCTAGAGGTCTTGAATGGTGTGCCTCCAAGAACTGTTGTATAGTAGCCTAAGTAGGCCCCCTAATGCTAATTATATTTTTCAAGTATTTGTCAAGTTATCTTGCAGGAATAGGAATTGTTGATAATGTTGGATAAAGGATAAAAGCAAGGATAAATCACCAGATAAGCTAAGTGTTCCAATTAGTCTTTAGGCTATTTTTTTAGTGTCTTCTATTTCTATTATAAACCCTAGATCTAATTTTAAAATAAATATATTTAATTAATTTCTAGGCATTTGAAAGATAAACAACATATAGTGTGCACTTAGGGTTAATTATGTTTATGCATATTCTCTTGAGCCCTTGCTTAAAGTATTTTCTATTTGAAACCCTAGGATTAGAAAAGCATTTAAAGGAAGAATAATTTTAGGATTAGCGCTTGTCTTCTTACATTCTATATTTATGCATTGTCCTTTATCTTTTATAGCATAGATCTAGGATGGTCAAATCTAGGTGATTTTCTTGAATCAAATACATCAAACATTCTTGAAAATGAGAGGACTTGGACCGAGTATTTAAACCATTATTGGTGAACCCTTCTCCCCATATTTTAGCACAAAGTGTAGAGAACAACATAGCCCCCGTGGTTCACCGTAAAGGCTTTCTCTCTTTGCGGATCCAACCTTTGAGAATTGTACATGGTAGGGTAGTTTTCCCCCTCTACATATCTGATGAACCCAATGTGAACATATTATTTCTTTTAAAATCTTAAGCAAGATCACTAATTCTATTTGTGTGGCTTAAAAATATTAATAAACATCTTTAAAACCATTTTTTTGTGTTTTTTGTTAGTATTCTCTTCTATCCTTTCGCCTCTTCTAATGGATCCTTTCCTTAGAAGTTAGCAAAAGAACGTTGAATCTGATTATGTTCCTCTATAATATGATCAAATTGATAGAGAGGATCCTAACATAGATCCAAAAGAAAAAGATAATATGGAAACTAAAATGATTTTTGATCCTTATGAAGGACCTAATAGTGGGTTCATATTTTCATCATTTGATCATATTTGGGGCTTATGAAAGCTAATAGGGATAATATATTGGAAGGTATGGAGCGATAAGCTCATATCAAAAGAGGTGAAACTCTTCCACCTCTTCCTCCAATAAGCTCCCTTGTGATTGACCAAAATAATCCCTTGCCTAAACCAATGAATCCTGATAATTTAAACCAGGCAATTGATACTACTATAAAAACCACCAATATTGGAATAAATATGCAAGTCTCTCCAATTAGTAGTGTCACTCAAAATTATTTCCAATTTCCTCCTCAATATTCTAATATCAACACTTTTGCTTCTATCCCACCAAATGTTAGCTGTCCATTTTCAAAAGGCACCACAAGTAACAATAATATCCATACATCCAACTTGATTTAAACATTTGTTTCTCAACATACATATATTCCTCCTTTAGTAAATCTGGGAACAATGTATAACAATAATCTAGAAGTGCAGAATTTAACAAACATGGTAATGCAGTTGGTTTCAAAAGTTGATATGATTCGGTCTTCAAGTTTTACATACAATTATAAGGAAATGTGTAATCAGGATCCTATTATTTCTACTAGGCCTTATCCTAAGCATTTTTTCTATGCTATTTTTACCTATTTATAAGGGGATAGAACATCCAATAGAGCATCTAAGAATATTTAGAACAGCTTACCATGATCTCATTTATGATGACATGTTGTTAATAAAAATATTTTCTAAGAGTCTTGGTGGCATGGCATTAGAATGGTATTATTGGTTGCCTAATTATTCCTTGAAGAACTTTGAAGAGACAACAAAATTATTTGTTCAAAATTTTGGTGTTTATATTGAAAAGGAAGTGACAATGAAAGATGTTTACAATTTAAAACAAAGTAAAGAGGAAAATATTAGAATTTGTGGCTTGTTGGAGAAGTTTATTTGGACGCTTGAGGTATAGTTTACCTCCAAAGGATATGCTTGAGATATTTATTGGTAATTTACAAGAACAATTATCTTATGCATTAGAGACTAGTACTATTACATATTTTGATCAAGCAATTGATTTAGCAAGTGGCTAGCTTGCTAGGATAATCATTTAATTATAAATTCAGGTCAATACGATTTAAAAATAGGCAATCTCATATAGATTATCCCATAACATTTAACTAGCTTACTTGATTCAATTCCTTAAGATCGGGTTACAGAAAATAAAATATTTTAAATGTAGAATAAAATTAACTTAATAAATATGAATATTTAACCTAGTTGTGTGGATCCACATGCAACTAATTATGATTTTAACTATTTAATTTGAAAATAAAATAATGCAAATTAATTTCTATAAAGTCTATTTAATATTAATCTAATTCTATTTTATTCTGCTACCCTACACTACACTACAGGAGCGGGAGAACAAGGACAGATCTTTTGGAAGTGGGCCCTGCCTTCAAAAAGGTCAGTATATTTTTCTTCTCCTCTACGCTATTTTTACTTCAATACTTTACTATTTCATCTACCTATTCTAACTATTGATTATTCATTTATTGCAGGAAAATAAAAGTATTACAGACTAAAGTAAATCATTATGAAGATAAAATAATTATTGTGAAAGACATGGAAGAAAAATTAATATTGTTTCATTATTGGCACATCGCTTAAGATTACATATACAGTCGACTTCTTCAACTCATATTACAAAAAATAATGCGAACAAAAGGTAAGGCAAGGCTAGAACAAACTAGGAGCTAGGAGCCAGGACCTTTTCAATGGCCTGCCTACTGTAATTTATACAATGATATTCAAAGAAGTCTTTTTGTAACTTTCTTTGTTTTCTCCAGCTAATCAAAATCTAAATCCTAACTATGTACTAGTAATTTTCTAAAACAAATATAATTTTGTAATAGGACGTAACTTTGACTAATCAGTGTTAACACATGTGCAACTGACTTGTTCTAAACAAACATGAATTTCTAACAAATAAAACTTGGACTAATCATTATGAGGCCAAGTGACATTCATCTTAAAAACTTTTCTTAATATAAGAGACAATAGAAATAGTCTTATGCCCTATTCTCAAGGAAAGAGAATATTTAGTTGGCAAAAATAAGAAGTTTGGATCCTTTCCAAATTTTAATAAATATTTACAACTTTATCAAATAAAATAATAGTTTGCCAAATATTCATTTGATCGTGTGGAAATCCATAAAGAATGATTGTGCAAGGTGTGTTATACTACCTATTTATTGGGTATACCTAAAACATGAAGAGTAGACTCAATATTGTCTACCCATGACTAAAGGGTTACCAAAAATCAAATCAAATTCATCAATGTGTTGGAAGCAATGATTTGAAGACATGCATCATTTTTATGATTGGGGTATCTCACATTGACTTTTTCAAATTAACATCATCCATCATCAACTCAACCATTTTAGGTCATTTATTTTTGCTCTACATTGTGCTTAGGCACAAATCATCCCAAAAATGGGTATCTATAGACACCTAAATATTTTTTCACAAGGAGACTCTCCAAAAGACCTCCTTCTAACCTATATAACCCACCTAGGATAGTCTCAAGGCTATTTAGTGTATTTTCACAAAAAAGAGGTATTTTTTCCGCATAGAAAGCAATACCATTCCAAATTCAGGGTCATCCCTTGTAAGATGGTCACACACCCATAATTGCAAAAAGAATTACTAGGCATTGGGACTGCCTATCAGCACGATGATGGATTTATTTCCACCCTTGATGACATGCAGTCATCCCTGGTGACCTATAGTTGTCCATGCTACCTATAAATTAGAAATCAAGGTTGTCCCTAATTGCCACTTACCCTTTTGGTGCCTATCCAATAAGGCTATAAGAGGAGGGGTCCCCTCATGATTAGAAAAATTCAAAAATTATCAGCTTGAGAAATGAAGTGTTGTTGAAATCTCACCACGCATCCTTGTTACCTGAGTCAAATACTACGACCTTACCATGTGATCTTCAATATCGTATCCATGAACATTGCTTGACTAATACTATAGTTTTGGATGCTCGAATCTACACACTTGTTTGTCGATAACCATAAATTTACTAACAAAACTTACCTTTTGGATCACCCCAACATCGCCCCGACCTGGTTTTAAAAGTTGAAAATTCGTGAAAGGGACCGTCTCTGTTGAGATGATCCCACAAACAAGACTATCTCACCTAAGATAGCCTTGATTAGGTGATCAATTTTTACAAATTTTCTAGTCTTTTACTTTTGATTTACACTTTCATGTTAATATTAATGGTAGACCATTTTAAGCATTTTATCTTACTGCAATAGCCTAGACCTTTATTGTTTCATGCATGTATTCATTTCACTATACTTTATTTCTTGATCAGTACAGGCCCAATCTGGGTGGGCCTTGCAGATGCCACTGACCTCTTTTATTTTTTCATTATACACAAGTGACAAGATTCAAGGTAGGGAAAGGATTTGGATCTCACCCTTGCATCGCGGTATCAAGAAAACCCACTTTTGAAGATATTGTTGTGGGTGCGAGGACAATTTGGATTGCACCTTATTGTAATATTGTATCATTTGTAAAATCCTTGAAGGGGATTCATTGTAACACATTTTAAAAGAGATCAATGCAATTTATATAGCCAAATTTATTATCGTTTATTTTTTTTGTGCAATTGTGTTGCTTTGTCCATTTATTAGGTGCATCGTTTTCATGCTTTCACATAGTCCTTATGATGGATGGTTATACCACTCTCATTGTCACATGGACTATGATGGAATAATTCCTAACATACCCATCTTATTACATCATTATCTTAGCTTTGGATATGGCTTTAGCTCTAGTTCTAGCTCTCTCTCTTGGTTCTAGCTCTGGCTTTGGCTCTTGTATTCTAATTATGGCTCTTGGCATCTAACTTGAAGAAAAATATTTTCCAAGGTGATGTTGGAATCTCTAGATTTTGAAAGAGGAAGTTACCCCCCTTGATGTAGACTTACTATAATACTTAGAAGTGTCAAATTCCACTAACCATGCACTCCAAAAGCATAATTATAAAAAATACTAATTCAATATCTAATACTTATATATTCAATGCAATAAGTATGTACCTCCTCCAATTTCTTCATGTGGAGGATTTTTGTCATGAGTTACCATGCATCTTGTATCCATTATTGAATTAAGTAGTCATTGATTTTTTCTTGAATGTGATGGGAAGAAAGCTATGTAAGGCTTCTTCTACTTCACCTTATTCAAATTTTTATTCCTCGTTCTATTATTTTCTTCAGTAAGCTCTATATTATTTGCAAGTTCCCCTTGTACCATGAGTTATTTTATAAGTAGGATGTATATTTCAAATGCCATATTTAGCAATTCTACTTACTTGTTTCAACCCCTTAAATGATTCCATAGTTGCCATTGGTTTTCCTTGAATGTAGCATCTTGTCAAGTGCTTAATAAACACTAAAATTGAACCATTAGGTCCCAACAGTTGTTGATGTTATTTTAAAAACCTCTCTTTATGTCAAGTTATATTACAAATTTTGATGATGTCGCATTACATTTTCTCATATAGTATCTTGATTGCTTGTGACAATGGTACACTCCTTGAAAAAAGCTTTATGAGATCTTAGGCTTAGATAATGATGAAAGGATCCTTATTTTTGCAAGTTATAGAAACATACATTATTCTCTGAACAAGATTGAGTTTGCATTTTATATCATATTTATTTAGAGCCCATGTCATAATAGGCCATGCATTTTGCAAATATTTTTCTTTATAGTGGAAAAAGAGCTAGCTTTGAGCATACCACCTTCATTCTAGTAAGGATTGAACTTCTTGATTTTATAATGATCATGGATATACCACAGCTTGGGCTTGTCATGTTTGCTTTTGTATTTTGATGGTCTTCCTCCTTACTTAATAAAGTTGATGCATTTGAAGTCCAACTTGATCTTTTGTTGGTTCTCTAATGGTTTGTAATAATCAACTAAGATTTTGAAGTCATTAAATGCATTATTTTTTGTATATCTCTAGCAACTTGGATGAAACCAAACTTCCTGGCCTATCATATGGTCAACTGTTTCTAATTCATACCAAACATGATTGTGCTTACTCATCTATTCATGGGAAAAAAATACATGCTCTTCTTCTTTTGCATGATCTTTTTCTTCTTCTCTAATTTGGTTGTCTTTTGTTGCATTGCTTTGTTGTACTCTTTTCAAAATATCATTTTGCTTATTTTATGATGTTTTTTTTTGTTTTTAATACATATCTTGAGAAAAATACTCATTTGTGAAGAGATTATGCCAACACTCATTCATTGTGTGGTCATTCTTACCACAAAGTTTACATATTTTTATGTGTGAAAATTATTTCTCTATTGTTGATATCCTTGTGTGTGACATTTATGTTCTTCTTCATGTATTGTATGTGAAGCCTCTATTTTTTAATAAGGTTCACTAACTTTTTTACTGTTGGTGTTTACTCAATGATATTCAAGGTTGTCATAAATACATTATATTGAAAAGGGAGAGATCTTAAAATAATAGGAACACATATTTTCAGATACCTTTTCTCTCAAGGCTTGTAGTGATGCTCATAGTTTAGAAACTCTCCTTAAGAAGGATTCAAGTTTTTATCCAATATTCATTTCATAAAATAAAGTTGACTTTGTAGAAATAGGATTTGATTCTTGTTCCTTACCTCAAATATTGTTTGAAGTATTTCCCATGCATATTCATCTATGGTAGAACTATAAACATATGGTTTTACTTCATTAGCTACTCCAAACATGATGATCAATCATGATTTTATATGTACCTTATCAAATTTTGTCTATTTTTCAACTTCTACATCAAGACAGGAAATGGACTTGTCTACAATTTCCCATACTTTTTCAATCTCAAGTTGTATTCTGAGTTTTGTCTTTTAGGCAGCATAATTATTCCCATGCAAGTTGAGAATTAAGCAATAGGAACTTGAGTGCACCACTAGCCACATCAAACATTCATATATATTTTTAAATCTCCCACTAAATTGACCTCAAAAAATGCTTTCTAATGAGTATATATAAAGAATGTACTTGTATCTTGAAATATACCTCAAATTACAAGAAATCAATGTCTCATCAAGCAATAAATTAAGTAGAGGGAATATTCTTTCTCTAGAAATATTCTAATATTTTCTTTGTAAAACTAAAATTCTTTATTCTTCTATAATCAATAAAAGGGAAGAACTAATAAATATGGGCTTTAATAATCCCCCTCATTGGGATAATAGAATTTTAATTTGACTTACTATACATAGAAGTACCTCATCAAAATTTATCATATTTAATGAATCATATTGATGCCTTGTGTGACTACCTAGCTAGTGAAATCCAAAAGAAAATTGTGAATGCCTTGGTTTGGATGGAATATATCTGGATAAAATAGATTCCATTCTTGGAAAACAATTAATTATTGGATTTCATCTCTTCATCTGAGATCTTAGAAAAAAATTGAACGCAACAGTTGGCATATGATTTTACAGGCCAAGTAATTGCATCATTCTCGTAATTGATTAATGAGGATTGGTTTTGCTCTAATGAGGCATTTGCAAGAAAATCAATTGCATCATTTTCATAGTTGACATTGACAATGAAGACATTGATACACACAATGAATTTGATATCTATCAAGATTTTTAAAGCATGGAGAATCGATGCTTGGATCTGGATATTCCTGCCTCCTCAACAAAGGATCTCTTGCCTTGCTTTTGGGTTTTCTATAGGGACGAGACTCCAAATTTTATTGGAGTTACCTAAGATGTTACAAAGGTTTTATCGACTAGTTGAGATGTAATATTTCTACCTCCTACGCTAGAGTCAACTCTTTGCTATATAATCTTGTCCTCAATATCCTTTTAAAAAACACAAGTTAGTTATTTTTTTTAAAACATGAAAACTTTGCCTAAGAGGAATTTTTTGTCTTGTTGATTTTGAATGAATTTTTCATCGGTTCATGACAGTGTTTTCCTTGTGAGATTTAGTTTCAAATCGATCCATTGAAGAGTGTGTCGAGGGCATTGTCGACTCCTCCAATAGGAGCTTTGTCAAAAATAGACCTTGCTCTTTTTCCAAGAGAAAACACAAGTAACCAAAAAGATTGAATACTTTGTTGTCATGTTGGTAAATAGAAAAAAATCATAATTCTTTCATTATACTTTAGGTTTTTCATTATCTGTGATATACAAACTATAGAGGCATTATCAAGACAATTGAGTGAGTGTGTCATTCGAACAATATTAAAATTCTCCTTTTCTTCTTTTTGAAGATTTAAATTCAGCTAATATCCAACAAGATTTCTTTTATCTTGTGATCACTAATTCCTTTCGGTATTTCGAAGGATTTTTTTTATCCTGAGACCTTTCTTAACAAATTCTAGCCTTTGGTAGGGTTCTTTACCCTAAGACCAATGGAATGTTGGTCCTTGGCAAGGTTATTTACTTTGAGACTTATTTTATTCAACAAAGATTTCTTTAAACGCTTCTCTGTATTAAAGCTTGAGGAAGCTATTAGTTATCTTCATCATTAAGGCATTGATACCTACTCTAATACAACTTATATTGCTAATGCTTAGATGATTTAATTTTTTCCATTATAAAATGATTGATATTTAAGTACATTGGATACCCAATTTTTGCATAGCAAACCTTTAACTACTCCTACAACTAGTCTTGACCTTTATGCATGCATAGTCCTTGTGATGGATGGTTATACCATTCTCATTGTTGTATTATATATTCTTGCTTCATTATACTATATAGTCTATTTTTCAAACATGTTAATGTTGAACATAAAATAATAATATATTAAAAAAAACACATCTTAAGCATGTTATATCACATTGAAAGTTGTATAGTTTCAAATAGTCACCATGTTGATAGTGTAAAGCTTGCTTATAATTAGAATGTGATATTGTCATTTGTCATTCACAACATTTTATAAAAATCCTTACATTAAAATTAAAATTTGTATAACTTAACAAAAGCACCAAGTTGGCACTCTAAAGCCATTGTTAGAGCACACTTTCTCTTTCTTTAAATTGATACATGTTAATTATTATTTACTATTAAGTAAAAAAAAAAATTACAATAACATGTATGAATAGCCATACCTTCTAATTTAATTTTTTTATAATTTTATTCTTAAGTAAAAATTATTAAACAATAAGTTCCATTGCTATCTTAAATATTGGTTCTGGCTAAATTATGGGCTCTTCTTTTCCAACTAATCATACCAGTTAACCATTGCAAAAATTATTCTTCATATTCAAAAGGCATAAATGATAATTAGTGACATAAAAGGCCCTTGACATAAATTATAATTTTAAAGTGATATTGGGATAAAAGTTATTGGCACAATTACATTATAAATAATGGGAGTCGAGTATAATTTTCATGGTGAATGTGTATAAGAAATATTACTTAAAAAAAATAGTTTTTTTTCTCTGAAGTATCTTCATCCTCTCCTCTCCTCTTCTCTACTATTAGTAAAATTGAGATATTAAATATTTAAAATAATTTAAATTTTTTTAATGTACACATTATCGTTGATCTTTTAGATATTGTATTAATGATACAAGTGCTTATTTGGGCTAAATTATGGGTTCTTATTTTCCAACTAATCATACGAGTTGACCATTTCAAAAATTACTCTTACATTAAAAAGGCATAAAAATGATAATTTGTGACATAAAATGCCCTTACAATTTAAATGCTTAGAGTGATATTGGGATGAAAGTTGTTGGCATAATGTGAAATGTGACTCGAATACAATCTTTATAATACATATGTATAATAAGTATTACTTAAAAAAATAGTTGTTTTCTTTAATATTAACACCATCCTCTTGTCTTTTCTGCTATTATTAACATTGATATATTAAATATTTAAAATAATTTATAATTTTTCTTTATGTCCACTTGTTGATCCCATTATCTTAATTTAGATTTGATCTTAATAGATTGTGACAAAGGTTTTAAAATATCCATAGCAACACATATTATAGTATAAATAGCATGCCCCTGCTCGTTAATAGTTAGTCCTTACTTGTTGAATTATTGTGGGGTGTTTCTAATATTCTTCAAAGCATTCTTATTGATAAGATGATATGGAAGTTCAAAAATCCTAACCCAAATTGAAAGATTCTTAACTTTTTTATCTCAAGAAGAAAAATCATTCCATGGTCTTAAATAAAGGGTATCTCTCCTTGTAAACCATGGGTCACCACTCAATATTTCATCCCTATTTTTGGAATTAGAAAATATGACAAGAAAAAATCTTTAGGAAGAAAATCCATAGTGTAATTTGAATTCAATTCCCACTTCTACTTGATCCAATCTTAAAATCCAAAAAACCTGAGTAATGTTTATGAAACTAATCCGTTGCTTTTAAAAACTGTTATATCATGCTCAATCATCTCATCCTTGATAGTCACTTCTAGTGTAACATCTTCTACCTAAATTAAACTTACCATATATTTGAGGTTTTGGTTATATTCAGCTTGGGCATCCATACTTTCAACTAGGGAATCCTTACTTTCCAATAGGGTTTTCAAATTTAACTTTCCTTCCAAACTAGCTACTGGGGCTCACTCTTAACATGCACTTCCTCCTAGCTCACACTCCCTCCTAGCTTACACTTGCTCTCAATTCATACTTTCTCCCAGCTCGCACTCCCTCCTGACTCGCACTCGCTTCTATATCTTTTTTCTATCAACATTCCTTTGCTTCGATTTTTTTTAGAAATAATATTCGTCACATTCATGGTAAGGTTTTGAAGCATCGATACACTTTGGATGAACCCATTGGTTTTATCCCATATTTGAAGATCTCAAGATTGCTAAAAGAACTAAATCCTCCTACACTCGAAGTAGCACAAAATTCTTCCATCATACTCTACAACTCCTAGGGTTTACTATTTATAAAGTATTCTTTACTTTTGGATCTTTGCATGATAGTTTAACTTTCTAGGTGACCTTAATATGACCAAGCTCTCTAGTTTGCACACCCGCTGCATGCCATGTCTCTAGCTTCACCTATAGTCCTCTTGTAAAAACAACATAACTTTAGTGTTTTGATTTTTTACATCAATTAGAACACTTCTTCCACCGCTAGGATTTCATGGTGAATACTGGCAAATGCTATTACAAAAATTAAAACATGACAAAGACTATTTTAAAAATTAAAATACATGTTCCTCATGCTCTACCTTAGATGATGAAGCTTTTTTTATATTTTTTACAATACTATAGATGGTGCATCACATTATCGTGGATCTTTCAGATATTGTATGAATGATACAAAAGTGCTTATTTGACTTCTTAAGAAAATACTCAAATTGAATTAGCAGTTGATCCAATATGTTCGAACCAGTTGTCGACTAATCCCTTACTATCTCATCGATAACTAGGTGAGAAATCCAGTCCTCTGGAAGACGCAAGAAAGCGTTCGTTGATTATGGGCCAATCAAGATATTAGTAACAATTTTTAAGGGACATCACCGATATGTCCAGCACAAAATATATTTATATAACCCATCTAAATAAAATTAGCTGGTGCATTGCTTCAGGCACTCAATCCTGATCACACGTATTCTCGGACTTCCATATCATTAGCTGGTGCATGGATAAACATGTATAAATATTTTAGTTTATTGCCTTTTCTATGTCTTAGTTATTAGGTGACATGTATTTAAAAAGCTAAAGTTTCCAAAAAATTTCGAACAGCTGTTAAAGTTTTTCATATCGAACCATATAAATTCACATGGTTCTTCACGTTACACGGTTGCGTGCCTCAAAATATCAGCTGGCGTCTAGTTCGAATCCGATAATGTGCATAAGATTCTACTTGCAATACGTGGAAGTCAATGCGGTTCAAGGCTAACGAAACCCTAAGTTAACAAGAGAAAAGGCTTAGTACCTATGTATCTTTAGCTAAAACTAATCTGCTTACACCCTAAGTAAAGCATTACCACCATGGACACGCATACATACCGACCACTTGGCAGGAACTACGCTTTAAAAAAGGCATACCAGGCAGCCTACTTCATGCTTGGTGAGGCGGGCGTTGACACCATGACACAAAGGTTGTGTGGTTGGCATTGAGAAAGCTGGAACTCTTTGCTTGGTCCACAACAAAACTACCCTGCCCTTCATCATCTCTCAAGAATCACGTTACGCGTGATGACTCATTCGCCTCGGTCAAAGCACATCATGATCGTTCATTCTTCCCTGTATGGGCCCCTAAACCTCTAACTTATTCATGCATGGAAAGTTGACGATGGTGAGAATAGAATCAGACGCAACTTTGGCTTCAAAGGCTTCTAGTAACTCCAAACCTTTCAACCCAGGAAATATTATCAATGAAGTATGACGGAAATTTCAGATTCTGGAACCTTGCCTCTATTAGTGTAAAGACTTTTTATTTTTCACGTTTTTAAAGACTTTTCAATCCATTTGAACGGGAGATAAAATAGGCCTAGTTTCCGTGAGAACACTATTTCTGATGTGCATTCGTTGTTCACCTACATTTCAATTAATAGGCCTTGTTTCCGTGAGTTGTTGACCCATGGTACTAAATACTATTTCTGATGTGCATTCGTTGTTCACCTGCATTATAATTAATTGGAATAACTTCTTGGCTATGGTAATTCATTTCTGTTTGTAAATGGTTGGTTCTGAGAATGGCGTTTCTGATTGTAAAATGGTGTTTTTTTCCTATGGAAACGTCATTCTGGAATACATAATATGCCTCCACAACACATAAGAAAGCATTCCCATAAATAAAACTCTACATTCATGGAATGAAAACAGAGGCATTTCTAATGATCAACAAGAGAAATTCGGAGATCCCTAGCGGCATGAAAAAGAAAAGGGCCACTAAATTTTATCGAACAATAAAGATCATGGAAACATAACCATGGCTTCGGCTAACGTGATATAAACTATCAACAGAAAAAGCATTGCAGTCTTGCAAGGTTTGCGCGCTAAGAAAACAATTCCAAAGGGCATTTATCTGAAAAAAAAAATTAATTCCAAGCTGATGCTTGAGAGCATACACTCCATTAGAACAAAATTTTAGTAACACTTACAACAATGTAAATTTTATCACCTGAATGCGAAAATTTTCAGCTAAGAATTGGCCGAATGGCTGAAATAGGCCTTTCAAATAAGGGATTGGGCTTCGGTGAACAACATCCCACAGGGCTGTCTAGGCCTAAGCTTCCAAATCCAATTGGACTAGAACCAGAATTAGACCGTAAAGGGGAACCAGAGAAGCGCTGTATCTGAGCCTGAACCCGATCAGGAAGTCGTGGATCCCTTTCACGAAAACTAAAACTTGGTAAAATTTTATCTGGACGCCCAGAAATACTCGGCCTCTCAGCATCCCCGCCATTTTTTCCTTCTGTGCCTGCTACATCTTTATCGCATTTTTTTTCTTCTGTGGCTGCTACATCTTTATCGCTTTTTATTTCTTCTGTGGCTGCTACATCTTTATCCCTATCTTCATCTGGCAGAGGATCTCCTTCGTCGAGATTTTCGTTAACAGAAACATCTGCGCCTATGTCTTCATCATCATTTTCTTCGCAATGATTCACAATATCATCCTGTACAGAGATCGGATCAATGGCAGACCCCCTGGCCATTTCAGCCTGGTGCGCTCGAATCTTTCCTTCGTCGTGCTGGACCAGCTGGAGAGTCAAACGGCCGTTGGAGCGTTTTGCCTGAAAGAACTCATGGTGACGAAGCTTAACCTTTTGTATGACCAGCCTGCCATCCGTCTTGTACGATCGCAGGTGCACCCACGGCATGTGGCATGGCAAATTGCCTGTCCGAGCCAGCGATGGAAGCGGAGGGGGGAAGCTCCTCGCTTCTTTCTTCTTGTGCCCCACATGTCTTTCTCCACCTTGAAACCCTTCTTTTTCCTCCTCATAATTCTCTACCGTGTCCTCTTCGCCATTCTCTTCAACTTTATCATCTCCTCCACATTCTTCTTCTTCTTCAGAACAATCAGCCTCCTCCTGCTCCACCTCAGTTTCTTTTTGAGAAATTTGTTCGAAGAGTGCATTTTCTTTTTCGTCTTCACAATCTGTTGCCTGCAAAGGGTGGTTTGCCCCGCCGCACACTAAATTTTCCGTTCCGGAACTCTGTTCCCAGCCGGCATATTTCTTCTCATCTTCACAATCTGCGGCCTGAGAATGGCAGTTCGCCCCGCCTGCTAGAAAATTTTCCGGTTCCTTTATCCCTTTGAATTCCTTGTCTGAAAATGCAAAGTCCGATTTCTCCTCCTGAATCTCTCGGAAGGAGCTAGAGGAGCTAGAAGAGAGAGAGGTTTCGTGCTTGCAAATAAGAAAAGAAGCGCAAGAATTCTTGACCGAAGCAGTATAGCAAGGCTTATAATTAGTAAGAGAGCTCAAGAAATTCCACCTGATCGAACTCAAAGACCGGCCTACGGAGGCTTTCCAGCTCTTTCTTGAAGACGATGGCTGGGATGATGTTTGCTCCGACCTAGGGTCCCAGGGCTTGATCTCGGAAATTTTCACATCGTTGCTGTGACTCAAACATTTCCTTAAAGCTTCGCGATCTTTTTTATTCAACTTATTTTCAGGCGCAGATAGCATGCGACCTAATCTGGGATTTCCAAACAAAGACTTCAGTTTCTTGCGTCTCTGCATCCTGGGATCTTCCATGGCTAAGGAAATCCAAGGTTACTGGCTCTTCCTTTTCCTCAAAAATCCGATGAAATAAAGATTCCACCATCCATGGACATGAAGCCCCTCTATACTCCGGAAACAGATTTAGAAAACTTAATGATCGCAAAGGTGCCCAATGCAACCCCAGACAAGGGTCTCAAGTAGCCGTTGTGAGCGCAATGCCCGAGAAATCTCGCGGAAATTTCAAACGCCGCCTAGGAACTTTGACACGATGGACCCGCATTCCATCGATTTTAGCGGCAAAGACCGAGGAAATCGATTCCCTTAAATACGCGACACCTCATCCCTCGCATGCAGTGCCTCTCTCCTTCCTTCCTTCACTATCCGCGGTGCAAACATCGCCGTTAGTCAAATCAACCGCTGCAAAAACGCCCTCTGCACGCGGGCGCCTCGACTTAAAATCACGAGGTAATGATTAATATTCCCTGCAAAAAAATTACCGGATCGAAGCCAGAGCCAGCCCTCGCCAGAACACCACCAGAAATTGGAATCCACCCGAGCACTTCGTCGAAATTTGCACAATCGTATCGAAAAAGAAATCCGCTCCAAAAGGCTTCCAATCAAGACCGTAAACCCAGCCGTACCTCCAATTTCCCGGCGCATTTATCAAAAACTTTCTTGAAGGGGCGCTCGATGAAGATTTCGAGCAAAGCACAACCAAAACTCCAATCCCTCCCTGCAAATATACAACATAACAAAAAACATTGCTTCTCAAAAACGTCGGAGACAAAAGTTGTTCTGAAAAACAAAAAAAAAAAAACCGAATGGAGACAAATTTAGGTCCAAACTACAGCAAATTTTGACTGAAATTAGTTTTCCAACCGCTAAACTAAAACTTCATCGCCGAGAAAGCTAAACTCCTTAATGGAGACAAATTTAGGTCCAAACCACCGCAAATTCTTGACTAAAATTAGTTTTCCAACCGTTAAACCAAAACTTCATCGCCGAGAAAGCTAAACTCCTTAACGGAGACAAATTTAGGTCCAAACCACCGCAAATTTTGACTGAAATTAGTTTTCCAACCGCTAAACTAAAACTTCATCGCCGAGAAAGCTAAACTCCTTTTAAATGGAAATTAAAAACATAATAAAATAGGTCCAAATTGCAAAAAAATGACCTGATATAATTCAGCCAAGGACACAAAGCCCTCCAAGGCTGGGCCCAGAAGGCTTTGGTGACACCAAGAAAACAGTCCACTCTTTAATATATATCAACGGCTTCTTCAACTTCGATCCAGGGTTTCCAGCATTCATACCTGTCCGCATTTCCACGCAAGAATAAAATTCTTCTTTAAAGAAAACTAAACCCGATTGTCAATTATCTTCCACAAAAACATAGAGAATGTGCACCCTAATTAACAGGGCTTTTCCTTCATCCTTTTCCATTTTTACTATCCTTATTTTAAACCTCGATTTGACTGTAACTTCTTCATATTTGACAGAGCGACCAAACCTAACCATCAAAAAAAAAAACCTATCACTCTTATTAATAGAATTCCGATTGTCGATCCCGCCTGTCCGCGCCACCAATTTTGGATAATCTATTTAAATCCAGTGAAAGAAAGTCATTTTCCCTGACTTGTCAACCCATACAATCTCAAACCTTTATCGTGACCTTGCTATGCCTATCTTATATGAATGGTACCTGTCGCACGGCACGCCACCGCCGTCCATTAATTCCTCATCTTTACCTCACAATCCGTCTGAATCGTTTCAACTAATGTTCACACCATAACTAAAAAGAAATAAAGATCTATAAATTAGACCTAAAGATATTTTATAGGTTGTTTTGACAGTCAGGTTTTGTTAATTTTTATGGTTTGATGGTTCGCTATAAATAGTAATACTAATATTGATTTAAAATAAATTTTTAAAAATTTATTTATGGGAGTCTATAAACTTAATTTAGGTGCTCCACGATATATGATGAGGATCTATTTTTTAAATATATTAAATTAGAAGCATGCGGTGGTGGTGATGACGATTTGTACTTGTAGGTACATATTGGGGATTAGAGTGCAAGAAATAGTTAAAATTGACTTGGTCAATATAATAATAATAATATAGATATGGTTCTTTGTCTCGAGCTCAAAAAATAAGATTTGTTTTTGGATTCGAACTGCCAAATCAGTTGTAAATGAATAAAATATAATCCCTATAGATGGCAACCACGGGGACAAGAAAGGTCTCCAAATCACAACTCTATATTTATTTCTCTCCTTCCACGAAAAGCGTGGGGTTTATTTTATTAACCATTAAATAATTAAAAGTTTCGTTATTCCTAGAAGAATGTTTGGGCTTTTTTATTTATCTTATAATTATATTATATATAACCTTGTTCCAACTTAGGTGATTATTATTAAAATATTTTAATAAATAGATTGTTTTATAAATTAGATATTTAGGTTAGTTTAAATCTAATTAAATGAATGTAATGAGTTTAGTGTGAACGCGGCTAAACCCCAAAATATGGGAAATTGGAACCGTGGTAAACGACTAGCTAACTACTTTAACCGTTGCAGTATTTTGTCAATAATATATTTATTACGAGCTATATTCATTGATTTCCTGTATGAAAAAAGGTACATAAAGCTCACATGCCCCTTATGAGCAACCTCTAACTTGTACATAATATCTAACCAACAACCTTGACCAATTTTCAAACACGTTTATTTTGCACGCATTACAAACGAATTATAGACGAATTTTTCCCGTCGGCATTGAAGTAACAAACATGTTTAGTATTCTCGGAGGCTGGTCTTCCGACTTCATTTTTTGTTCAACGGGTTGGTCTTGCCGACTTGTTTAATTGGTTAGTGTTTATTACGCGGATAGGCCTCCTACAATGGCAGCCACGAGTGGTAAACAATACTAATATTTTATTAAAAAAGCGTAAACAATATTAATATTTTATTAAAAAAGCGGACATTAAGAATGAGATAGGTACCTGAGATTGATAACTCTCGGCATTCATAGATATATATATTTTAGTTAGTGTTTATTACGCCGATAGGCGTCCTACAATGGCAGCCACGAAGATCAGCCACGTCGTAAACAATATTAATATTTTATTAAAAATACCGACATTAACAATGAGATAAGCGCCTCGAGATTGATAACTTTGAACGTTTATATATATATAAAAGCTCCCAATAGCTGGTCTTATAGATTTCATTTTTGTTCAACGGATAAATGTTTATACTAATAATGTTCATAATTTAAGTTTTTTTTTTTTTTGGTTGGATAATATTAAGTAATGGGGTTTTGACTTCACCAGGGAGACACACACTCACCCCTCACACACTTACCCATGCCATGGTTTAAACCTTGGACCTCCCAAAAAGAAGCCAAAGTCCAAACCGTTGCCTTTACACCCAAATGCACAAAATTTAAAGGTTAAGGTTTATAATAGTAAGCAATTTTATTCAATAATTAAAATTTATAAAAGTTATAACTGATTAGTGTTTATAATAGTTGGTCTTGCCAACTTTATTTTTATTCAATAAATTAAAATTTATAATAATAAACAATTTTATTCAATAAATTAAAATTTATAATAATAACCCGTATAATTCAAACCTAGACTTCATAATTAATTATTTCGTATGCAATCAAAAAAATAAAACTTTACGTGTTTATGAACGAACTTAAAAAAAAAAAACGTGTTTCGTGCCAAAGCGTTTAATATGCTCCGACTACCCAAACCAATTTCTCGCCAAACCAATTTCATAACCTAATTTCTCGCCAAACCAATTTCATAACCTTCAGTCTTTATGCATACCTGGTCACTTCTCTATGATTCCTTTAGAGTTTTAAAAAATATTTTTTATTTTATATAGTGGTTTTTTATTTTTTATTTTTTATTTTTTATTTATTTAGTTTTTTTATATTTTTTATATACATTAATTATAGGGTTGAACCTCGGTTTTATCACCGATAATGTAAGTGATATTTTTGTCCATAGTTTTATTTTTTGAATGAGTTTATTTTATGAGAGATCGTGGTCCCCTCAATGGGGTTTGAACCTTAAGAGAAGTCAAAACCCTTGCAATAAGCTTGCAATTAATATATTTAATTTTATTAAAGTGAAAGTATTTTTACAATAAAAGTAATATAATTATTATTGTGTTTTTAAGGGTCTTCAAAAATAAAGTTTTGTTAAAAATTATTATAAAATAACAAGGTTCATATTAAAGTGTTTTTTAGAGTCGTATTATGCTACAGTGCAAACAATTAGTGTCTAGTTATTTTGACTTGTTAGGTATAATTTTTTCTTGTTTTCATTTTTCTGTTAAGTATTAAAAAATTGATTCATTTTTTCTTGTTTTAGTTTAATAGGTTAGAAACCATGTGTTGAGGGTTTTATAATATCATAGAGGAGTTGTCATTATTGATTAAATTAGATTGACCATAAAGCATCTAGTGAATTGAGGATTGATTCGACTCCGATACCTAGGCCTTAAACAACACCTCTCATATATCTTTAGGCATATTAGGAGACTCCACTAAGTTTAGGAGAGGTCTTAGTTATAGGAATCTTTTCGATCGTATATCTATTCATAGTGCACCGAGCACAACACTTGGGAAGATTATCCTCCCATATTGTCAAAAATGTGGGTAATGCGCTCAAGGGTATGTGTGGAACCCTCACAGGGTAGTGGCCTGAAATATTGGTCTAAGTATTATCATTCGTTACTATGGTATAATAGAGGGCTATGGATAGTGTGCATACCTTAGTGTAGTGTTACCTATTATAGTCATATGTTACATCTCTAAAACCCTAACCACAAATTTTAGCATACTATGGAGACAACACCTATCACAATTTTAACCATACTATAAAATATTTTTGGCTAAAGAAGAAACTATTGGGGTTAGCAATAGTCAAGAATAGAGTCAAATAAGGTAGTTTTCAAGGTAGTTATTGGTGACAGATAACTATAGTGTCAAACAAGGTAGTTCTTAGTAACAATAAAAATAGAGTCTATTAGGATAGTTGTTAGTGTAGACGAGGAAAATTGCCCTGTTGCATACAATTATTGGTTGGATCCACTAGGAGTCGAGGTGACCACGGGGGTTTGTTATATTCTCTACACTCGGTGGACAAAAGGAAAGGATTCACTAGGAACGATTTTAGGCCTTGCTCCAAGTTCGGGATGAAAATATTAAATGTGTCAATTAAGTAATCATCTATGTTTGGGCTTTCTATGCTAGACTATGAAAATAAAAGAACAATGTAAAACACACAAGATGCAAGAAGACAATGTCTAACCCTAATATGATTGTTTTATTCAATGATCTCTAAAACCTAGGTTGCAAGAAATGAAATCCTTTCATTTGAGCAAGGGTATAAGTAAAATACACAAACAAGGCTAAAACCCTAGATACAAAACTATATACCTTTTTCTTTTTAAATGCCTAGAAAATCAAATCAAATATATATATATATATATATATATATATATATATATATATATATATATATATATATATATAATTTATTTATTTATTTATTTATTTATTTATTTATTGATGGCCTAGGTGTGAATAGAAAAGAAAAAAGCAAGCAACGCGCAACCTAAGAGCTTTACCAAGGGCACTTATCTAATCCAACATTTGGTCCAAGTTTTTGTCTTGCATTCAAAATATCCCATAGCTTTAGATCTGCAAAATAGCTTCACAAAAACTCTATAAAATATGGTCAATGTTTGGGAGCCTACTTAGGCCGCTATAAGATTGAGCTTGGAGGTGCAACAATCAATCCCCCTTGGTCATTTTAGTTGACCATTCATAATAAAAATGAGCTTTGATATTTGGAACAAACATAGTAGAATATGATAGCTTAGAACAATGAATGAAATGCAAATAGGATGGATGCAATGCATGAACAAGAATACAATTTTAAAATCTAGGGTTTAGGGATAAATAATTACCCCCAAGCTAATATGATATGAAATGTAGATGACACATAATGATAACAATCAAGAAAGAATGCAAGTGGAGATAAAACAAGATGTAGAAGGTATGCAACACAAAACCCTAGGGTTTTGGGATGAATAGTTACCCAAAAAATTAGCTAGACTAAATCTATGCCCTGTAGGATATCAAGCACAAATTTGATAATAGTTTCAAAATGGATGTAGAATGTCTGGAGGGTGAAAACATGACTTTTTTTGAATCCATTTTCTATAATAGATGGGTATGGATTCACACAGGAAGGTTTAAAACCCTAAAACAAAGGTAAAAATACAACAAAATCATAAACTAGAATAAAAATGCAAACTAATAAATGCAAAGAAACAAACTGGTGATCTCGTGGAAGAAGCAAGAGAAAATGTGGAAGACCCCTCCTCCCTCAAGAAGACAAATTTTCAAGGCTTTCTCCACTTATAAAATCACAAAGAGCACATCACCATTAGAACACTAAAGCTACAAGAGCACCAAAATATAAGAGAACTCTAATTTTGCATGAACTTTGATAGCTTGATTGTAGAGAAAAATATTAAGTTATTTGGGGATAAAAATGGGATCCAATCCCTTTACTTATAAGGGTTTTGGAGGGCTAAAAGGTAAGAGAACAAAATTTAACCTTGATTAAGTCGATGCCCCAAAAAGTTTGGTCTAAAAATTAAGTTTTTGAAGAAAACCCTACACTTGCAAAATCTAAACCCCGTAGTTTATTAGGCATAAATTTAGTCAAGGTTAATAAAAGCAAGGAAATACACAAAAAAAAGGGGCCAAACTTGCTCCTAGAAATTTTGATAACCTCTCAAAGGAACCTAAGGAAAATGACTCATTTGAATGGGTCAATTTTTCATGTTTATATTTTACCCCCTCTTTGATGCATTTATGTCCTAATAAATGTGTTAAAGAAAATATGTAGACACCTATGGAATAAATGAAAAGAAAATAAAATGAAAATAATATGAAAAGAAAAGGCCAAGAAAAGAGGAAAAGTGGAGAGGTTGAAAAACTTTAAGCTTTTCCATGTATATTTATGTCGAGGGGTCGACTAGCCGCTTGATCCAACCTAGGTGAAAAGATGACAAAAAAAGAAAAAGGGGTGGTGCACAAATAATGTCATTCTAAAAACTTTAAATATTTGGCATGCAAAACGAGGCATTAGGGACATTAATGCCTCTTAGGCCAAGGATGCCCCCTCGAGTTTTGGAAGGAATGTAGAATTCCTAAGGAAACTTGAATCGAGGAACTCAAAAGAAAAGAGAGTGACAAACAACAACAAAGAAAATGAAACCAAAGGGAAGAATGAGAGATAAAAAGATAGAAAGGAGATACAAAGGTTTCACTTACATTTTTTCTTGAGCAAAATAATCACAAACATAATGCAATGCAAATATAATCCTAAATAAAATAAAATGCTATCTAAAATGTAAGCTAAAATGAATGCAAAGTGAAATGCATGGATGAGCAGGTGGAAAGAAGAAAATATGGAAAGAAAGAAGAGAGAAGAATGGAATAAACGATGATAGAAGAAAGAAATATGAAAGAAGAGGAAAGTGAAAGCTCCAAAAGTTCAAAAGAAAAAAAAATGAAATAGAGTGGAACCCTATGAGGATGTATGCTCACAAATGGACAAAAAAATGTTGCCCCTCACTAGTGGACATGAAGTTATCTTGTAAGGGTGTTATGCTTGCAAGGATGGACAGGTGGAGCGACACCCGCTATGGGTGTAGTGCTCACTAAGATGGCCTAATAGAAAGAGATATACCTACTAGGATGTATTCTCATAAATGGTTGAATGGAGGCTACCCCTTGCTCATGACCATGAATCTATCTTGTATGGGATGTTAAAATGATGTGATTAATGTTTGCCAAAATGAGTACTACCTGATAGGGGTGTGGTATGTGCAAAAGATGAGTGAACAAAGTGAAGCATAACCTGTGTCTGCATGTGCATGTGCTAAAATATAGAGGGAATAAATAGATATGAAGAAGAAGAATGGTGCATGTGTGCATCCTTCTTGAAGAAGAAGATCGAGAAAGGAGAAAGTGTGAACAAAGCAAGATTCATAGATAGAAGAAAAGAACATGTATCCTTGTCTTGATAAAACAGAGAAATAAAACATGCAAAGGGAAATGATATAGAGAAGAAGAACTATATTCTTTGACTTGGAGAGAATATGCAATGAAAACTTTAAAGGTTAAGAATAGAAGAAACGAAGAAAGAATAAGAGATGAAGATGGGAATGGTGAATGCAATGATGAAAATGCACCCTAGGTTGGGAATTTTCTAGGCATCAGAGCCCTAGTGTTAGTGTAATGCATGTAAGTTATTATCTAACTAGATTTTATCACTTTTCATTATCACAAAATCCCCAAGAATCTATATAATCAAGTAATCATGCAAATATGAGAAAGCAAAAATGTAATTATATGATAAGCAAAATCTAAATAATAGAATATCAGGAATAACATGTAAAATATGACAAGAAGTCATATATTATGAACAAGCAAACCAAATGTAGTATGAGAACTAAGCTAAATTATGATATGAAAATACAAAGTGGCAATTTATGCATGGTATCTCTTTAGATACATCATGTTCATTGGTTCTTTAATTTATTTACCATATAAAGAAGATAAATGATAGGCCTCTAAATGAAACTTGGTTGTTATGATAAAGAAGCGTAACCAATTGGGCTAAAACTTACCTTTAATATTTGTTAGTCTCACAATGACACTGAGAGGGGGGGGTGAATCAGTGTGGCTCTTTATCACTTAAAAATTTAACTCTTAAAGCCAAAACAATGAAAGCTTAAAACCACATAAAGCAAATACAACAAGAGAGCATCACACACAACACAGGATGTACCGAGGTTCACCAGTTTTGGCTACTCCTCAAAACTAGACTGTTTGGACTCCCATCCAAATCCAGCCTATGCAAAGCAACAACTTTACAATCAATTTTACCAGCACCAACTGGAAGGAGCACCAACCCCTGATTTACCAGCACCAACTGGAAGGAGCACCAACCCCTAATTCCAAGCACCAACTTGGACTTCAATTCTAAAATTTGAATATTGACATATAAATGCCTTCACTAATACAAGACCCTGACTGGTCTATTGCTCACTCAACATTGCCCACAGTTCACACAGCACATACCTATGGATCTCCTTACTGCACTTTTGGTGGCCCTCTTACAGCCCTCTTGCTGCACTTCTTACTGGACTCTTACAGCTCTCACGGCTCTGCTTAACACTATCTTACAACATTCTTCCAGCCCACTTCTTGCAGCACTTTTACTCTTGTTTGAGCAGCACTATCGCTCTCTTTCAACAGCACTCTTCTAACCCTCTTACGGCAGCACTTTCACCCTTTTAGAAGTAACATAATTCTCTGCACGACTGCCCTTTTATAACCCTATTTCTCATTGAGACTCCTCGTCTTCTGTCACTTTTGTAATCCCGCATGCAGTCTATTAACATTCTCTTTTGCCACTTGTCAACTGTAACTGCTTCTTTATGTAACTCCTTTTGTATATATACAGTGGGTATTTCGTCGAACACGTTACATGCAACATATACCTCTACCATGACTGTTCATCTTCTTGGTCATGACTGTTCGTATTCTTTTTTTGTGCATGCATGCATTCTTCGATTCTACTTATGCGACTGTTCGATTTCTCCTTCTTCGACTGTTCTTAAAAATAGCTACATGATTTTTATCTGTCACTGCACTTGTAACTGTCGCACTGACTCTAGTTAACTCTTGCTTATTTTGGCTACCTACTTTTCCTCTACAACTGCCCCTTTAACTGTCGTTCTACTCTAGTTAACTATCAGTAAGCGTGTTGTAGCGACCCGTCGTGAAATCATGACACTTCTGTCTCTTTGCACTCTTCTCACCTTCTACCCATGAAAACATGACCTGTCGTGATATCGCAATACTTTCGCCTCCTTGTTACTCTTCTCGAATTCAACCCGTGAAAACAAGACATTTCAGAAAATCATGACACTTACGCCTCCTCGCTACTCTTCTTGGCTTCAACCAACGAAAACAAGACATGTCACAAAATCGTGACACTTACGCCTCCTCGCCACTCTTCTTGGCTTCAACCAGTGAAACCAGAACATGTCACAAAATCATGACACTTTCGCCTCCTTGACCTCTTCTCTGTCTCTTGCCCGCAAAAACGAAACATGTGGTGAAATCGTGACACTTTCGCTGCCTTGTGCCTTTTTTGTCTTTGGCCCTGCGAAAACAGAACATGTTGCGAAATCGTGACACTTTCGCTGCCTTATGCCTTTTCTGTCTTTGGTCCACGAAAACAGAACATGTCACAAAATCGTGACACTTTCGCTTCCTTGCACTCTTATCTGCTTGCACTAGCGAAAACATGACATGTCGCAAAATCGTGACACCTTTCACTTTCGTACACTCTTCTCTGCAAGCACTAGCGAAAACCTGACATGTCGCGAAATCGTGACACATTCACTGCCTTGTGCCTTTCTTTGTCTTTCGCCTGCGAAAACAGAACATGTCATGAAATCGTGACGCTTTCACCTTTGAGCTCTTCCTCCTTGAATTTGTCATGAAATCGTGACGCTTCTACTTCCATGCTATTTCGTTTTGCTTCTGTCATGAAATCGCGACACTTCATCCTTCGGAGTCTTCCTCTCTGCTATTGTCGCGATATCGTGACATTTCTATCTCCGTACATTCTCTCTCCTCTCTTAGTCGTGAAAATGCGACATGTCGTGATATCGTGACATTTTTCTTCCTTAGCACTTTTCTTCTCATCGGGTCGCAAAAACGCAACATGTCACAATATCGCGACACTTTTTCTCTCGAGCTCCTCCTCTTGCAATATGTCGCTAAATCGCAACACTTTTTATCTTGCCTTCTCTCTCCTACAATATGTCATGAAATCGTGACACTTTTTCTCCTTAGTGCTTTTCTTCCCTTCGGGTCGCAAAAACCCGACATGTCGCGATATCGCGACACTTTTTCTCCTTAGCGCTTCCTCTTGCAAATTGTCGCGAAATCGTGACACTTTTCCTTGCGAGCTCTTTCTCTCGAACCTATCGCAAAATCGTGACACTTTTTCATCCGTACCATCCTTCTTGCAAATTGTCGCGAAATCGTGACACTCTTCTTTGCAAGCTTCTCCCCGAACATGTCGCGAAATCATGACAGTTTTCTTTGCTTGCGCCTTCTCTCCAAACATGTCGCAAAATCATGATAGTTTTCTTTGCCTGCAGCTTCTCTCCAAACATGTCGCGAAATCACGACAGTTTTCCCTGCATGCGCTTCTTCTTCGAACATATCGTGAAATCGTGACAATTTTTCCACTTGGCTTTTTCTCTGCCAACATGTCATGAAATCACAACAGTTTTTCCACTTGGCTTCTTCTTTGCCAACATGTCGTGAAATCGTGACAGTTTTTCTACTTGGCTTCTTTTCTTCCATTATGTCTCGATATCGCGATAGTTATCCTTGCGCTTTCTCTCTCTTCCAACATGTCACGAAATCGTGACAGTTTTCCTTGCGCTGGCCAAACATGTCGTGATATCATGATAATTTTTCTTTCTGCTTCTCAACATGTCGTGATATCACGACAGTTTCTCATGCTTGCTCAACATGTCGCGATATCACGACACTTTTCTTACTTGTCTTTTTCTTTGAGCTTTTGCATATGGGCCACTTTTGTCTCCTTGGAAATTCACTGTACATGCTCTGACTGCTCTAAACTCTTGTTCACTTCATAAACTAATCTGTCTAATGACCTCTGAACTCCTATTCATTGCATCAACCGATCCTCTATCTGTGTTGACAACAATGACAATACTTTGGCTGCACCTTGCTCATCAATCAACTCCTGTCCATCACCTTGCTCATCAATCAACTCCTATCCATTCCTGTCCATTGCATCATCTGATCAACCTAACTGTGTTGACAACAATGAAAATACTTTGGTTGCACCTTGCTCATCAATCTCCCCCTTTGGAATTGTTGGCAACACATGTAATTGTGTGCAATTACCTATAATTCTTCTCCCCCTTTGACAATAATACCAAAGGGCGACTACAAAACTCCCCCTGAGTCCATGCACAACATTCTCAGGAAAAAATTATTACAGTTAGCAAAAACCACATATATGAGCAAAAAGATAAACAAACACATAAATGCTCCCCCTAAGAATTTGATCCCGATAGCTAGTCAATTCTTAGACTATTCTTGGGAATATGTGACCACTTCAATTCACTGTTTGACAACATCATGATAAGCATAAAAGGCATCAACAATATCAACAATGTGAGTAGCAGCAATAACCAATGAATGACATCATCACTATCAACTTCACCAGAATAATATGTGTAAGAACATGGCTGGACTACTGACTTTTGAGTACCAACCCTCTGATGCTCTACAATCTCAAACTTGTCCACTGTTACAACCAATATCTTTTCTCAACCAATTAGGGCTTTAACAACAATGCTTATAGACAAGGTTTAACCAACATTATTCAACTCAAGATTAGCCTTGAAGCATTCAACCAATCATTACATGAAAAGGAAACTAGTAGACATCCTTTTCCTTCCAAAGGTATTTGAATAAAACAGTCACCAACATAAATCACCAATGCAGAGAATAACTTGTTCAAATCAATCTCAATGGAGTAAGCCCAAAACATGTATCAAGTAAAGCATTAACTTGATCAAAACAACCTCTATGAAAGCAAATCAACCATTCATCACCAGGTTGGAAATCATCTGGCTTCTCATTATAAACCTCTTCTTCAATCTTCCCATTCAACATGTTGGTTTCACATCTGTCAACAAAATTGACAAGTGACTCACACTTGTACCAACTCTACAATTTTACTGCCAACTCTGTGCAAGCATCAAATACTATACTGCAGCACAACCAAATTCATTTTTATATTTACAACCTGATCAGAGTTTTCTATAGTTACTGCAGTTCACACCTTACTTTCAACTATGCAAATCAGGAGAAGACATTTTGACAAACACTTTATGGCCAACCATAGTGCACCTTACTCAGCCTCATACTTCTTATCCTTGGATTGGCATTTTATCAACAGTTAAAACAAAACTGTCTGTGAATTAACTATATTCACCAAGGCATCATGAAAGATCTAACAATATTCACATCAAAGCATTGAACAAATACACGTTGCTATTATCGAAACACAAATACGCAGCTAGGGCAAGCATTCTTTCATTAAACAAAAACAATCTGAACTGTTATAATCCATAGCTATGAATAGTGGTAGTAAGAACCATCAACAGAACAACAATGACATAAGCAATACTACCAATGGTGATGTTTCTCAATTCAATCACTACCCTTCACGACACTTCCACACACCACTACATGAACTGACAACACACTTGACAACTATACAACAATAACCCGACTACTGGTCTTTCATCCTCAAATACCCAGACAAATATATAGGAGCATTAAAATAAAACTTGACCAAGGATGTGCCACCTGGAGCTGCTTAATGCAGTAGAGGAGTAATCTCCTTCTGTCCAAGGAGACACGAATTCCTTTCTTCTTTCTTTCTCCAGTCTTTCTTGAACTTAGGCTGAAGGTTTTCACCTACAACCCTATTCTGAACCTTTTCGTGAACTTGACCATTTCTCTTGTGAGGTTGTCTCTTGTGCATCCTTGATGGATGATTATTTTCCTTTTTGTTGTGCACATGATTTATTCTCTGTCTGTATTGCATACTTTGCTTCTGATGAAATCTACGGTCTTGCCTTAGATTAGATACAGACATGCTCGGACAAAACCTTGCTATATGCGCATGACCATTACATTTAAAACATTGCACATGATATGTCCCCTTTCTATGTTGCACTATTTATGTCTGATGAAATCTATGGTCTTGCCTTAGATTAGATCCAGAAGTGCTTGGAAAAAACCTTGCTATGTGCCCATGGCCATTACAATTAAAACATTGCACATGGTGTTCACTCAGAGAAGCAGATGTATTTCTATCAGCATAACTCTTTGATCTATTATTCTGTCCACAATAAAATGCCTTGTGACCATAGCAGTTGCATTTGGAACAATAGCCATTAAAAACATTATTATTAAAAGAGTGAGAGTGAGAGAACCTCTTTTGCTGTGGTTGGTTTGTTGTAGATCTTCTTTGATATTTTCTTCCTTTTGAAGATTCAGCTTCAGACTTTTCTTGCTTCAATCCTTCAGCAGTGTGCTTCTTCTTCTCTATATTTTTGGAAGATGAATGTTGTTCAACTTCATATCCAAGACCAAACTTATCCGTGGAGCTTCTTTGTTGCTTTATCATTGTATCTAGTAACTCTGTGCTCTTCTCAAATTTGAGATTTATATTAGCCTCTTCTATTTGTTTCTTCAATGAAACAATCTCTTATTCTTGTTGGCAGCAAACAGTGTCTTTCTCATTGATTTGAGACCTGAGAATATCTTCAATCCTTTTGTACTGTTCTACTTGCAGCTTTAGATCAACAATAACTTTGTTAGATTCCTCTTTACTTGTGCTGCATACATCATCCTCATCATCTAGATGTGTCTTCAAGGCTTCTTCTGATTTCTTGGCCTTTTGAACTTGTAGGAAGAGATCTTCAATCTCATCCCCATATTCTTCTAACTTCTTGGACATTCTTTTGTTATTTTTCTTTTCTATACTCAACTCTTCAAGTGCGGCTATCAACTCACCTTCTAGATCTACTTCAATCTCCAGGTTTTCATTGCATACTTTAGAATCCACTTCTTCTACCTTCTCTAGTTCAGTTTTCTCTTCCACATGAACTAAAACTGGCTGAGATGCCTTTTTGGAGGAGGATCTATTCTTCTTACCCATTGTGTACTAATCCAAGATCAACACTGACTGATTTAGCTTGAACTGGGAACTTGGCTCTGATACCAATTGTTAGTCTCACAATGACACTGAGAGGGGGGGTGAATCAGTGTGGCTCTTTATCACTTAAAACTTTAACTCTTAAAGCCAAAATAATGAAATCTTAAAACCATATAAAATAAATACAATAAGAAAGCATCACACACAACATAGGATGTATCGATGTTCACCAGTTTTGGATACTCCTCAAAACTAGACTGTTTGGACTCCCATCCAAATACAGCCTATGCAAAGCAACAACTTTACAATCAATTTTACCAGCACCAACTGGAAGGAGCACCAACCCCTGATTTACCAGCACCAACTGGAAGGAGCACCAACCCCTAATTCTAAGCACCAACTTGGACTTCAATTCTGAAATTTGAATATTGACATATAAATTCCTTCACTAATACAAGACCCTGACTGGTCTATTGCTCACTCAACATTGCCCACAGTTCACACAACACATACCTATGGCTCTGCTTACTGGAATTTTGGCAGCCCTCTTGCTGTGCTTCTTACTGGACTCTTACAGCTCTCATGGCTCTGCTTAACACTCTTACAGCATTCTTCCAGCCCGCTTCTTGTAGCACTTTTACTCTTGTTTGAGTAGCACTATCGCTCTCTTTCAACAGCACTCTTCTAACCCTCTTACGGTAGCACTTTCACCCTTTTAGCAGCAACATAATTCTCTGCACGATTGTCCTTTTATAACCCTATTTCTCATTGAGACTCCTCGTCTTTTGTCACTTCTGTAATCCCGCATGCAGTCTATTAACATTCTCTTCTGCCACTTGTCAACTGTAACTGCTTCTTTATATAACTCCTTTTGTATATATACAGTGGGCATTTCGTCGAACACGTTACATGCAACATATACCTCTACCATGACTGTTCGTCTTCTTGGTCATGACTATTCGTATTCTTTTTTTGTGCATGCATGTATTCTTCGATTCTACTTATACGACTATTCGATTTCTCCTTCTTTGACTGTTCTTAAAAATAGTTGCATGATTTCTATCTGTCACTACACTTGTAACTGTCGCACTGACTCTAGTTAACTCTTGCTTATTTTGGCTACCTACTTTTCCTCTACAACTACCCCTTTAACTGTCGTTCTACTCCAGTTAACTGTTAGTAAGCGTGCTATAGCAACCCATCGTTAAATCGTGACACTTCTGTCTCTTTGCACTCTTCTCGCCTTCTACCCGCGAAAACATGACCTGTCACGATATTGCGACACTTTCATCTCTTTGTTACTCTTCTCGGATTCAACCCGCAAAAACAAGACATGTCACGAAATCATGACACTTACACCTCCTCGCTACTCTTCTTGGCTTCATCTAGCGAAAACAAGACATGTCGTGAAATCGCAACACTTACACCTCCTCGCCACTCTTCTTGGCTTCAACCAACAAAACCAGAACATGTCACGAAATCACGACACTTTCGCCTCCTTGACCTCTTCTCTATCTCTTGCCCACAAAAATGGAACATGTCACGAAATCGCAACACTTTCGCTGCCTTGTGCCTTTTCTGTCTTTGGCCCCGCAAAAATGAAACATGTCACAAAATCGCAACACTTTCACTGCCTTGTGCCTTTTTTGTCTTTGGTCCACAAAATGGAACATGTCACAAAATCATGACACTTTCACTTCCTTGCACTCTTCTCTGCTTGCACTAGCGAAAACATGACATGTCGCAAAATCATGACACCTTTTGCTTCCGTACACTCTTCTCTACAAGCACCAGCAAAAACCTGACATGTCACGAAATCGTGACACATTCGTTGCCTTGTTCCTTTCTTTGTCTTTCGCCCACGAAAACACATGTCACGAAATCACGACGCTTTTGCCTTTGAGCTCTTCCTCCTTGAATTTGTCGCAAAATCGTGATGCTTCTGCTTCTATGCTCTTTCGTTTTGCTTCTGTCACGAAATCGCGACACTTCATCCTTCGGAGTCTTCCTCTCTACTGTTGTCGCGATATCGCGACATTTCTATCTCCGTACATTCTCTCTCCTCTCTTAGTCACGAAAATGCGACATGTTGCGATATCGTGACATTTTTTTTCCTTGGCACTTTTCTTCTCATCGGGTCACGAAAACGCGACATGTCGCGATATCGTGACACTTTTTATCTTGAGCTCTTCCTATTGCAATATGTCGTGAAATCATGACACTTTTTATCTTGCCTTCTCTCTCCTACAATATGTCGTGAAATCGCAACACTTTTTCTCCTTAGCGCTTTTCTTCCCTTCGGGTTGCGAAATCCCGACATGTCATGATATCGTGACACTCTTTCTCCTTAGCGCTTCCTCTTGCAAATTGTCGCAAAATTGTGACACTTTTCCTTGCGATCTCTTTCTCTCGAACCTGTCGCAAAATTGTGACACTTTTTCGTCCATACCATCCTTCTTGCAAATTGTCACGAAATTGCAACACTCTTCTTTGCAAGCTTCTTCTCCCCGAACATGTCACGAAATCATGACAGTTTTCTTTGCTTACGCCTTCTCTCCAAACATGTCACAAAATCGTGACAGTTTTCTTTGCCTGCGGCTTCTCTCCAAACATGTCGGGAAATCGCGACAGTTTTCCCTGCATGCACTTCTTCTTCGAACATGTCGCGAAATCGCAACAGTTTTTCCACTTGGCTTTTTCTCTGCCAACATGTCGCGAAATTGTGACAGTTTTTCCACTTGGCTTCTTCTCTGCCAACATGTCGTGAAATCATGACAGTTTTTCTACTTGGCTTCTTTTCTTCCATTATGTCATGATATCGCGACAGTTATCCTTGCGCTTTCTCTCTCTTCCAACATGTCGTGAAATCGCGACAGTTTTCCTTGCACTGGCCAAACATGTCGCGATATCATGACAATTTTTCTTTCTACTTCTCAACATGTCGCGATATCGTGACAGTTTCTCATGCTTGCTCAACATGTCGCGATATCACGACACTTTTCTTACTTGTCTTTTTCTTTGAGCTTTTGCATATGGGCCACTTCTGTCTCCTTGGAAATTCACTGTACATGCTCTGACTGCTCTGAACTCTTGTTCACTTCATCAACCGATCTATCTAATGACCTCTGCACTCCTGTCCATTACATCAACCGATCCTCTGTTTGTGTTGACAACAATGACAATACTTTGGCTGCACCTTGCTCATCAATCAACTCCTGTCCATCAATCAACTCCTATCCATTCTTGTCCATTGCATCAACTGATCAACCTGACTGTGTTGACAACAATGACAATACTTTGGTTGCACCTTGCTCATCAAAGCAAAATCTAAATAATAGAATATCAGGAATAACATGTAAAATATGACAAGAAGTCATGTATTATGAACAAGCAAACCAAATGTAGTATGAGAACTAAGCTAAATTATGATATGAAAATACAAAGTGGCAATTTATGCATGGTATCTTTTTAGATACATCATGTTCATTGGTTATTTAATTTATTTACCATATAAAGAAGATAAATGATAGGCCTCTAAATCAAACTTGGTTGTTATGATAAAGAAGCGTAACCAATTGGGCTAAAACTTACCTTTAATATTGGATCAGGCATTGGTGTTCTTCTGGTTTTTCTTGAGGAAAATATCCCCAACCTCAAAAGAATTATTATGAACTCTCTTGTAATAAGATCGATTGAACTTATTCTGATAGGCTTGTAAATGCTCTAAGACATGAATTCACTTTTCATCTAGTAGCTCCAACTAATTCAAATGATCTACGAAACTCTCATCACTAGCCAAGGCATATTGCAAAAAAATGCACAATGAAGGAACCTCTAACTTAAATGGAAAGACCACATTAGTACCATAGGCCAAGACATGCAGATAAGCACTTGTAAGATTTTGCACACTAGTGCAATAGGCCCACAAAGCTGGATAGAGTTGGATATGTTAGTCATAACTAGTCTTACTAACTAACTTATTGAGGATCTTGATCAAATACTTGGATGGTTTGGCTTGGCCATTACCCTAGGGGTAATATAGATTTGACCACCTATGTTGAATTTTGTACTTAGCATAAATCTTATGGACATACTTTTTCTTAAAAGGAGTGGCATTGTCATAAATGATCACTGAAGGAATCCTGAACTACAAAGGATCTAGTTAAAGATGAACTTGGAAACCTGAGCTCTAGTTACCATGGCTAGGGGTATGGCTTCAACCCATTTCGTAAAGTACTCTATCGATGTTATGATAAAATTGTGACCATTGGATTACATTGGGTTAATATTCCCTATAATGTCCAATCCCCACATGGAAAATGGTCAAGGGGAAGAAATAACCTGAAGGTGTTGATAAGGAGCATGAACAAGGTTATCATGGTTTTGATACTTGTCACAACATCGAACATGATCACATGCATATTTCTCCATGGAAGACTAATAGTATCCCATTCGAAGGAGTTGTTTGGCAATGGTATTGCCACTAGAATGGCCTCCACATGAACCTTCATGGGCCTCACTAAGAGCTAGCTAGACTTCATTGAAGTTAAGGCATTACAAGAGGATACCTTCAATGAATTGATATAAATTATTGCCAATTATAATTAATTGACATGCTTTTTTATGCAAAATATTATGCTTATTATGGTCTAAACCATCAAGAATCAAACAATACTTAATAAAAATTAAGATTTTAGTATACCATGGATCATACGGGGAAGCTCTAATGGTCAAATCATCTAATTAAACAAGACAAGAATCGAGCAATGCAGGATCCTAGAGTTGTCTAATGATAATTGATGCTTGATCATCATCCAAATCCAAAGAAAACAAGGATGCAACAGTGACCATGAAATCTACATGGTGATTGGAGGATCTAGGGACAAACTCTATGGTCACCCAATTGAACGTAAACAAAATCTTGGTGATAATATCTTTGTACAATTTTAGCTTATCTTTCGAGTTTAATAAAAATTATTACTTTTATTGACAACGAGTTGAGAGTCACCAAATATGGAGATAACTTTAACCCTCAAGGTTGAGGTTGATCTAAGATAAAGGATCAAAGCTTCATATTCTATAGTGTTGTTCGTGTAAGAAAAATAAAATTTGAAGGAAAGGGGGATGAGCTATTTTTGTGAGGTAACTAGAAAGACTCCACCACCAATGCCCTTCATGCATCGGGCTCCATTAAAGAAAAAGTCCAACACTTTGGATCTTTGACCTCAATGCAAAAGCACTCATCGAGAAACTCAATGAACAAAGTATGAGAAGCTTCTAGGGGAGTGGAGTGGAGGCTAACTGATCAACAATAACCTAATCCTTTATGGCCTTTTGACCTAAGAAATTTAGGTCAAAATAACTAAGGGCTAAAACCCACTTAATAGCTTGACCTAAAAGGTGGGGCTTAGACATTAAGTAATGCAAATAATCAAACTTTGCAACTACCAATGTCTTATGGTTGAGCATGTAGTGTCTTAGCTTCTAGGAAGTAAACACCATGGCAAGACAAAGCTTTTCTAAGGTAGTGTACCATGTTTCATAGTTGAATAGGATTCTACTTGTTAGAAATATATTATATTTCATCATTTGGGCCATGTAAATATACCTACCAAGGTACATACTTAGGAAATTATATTACTTTAGGGGGAAGTTACGTAGTTTCTTCATGCAATGTAATAAATGCACAAGTTTCAATGTGTAGGTTGTATATGTGCAAGTTATCCCTTGCATAGCTAGATAGAGTTTTGGTCAAGGAATCTATCTTCCTATATAATGGCCTCATTGACATAGTATCATATAGATCATCATACAGAGCATTATACACAGCATCACACAATGAGCATCATATATAGCGTAGGTTAGATAAATTCACCCATATGTGAGATGGGTGCAATGTAGTCTGGTAGCATTATTCATGGATTTTTCATTTCCTCCATAGCTACATTATATTCATTTTTGTCATTTCTATATATAGCATATTTCAATCATCTCGCAAATTTACTTTCTTTCATATTATTTTTGCATCTTGTGATTGTTATCTCCCATTGCATACAACATCAAAATCTAATAGTGATATCAAAGCTATGGTAGATCAAGCCATAGGAAAAACACCATTATCAATGAGCCTAGGTTTATTTGTGAACCTGATACACCCTTGGACCAGTCATTGTAAAAACTATCAAAAGAGTCTAGGTGGTAGAATTAGGGAGAGCCACAAGTGAGGACTGAAATAAATCTCAATTTTAGAAATACTGAGATTGCATTTGGCTAGATTCTTTCCATAGAGATGCTAAAAAACTCGTGAATACTAGGACTCAACATTCAATCTACTAGATTGACAAATCAACTAGTGAAGATAATTCAGGATGTCTATAACTTCTTAACTATTGCCCAAAGTTTCTTTTATTGCAAAAATATAATTCTCAACATATTGAGATTCCTTCTACAACAAAAAGCTAGGATACTTCAACTTCATTACCCAAATTTTAGTGTATCTTCATAGTGCAGAGATTAGTTCTTTTTCCAAGAAAAAAATACTACAGAATAAGACTTTTGGAAAAGAGTTGTGATGAAGTGAGGATACAGGAGATCTCCATTACTAAATTGAGAACTTCACACAAGAAGAAAAGGCCATAGTAGCCTTGATCAAGAATAAAAGGCCATAGTAGCCTTGATCTAGAAGAAAATGCCATAGTAGCCTAAATCCAGAAGAAGGAGGCCATAGCAGCCTTGATCCTGAAAAATGCCATAGAAGCCTTGATATTGAAGAAAAGGCCATAGAAAACTTGATATTGAAGAAAATGCCATAGAAGCCTTGATATTGAAAAAAATTACACAAAAGCCTCGATATGGAAGAAAAGGCCACAAAAACCTTGACATTGAAGAAAAAGGTCATAGAAGCCTTGATACTGAAAATAAGGCCACAAAAGCTTTGATCATGAAGAATACTCCAAAAGATAGTATCTGATTTAGAAGGAGATTAATATTTTAGTACTAATACTTTATTGTAGGGAAAGAAAATTTAGCGAGTCGTGAAACTTCCTACAAGAAATCTAGGAAGAGCATCTTATTCAGAATCAATCCAGTAACTGAAGGCAAAGAGATCATGAGGAGATCTCATTGAAGAACTTCTAGTATTGGAAGAAGAAGGACGAGGAGAGTCCTAATCGAATCCATAAGCAATATAAGCAAAGATACGGAGGAAGATCTCACCACCAATACTTCTAGGAGTAGAAGGTTGAAGAAAAGATCTCAAGGAAGACCAAAAGGATTTTTAAGATCAAAGACCTTGGGGAGTTCTCAATGAGCATCCAATAAAAGGCTTGGAGAGTGTTACTAAAGAAGTCATCAAAGAAGAACTCATTGGAGAAATCCACTACCAAGGAGAAGCCCCTAATAGTGAAGGACTTGGGACAATTATCACCATCTAACAAAAATCCCAAGAGAAGAAGAAATTGGAAAAGAGTGCCAAATCCCAGAAGAATAATCCAATGAAGACCTCAAGATATTAAAAATCTTGAGAAGAAGATCATGTTTGAAGTCAGAATTCGACAAGAAGCTTGAAGGAAGATTCAGACAGAAGAAACCTACCAAATCCAAGAAATTTGAAGAATACCTTTCATAGCAAGAAGGCACCACTTCAAAAATGAATATCTCTTTAAATATATAGCAAAAGGAGGATAATACAATAGGAGAACAAGCCACCAAAATCCTAGGTTCGTGAAAGAAATTTTGAGACCAATTTTGGTGAAGACGAAGTTGTTCAGGGTAGCCTAAAAAGACCTGCAAGATCTTACTCAAGGTAGCAACTTGGTGATATTAGACAAGAAGATCTACATCCTCTACAGAAGTGACAAAAAGATTTTTTAGAAAAATATATGCAGCTATTGGTTCAAGTAAATTTATTAATTGGTTTACTTATCAGATTTATTAAAGCACCTTAATTTGGATTAAAAGTTGCAAAAAGGAGAATTTAATTACAGTCTTCAAAAGTTCAAAAAGAGAGGATATTTTAAGGTTCATTTGCACTTTAGGAGTTGATTAGATTTTAGAATTTTAACTATCTATAAACTACCTATCATCTACTTTAGAATACCCAGGTGTTGTAGGTGAGTTGGAGAGGAGAGGGCAATCCTCCAAGGGAGGTCCCAAGTTCAAATCTCCACCCTACCAAAAAGTTAAATTGGGTATCCAAAATTCAATTGATAATGTTGGTGTGGGCAGGGTCGGGTGTGACTCCCGGGTGAATTTGACGGTGTAGAACCCCCTATTCGTGGTCTCTCAGACCAAGGCAGCCCCTGCAAGGGGTTTTTCGCTTAAAAAAAAAAAAAAATCATCTACTTTGGAAAGAAAAATAAGACTCCCTTCTACTACCTTGCTTATAAGAAAATTGCAGAATAATTCTTGAAGATTCATTTCAGATTATTCTTGATTAAGTGCATTAATTTTTATATTTAATTGGAGTGATAAGGTGAAATTTTTATTGCATTAAAAGTGAAATTTTATTATATTTATTTGCACTATTCTATGGCTATCAAAATATTGTTATTTGTGTTCTTGAGAAAGGCACAAAAATAGAATTTATCATAGTGTCTAAAGACACTATTAGTGCACAGATATCTACAACTTTGAGTGGCTTGGAGAAGCTACAAAATCAGCTCAATCCTCCAAAGCATTGAAGAAAAAAGTAGCCAACAAAAAAAAATAGCAAAGGAATCCTCGAACAAGACTTGGTGAGTCTCAAATTCAAAGCACAATAAGTCTTCTACAAAGAAATAGTGTAGAAAAATACAGCAAAAAAAGAGCTTCTATCAAGTGGTTACAAGCTTGGATTCATTTGTGAAAAATCTAAGCAAAATGGGGAAGGTGTCTAATCAAAGAGATGACCTCAAAAACCCTAATTTTCCATTCAAAATTCTGCCACAAAACTAGAAATTTAGACTTGAGAAAGGGGTGCAAAATAAGGTGCAATAAGAGCTATTTTATACATGAATATATTACATTGCATTGCACTATCCTAATCTAGTTTATACAGAAAAATGAGGTAGATTTGAAGGTGTCTCAAAGGCACAACATCTATTGGAAAAACTAGTCAAAGGTAGTTGTTCATCAACGTCTTTCCAAGCACATCAAAGGAGTCACTCTTAAGGCTCTTACTCCCTCATCTTGGATGGTTGAACCTACAAGAGACAAGATGAAAAATCAAAGGGAGAAAATGATGTTATAATCAATAGCAACACTATCTACAAGAATGCATAAAAGGTGATAATAGAGGAAGATAAAATCACCATTGGGGTGTTATAGTATCCACATATTTAGAGCCAAAAATCGGTGCTCAAGCCTCTAAATCGTGTCCCTCAACTTAGCCTAAAATAGTATACAAGTAAGTGCAATAGATCAAAAAAGAAGTTGTGGATGTTACAAGGTTTAAATAACCTCAAAGAAGGATACGTTGAAGAAGCATTATAGAATACACCCATGCATAAGTAGGAAGTGGCATTTTTTACTTGAGACAAGATCCTAGCACTCCTCACTCGAGCACTCATATTCATCATCAAAGGAGTTACAAGCTACAAGTTGTTGCAAGGCATATATAAGGAACACTTGTCTAAAGGGAGGCCAAGTGCTTCATTAAAAAATGTAAAGTCCATACGTTACACAAAGAAGGAAATGAGTTTTGTCTAGCATATTCTACTCCTCAAACACTCAAGAAGATGGACATGCCACTTAGCACTCAAACCAAGATTATCCTCCAATTTAAAAGCATCAACGACCAAGGTATTCAACAAGAGCATTTACATCTAGAGTTTGCACACACAAGGCCAAGTAGCAGCATGGAAGCAAGGTGAGAAAGAGCCTTCAATTCTCTAGTCAAGGAAGTTCAAAGAAAGGCATTAACAATGCCACATTTGGAATGTCAAATTTCATTAAGGTTCCAAGAAAAATCATTGGGGGAACAACCAAAGGATCAGTGTCTATATTGCAGCCCATGCACAACAAAAACAACGTCAACTATTGAATGATATAAGGTAATATTTATTCCCACTATCATATGATTTCATTTCTTGGGAGTTAGAAGGTTAAAACTTAGAGGAATGTAACAATATTGAAAGCCATATCTTTAAATGAGAATAGTATATCATATCAATATAATATTTACAATATTAAACATAGGAGTAATACGGATTTCTACTGGAAATTATTTATTAAATATTTACAAATATTATTATGGTCAATTTTTAAAAATTTGGGAGTTATAAGGGTGTTACTACATCAAATTGACTTATTGGAAATTAGATACTCTACAATTAAAATCCTTTAAGAGGTTATTAAATATTTTTGCTAAGTTTGGATATTTATATTATTCTTGTCTTAAAAATATTTTAAAAAAGCAAAAGAAATCCAACAATAAAACCTCTTCAAATTGGAAAAGTGCTTAGTCCAATACGAGCAATAAGGGATAATAAAAGCTGATTTTTGATATCTACAAAACCTTACAAAATCAACCAAAAATTGTAGTATTTTCTCAAGAGCACTATATTATATCCCTAGGGAGTCATAAGGGATTCTACAAAACTTGGTAATATCAACATTTATCATAGATTATCAAGTTACAAATCCATTGGAAAATATAAGATTTTTACAAAACCTAAAATTTCATTAGGTGTTTACACTCTCATTACTAGGGATACATAAGGAAGCCTACAAACCTAAGGATAAATAGAGGTTTTATCAAAATAAAGCTTATATACTTCAAAGTTGAAAGGTAGACTACTAGGATTCTATCAAATTCAATCCTCAGAAATAACAAGATCTATCATGGATGGAATTTTGAGAAAAACTTTCAACAATGAAGAACTATTCCATGACGTAGATTTTTTTTTTTAAAAGAAAAGATTTATTTACTTAATAAAAAAAGTACAAAACTCTTTAATCAAAGTTTAAAGTGAACATCATTCTAAAAAATTGAACATGAAGACAAAAAAGAACCTCATTATTGGAGCCTTTGTCATCCTTGCATACCACCCCTGCTCTTCTTCTTCTTGATGATTTGGCGGCAATAACCAGGGGCAATATTTATTGCCTTATTCGCTAGTGTGTCAGCCTATTTGTTGAATTCCCACATTATGTGTTGATAGGATATTTTGCCAATGATCATGCCAAGTTGTCTAATCCTGTCTTGAATAATCTTCAATTGTAAAGATCTAAAATCTATATTTTTGGCAAGAGTTGTTATTATCAGTTTAGAATCCTCATAAAACTATGACCTGAGTGAGTCTTTGCTTTTCCACCAATTTTAAACCGATTTCACATCCAATAGCCTTTGCCACATTGTTAGATGTTGCTCCCAATTTGATCATGTATTTGAGTAGAATCTCACAAGGTCCTGTAAGAATCAGTCCCCCTGTCGATGCTTTACCGGGGTTGAATTTGGAGGCACCATCAAAGAAGAGTACTGAAAAATATATATCAAGCAAATAATTATTTGCTTTGCATCCTCCGTGTGTCAGGAAAGCTTGGAGATTAAGTTGGTATATAATTCTTCTTTCTGTGGATGACATATATTATTTTAAACTATTGCTGACAAAGACTAGATTTGACATTTAGGATTAATTCTTCTTTTATCCTTCGTATTATAATTTTATTGTCCTTATATTTTCCTTCAAAAATCCTCTGATTTCTATCCAACCAGATGTGCCAGATGACAAAATATGGTATGGATCTCCACATATATTTTAGAAGGGGCTTACCTTTCAGTTTACCTTTATATTCTTTGTTCCACTTGGTAAAACATTTGTCTATGGTTAACCTTCCAGAGTAGGAAATGCCAAGAATTTTGATTATTCCTAACCAAATTGAAATTGCCTTTGGGTATTCAAACAAAATATGGAAAATTGTTTCACTATTCTGCCTGCACCTGTAACAAACATGAGGCCCTACTATATCCCTCTTTTGCAAATTATTACCTGTTAAGATTTTATTTTGAGAAACTATCCAGCTGAATACTTACAGTTTAGGTGGTGCTCTAAATTTCCACAATATCGATAGTTTTTGTTGGCAAGCCCAATTTGTTGATGTTGGACTCCAAGATGCACTTAGTATTCCCCATTACTGTTGATGCTACCACAAATAATTTTGTCTGGCATTGTGGGATGAAGAGGTCTAATGCTCACCACGTGAGACTTAAAATAATCCCAATCTCCTTGAAGTTGATATGGAATGGGAAGGGAGATCCAGTTCAAAGTTTCTGAGGTCCAATAAAACAAGTCACTTAACTTAAATATTCTTTGGCTTTCCAAGTGATTCTGCAATTTTATTGGAGTTCTCTCTCTTAATGGTGGATTTCCTAGGATCGGGTCCTCCCATAGATTAATTAACTTACCATCTCCTCGTAGCCAAGAAATTTTATCCTCTATTATGCTCTTTGTAGCCACTATATGTTTCCAAACCAACAAGGCTCTGGGAAGTTTATCTATATGTTTGAGCATTTGAATACTTGTTTGATTATTTACATACTTGTTGACTAGTATGTGCTACCATGCTCGATTTTTTTTAAGCATGTTCCAAAGAAGTTTTGCTCCCAATGCTTTCAAAAATATCTCCATTTTTTTATTCCCAGTCCTCTTTGAATTTTACTCTTCGTGACTATCTCCCAATTGACCAAGTGGAACATTTTTCTTTCTGATTTTCTACCTCCTTGCCATAGGAAGTTGCATATGATTCCATCTACCTTTTGCAAAATAAACTTGGGAGCATGATATACTAATAGTTGGTAGACTGGAAGGGAAGCTAACACTGATTTGATCAGTACTATCCTTCCTACAATATTGAGCCAACTCTTACTGTAACCTTCTATCCTCCTAACCATCTTGTCCAATATTGGGGTCCAACAGTCTGAAGCTTTGAGGTGGAAGCTCATGGGAACTCCTAGATATCTAAAGTATTTTTTTGTACCAAACCGAAATCCTAGGATAGTGTAAAAGAGTTTGACTATTATTGTTGCAACATTTTGAGTATAGAACTGACTCTTTTGAGTGTTTATCTGAGCCCCGATAGCTTGTGTGAACCAATCCAGATATTGCTTGAATTGTCTAAAAATTTTCTTGGTGGCTCCACCTAGAAGAATGATATCATCTGCAAATTGGCCATGTGTTACAGCTTTGCATCCTGTTGTAGCCTCTATCCCTACTATTTCTTTTCTCTTTGAAGATGGTTGATTAATATTCCAAGAGTCTCAACTAGAATGATGTAAATATATGGTGATAGTGGACACCCTTGTCTAATTCCCCTTGTAGCCTGAAAGAAATTTGTTGGTTCTCCATTTATTAAGGGGGCTATCCATGGGTTTTTTATGCATGCTCCGATTCACTTAATGACCTGATGTGGGAATCCAAAATTTTGAAGGACCTGTTGTACAAATTGTATGATAACTCTATCAAAGGCATTTGCCATATCAAGTTTTATAACAATTTGTTTATTTTTTGATTTTCTACTACTATGGAGGGCTTCATGCACTGTAATGATATTATCATATATTTTGTTTCCAAGCATGAACCCTCCATGCTCTTTTGATATTAGTTTGTCAAGTTTTTTATTTATTCTATTTGCCTACAACTTGGTAATAATTTTATAGGAAGAGTTACATAGAGAAATTGGTCCGAATCTAGAGAAAGTAGTGGCATTTTTTTCTTTAGGTATTAATGCTAGAAAGGTGGAGTTGATGGCTCCAAGAAGCTTACCTTTCACCCTAACATCCTAAATCATGCTTATCAAATCTTCTCCAATGATGTGTAAGTATTTCTAGTAAAATTTATTTGTGAATCCATCAGGTCTAGGAGCTTTATCCTTTGGTAGAGCTGCTATAATCTCCTTAATTTCCTCCATAGTGATTGGTTGATTGAGATCCTGTTTGTCTTCCAAACTTAATACTATTGGTATATGTTGCAGCAGTATTTCTTGGGAATGAGGATTACCATTTTCTTTGGAGAACAAATCCGAGTAATGTTGCTTGGCAAGTTCCTTAATTTTCTCCCTATCTATATAAGTGGTTCCTTCATGCTCTATCTCCTTGATTGTATTTCTTTGGTAGCGTTGCATGGTTTTTAGATGAAAATATTTGGTATTTTTATCCCCCTTGCTTAGCCAGATCATTCGGGATCTTAGCCTACAATGTGTTTCTTCTTCAGTGCTTAATTTATTGATCTTTTGAATCAATTCATTTATTGCATCTTCTTGCCATGGTTGAGGAGGATGATCCCCAATTTCCGTTTCTAGCTACTCTAGTTGTTGCATCAACTACTTCTTGTTTGATTTGACTCTCACTTTTTCTGCCAACCATTTTTTTATCATATGATTCAATTTTTGAATTTTGATTTTCGACTTTTCTTTGGGGTTGGTGGATTGGACCTGTTGGTTCCAAGTGCTTTCCACAAGTTCACTAAAATATTCTTCTGCTACCCATTCAGACATGTATTTAAAAGGAATTTTTTAGGGTTGTAAGATTTGGCCGCTATCCAGTAGAATTGGCTTATGATCTGAGATAGAGTTCTGAATGATGTGACTGTAAGTGAGGGGTGTTGAGTGGTATTTTCACACACTTATGAAATTACACTCTTCCTTAGGATTTGGGTTCCAAATCCCCTCTTGCAAAGAAGTTAAACAACCAACTTCTCCAAGGTCTCCGCTGTATAAGCATTTGCAACTGTGTATTAGTAATCTCAATTGAAGATAATTAATTTAAAATGCTTGGAACACCTTAGTGATTGCAAGTAACTGTAAACAAGGGGCAATGTTGGTTTATTTTATCATGAAGCTTTAGTGATTGTTCATTATTTTACTTTTTTTTAGATTTTGTAATTTTTTAATGTTCATTTTAAATAAATTAAACCTTCTGGAAAATAAAATAAAATGAATAGAAATGTAGAAAATTAAAAATTGAACACACTCAGTCTGATGCTATCCTATTCCAACAAAACCGAAGATGTGAGAGTTTCGTACATGCAACCTAGCCTATTTGACCTGCAAAACAAACATAATCAAAGTAAACTAGGTGTTGGCTCCTAGGGTTTAAAATAATTTCTAGATTGTAGACATTCAAATGAAATAACCCAAAACAATGGCATGAATTTCATTTACAAATCTGAAATCTGAAAGGAGAAAAATAGAACAGTTAAAATGAAGCATGCAAAAAATTTCTCCTTCTTTCTTGCCCATAAAATGCAAATTTTTGAACAATTTTGCATTAAAAATATGTCTCGTTATAATAGCAGAATCTCTGGTTTTTCTCAAAACTAGCAAAAGTGGAAGAAAAGCACTCCACAGCAGGCTCAGAATGGCTAATCACCCTCAACTCTACAACCCTGCTCACAGCAGTTTCCCACCATGTACCTGTCTTGTGCTTCTACTTTTAAAGTTTTGGTAAATTGCTTCTCCTTCCACGACGGTTCGTTTCATCTTCCAGATTGCTTCGTTTCACCTTCCTCGCCTTTCCATTGCTTTTGATTTTATGCTCGAGATCTTCTCTGTGAACTGTAACGCCTCTGTAGCCCTTACATATGTACGCCACGTGTTTTGCACTTTTTTGCATGTTCTGTAACAGCCCCATGTAAATCGTGACAAAAAATTGCATGTAGCTTTGCTCCTTTACTTTCACCACGAAAACATGACATGTCGCGATATCGCGACATTTTCCTACCAACAGCCTTGTCCACCTTCATGCACAGTGAAAATGAGACATGTCGCGATATCATGACATTTTTCTATCAGTAGCTTTGTTTCTCCTCATGCATCACGAAAATGATACATGTCGCGATATCACGACATTTTTCTGCTTCGGGCCGCATGTATGAACCTGTTGTGAAATCGCAACGCTTTTCTCTTTCGGGCTGTCTCGCTGCTTTCTATCATGAAATCATGATGCTTTTCTCTTTCAGGCTATGCAAATGCAATCTATCGTGAAATCATGACGTTTTTCTGTTTCGGGCTGTCTTGCTGCATTTGGCCGCGAAAACGCAACATGTCGCAAAATCACGACATATTTTCCTTCTGTACCACTTCACTGCTTGGAGCCACGAAAATGCGATCTGTTGCAAAATCATGACGTTTTTCTGCTTCGTACCCCTTTGCTGCTTCCTGTCATGAAATTACGACGCTTTTAGTGCCTTGCCCTGTTTGACTGGTTTGACCGCGATTTTGTGACATTTCACGACAATTTTCCATTCTCTCTTTCTCTCTCCTCTCTGGACTACGATTTCACAACACGTCGTGAAATCGCGACAATTTTTTATCAATGCCTCTTCCTGCTTTCCTGGGCCGCAAAAGCTTGACATGTCACGATATCGCGATGTTTTTTCATTTTTGGCCGCGACGGAGCAACATGTCGTGAAATCGCAACAACTTTCATTTTTGGGCAGCGACGGAGCAGCATATCGTGATATCATGACAACTTTTCTTTTTCGGCCACGACAGAGCGACATGTCGCGATATCGCGACACTTTTTCATTTTTGGCCACGACGGAGCGACATGTCGCGATATCGCGACACTTTTTCTCCTTAGTGAAATTTTTGCTTTTTTTTTTATTTTTTAGCATCTGGGCTACTGCAGTTTTCTTTGAAAGCATGCAAAAAAAGTGGGTCCCCAATTTTGGGGTGTGTTGTGGATCAGCCAAAAAAAATGGCAACTCTGCTATCAAATGCTCTTGAGCATTTTGGTGAGAACCCAACCTAAAATATATAAGCTTAGATACGGGCGTCAGCACATCAAAGATAAACAAATACCAATAGATCAGAAATACATGAAACATCAGAATCATTTAGTATCAGCTCGGTGTGTGCAATGTGTTTTCATTCCCTACCGTTTGAACTTGATCAACATTCCACTGTCAGTTTTACTTATGATTTGTATGCAAGGCTATGAATGATTTGTGCAAGATTTGATGCATGATGAAGATGCTAGAGATGTAACAACCTACTTTATAAATGCTCAAACCTTCTAATATCATGGACAAACATATTAAAAATGTCAAACCCTCTTAGGACCAAATATATGTATACTGAATTAATTTTACTAGATCCCAAAGTTGGTTATGTGTCACTACCATCTTGAACCCATGTGCAAGTGTGAGTGAAATCAGAACTTTGGGGAATAGGATTCTCAACCTAAGCAAGATGGGAATTTAACCCTATGCTTACTATTCTGATTTGGAGTTCATTACCTCATCTTGAACAAAATAATTTAACTTGTTATGGATGAAATGGTCAGGCTAGTCTATCCATATGAGCAATCAGTGGTCTTGCTTTTAGACAAGACATGTTGCCACGCATGAGCATACTTAACCCCATAATCCATGACTTGGATTTCATTCATTCTTTTCTCTCTTTTTTCTTTGGACCTTTGGGATGACTACCCATCCTTGCTAAGGACATGTAGTACGATCCCTCCAATCCAATATTAAAATGAAATGAAAAATATTATCTTTTATCTCTTGGACCTTGGGGATGACTACCCATCCTTTGCAGAGGACACGTAGTACAATCCTTTCAATCCAAGATTGATATGAAATGGAAAAAATTAGTTTTACTTTTATTGCTTGGACCTTTGGGATGACTACCCATCCTTTGCAAGAGGACATGTAGTACGATCCTTCCAATCCAAGCTTTATGATGAAATGGGAAAAATGGAAGCTTTGGGGAATCGGATTCTCAACCTAAGCGAGATGAGAATTAAGTCCTATCCTTACTACTCCATGTATGTCAAATCAGAGCTTTAGGGAGTTGGATCCTCAACCTAAGTTCGATGAGGATTTAACCCTATCCTTACTACTCTGGTTTTAGGCTTTAAGCTTTTATGGCAGTGGTAAACACCACTGTTTCAAGGATTATGTTGCATGATAGGAAAAACATGAAATATTCTTTTCACCTCACCTTTTCATCCAAGTATGTTTTTGACCATTTTGCTCAAGATTCTTTTTAATGTGCTTGGTTCAAGATATCTTGGGCAGCAGTTCCCAACCTTAGGATCCTTTTAATATATGTTATGTAATAATCCTAAGAGGATTCAACACCTTCTCAATAATTGCCCATGGAATGAAAATGTAACTGACATGACATGTATATGCAATGTGGAATATGACATGAGATATGAATGCACTGCTTCTTTTGGAATATATCATCTAATTTACCATAATGTGCAAAACTACCAACTTCATGCATCACAAGATTCAAACGATATTATTTAAATGTTTGTGTTACTTGTGGAGCTTTCTGCAACACAATTCCAATGTTTCATATTCTCCTGATTTTAGGCATAAGTTGACATCTCAAATTTTCTTCTTTTTTTTTTTTTTTTAATCAAAACAAACTAAGCATGTCAAATGAAATCAAACACACAACTTAAATCCTAATCCAAATAGCAACCCCAAAATGAAACTTGAAAACACAAACCCAAACCAAAACCAAAATTTATATACAATATAGTACAAGATGATGCCAAGCTTGGACTATTACTTTCCTAGATCCCAAACATGGTTAGAACATTTCAAAAGACATATGTCACAATACACATGCCAAATGTTGTAGGAATCCAAAAACAATAAGATCAAACCAAGCAATGCAACAAATTTCAACTTGCCATGCTCACCATACCAATTTGATTTAGTTCTATTAGCAACATCATAGGTGAGATTCAAATAAAATTGATTAGACAATGGTTGGTATTCAATTTTATTTTGTCTATTCTTTAAAGTGCCAGTTTCATCATTCCATTCATGATTTAGAAGTAGGCATTCCTTTTCAAATGTGAGATATTGCAAACAAGAGCCTATTTCTAAAAGTCTTAAATTCAAATTATCTTTTGAGATTTTAAAACCATCAAAATCAATCAAAACTTGACAAACATCACCAAGATTTGACATTTCATCATCAATGACATTAGCATCCAAAGGGACATCATGTAACCCATCACTTAAAATTTTTGTGGCTACTACCAAAGGTAAATATTTCACCTTGTCACCCATACTCAACCCATCATGATTAGAATTTATCACAACTTGATGAGTGTTAGTAGCTTTTTCTTTTTCTTCATTGTCTTCTTCATCATCCAACACCTGTTCAAAAACACCAAAGTTATGCACCCAATCAAACATGCGTCCATCCTTTTCAAAACGAGAGCCTAATTCTTCAAGATATGTGTCACGTGACACCTTTCCATGATCAATGGCTTGAGTTGCCTCAAAATCCATATTTTCATTAGGATCATCAATACTATCAAACCCACACCGCTTAGGCTTTGTAATTTCATCATTTTGAGATGGCATAGACATTGTAGAATCAATAGGTGGATCAAGATTTTTGATTTCTTTCCCCTCAAGGGGAACAAAGACAATTGATTCTCCTTCTTCATCCATGGTAGTAAAATCATTATCCTTCTCCAACCTTTGATGAGATTCCAACCCTTCTTCCAAAACATTCTCAGATTGCACAGGACTTGTAATATCCTCATGTGAAAGGGCAATTGTATTATCCTGCATATCAATAGGCACACAAATTTCATTAGCAGTTTTGGAGTAAGCATACTCTTCCCAAGAATCATGATGATCATCTTTCAAAATCAAATTGTGATGCTCAACTATTTCTTCATCTTTTAATTCATCAACATGTTTCTCATCAAATTTATCTTCACCTTCCTTAGATGGTTCAATTACTTCCAAAATTGGGTTATTGCTTGTATTCAAATTGATAAGGCTATCATAATCCACATGTTTAACCCATGATTCACGTTTAACATAATTTGGAAGGTGTGAATTTTTGAGGCCATTACTTTCAACAATGTCATCCGAAACAAATTCATCCTCATAGAATTCATCTTTTGGTGAGTCAAGGATTTCCAATTTGTTACATGTTTCAATACTAGTTGGATCTAGTACTCCTCCCTTGCCTAAAATCATATTCTTATGAAAATCATTAAAATTGATTTTAGAAATATCCTTTGAATCAAGATGAGTATTTTTAAGTTGATTCATACTTAAGAAAGATGGTTGATCTTGCATAGTAGATTGAGGATTTTGAAATTGATTGAAGCTTGGGAATGATTGTTGATTCTGAAATTGATTCACACTTAAACTTGGTTGAGGTGGATAAATCATTGGGTGGGTAAAGGAGGTATTGAATGATTGAAGATTATACGATCCAAAACCCACACCATAATTTTGACAACTCAATTGTTGCTCAATTGCCATTGCTTGAGAATAGGCTTGTGACAAAGATGTGATTTGAGGCATCCCTCGCAGATAGGTGGAAATGAGCGGTTCAAGAGCATTTACATATATTTGGAGAGCCATTTCTTCTTGAAGAGCATAAACTGTCACTAATTGAGCATATAATCCAAAGAACCTTTCAGAAAATGACTTCATATTTTCACTTGGTCCTTTTTTAATAGTGACAAACTGCTAATACATGCGGATTGGGTCAACTTGCTCTTTGTTGAATTGATTAAGAAATGCTGCCTCTAGCTGAGCCCAAGAAGTGATAGACCCTACGGGTAGACTTGTAAACCAATCATATGCCACTTTGTCCAAGGTGTAAGGGAACATTTTACAAACCACATCATCATACCAAATTTTTAAGTGATTCACAACAAATTTGAATGCTTGAATGTGTTCTCTTGCCGTATTTGTCCCGTTAGACAAAAAAAGAGGAAGACATCCCTCGACACCAACGGGAAAATAATTTTGAACTCCTGGTATGTTCAATGGGCTACCTGTCATCCACGGTGAAAACATAGCCATTAGTATATCTTAATGAATATGACTTTAATACCCAAAAAAAAATTCTTTTTTTTTTATTACTTTTTTTTTTTTTTTAAAACAAATCAAATCACATTATTCCTATATGAACAATCAAAGCGTTAGAACAGTGCATAGCAATTCATGTCCTCCTTTTAATAGTACAAAGTTGTATTGTTAAAAGAGGGCTAAATATAATAATCAATAGGGCATGAAATATTCAAAATTTAAATCCCTATAGCATTTAAATCAATCTAAAATAAATCGGTTCAAGCCCTCCTTCTAGCGCCAAAATGTTGAGTGGTGTTAGAGGAGGTCGAAGATGCTAATCAAATGGACTTGAAATATTTAGCAATATAAAGTTCTTAAACCATTATAAACCTGTAGCATCTAAAATCACGATAAAATAAACCTTTTCATGCCCTCCTTCTAGCACCAAAATGTTGAGTGGTATTTTCACACACTTGTGAAATTACACTCTTCCTTAGGATTTGGGTTCCAAATCCCCTCTTGCAAAGAAGTTAAACAACCAACTTCTCCAAGGTCTTCATTGTATAAGCATTTGCAACTGTGTATTAGTAATCTCAAATGAAGATAATTAATTTAAAATGCTTGGAACACCTTAGTGATTGCAAGTAACTGTAAACAAGGGGCAATGTTGGTTTATTTTACCATGAAGCTTTAGTGATTGTTCATTATTTTACTTTTTTTTAGATTTTGTAATTTTTTAATGTTCATTTTAAATAAATTAAACCTTCTGGAAAATAAAATAAAATGAACAAAAATGCAAAAAATTAAAAATTGAACACACTCAGTCTGATGTTATCCTATTATGACAAAATCGAAGATGTGAGAGTTTCGTATATGCAACCTAGCCTATTTGACCTGTAAAACAAACACAATCAAAGTAAACTAGGTTCTGGCTCCTAGGGTTTAAAATAATTTCAGTTATGGACATTCACATGAAATAACCCAAAACAATGGCACAAATTTCATTTACAAATCTGAAATCTGAAAGGAGAAAAAATAGAACAGTTAAAATGAAGCATGCAAAAAATTTCTCCTTCTTTCTTACCCATAAAATGCAAATTTCTGAACAATTATGCATTAAAAATATGTCCTGTTACAATAGTAGAATCTCTGGTTTTTCTCAAAACTAGCAAAAGTGGAAGAAAAGCACTCCACAGCAAGCTCAGAACGGCTAATCACCCTCAACTCTGCAACCCTGCTCGCAGCGGTTTCCCACCATGTACCTGTCCTGTGCTTTTGCTTTTAAAGTTTTGATAAATTGCTTCTCCTTCCACGATGGTTCGTTTCGTCTTCCAGATTGCTTCGTTTCACCTTCCCCGCATTTACATTGCTTTTGATTTTATGCTCGAGATCTTCTCTGTGAACTGTAATGCCTCTGCAGCCCTTACACATGTACGCCACGTGTTTCGCACTTTTCTGCATGTTCTGTAATGGTCCCATGTAAATCGCGACAAAAAATAACATGTAGCTTTGCTCCTTTACTTTCACTGGGAAAACGCGACATGTCGCAATATCGCGACATTTTCCTGCCAACAGCCTTGTCCGCCTTCATGCACAGCAAAAATGAGACATGTCGTGATATCGCAACGTTTTTCTATCAGTAGCTTTGTTTCTCCTCATGCATCGCGAAAATGATACATGTTGTGATATCACGACATTTTTCTACTTCGGGCCGCATGGATGCAACCTATCGCGAAATCACGACGCTTTTCTATTTCAGGCTATCTCACTGCTTTCTGTCGTGAAATCGCGATGCTTTTCTCTTTCGAGCTGTGCAGATGCAATCTGTTGTGAAATCGCGACGTTTTTCTTTTTTGGGCTGTCTTGCTGCATTTGGCCGTGAAAATGCGACATGTCGCGAAATCGCAACATATTTTCCTTCCGTACCACTTCGCTGCTTGGAGTCGTGAAAACATGACCTGTCACGAAATCCCAATGTTTTTTTGCTTCGTACCCCTTTGCTACTTCCTGTCGCGAAATCGCGACGCTTTTAGTGCCTTGCCCTGTTTGACTGGTTTGACCGCGATTTTGTGACATGTCACAATTTCGCAACAATTTTCCATTTTGTCTTTCTCTCTCCTCTCTGGACCGCGATTTCACAACATGTCATGAAATCATGACAATTTCGATCAATGCCTCTTCCTGCTTGCCTGGGCCGCGAAAGCTTGACATGTCGTGATATCGCGACGTTTTTTCATTTTTTGCCGCAACGGAGCAACATGTCGCGAAATCGTGACAACTTTCATTTCTGGGCAGCGATGGAGCGACATGTCGCGATATCGTGACAACTTTTCTTTTTCGGCTGTGACGGAGCGACATGTCGCGATATCGCGACACTTTTTCATTTTCGACCGTGACGGAGCGACATGTCGCGATATCGCGACACTTTTTCTCCTTAGTGAAATTTTTGCTTTTTCCTTGATTTTTTAGCATCTGGGCTACTGCAGTTTTCTTTGAAAGCATGCAAAAAAAGTGGGTCCCCAATTTTGGGGTGTGTTGTGGATCATCCACAACAAGGGGAAAGTGTGTTAGGATATTTGATATTTTCATTGATAAAAAATCTATCCAATCTTTCTGCAATATAGTTTACCCCTGCTCTTCTATTGCTCCAAGTGTACTTTCCTTTGGTCGGTCGAATATATTGTAAGCTTTCATCTGCCATAATTTGATTGAATATATCTCTATTTGGATCTCTTGCTAAAATTCCCCCAACCTTCTCCCGATGGTAGAGAATCATGTTGAGATCTCCTCCCAGTATTATGTTGTCAAACTTCTCATTGTCTAGCCATTGTGCTAAGTTTTACCATGTTTCTCTTTTTTGGATAGGATTATTTGGACCATAAAAATTTATTACTGCTACACTAGTTCCATTTGGTAAGGCAAATTTTGTACCTATCCAGTTATTATGCTTATTTTGCAAGCTACAAACTAATTGTTGTAGTTCCCAAGCCAAAGCTAGTCCCCCTGAATCTCCCACAGAATCAACAGTTATCAGTTTTGATTGAACCCATATCTTCTGCCATTCTATAATCAATGTTGCCTCTACTGTTTTTGTTTCCTGAATACATACTATTGCTAGCTTTTGCTCCTGTATTAGAACTTTGAGATAGTTTTTTTTTAGAGGACTTCCCAGTCCCCTATAGTTCCATGACATAATCTTCATTTTTTGGATTGCTTCTTATTTTTTACGAAGCTCTCCTCAATTCTGACCTGCATTTTGGATTGCAATTCTTTTTGTGCTTGCTCATTTCTGAGTTGTTGGTTTGATTTTCTTCTCTTAACTGCAGATCGTGTGGTCGATAAACCCCCAAGAATCACTATTTCCTCCACTTGTGTTTATTCTACCTCTTCCTCCGAGTTCCCATCAGTTTCTTCTCCAGTTGTTGTGTTCTCTGGTGTATCTCCTAAGATCTCTGGTGACTTGTCAACTTCAATTGTAGGTATATTCTCTTTATCTTTAGGATCCATCACATCTAGAGAGGTGATTTCCTTTTCTCCTTCATTAAGACTTTCAAATTTATTTTTGTGCTGGAAGATTTTTTGATCCTGTGGTTGAGGTTGTGGATTCTTGCTTCTTGATCTGTGTGGTCTCCTTTTGACTTCTTGGAATCCTAGTTCTTCTTTTTTTGTTTTTTGTGCTTGTTTAATTGGGAATTTTCGAGAGAAATTCACATGCTAATGGCATTGTATACACTTGAATGGTATATGCTCATAGTCCAAGGGTTGGTTATGTATCCAATAAAACACCTTTATTCCAATATGTTTAGGTAAAGCATTTTTTAGATCAACTTGCACATAGATGCATGCACATATAGCATTTTTAGCCTTTGGAGGAGCCTAGTCAATGAATTTTCAAATAGTGTTACCTATTAATTCCATCGAAGGTTTGTTCCATAGGTGCAGCGACAAAAATGGTAACCTGACCAAAAAAAAAACTTCTTCAGGATCCTCCTATTGAGGATCAAATGTCATACTCCATAGGGTCATGTAAAGTGGATTGGATCCTAGAAACCAAGGACCCCCATGAAAGATACTGCTCTTGTCCTCCATAGAGGCAAATGTAACGACAAAATATCCCCTACCTATCATCATGAATTCATAAGAGGAGACTTTACTCCCCCAATGTGTATTAATCCATTTTTGGATTGTGATTGGACTAGGCCATATTCCTACAAATTTGCATGCAAGGGCTTGGGTGGAAAGCGTGAGCAAAGGTTATTGGATGTAAGCTGGAGGTACCTCAATCATAGGAGACTCATCTAACTTGGGCACAAAGGTACCATTGTTAGAGTGAGCAGGTGTTTTTGGATGGGGTTATTTTATCGCTTTAAGCACTTGACGCATATGATCCAACTTCTCCTCATCAAAGGGAAACTATTGTGAAAACATGGAGAAGGCCTCATTGCCCGCTTATTTTAGAAGTGAGGCTATAGTCATCATTGGAACCAACAAACTGCCATAAATCTCTTCCAAAATAAGAGGTCCCTATTTTTAAATCCCTAGCCAATAAAATATTTTCAAAGCTAAAGCCAAAGAAGTACCATACCTGAACTGAAACTCACGATCTCTCTAGGGTTTTTTGTCTTCCCAAAAATTTGTTCCTGCTCCAACAATTTCTCCACTGTAACTTTGCAAACCCTAGATTCTAGCAAAATAAACAAGTGGAATTTTACTCTCAAAACTTAATACATACTTTAGAAGGATATGAGTATCTATCTACTAATGATCAAGAGAAATTCTACTTATTTATTAGAGAAGCCAAAGAAGGTAACTTTACAACATTGATTAACTATATTCATGAAATCCTCTTCATAGCATGGTGGAACTCACAAAGATTGGTTATATTTTCACTAGAAGAGTGTTTGATGGTTTATCTATTATTAATTGTGTTTGTACTTAACACAAGAAACAAGTTAGAAAGAAGGAACAATATTTGTGTGATGATAGACTAACATGTCATGAAGCATGATGAGCATTAGATATGCTCATATTTTTGTATGAGTTCCAATGGTTTTTGCATGGCAATATAATATGAGTTGTATATTTTTATGAATAATTATGTATTTATTTAATGAAATTATATGCATTATCTAATTTATGTGTGAAGTGTGTTTTGTGTAGTTATTCGTTGATTTCATCATCTATTGCTCAATCGAGGTCCTACATGGACCTGGAACGCTTCTGCTTCATCAGTCTAAGGTGTATTAAGTAGGTGCCTTAGTCAAGTAGGTGTATTACTCAATCAAGTTCCTTAATCAAGTAGGCGCCTTACTTAAGTAGGTGCCTTACTCAAGCAAATGCCTTACTCAAGTAGGTGCCTTACTCAAGTAGGTGCCTTACTCAAGTAGGCACCAAGTAGGCGCCTTACTCAAGTAGGTGCCAAGCAGGCGCCTTACTCAAGCAGGTACTAAGCAGGCACCTTAGGCAATGATTATGCGTGTTGACCGAATGAATGCAGAAGGACCTTGTTGACCATAGTAAACCTTTAGTTCCACGTCACGTAGACTATTTGTGGGAAATTGTTGAATGAATGAGTTATCTCATTCGAAGTGGATGAACATGTAACCACTTAATGAAGCAGAACCTGAAAAATGTAGAGATCATTCAATCACTAGGAAATTATGAAAAGTTGTTTATCATGTGCCTATTATAGTAACTAAACTATCCTAGTTTAGACTATAACCAGGTCGCTTGTTGTAACAAAACTATAACAGGAAGTCCTGTGTGTGTTATATAAACACATGAGCTTCTATGAAATAGGGAGGCAACATTTTGGAGAACATTTTCACATGTAACATTGCATTGCACTATCAATAAAATATTGAGAGTTCCTTAATTAGTGTATTGTCTTCGTGATTTATCGGATGAGATCTACTGGAGCTTGGGCCCACTCCAAGCCAGTATTCCTCCCCTACTTTTATCATTGCTTTCTTAGATTTAATTATGCAGTATGGTGTGTTTATTTCCTAGATTAATTTCCTTGCTTTAGTGTGGTGTACCTTTTATTTATGCAAGTGTGTTTACCACTTTTAGTGTGGTGTGTTTACTTTCATGTATTTTATTTATGAATAAGTTTTATTGGTGTGGATGAATCAATTTCTATTTTATAAAACCGCTAATGATAGTCTATTAGACTCATATCAAAAGTGGTAGTGGTATCACTCTTAATCATGGCACTTCAAAAGTCTATGAGCTCCCTAGTTTGACAATTTAAATATGAGGGTTGTGACATATATAAAACAAAATTAACTAGTATTTTACCCCCAATATTTTGGCATCGTTACTGGGGAAGCACCACTATTAGATTGATTATAGTTTACCTTAAAATCTTCTATCTGACTTTGTATGAGTACATTGATAAAAAGAGGACCCGATGGTCGTTTCATAAAATAGAGCCCGTCAGAGAAATCTGAGTCAGTCAAAAACTTTGAATTTGAATTAGATTCTCTTGAATTCCCATCAGTAGTCCACTGGAGTGAACATCGTATCTTTGTGCAAATCTCTTCCTCATCCCAACGACCAGAAAAAGAGTAGATAATTCTAAATCCTTTTTTTAAGAGAACCCCCTCTAAAGAAGAACTACTATGGAAAGTTGTAGAGGATCGGATCATAACACCAACTGACTTAGAGGCTCTAGTACAAAAAGTGCATAACGATTGAAAGGCCATAGAATCTGCATTAGAGACCACATCTCCTAAAAAAATGGCTTAAGAGACTTCATTTGGTTTCAGCTTCCCGATATAGGAAGGAGCAGGGGAAACCAAAATAAAGAACATATCCCCTACCCATCTCCCTACCTTCAAGGGATACCCAACCGAAGACCTTGAACTATTTTTATTTAAATTTGATGTGTTGTGTAGGTCTGTCGACTATAAATAAGATGATCAGAAGCTAAAAATATTTCCATAAATATTAGATGACTCAAATCTATGCTAGTTTATTGGGTTGGGGAACAAGTAGATCGTCATGTGGGAAGAGATGATGAAAATCTTCCTAGAACAGTACCAAGAATTCGGTCGAGCACGAGACTGTAGAGAAGAGGTCCTAAGTATGATACAAAAGGATTAATGAATCTTTGGAGGAGTACTAGGAGAGGTTCACTTTCAACTTGTAGTGATCCCCTCACGTGAAGCTGGGTGATAAGTCCCTTAGAAGTATTTTTCTGAGGGGACTAAAGAACGAGTCATTGGAGGTGCTCAACATGATTTCTGGAGGGAACGTCTACCAACATCCTATGGAATACATCCAATAATTGTGTTAAATTTACTCACTAAGGAGAGGCAAGCCCACTCCTAGAACCATGAAGGCGATTGCATTGGTCACAAAAATAAAAATAGACAACATGTTGCAGGATCTAAAAAGTGAAATGCTCTCATATCTAGTACTACAGTTGGATACACTCTTGCTAGATAAGAAGAAACAAGAGAACAAAGTAGTGTTGTCCTATTTCTATCCGAAATACAAAGGGAATCATGCTAGGAATTCATACATGGAGAACAAAGTTAGAGTATGCATGGTTTTCCAACAGAATCACAAAACTCAATTGTGCCTGCAACTGCCCAATATAAAGGAAGATGTTGATGTAAGTAAAGTTTATTTCATGGGCAATCAAATAAATTGGTAGGAATCCCCTATGGGGAATATGCCAATAGGGATGCCGCACTATGGAGGAGGACCATATATTCCATAGAGGCAGCTACAACCACCTAATATGGAGTTGTGGGGACCACCACCTTGGATGAACATACCTCTAGGAGTTGCGTTTCCTAGTAAGCAACCATAGATGCCATATTAGCACTCTGAGAAATAGTGGAGGAACCATGGTTTGTGGAAATTTACTCCAAAAAATATGGTGCAAGCTCCACCACAGCAAGGCCTTTCGGCCCTTCCTATGGTGAGACCTGCACAGTTACCAGCATAGCCGACTATGAACCCAAATAATAAGGTAAACTAGACAGCATACCAATTAGAGGGAGATATGTATCCAATGTATAATATTAGCTATAATCCCATTCATCTTAGGTTAGGTAGGTAGCTAGGAGTATAAGCACCTCCCCTGGTAGAAGAGGAGGAAAACATAGAGAAAACCCCTCTTATAGAAGAGGTATAGGAATAAAAATTTGTTGAGAAGACAAAGGCTCCATTCCCTAAACGATTGTAGAAATAGAGGAAGCTGACACAACTAAAGTTCAATATCCTTTTTAGCTTGAGAAATTTGATAGTTACCTAGGATTACTAAGATATGAAAGGGATCAGCCTAGAAATTTTCCCACATTGAATCTACCTCGAATAGCAGGTGACTCTAGTCAGATAGCCACAAAGGAAGATGAACCCCACCATGAAGAAAATCATCAAACTGAGTTGCGTAAGCTCTTTTCCATAGGGTTCATCTACCCAATATTTGATAATGAATGGGTATCACCACTCGTGGTAGTCCCCAAGAAAAATGAGAAATGACGAATCTGTGTTGATTATAGATTACTGAATAAGGCAACCAAGAAGGATCAATTTTTACTTCCATTTGTTGATCAAGTATTGGATATGATTTCTGGAAGTAAGTACTTCTCCTTTCTAAATGGATTCAGCAGATACAACTAAATTTAGATCAGAGAGGAGGACCAATACAAGACAACGTTTACCTATCCATGGGGAACGTTTACCTACAGAGTGTTTTCCTTCAGGTTATGCAACACACCAACCACCTTTTAGAGGGTGGTGTTAAGCATATTATCGAATATTATGGGGGAAGCAGTTGAAGTGTATATGGATGACTTCATCGTTTACGATGAAAATTTTAGAGAGGCAATGATGAACTTGGAATGAGTGCTCTAGATATGTGAGGAGAACAACTTATCTCTCAGCAATGAAATGTGCTTTATGATGATGCGCAAGGTCATAGTACTGGGACACAACCTCTTAGAAAATGGAATTAAAGTTGATAAAAATAAAATAGAGGCCATCAAGGACCTACCCAACCCCAAAACATAGAGGGAAGTAACATTTTTTCTTGGATCTACTGGGTACTATAGGTGATTTATCACTAACTTCAGTAAAATAGCGAAACCACTACACACCATGCTCTCAAAATACGTGGAATTTATCTGGACAAAATATTGCAAACAAGCCTTTCAAATATTGAAGGAGAATCTAATTTATGCTCTAGTTCTATGGGGCCCAAATTGGGTAGTCCCATTTCATATTTATTATGATACATCCAATAACTCAATTGGAGCGGTCCTCGGGCAGAAGGATGCGAGGAATTCTATGCCATCTATTAAGTTAGTAAGAACTTAGAAGGGAATGAGCTCAACTACAAAGTGATAGAAAATGAATTCCTCGTAGTTGTGCATGCCATCAATAAATTTTACCACTATATCACTGGCTATAAGGTACTCGTCCATACAGACCACGCAACCATTCAATACTTAATGATTAAGATAGAAATCAATGGCAAGATTATTATATGGTTCTTGCTATTGTAGGAGTTCGACATCACAATCATAGACAAGTTTGGGAAGGATAACATGGTGGTAGACTTCCTATCCATACTAATACCAACAGATCACGCAGTGGTGGAAGACCAGTTCCCAGACAAACACTTGTTTGTCATCAGCAAATATATGTCGTGGTATGCAAACATCACCAACTATCTTACCACTGGTAGGACATCCCTTACTCTTTTATCATGAGAGAAGCATATGGTAATAGAAAATAACACCTTTTTCCTGTGGATTGATGGCCTCCTATTTAAAACGGGTCCCGATCAGACTATGAGGAGGTGCATAGCAGAGCACGAGTTTGCAGAAATACTCAAAGCCTATCATAGCAAGCCATGTGGAGGACATTTTACATGAATAAGGACTGCGTATAAGGTTCTATAGACTAGGTATTTTTGTCCAACTCTATTCAAATATGTAGCCACATACGCCAACAAGTGTGATGAGTTCCATAGAATGGGCAGGCTGAACCACAAGGATGAAATACCCCTTTAATCTCACATGTACATAGAGCTCTTTGACAAGTGGAGCATGGATTTCGTGGGACCAATCAACCCATATTCATTTGGGAAGAGATACATTTTAGTTTGTACAAACTACATCACTAAATGGGTTAAATTCCAAGCTCTAAGGGACTCCAAGGAGGGAACGGTGGTAGAATTCCTATTCACCCACATTTTCATGAGGTTTCGGGTGCACATGGAAATTACAATGGACCAAGGATCCTAGTTTACCTCTAAATTAATTGAGGAATTAAGGAAGCAATATAGGGTTCGACATAACAATACCACCCCCTACCATCATAGGAAAATGGATAGGTGGAAGTAACCAATAGAGAGATAGAGAATATTCTAACAAAAATCATGCAATAGCACAGGAATAACTAGGATGCAAGGTTACTAGAGGTAGTGTGGGTATACAATAAAACATGGAAATCAACCACTGGATTTACACCATTTCAAATGGTATACAATAAGGATGCAATGATGCCCATAGAATTCAAGATAAAAACACTTAGAACAGTGGTGGAACTGGACCTGAGCCTAGACAAAGAACAAAAAGAACAAATTCGACAACTGAATTAGTTGGATAAATACCAAATGGATGCCCTGGAGAGAACAAAAATCATCTAAAGGTAAAGGAAATAGTGGCATGACTGCCACATTAAGACAAAATAGTTCAAGGAAAGATATTGGGTATTACTATTCTAGCTTCCAAGAATGGAAAGGAAAGTTGATGCAAATGTGGATGGGACCATACAAGGTGGTAGAACTAATAAAAAATGGTTTTGTGTGCATTAAAACAATTGATGGCAGTAGCACCATCCTAACAGTTAATGGCCACTGGTTATGCCCATATCACACATCTGATAATTTGATGGCGAAATCCATAGTAGGCATGGGGGAGACCCCATCCAATTAAATTATCAAACTTCCTAGCAACATGGTGGACTCGAAGGCATCCATAGAAAAAATTTAGTTTTTATTTTCTACTTTTGTGTGTTGTAGGTATGGTGCCCGCATGCAAGTTGTAGGCATCCTGAGAGCTAGGGCCTAAAAAGCATGGATTGCACCAACCCTGCATATATATTTTGTTTCCTAGCTTACAGTGTGTTTTGCAAGTACAAAACTCGAATGCAATCTATTGGCATCCTAAGATCCAGGGCCTAACAAGCACAGATTGCGTTTAACTACATTTTTCTTTTCTTCTCATTTTATTTTTTGTAGATGGATGGCCTGATTGTACAAAAAATAGGCATCTTGGGAGACAAGGTATAAACCGGATCAACATCCATTAATCTACACATTTTTTGGAGGAAATAATTCTAATCTGAGCATGAACATGGGCACCAATTCATCGCAAAGGAAAAATTATGCACCACAGACGGTGATGCAACACAAAAATTGTAGAAGACCTGATCAATCTTGCACCAACAAACACGTTAGTCATTGCTAATTTTTCAATAGTAGAAGCACCTTACACTGGTACCTTACTTTGATACCTTCCTTTGATGCCTTAATCTGGTGCTTTACTCCAATGCCTTACTCTAATTCCAAGCAGGCACCTTACTCTGGCACCTTAAGTAGGTGCCAAGCAGGTGCCTTACCCAAGCCGATGCCAAGTAGGAACCTTACCCAAGCAAGAATATTACTCAAGTAGGCACCAAGTAGGTGCCTTACCCAAGTAGGCACCTTACTCCAACGCCGTACTCAAGCAGGCATCTTACTTTGAAGGGTTTTGAGAGTTTTTTTTTCAAAAACAAAAAAGAGGGTGCCTTGATGTAATGCATTAAGGGCATAAAAAAAAAACTAGGCACCAAACAGGTGCCTTACTCAAGTAGGCATCAAGAAGGCACCTTACTCAAGTAGGCACCAAGCATGCACCTTACTCAAGTAGGTGCCAAGAAGACACCTTACTCAAGCAGATGCCTTACTCAAATAGGCACCAAGCAGACACCTTACTCAAGTAGGTGCCAAGCAGCCACCTCACTCAAGTAGGAACCAAGTAGGTGCCTTACTCAAGTAGGTGCCTTACTCAAGTAGGCACCAAGCAGGCACCTTACTCAAGAAGATGCCTTACTCAAGTGGAGAAGCCAACATCACCTCATCACATGCGCAACTTGGTGGTACGTGGAGTGGTCGAAGCCAACATAATAACCTCACGATGGAAATCTGAAGACACCCAAAAATATTTTGACATCATTGGGTAAGATTTTTGCACGTCCCAAGGCCAACCATCGAAGGAAATATGCATCCCAATCCAAACCAATAAGATCCTTCACATTTTTAGCATATGACCTTGAGTAAACTAGAATTGCAATGACCAAGGTAACGTAATCAACACATGGGAAATACACCATCACCATTATCACGAATTACCCAATCGGTATGCTCCACATTGCATGAAACAAAAAATCAGGTATGCGCATGATTTTAAAATATATACGTAATTTTTCATGGAATAATGCTTCTCTAAAAATAATATCGACACAAGAACTGCATTGGCCCCTCATGCCTAATACGTCATGTTGAATATCAATTCGGGTGGCATACCCTATCAACCCCAACACAGAAATAAGTTGCCAGGGTAGGAACCTTACTCTATAAGAAAGCACCTTCCTGTGAATTCAAACCAGACAGGAAAAATTGATAATTCACCAAGGGAGGCCAATAAAATAACCATGCACTCAAAAATCATGAGCCTAGTGGCACTAAGGGGATTAGAGGAGAAGTTCGTAATCGATTCGAGGTAGTTGGGTGGATGGATTACTGTTACCTGGTCAGCCAGAACTAGGACATGGAGGCAACAAAAGAGTTTTTTGCTGCTATGAAATGAGAGGTCACTCGATTGCATGGACTGGAGATTCCACTCACTCCAGAGCCTATCATTCATGTTACCAGTCTCCTCTCACTAGGGAATGCAAATACAAGGACAACGTCGTAGTCAAATGCGCAAAATTGTTTCTCGGGTAGGAGAATGTTCGACTCCAACATGGAGGGCTCCCAAAGTAAGGACTACCAATGCACCTATGAAATCTCTTCGAATAGGTGGCGAGATACTTCACATGCACAAGGAAGTACTCATAATTGAACTCAAACCATATAAAGTTCTTGAATCACCTAGTGCATGGGCAAAATATTAATGTGTCATTCTAGCTGGCAAACGCCCTAAAGGATTAAGCATCATGATACCAGAGAGGAGCAACCTCTACCCTAGCCCATAATAGGCTAATTAAAACCATAATATGACATGCTGAGGAACATAAGGGAGGCTCATCGATATCAAGGACTGAACATTCTGGTGCACAGGAGCAAGCGATGGCCGAAGAAGGGTAGGACGACGAATTACAAGAAGTGGCAAAAGAAGTAGGGATTGAACATTCCAATGCGCAGGAGGAAGCAGTGGTCGAAGTAGGGTAGAAGGCAAAATTACGAGGAATGGCTAAAGAAGTAGAAAAACCCCAAACCTCACTGGGTACTATAGAATAAGGGCATATTCCTCTGCTCAATTGTATAGATAAAGATCGGAGTCCTCCAACCTTGAACCAATAGCTCATCGGATGGAGCGTATATGCGGTTGAATATTCCTGCGGTGACTAATTTTATCAAGCAAAGAAGAAGAAGAAGACACGAAGGTTAGAATCATGGCCCAAAATTTATAGAATTTGGTCACTTGTAATCCACAGGACCCGTAATATTCAGCAGACCTACAACAGCAACCCAAGGTGCCAATGGAAGAGGACCGCACTAGGCAGAATGAGAACTTCACGATGTAGGCACTATTTGACGAATTCAAGGAGATGATTGTGAGGAAATATTAGAGGCAGGAGACCACCATCGCCCAACTATAGTAATTGATTTACCAGCTTAGGGCAAAAAATTAGTAGTTGTAGGCCAGAGTGGTCGAAAGGTAGGATGCCTCCACCCAAACAAATTGGGAAATTGAGGTGCCCATGAACTCTATAACCTCACCAAAAATGGTGGTCTCATTTGGGGCAGTTAGGTCGAATTCCCAAAATTAAGGAGGAGAGGGTTAGTGTCCCTCTGATAGAGCAACGATAGAGGAACTAGGGAATTCTATTTTTCAAATAGAAACCCCTATAATCAACATTAACAATGATGAGGAGCACTCAGGTCAGAGTCAGAGTAAAAGTACTAAGCTCGATGTTGAAGGACCCATAGAGCAGTCGCTAGGCAACCATAAAATAGGTGAGACAACCATGGGTGAATTAAGACCAGAGGGAAGATCCCTAAACCCTCTAATGATAACAGGGAAGCATCTCCCATTGGAAAGGAAGATATCCCCATGCATACTACTATGATACAATAGATTCCAAAGGGGAAGGCACCTTAGACATCACAAAAGAGGGCCAAGAAAAAGGCCAAAGTTATGTTCATTGAATTGAAACCCCAGTTGGATGAAGAATGGGCAGAAGGCATGCAGGCTTTCACTGAGCGAAAAGAAAAATTCAAAAAAATTCATGAAGAGTTTGAGGTGGCAAAGGTAGCTATAAAATCTTCCAAGAAGATCAAAAGAGGGCCTAGCATTTGTGTGGATCTTTCTACAGACGACTATTTCTAGGAGATATATGGTTCTTCATAGGGCTGACCCTCCAAAATAAGGAAATGGTTAGAAATACAGGGGGTATTCAGACTAGAGGTAGAGGCGATAGTGATTGTAGAAGAAAACACTAGCCTCAACCTTGAAGAGATTCACCTATACAATGCCAACGTGGTCACATGATAGAGGGACAACTATGATATTCCACTCAGAGAATTACGCCCTCAACATGTTGACCTATGCCAGGAAGCAGAGGCAACATTCCAAAGAGGAGAAATAATTATGGGCACGGTATCCAGTACAGGTGATGGACTGAGTAGGATAGAGAGGCATAGCCAGTGTAAAAATAAGCCAACACAACAAAAGGATGAAGGCCAATCCAGGAGAACTGAAAGCCAACGTAGCCGGAGGTTAGTGCAGCCCAAAAATACCATGTAGCAAACTAGTGCCCCTTAGCAGAAACAAAAGCCTTAGAATGAATAGAAAGGTGATGCCACTAGTAAAAAAAGGAAATAGGAAGATGTGGCCTTGGGAAGGAGGTGATTACCAGTTTCTAGTGCCACAAGGGTGTGACACATATTAGATATGGGGGGATGATGAGCATCATATATGCTCATATTTTTGTATGAGTTCCAATGGTTTTTGCATAGCAATATAATATGAGTTGTATATTTTTATGAATCATTATGTATTTATTTAATGAAATTATGTGCATTATCTAATTTGTGTGTGAAGTGTGTTTTGTGTAGTTATTCACTGATTTTGTCATATTTTGCTCAGTCAAGGTCCTACATGGACCTGGCATGCTTTTGTTTCATCGGTCTAAGGTGTATTAAGTAGGCACATTACTTAAGTAGGTGCCTTACTCAAGAAAGTGCCTTACTCAAGCAGATGCCTTACTCAAGCAAGCACCTTACTCAAGTAGATGCCTTACTAAATAATGTGCCTTACTCAAGTAGGTGCCTTACTCAAGCAGGCACCAAGTAGGTGCCTTATGCAAGAAAGCGCCAAGTAGGCACCTTACTCAAGCAGGCACCAAGCAGATGCCTTACTCAAGCAGGTACCAAGCAGGTGCCTTACGCAATTATTATGCACACTAACTGAATGGTTGCAGAAGGACCCTGTTGACCATAGTAAACCTTCAGTTCCATGTCACATAGGATATCTATGGGAAACTATTGAACGAATGAGTTATCTCAGCCAGAGTGGATGAACATGTAACCAATCAATGAAGTAGAACCTGAACAATGCAGAGATAATTCAATCATGAAGAAATAATAAAAAATTGTTTATCGTGCATCTGCTACAGTAACTAAACTATTCCAGTTTAGATTGTAACCATGTCGCTTGTTGTAACAAAACTATAACAAGAAGTCCTATGTGTGTTATATAAACACACAAACTTCTTTGAAATAGGGAGGCAACATTTTGGAGAACATTATCACATGTAATATTGCATTGCATTATCAATAAAATATCGAGAGTTCCTTCAATAGTGTATTGTCTTCGTGATTTACCGAGCGGAATCTATGGGAGCTTGGGCCCACTCCAAGCTAGTATTCCTCCACTAATTTTCTCATTGCTTTCTTATATTTAATTATGCAATATGGTGTGTTTATTTCCTATATTAATTTCCTTGCTTTAGCATGGTGTACCTTTTATTTACGCAAGTGTGTTTACCACTTTTAGTGTGGTGTGTTTACTTTCATGTATTTTATTTATGCATAATTTTTATTGGTGTGGATGAATCAATTGCTATTTTATAAACCCCCCAATGATAGTCTATCAGACTCATCTCAGAATCGATAGTGTGAGTAGTCTTAATCATGGCACTTCAAAATTCTATGAGCTCCCTAGTTTAACAATTTAAATGCAAGGGCTGTGACATATATAGGACAAAATTAACCAGTGTTTTACCCCAAAAAAACATAAATCCCACTTGCAAAAATGTAGAATCATATGATGAGGAAAAAGAAGAAAAAACATGCTAGAAAGAAACATGGTATCATGAGGACTAAACCAATAGATCACATTCAAAATGCAGAAGAGCTTGCATCTACAACCAAAATATACTTTGCATCACATTAAGACATAGATTATGTGCTGAACCTAAACACGGTAAGCAATGAAGGAGAATACATATTCTACTATCCAATGGAAGAATATCCACATTGAAGACTAAAGTCTTCAATATCCAAAAATTATAATACAAGGGGGTGTTAGAAATAGATTATATTACATTATTTAGATCATGTAAATGTACCTACCAAGGCACATACTTAGGACATTAGATTACTTTAGGGGGAAGTTACCTAGATTCTTCATGCAATGTAACAAATGCATAAGTGTCAATGTGCAAGATGTATATGTGCAAGTTATCCCTTGCATAGCTAGATAGTGTAGCAAGTGTGAACAGGACTTAGCTTGAAACGGCTTAGAAAAATCTAGTTTTTCTAAGCACAGTGTGAACACACTTACCTTTTGTCGGCTAATTTTGTCGGATGGTCGGCATGATTTTTCTTTCTCCCTTTCCTTTATTTTCTCCTTATCCCTCCATTCTCCTTCCTCCTTTCTTGCCGTCCATTTTCCCTTATCACTCCACTCCCTTCCTCTCCCCACGCTCGCTGCCACCTCCCACTCCACTTCCTACTCCTCCGTTCTCTCTAAACTCCCCGATCTTCCTCCACCTTCCCTTCCCTACTATTGCGCATGTTCTAAGCGCCTATATAAGGTTTATGTTAATGTATTTTTCATCTGGTTAGTTTAATATAATTTTGGCTTTGTTTATTTTGTGTCAATTATTATTACCTTGGCCTAACTTTAATCTAAGGTTAACTGAATCTTAGACTCACACTGGTATCAGAGTAGAGGGGGCACGGATCTCGAGGGCCGAGGTAAGGCACGAAAGCCAAAGCGCATGGATCTCGAGGAGCGGCGGAGAAGCTATCACATGGATCTCAAGGAGCGAGGAGTGGTGGCACGGATCTCGAGGAGGCACGGATCTTGAGGAGCGAGAAGGGGTCCATGGATCTCGAGGAGCGCACGGATCTCGAGGATCGAGGAGAGAAGGTGACATGGAAGGAGTAGGACATGGGATCGAGGCGAAGAGGAGGATGATGTGGGGAGATGGAGGAGGGGGAGGAGGAGGACGTGGGAGCGACGTGGACGAGTGCGAGGGGATGACGTTGGACAAGTGTTGACGTGGTGTAATGGATGAGTGCTCTGGGTGTGCCACATGGTGGAAGTCAGTTGGTTGATTGATGGGCAAAAGGTTGGTGAGATCGATTGCCCGAAGGCAATCGACCTAAGAACGTTCGCAGGCTTAGATAAAGCCTTGAAACGTTCTTTGCCCACTGCATGTGGGATTAATTTTTTTTTCTCAAACTGTTTTAAGCCACCATATTAAGTAGAAGCTCCTTTCGCTTTGTATCATCCGGCTAGAGTGGTCTAGCGGTAAACTTCCCCGCCTTGCAGAGAAGAGACCTGGGGTCGAATCCTGCGGGGTATAAAAAAAAGGTTTTTTTTTTTTTTATTCTTCGCCGATTGAAAGGTTTTAAGTGTTGTTTGTTTACTTTCTACCACGAGGCGTGGTGCAGCGGCTAAGTCTGTCGGGTAAGACAACGGAGGTTACCAGTTCGAATCCCAGTGGGGGTTTAAAAAAAGGTTAAATTTTTAATTAAATTTTTATTATTTGTTTTTTTTAAAAGTTTTTAAAAATTATAATTTCTATATATATTTTTGATTATGTTTTTTTAAATATCCATTTCATTTAAAAAATAATAATTAAAAATATATATAGGAAATTATTAATTTTTTAAAGTCTTTATTAAAACAAATTTTAGAAATTTTAAAAATAAAAGGGTGCAAAGATATTTTGATATATAATTTTTTTTTTGGCATCATACTAAGTTGTAACCCAGTTCATACGGTGTGATTATGGGTAGATGATCCGGTCAACCGGATGCTATAATGCATTACTCTCTCTGTTGAGAAGAGAGACTCCTGATTCCTTTGATGGGAAAGTCCAACGGTATGGACTTCATACAGTGTTTTGCCAATTAGAGAATCAAGTGATTGCTCATCTAAGGAAACCAGATTCTAGCTACGAGGTAGATTCTGAAGATAATATCTTCGAGCAAAGGATAGTTGAATCCGAGACGGTTGAAATAGTACTTGAAGGACAATCAAGTGACAGATTATACACCTACAGTGCCTGAAGTAGAAACAAGTGAGAGCTATACACCACGCTCTCCTGATTCAGAACAAGAAGAAGAAGAAGAAGAAGAAGAAGAAGAAGAAGAGGAAGAAGAACCAGTGGAGGTGAAACCTGCAATTGAAGAACGAAATGTTCTCAAAAGAAGTTATGAACCAGCAGCAGCACCAGAAGTCATTATAATTAGTGACGACGAAGCAGACAATTTCACCTTTCCAGTTTTGGGTGATCCTCGAGAAGAAGAACGCCAAATCAGTGAGCATATTAAGAAAGCTAGATTTGATTTAAATCAGTAAATCAATGATCTATTTTGTACTTCTTTGTACTACTTGTTTGAAGTTGCAATAAAGTTTGCTTTCTAAAATGGCTTCCAATACTAGTCTACCAATCCCTGAGTTCAATGGTGGTGATTACGAGTATTGGTCAATTAAAATGAAAACTCTTTTGATAGGCAAAGGTCTTTGGGATGTGATTGAAGAGGGATATCTTTGAACCTACTGTTGTTGAATGGGCAGCTTTGAATGTTGCTTGATAAAAGGGCTAGAAAGGAAGCACGGAAGAATAATTCTTCCGCCCTTTATCATATCCAAGCCGCCCTTGATAGAAGTATTTTCCCTAGAATAGCTTCTTTTATAACTGCTGAATCTGCTTGGAATGCTTTAAAAGAAAGTTATAGGGGTAGTGACCAAGTCAAACAAGTTAAACTACAAACCTTGAAACGAGAGTTTGAGACTCTTAAAATGCAAGAGAGTGAAAAGGTTGGTGATTATTGCGTGCGTGTGAAAGTCGTAGTAGATAAGATGGTCACTTTAGGAGAAGATGTAAAGCCTGAAGTTATAGTGAAGAAAGTGTTGAGGACACTTCTTCCTAAGTGGAATTCGAGTTGCCATAATTATAGAAGAATCCAAAGACCTAACTTCTCTGTCTTTTGAATCCCTAATTGGCTCACTTCTCTCACATGAAGAGAGGTTACAACAAACTCCTTCCACAAGTTACGGAGGAGATGATAAAGCCTTTGCTTCACAAGAAGGCAGAGGTAGAGGCCGTGGCAGAGGACAGAATAGAGGTAGAGGCAGAAATAATCAGAGAGGTGGAACTCCTAACAGAGGAGGAAATCAGAACAGAGGAGGATTCTCAAACAGAGGTGAACAACAGAATAGAGGAGGACAGCAAAATAGAGGAAAACAATCAGGCAGAGGCAAAGGAGGAGATAAGTCAAAACAATCTTGCTACAATTGTGGCAAACTTGGCCATTATGCTCGTGACTGTTGGACAAAGACTTCACAAGGAACTAGTAGCAGCCAGAGCAGTCAGTTTGGAAATTTTGGAGAAGAGGAAGAGGCCACAAATCTCTTTCTCTCTTATGGTCAGGCAGATCAGAACATGAATGATACATGGATCTTGGACACTGGGTGTTCAAACCATATGAGTGGCAAAGAAGGGCTCTTTGCTACTCTAAACTCCTCATACAAATCCAGCATCAAATTGGGAGATGATAAATCATTGGCAGTTGAAGGCATTGGAGCAATGGCAGTTCCAACTAAAGAAGGCGTCAAACATGTAAGTGATATCTATTACACACCCCATATTCAACACAATATTTTAAGTGTTGGTCAAATGTTAGAAAAGAACTACAAGTTGCTTTTTGATGAGGGTAAATGCACTATTTTTGATAAAAATAACAGTAATAGAATCATTACACAAGTGCCAATGTCAAAGAATAGATTGTTTCCTTTAAAGTTTGGCCAGCCAGGGGGAGATAAGTTAGCAAATGTTGCTATTTCCAATCCAAGTGTCCTATGGCACTTGAGATATGGTCATTTGAATTCAGCTAGTTTGAAAATGCTAACTTCACAAGCGATGGTAACCGGACTTCCTAAAGTTCAGGATAGTAAGGAAGTCTGTGAAGGGTGTGCTCTTGGGAAGCATGCCAGATCAAAATTTCCTCATGGACAAGCATGGCGGGCCAGCTATCCACTCCAGCTAGTGCATACAGACATCTGTGGTCCGATGCAGACCAAGAGTCTTGGTAACAACTCTTACTTCCTACTCTTCATTGATGATTTTACTAGAATGTGCTGGATATATTTTTTGAAATATAAGGATGAAGCATTTGAATGCTTTGTCGATTTCAAAACAAGAGTTGAAAGTGAGAGTAGATATTTTGTAAAATGTCTTAGATCGAGATAGGGGAGGAGAATACTCCTCTAATGAGTTCTTGAATTTTTGTAAGCAACATGGCATTAAGAGGCAGTTCACAACTGCCTACACTCCACAACATAATGGTGTCGTAGAGAGGAAGAATCGCACCATTGTGGAGATGGCAAGGTCTATGCTTCAGACGAAGCATTTGACTAATTCATATTGGGCGGATGCAGCCGGGACCGACGTACATATCTTGAACAGAAGTCCTACTACAAGTTTGGAAGGACGAGACACCTTACCAAGCTTGGTATGGTAAAAAGCCAAATGTTAAGTATTTTAGAGTGTTTGGCTCATTGGCATATTCTCACATTCTTGATGAGCTAAGAAAGAAGCTCGATCCAAAGAGTCAGGCATGCATCTTTGTAGGATATTGTGAGAATACAAAAGCTTACAGACTCTACAATCCCAGGACTAGAAAGTTTGTGCTTTCCAGGGATGTGATTTTTGATGAAGGGGGAGAATGGGGTAAGCCCCAGATTTTTAGTGATGATGAATCTAGTGATGTAGGTTCTAAGCAGGTGCAACAACAGACACCACGAGAAAAGTAAGCGGTCTCCTCCCGAGAGATCCAGGTTCATCTTCCGATTCAACTTCTTCACCAAGTCCTTCTCCATGAGAGATCGGTAAGTTCCTCACCAATGGACATCGATTCTCCATCCAGAGGTAAGAGAACTCTACAGAATCATCCATCATATCAGATGTTGGATAAGAATTTTTCAAAAAGATACACTAGGAGTCAAGCTAGTGAAATGAATTATGTTCTACAAAGATTAGAAAATATGCACTTGTATGGTGATGATGTTTCCCAGCAGGAACCTAGGGGAGATTTAGTTAACTATGCTTTGTTAACTAATACACAGCTTGAACCTTCTAGTTATGAGAAGGCTTGTACTCAAAATATTTGGCAAGATGCCATGAAAGAGGAGATCACCTCTATAAAAAACAATGACACTTGGGAGGTGGTGAAGCTTCCTAAAGGAAAGAAACGTGTTGGATGTAAGTGGGTCTACAAGACCAAGTTTAATGCTGATGGTAGCATTGAGAGGCACAAGGCGAGATTAGTTGCAAAGGGATTTACTCAGAAATATGGAATTGATTATGAAGAGACTTTTGCTCCTGTAGCCAGACAGGAGACTATCAGAACAGTTCTTGCCTTAGCTGCACACAAGGGATGGACAGTCCAACACATGGATGTAAAGAGTGCATTTCTAAATGGTTACTTGATAGAAGAAGTGTATGTTGAGCAACCACAGGGATTTGAAGAGAAAGACAAGGAACATCTTGTTTACAAACTGAAGAAGGCTCTTTATGGCCTCAAGCAAGGCACCGAGAGCTTGGTACTCACGCATTGATGGGTACTTTAAAGATTATGGGTTCATCAGAAGCAAAAATGAACCCACGCTCTACTACCTGAATCAAGGAAATGACATCCTCATAGTTTGTTTGTATGTGGATGATCTCATTTTTATGGGTAGTAATGAAAAAGTTAACATGGAGTTCAAGCACTCCATGATGCAGGAATTTGAGATGAAGGATCTTGGCTTGATGAAATACTTTCTTGGAATGGAAGTACATCAGACAGATTCAGGGATCTTCATCTGTCAACTTAAGTATGCTCGAGATATGATTCAAAAGTTTGCTATGGAGCAATGCAAATCAGTTGCAACTCCAATTGGACATGGGATCCAATTAAGCAAGGATGATGGAGCACCGAAAGTTGATGTGACCACTTTCAGAAGCATTGTTGGGAGTTTGATGTTTCTCGCCAACACTAGACCAGACATTCAGTATGTTGTATCTCTTGTTTCTAGATTTATGTCTAATCCATCTGAGCTGCATTTGCAGGCAGCTAAAAGGATTTTGAGATATGTGAAGGGTACATTGGATTTTGGAATCCAGTACTACAAAAGTGATACTATCAAGCTTGAAGGCTTTAGTGATAGTGATTGGGGCAGCAATATTGATGATAGAAAATCCACATCGGGTAACTATTTTAGTCTTGGTTCGGGCCTAATAACTTGGAGTTCCAAGAAGGAGACAGTAGTAGCACTATCTTCAATAGAAGCTGAGTATATAGCGGTTACTCATGCTAGTACTCAAGCTCTATGGCTCCGAAAGGTATTAGAAGAGATTGGAGAGCAGCAAAGTGGTCCAACTCGAATATTCTGTGACAACATCAGTGCCATTCGGTTGGCATACAATCCTGTCCACCATAGTAGATCAAAGCATTTTGATATGAAGTACCACTTCATCCGAGATATGGTGGAAACTGATATTGTTGAGCTTCACTATTGCCACACTTTGGAGAACGTCGCTGACATCTTCACCAAGGCATTGGCTAAAGCTCAATTTGTAAAGCTGAGAGACTGTATAGTCAGTTCTCTCAACTTTAAGGGGAGAATGTAGCAAGTGTGAACAGGACTTAGCTTGAAACGAGGCTTAGAAAAATCTAGTTTTTCTAAGCACGGTGTGAACACACTTACCTTTTGTCGGCTAATTTTGTCGGATGGTCGGCATGATTTTTCTTTCTCCCTTTCCTTTATTTTCTCCTTATCCCTCCATTCTCCTTCCTCCTTTCTTGCCGTCCATTTTCCCTTATCACTCCACTCCCTTCCTCTCCCCACGCTCGCTGCCACCTCCCACTCCACTTCCTACTCCTCCGTTCTCTCTAAACTCCCCGATCTTCCTCCACCTTCCCTTCCCTACTATTGCGCATGTTCTAAGCCTATATAAGGTTTATGTTAATGTATTTTTCATCTGGTTAGTTTAATATATAATTTTGGCTTTGTTTATTTGTGTCAATTATTATTACCTTGGCCTAATGTTAATCTAAGGTTAACTAAATCTTAGACTCACAGATACAGTGTTGGCCAAGGAACCTTCTCTATATAATGGCCTCATTAACATAGTATCGTACAGATCATCATATAGAGCATTATATTGAGCATCACATAGTGAGCATCATATATAGCGTAGCTTAGATAAAGTCACCCATATGTGAGGTGGGTGCAATGTAGTCCAGTAGAATTATTCATGGAGTGTTCATTTCCTCCATAGCTACATTGTATTCATTTCCTCCATTTCTATTTATAACATATTTTAGTCATCTCACAGATTTACTTTATTTCATATTATTTTTGCATCTTGTGATTGCTATCTCCCATTGCATACAACATCAAAAGCTAACACCATTGATGTAGTAGATAGTTCACTCTTTGTTTTGATCATCGTGTTGAACCAATAAGTCTCCCAAAGCATGAGCTATGACTAATATGTAAAGCATCAAATGCTTATCTAGTAGAGGTAAAACTAAGATAGGTGGGGAAGTGAGATACCTTTGAAGTTCATCAAAATCTTGTTGAAACTCAAAATCCCACTAGAACACATATTTCATAAGAATCTTAAAAAAGAACTAACTCTTATTGGCTAACTAGGCTATGAATCGATGAATAGCTTGAAGTCTATATTGCAAGGTATGCAACTCGATTAGGGTAAAGGGAGGAGGTATATTAGTGATAGTCACTATCTTAGTAGGGTCCACTTTAATACCTCACCTAGAAACAATGAAACCTAACAACTTGTTAGATGTGACTCCAAACACACACTTGGAGATATTAAGATGAACTCTAAACTCCTAAAGACTTTCAAAATTTTGCCATAGATCATGAACATGATCCTACTAATGTATGGAATGATCCAAAAGATCATCCACATAGTCTTGTAGAATATCATGCATTTTTCATGAAAAATATAAGTCATAGCCCTCTAATATGTGGCACCAATATTTTTCAAGCCAAAATGCATGAATTTAAGGTACTCTACAGTGTGATGAAACCTATCTTGGCTTGGTCCTCAAGGGAAATCATGATCTGGTTATATCCTAAGAAATCATCCATGAGCAAAATCATACCACATTTGATGGTTAAATCTATGATCTAATCTATGTTGGGTAAGGTAAAGTCATCCTTGGGACATGCTAAGTTAATTCCTCAAATATTGGTAAATATTTTGATTGTTCCTATCTTCTTAGCCACTAGAATGATGTTGGAGATCCAATCAGAATAGTCGATGGCTTTTACAAAACTGATGTCAAGGAGTTGTTGGATCTCATCCTTGACTAAAATAGTGACCTTAGGATGCATCTTCCTAAGTTTCTACTTAACATACTTGGTACTATGCTTCACTACCAAATGATGCATAACAAGGGAGGGATCAAGCCTTGGCATGTTAGCATATGACCAAGTAAAAATATCATGAAACTCTTTCAACAAATTGGTCAACTGCTCTTGCTCATCCATGGACAAGGATTTACCTAGCTTAAATATTCTAGGGTTTTCCATAAAACCTATGTTAACATCTATGATCTCCTCAATGAGAATGAAAGACTCATCCTAAAGAGGACGTGGGGCAGGAATCACTCCTAGTTTCTCAAGGTCCTTGAGAGACATAGAACCAAAGTCTTGTTGAGAACTAGAATAATCAACCTACACAATATAAGGGACTGACCCATCAAAGAAGAAGCCATTCTAAATGACATCCTCATGAACCATGTCATAAAGAGTGTCATCTTTAGCATACTCCTATGGGGTTACAACTAACTTGAGATGCACCACATTGTAAAATAGAGAGGGATAAGGTGGTCCCTCATCCTCATCACTCCACTCAAAGCCTTGATGAGATAGTTTTGAAAGAGGCTCTTGAATAAAAGGACTAACTTGATCTTGTGATGAAACATTGATTAATTATTCTTCACTTACTTTTAGATTTTCAAGTTGTTTAGTTATGTGAGATGAGGAAATTAATGAGCATAAATTGAGATCAGATTGAGTTTTCTCAACTAGTGAACAATATTCAAATGGGTGAGGATCACCTAGAATGGTGACTAGTTGATTCTTAGATTTGAATTTTAGATATTTATGAAAAGTAGAAGTGACAACCCTCATCGCATGATTCCAAGGGCATCCAAGAAGAATATTAAAGGATGCAAGGTAAGACACCACATAGAACAAGGCATCTAGGATCTTAGGTTCAACCCTAAGGGGAAGATATATAATGTTGTAAGCCTATTGGGATTCATTGTTGAAATTTTTGATGATGATATTAGATTTAGTTCAATCTTCCTCTTTTAATCCAAAATTTTGGAAAAATTATAATTGCATAAATTGAGGGAAGAGCGATTATCAATAAAAAATATTTGATAAATATTTCTCCAATAAATGCAATGATGTAGAGAGAGGAATCCCATCATAATATTTAGGAAGGCATATTGTTATTCGAGAATGTGATATGATGTATTCCAAGAGAACTTACAACATTAGCTATAGAACTAGGGGAAATGTTTTGAGGAATAGATTGTTGTCTTAGGAGATCCAATAAAGCTTTCTTGTATTGCTCCAAATTTTTCACACCCTTACCTTTAGGCTATAGGACCCGTGTGCACGGAAGGGGGATGTGAAAAGGATGTCGTGGTACCTCGGACTAAGAGGCATTTGCGAAGGTCCCGCCTCTCAAGGGAGGTGTATTATTGGTGATTTTTCGACGGATGGTGGGTTCACCAGGAAACATTTAATGGTAGTTTCCATGCCTAGGTTGGGAATGTGTTTTATGTGTTTGTTTTAGCCTTAAGCATTCAAATCCTAGGTTTGGCCAAAATGCATCTAAGCTATTCTATATGCAGATGCAAATTAAATGAATACAAAAAATAGAATATGAAAGAAAAATAGAGAAGTTGAGAAATATTAAAGGAAAATACCTGATCCGGATGTCTGATGATGATTCTGATTCTTGAAGCAGTTAGGATCACCTCTGATTTAACAGGATCATCTGAGATCAGACAAGATCGTCTGAGATCTGACGAATTCGTCAGACGAATTTGTCAGAGGCCTACAAACAGAGAAATAGGTGCAAAATATATAAAATACAACTATCCTAACAGAGGGAAACAGTGTAAAACGACAGCAACAATATTAAACTGAAACTTAAAAACAGAAATAGGAATATGCTAATTTTAATCACAATTATGACCTAATCATGCATTTGATCTAGATGGGTGAACTCCAAAATGCAGAATAGCATAAAATACTGAATAAAATTGCTAATTACAACATAAAACAACAAAAAAAGGGAAGAAGAAATGCAAACTTCAGGCACTGATTGCCTCAATGTTGACTGTAGTCAAAATCATCTCGCATTGGTACGAAATCGTCTCTAATTCGACAGGATCGCCTTCGATCTGAACAGGTTCATAGGCAATGATGTAAGCTTGCTTCGACTGGAAAACAGTAAGGTACCTACAACAAAATTGGTATAGAGCTACTGCAAATATGAATTTGGGATGTTTTAACATGTATGCAGTCAGGTTACAGGGAATTTCAGCCAGGGGGGTGCTAATGGGAGGGCTTAGGATTAAATAGGCTTAGGAGGGAGGTTAGGAGGTTGGAGATCATCCCTATTTGGGAGATCTCCAACGAGGGAGGGTCTCTAACGGCATAGACACGCTTCTGTCCGAATTAGAGGCCCATTGGAATAGAAGCTAATTGTGCAAAATCAGTTTTGAGACAAGATCGTCTGGACGTCCTATCCCAGAAGAAATCGTCAGATCTGGGGTGATATCGTCTGATCGGCGACGATATCGTCAAACGGTCAAAACAACCTCTAAAAATGGTGCAAAAAAGGGGGAAACAGATTACCCGACGGTTAACGAGCGGTTTGGGAGGTTAAAATTTGAATTTAAATTATTTACTAGAGTAAATGTAATTATTACAATTTCACTACGCCAATTGTAGGGTGCTACATTTTTCCCCCTCTTTAGCGATTTTTTCGAAGAAAATGCATTAAAGATGAGTTCTTCTCGATCTACGAGAAGGAAAAAATTATTCCCATTTTTAGGCGATGATTCTTGGTCGAATCGTACGACAGCTTACTATGGTGCCCCCTCCATGTTTTTACCCAAATTGAACGTTTGAGGTAAAAACACGGAAAAGCAAAATTATTTTTGAATTATTTTTGAATAAAATTAAGAAAAATAGGGTAAAACCCTAATTCATTTTTACTGTTCATCTTTACTGGTTTTAGAGCTCTGAAGCAAAAATGGTGGAGACGACGCACAAATCAACAGAGGTCCGACGCGGGCTACGGGTAAGAGTCTAGACTTAACTTAGAATGATTTAATTTGATTTTACATGCTTTTTAGGTGAATTTTAATTAATTTTTGAGCATCGCGGCCGTTTTTGGGCCGTCGACCTCGTCGAGACGAAATCATCCTGATTTCGACGAAATCGTCTCAAGTTCGCCAATTTTGTCTGAGAGCGAAATCGGCGAAAGGGGGACGATTTAATCAAATTAGGGACGATTTCGGCGTGCAAAATAGGAGATGAATCTGCTCAAATTTGAGACGATATCATCCAATAGTGGACGATATCATCATTTGATTAAATTGAACTTATTTTACTTGCATTTTTAATCACTTGAGTTTGTTATTAATGATTTTTATTGGTTTTATGTTGCAGAGAGGTTTACTAAAGAGCAAAGAATGGAAGTATGGAGGTTTGAGAGATGACTTGGCCGCTCTAACATAGGCAGAGCGAGATCAGCTGGCACAAGCCGACTTACAACATGTGGTAGAGATGCCACAAGTGTCTACAGACATGGGGCTACTGACAGCCCTAGCAGAGAGGTGGTATCCGGGTTCTTCCTGTTTTCGGCTATTGACAGGGGAGATGACTCCCACACTAGAGGATGTATGGAGGATTCTGAGGATCCCCATACAAGGATGGTTGATCACTCCTACGGCCAATCAGGGCCATGCTATGGGATGGTTGTGTGGTGACCCGAGCTTCACCCTGGAGAAGGGCGAAGTTAACATCGAGGCACTACGTCAAATGCCTGGGGCATATAGACTGACACAGGTTTTAGCCGAAGTGGTTGGTGGACTTCTGATGTGCCACCAGAGTAGGTGCAGGGTACCATGGATGCTAGCAGATGTGATCTGCGATATGCGAGACCATGGTTATAGATTCTCTTGGGGCAGCTTTATTGTATGTTGGTTGTACAGGATCCTGCATGGGGTCGTGTACAAGGGTGGCCGATGTCTAGTTATGACATCGCTCCTATAGGTTTTGTGCTAGGAGCACATTGTAGTGTAGAGGCCGGTAGGGCTTCCTTTGATAGGGATTGACGGGGAGAGGCCCCGAGTCTTCTACTGGTGGCTCCGAAGAGGTTCACAGCTGCGGATTGACCTTTCGATGTCTCGGAGACTGCTAGATGACCTAGTCCTGGACCAGATCACCTGGAGGCCATGGCGAGAGCACCCAAGGTGGGCCGAGGATGGATAGGAGTTAGCTCGCGTCAGGCGAGTTTGCTGGCTATGGATGGAGAGGGGAGAGGTGGAGCTCCATCGCTACGATCGAGTTTTGTGACAGTTCGATCTACAACAGGGGATCCCATCTCTTAGGGATTACAAGTTTTCTTGGACTATCTGGGATAACACCACAATGAGCGGGGCTCCAGATATGCAGCGCTTCTGGAGTCAGGACTCAGACGATGCCCCAATTTAGCCAATGGATGGGGATGACGTAGGGGTAGCCGATGGCTACGATGCTTGGTACATAGGCATCCGCCCTCCTCGAATGACGAGGGCTCAGGGTCCGATACACGCAGTTGTGCATCAAATAGGGAGGTGGAACCAGGTAGCTACGAAGGTGGCCCAGGGTCATGGCAGGAGAGAGCTGAGGAGGCCACAGGCACAGGAGAGGCCGCGACAATGAGAGATGAGGGTGGAGAGACCCCCTTCTCCATAGAGAGAGAGGCCACCATCGCCCGACAAGGGCAAGGGTGTTGACACAGGGGAGAGTAGCGAGATAGCAACTCTTCGAGCGAAGATGATCTATCTCTAGGCACAGGTGCAGACCCTATAGGAGGAGGCTGCAGGCCATCAAGCTAAGGTTACACAGCTTAGAGACGAGATTGCACGCCTCAAGGCACGGGGTGGAGGGGCGAGCACTAGGTAGCTGACACGGGCTATGGCCCAAATTACTTTCTATCAAACATTGTACTATCAGTTGGTGCCATAGGAGGATAGACTACCCCTACCAGCTAACATCGTAGATCCGATCAGGATCGGGTCATCGAGGACTTCGTCCCGATCGACGACTAGGACTCGCAGTACTACACATACTGTGATGGGGCCACCTCGTCCATGTCAGGGTGGGGGAGGAGATGAGGCTGAGAGCTCGAGGGGTTCTTGAGGCTAGAGTACTGCACGACATTGTATAGATTGATACATAGAGCATTTATTATTATTTTTTTTTTGATAGAGGATTGAGTATGACGAGGTACATATTGTGGCATACCAATCCAATTTTGATATGATGTATATATACTATTGATATATATATGCGATGAGATATTTTTGATCATATGACTTGTGTTATGTATTTTTATGATGCTTTTATGTTTGATTGATTAATTTGATGATTGGATTGAGGATTTATGAAATTATGTCGTTTTGAAAATTTATAATTTTGATGTCATGTAATATTTTAAATGAAATAATCTGATGTAACAAATTGGTTGTTTGTAATGTAATGTGATAAAAAATAAAAAGAGACTTCTAACAATAATTTCAAAGGACATTATCGCTATTATAGACCATTTCATGGAGTCGTCGCTCACTCGGTCGTCAAGCTAATCCCAGTATAGAAATATTGTTAAAAGTAAAAGAGTGCTTAAGAGACTGTCTTAAGACTTTGGTGCAATGGTGCAAATGATGATGATGATGGTTTGTTTTTCAGATTTTCATGAAAATAGTATGCATGAAATAATGTTAAAATGATTTTTGCTAGGCATAAATTCCTAAGTGTGATAAATTTTTTGGATAATTCCTTAGGAATTATATCATCATTGCAAAATTGAAGATTGACATAATGACATGAAATAGTGATAATGTGCATGCTTTTGAAAGCATAATTGTATAACAGAATGATTTAAGTCATATGGTTTTCATGATTTTTAAATAAATGGAGAATAAAAATTGTTACAATGGTTTGCGCTAGGCATAGAATATGTAGGTATAGACTTATACCATCATCGCGAAAATCCAAAGAAGAAAATAGATTGTTTTATTGCATGGTTGATTTTTAATAAACAAAAAATATGAAGATGAGGACTTGTGCTAGGCATAAAATTCTAATTTTGGTTTTAGAACTATACCATCGTCGCGAAAGTCGATAATATATATATATATATATATATATATATATATATATGTGTGTGTGTGTGTGTGTGTGTGTGTGTGTGTGTGTTTTTGATTGTATGGTTTTTGAAAGAAATTTTTGATCTTTTTGATTATGCATGTAGTTGTCTAAACAACTGTACTTTTAAAGAAGAAAATAAATTATTTCAAACAATTTGCAAAAATATATTTCAAAGTATTTTAAAGACAAAATTTAGGTTTATAAGGAATCCCCATGTGCATAGGTGAATTCATTTTCAATCTTGATTTATCATAATGATACACAAAGTCTCTCAAATACAAATGTGTGTGCAATTGCTATGTTCATTTACCAGTTTGGAGCAAGATAATATGATACAAGTGATTTGAAGAAACCAAATAAGTGTTCATTAACCATGATGTAGATGCATATAGCCATACTAGACTACTATGTAGGTCGGATTATCAAGAGCTAGCTAATCCATAAGCAGACATAGGTCTGTACAAAATAAGGTCACGAATGTGACAGACATATCGCCACACTAGGAGTTACCCAAGGCCAAGCAGGTTGGGCACAAACCACCTGTTATGGGGCTTACCTCACAGTTTTCAAATAATTGAGAATTCTAGGGATTCAAGCTCATCAACCCTTATTTTCTTTTCAAAGGGTAGGGAAAGGGATTTTATTGCTTTCTTGCTTTTGCTTTCTTTTGCTTTTCTTTTCTTTCTTTTTTTTCTTTTTTTTTTTATTTTTATTTTTATTTTTGTATTTGTGTTTGATAATTGAGATAATGCTTGAAATATTGTTGTAATGATATAAAATAACATTTTTTTTTTCTTTTTCTCTTTTTCTTGAATCTTTGCTTTTTCTTTTTGTTCTATACTAGGGATACTTGCTCGGATTAGCTGTAGAGCAAGGGATTTTTATTCCGGGTAGGGGTGAGCTTGTCCTTTTGCCAATTCTCAAAGATTCTAGACCATGTGCATGATAGGATAGCAGGGGAAACTTTTCGCTCAGGAAACCACTTCTACTATGTAGCAAAGCATGGATATTACAAATATAATCATTTTATTGTGAAAAGATGTGCTTGGTTTAAGTAAATGACAAGATCAATTCTCTATGCTCAAACTTTATTTAATTGAATTTTGTGGACTTTGATATAAGAGAGATTAGTAATCATGCCAGATAAAATCAAGATTTTTTTTTTTTTTTTGAGTGTGCAAGTGAGAGATTCCAAATAAATGCTAATTTATCCAAAATAATTTGAAACATATAACTGCAATAATTGTAATAAAATATATATAAATGATTTTTGAGAAGTTTTGAGAATGTTGACTCTCTCTTTCTTCTTTGTTTGGTGTTTCGAAAGAGTCAAGAATATTGCTGTTTTTATATTTTTATCAGTATTTTTTATTTTTGAACAAAAAATTAACAAGTGCCATAAATAAATGCAACAAATAGTTTTGAATATTTTGATGATTATGAATGTTTTTGGTGTTTTTGAATTTATAAATTGAAAGAAATACAAAATAGTGATTTTGAAATATTTTAAACAAATATATACAAGGATGAAATGACCAAATTTATACATAGTAATGTTTAAGATGCAAAATATTCATGGGTTCTTTAAGTTCTTTACCATCTAAGGTAGATAATTTGTATGCTCCCGATTCAAATTTAGCAGTAATAATGTATGGTCCAAGCCAGTTGGGCTCAAATTTACCTTTAAGGTCTTTAGTTGCATTAGTATTTTTTTTATTTTCTTTTAAAACAAGGTCGTCGATCTCAAAGGATTGATGACGAACTTTTTTAGCATATGATCTTTTAAGCTTGTTTTGGTAGGCATGGAGATGCTCCAAAGAATTGATGCACTTTTCATCTAGGAGTTCCAGCTAACTAAGTCTGCTAGCATGATATTCATCTCCTACTTCGGTATCTTGAAGTAGCAGAGCCAAAGAAGGAACTTCTAATTCAAATGGAAAAATGACTTCAGCACCATAAACCAAAACAAATGGTGAAGTTCCCGTGGGGGTTCGAACACTAGTTCGATAGGCCCACAAGGCTGGATATAACTGAATGTGCTAGTCATGGCCAGTTTTATTGACCATTTTTTTAAGAATTTTGATTAAGGTTTTGTTAGATGCTTTTGCTTGAGCATTACCCTGACGATAATAGGGAGTGGACCAGCGATGTTGAATCTTATATTTTTGGCATAATTTTTTAACATCTTTATTTTTTAAACAAGTTCCATTGTCAAAGATGAGATTTGCAAGAATTTCTGATGAGTGTCGTTTAATTCATCATTTGATCATTATTTATCAATCCGGGCAGGTGTCCTAAGGCTTTTTACGATAGTCAATTCAAGCAGGTGTAAGACACTCCATTCAGAAAATGGCTTTATTGGTAGAACAGTTAATGTTTGCTGGGGGTTCTTCTGTCACTCTAAACCCTATAACTTGAAAGGAAACTAAATTATGCTTGCTAAAATAAAACTACAGAAATGAAATGACAGTGAAAGAAACCTATTTACTCTTGCTGAATCTGAAAATGCACTCAAAAACTGAAGTAAAATTGCTGAAATGAAAGTTGCTGAAATTGGAATTGCAGAAAATAAACTTAACTATCTTGCAAAATAAAAGAACGGATCTAGAAATAAACTCAGAAATGAAAATGTAACTACAAATTCTAAAACTGGAAATAAATTCAGCAAAATAAGAAAATGCAGAAAAAATGACAGGTTTCCTGCTATTCTGCTGCAGACAGAATTAAACAAGAAAACCTGATATGAACCTTCTTCTGCTCCTGGGAGTGGCCCTTGCTCCCTGGTTCAGAAGAAGGTGAAGAAGTAGCTCTGGTGTTCTACCTAATCACTCCTTCAATCATAAAATAAAATTGATAAAAACTGCACTTTTTATTGATTTAAAAACATGCAAAAAAATTCTGCATATTATTACTACAGAAATCTGATTTCACAATATTCAGAATTACACTAATTGCAATCCAAATTCTTCCTACATAGCTCAACCCAGATGGGATCCAGTTATTTATATTAAAAACAACTAAATCATATGTGGAATGATTCAAATTCAGGCATTTTAGGAATGCTGTTAAAATTGCATTCCTAAAATGCAGAATATGGTTACATATGAAATCTATTCATTACACACTTGCTAGAGGTCTTCTGCATTGAAAAAGATGCATAACAGATTTACATAGCTATCCCTATCATTCGCCTGCAATTTGCTGTCTTTCCCGAGTTGTTTTGGTCAAAGCTGTGCATTTCTGTTATTCGGAGCGATCCTGTTATTCTGGAGCAGAATCCCTGTTTTTTCCGGAGCAGCGCCAGAATGACTATTTTCAACACACGTTTGCGGTTCTTTGGCCGAGCATTGGGTGGACCAGACTTATAAGTCTTTCAATAACCTGGTCACACGCTTTCCTAAGTTGAATTTGACCAAATCCCAAGCCTTGCAAATCTGGCTGGAATTTGTCCAAGTCAAAACAGTCAAAAACAGTTTTGCACAGCTTGCAGTTTTGACCTGTTTTTAGTGCTATTTTCTGCATTTGACAACTTCAGAGTGCATGATATGAATGATATATATTCCACACGTGATTGCACTTAACATATTTCACAATAAATCATTATTTATCAACAAAACTTATGCATAAAATACAGAAAATTAGTAAAAACAGAATATTATGCTTCTAAACAGTCAAATATGTAAATAGTAGTAAATATTGCATTTCATCAGCAAAATTAACATTAAAACATATCAAAAAGGTCTACTAAGGATGTCCAAAATAATAAAAAATGAGGCAATATTTGGCCTCATCATCCCCCCCAACTTATTCTGATGCATGTCCTCATGCATTCTGTGAGGCTACAATAGAACAGAGATCCTTGTCCATAACTCTTTCTTGGTAGCTGAACTTTGGACCAGGAATCTTGTAAAACCCTCTGATTTCTTTTATCTGCTTGAGCCATGCCTGAAACTGATCGTTTGGCTGGGGGTCTTCATCAAAAAACCATGGAACAGGGGTGATTACAATAGGCAATCTGTATCTTAATCCTATCCATTGATGTTGCAGTTGTTGAATAACTTGCATGATACCTTTAGCTCTTCTTTTTGACCACTGCAAGTTATTGGGGGAGATAGGTTCTTTCTTCTGCAAGGAAAGAGGTAACTCACCCCAACGATTTCTACAAGCTGCTAAGGCACTATTAAAATGCTGGTGAATAAAATTCGAACATCAACTAAACATCTCCCGAAGATTTGTTTCATAAAGTTTTCTCACCTTTTCTTCTCTCATCATAGTGAAATGTTGATTGGCTGCACCCCTGTAATCACCATGCATTGGCCTCAGATACAGTGCTGCATTTGCCTCATTATCCTTAATCATCTGCTTCTGCTGTTCCCAATATTCCTGATTTTGTAGAGTGGACAGGAAAGCTCTTAACTGAATATCCCCTGTAAAAATGTGAGGTAGGAATGTGTCATCCTCAGGCATAAAGAAATTATGTAGGAATAACTCACACAGCAGATTTTTTCTGTTCTGTTGGGCTGTGCAGGTAGGTATCCACAAATTCTTTAGGATTTTCCATTTTGTATGGCAAATTAGAGTGGATTCTCATAATTTGCCAACGGATAAATCTTTCCCTAAGGATTAAGGTGTAAAACCTTGCAGGTCTTCTGCACTGGACTAAACACTCTGCATTCTGACAGAGATCCTGCACTTGGTTTTTCAATTTGGTTATTTTTGCCTCTTTAGCCTCACATTTTTCCTCCAAAGGTTTCAAAGCTAAAACCTTTTCTTCCAACTTTTGGCATTTCATCATCCACTTTGATAAATCTGCATTATACTCCTCAAGTGGAACCATAAGGGGATTGTGAACAGGCTGCTGCATTTGAGGAACAATATGAACCTGTACTTCTTTATCAGTCATGTCAACCCTGATAGAATCTGTTTGTGTTTCCTTTTCTTCTATTTCTGCCATAGGTAATTCAGTTTGAATTCCCATGTCCTGTGTGACTATGAGAGGTTCATATAGTTCTATATCTGCAGCAGGAATTGAGGAGATCAGAAGTTGTTCCTGTCCCTGTTCTCCTTCAATATCCATTATAAGTTCTTCCCTGATTGGTGATTCTACTGCCTGTGCAGCTGTTGCTAATTCCAACAAGATGTCAGCCATTTGAGTGTCATGTATACTTTCATCAGGTTGTGGCTCTAAAGATGCAATTTTTGCTTTTAAACCTGCCACTTCCTTTTGCAACATTGCAATCATTTGATCTTTTTCTGAAATAGAAGCTTCACACTTCTCTATCCATCATGTTTGTGTTTTTACCACACTTCTTGCTGTCAATAGCTGCAGTTGGATATCTTCTTCTTCCTCTGCTTCTTCTTTTGTTTCTGATTTTTCTCCTGTCTCTGACTCTTCTTCTGCCTCTTCCTGAGAATTGGAATCTAAATAATCCACCAAGATCACTGCAGGGCTGGATTTAGGTTCTGTTGATTCTACAGGTTCTGGTGATTCTGCAGGTTCTGGCTCTGCTGCTACTGCCTCTTGACCTCCTTGGTCAAATGATGTTGTATCCTTTTGAAGTCTTGCAGACCTTCGTAAGGTTTGAACAGGAGATTTTATTTTTCCTGTTTTGGGCATTTTTCGAACGACTTCTTCTGGTTCTGCATCATCAGAGCTATTGGACTGCAACACAGTTACGTCTGCTGAAAATGACACCTTTCTACGTTTTTTAGCAGAGTCTATTTTAGCATGCTTTTCTCTTTGCCTTCTAGTTCTAGAAGAGGGAGGTCCCTGTGGAGAGGATGAACCTGCTTCTTGGACAGACTCTGTTTCAACCACTGGCTCAGACCTAGGGCTTTCAACTTGTTCTGCAGACTTAGGGCTTTCAACTTCTTCTGCTTCATCTGCAAATGCAGGGCTTCTAGTTTCGTCCCATGGAGCAAAGAATCTGTCAAAGCTCTGTAAATTACCCCTAAAGTGATGTTTACAAATTATTTTGATCAAACCGTGATGCCTAGGGGTTCCTTTTCCTTCCTGATATTTCTTGGCCATAGTTTTTAAATCTTCATAAAAATACGGGGAAAATTAACTTGGAATTCAGGGTTTGTGTGGCCATATCTCAAATAAATTAAAATTTTCATATGATGCCGTGATAAAAAAGTGTACTGACCTTCACAAGTGATAAATCTAATCATCCATTCAGCTACTTCATCCCAAGGAGATTCCAGACTTTCCCTTTTAACTCCTTTACAAACATTTTTGCTCATGACATATTCAATCGGTTTATCGTTTTCTGCCCTAAACTAGTTGGCCAATTCACTTAAGGTATTTCTAGCTATTTTCCCAAGATTAATTCCTTGCAAAGGAAATTCAGTAATTTGGCTCAAGATGTCTGGAGTTACCTGGATTGTCATGCCATTGATGTTGATTCTGGTTTTTTTGAAGGTTCGTGCAAATTTTGTAGCCAACCCTTCGGAGTTCCCATCAAATTTCTGCAGAAACGGCATTAAACCAGCATCGGTGAAAATTTGCAGCAGCGTAGGATTTTCTAGTATGAAGGTGGCATTTTCTGGTTCACTCCTGTTCTTCCTGCCGCCCATTTTTCCTTGTTCTATTCGCAACTATGTTTCGAAAGCGCTGGAATGACAGTCTTAGCATGCATGCACTGGAATGACAGTTCTATCGTACATGCATTGGAATAATAGTTTGTGCGCCGGAACAGAGCATGTAAAACTGACTTGTTAATTCATTATTTTAAAAACCGGTGGAATATGCTGACAACGCGAAAAAAATTAATGCCAATGCAGATTTCACGATTATGGTTTGCTGAGTTGGCATTCATGCATTTGATGTGTATTTTTCAAGGCAAACAAAATCTGTTTTCGGTGTGCTTTGAGGCGTGTGCCATGATTACGCGTATCGCAAAATTATGATATCTAAATATCATAAATTTTGAAAATCACGTGTTCCACAATCATTTGCCACGTGTCCCTGCATGAATTTTTTAAGAAACGTCAACTTATTCTGATGCACTGCGCACTATACTACTGCTGCTTTAGTGGAAGAAGGGAATTCTTCCATTAAATGCACATCCAAGTGCTCTATTTGTTTTAAAAATTCATTTTTAGTTAGTGGCTTATGGTAAATCCGGAGACGATGTCCATTAACCACTAACTTCCTTCGTGAATCATCAATTGGTGAGAGACGAACTGCTCCATTCGAGAAAACCTCTTCAATCTGGTATGGTCCAAGCCACCTTGTTTGCAACTTCCCAAGAAAATCTTCATAACGGGAGTCAAACAGTAATGCCCAATCCCCTTGCTGGAATTTTCGTTCTTGGATATGCTTATCATGCCAGATTTTACGTTGTGCTTGAATCATCTCGTTCTGATGCAAAGCGTCTCTTCGTATTTCATCCAATGCATTGAGTTGCAGGATCCGGTCCTTTTGTGCCTGTGACAAATCAATACCAACTTCCAAAGCAGTTCAAAGAGTTAGTAATTCAAATTCAATGGGCAAAAGGGGTTTTTTACCATAAACCAATTCAAAAGGGGTAAATCCCGTAGTGGATTTCCAAGTAGTGTTATAAGCCCAAATTGCTTCAGGTAACCTTTCTACCCAATTCCTTCTATGAACTGCTACAGTTTTGGTCAATATTTTCTCTAATTCCCTATTTGTCACTTCAACTTGACCATTGGCCTGTGGATGATAAGGAGAGGACTTCCTGTGCTTGATTTCATATAATTTTACAAAGGCTTCAACAACCTTTGAAATAAACTGAGGTCCTTGATCAGAAGTAATAGACTGTGGGGCTCCAAATCGTAGAAAAATCTGTGAATACAGAAAATCAGCCACTTTGTCTTCTCGGGCATGCTTAAAGGCACGGGCTTCTGCCCATTTGGTTACATAATCAACACATACTAGGATGTGCACCTTCCCTTGGGAGGGTGGATCAATAGGTCCTACAAAATCTAACCCCCACCTCTCAAACGGTTCTACACCTAATTGAGGCTGTAAAGGCATTTCATTTTTGAAAGTAGGCTTACCCATTCTTTGACATGCATCACAATTTCTAATATACCTTTTTACATCTTTATGCAATGATGGCCAGTAGTAACCAGTACCCAAAATCTTTCGAATGGTATGTTTTATTGAATAATGCCCTCCTGAAGGTTCATCATGATAGGCTCTCAAAATGTCATATATCTCATCCTTACGAACACACTGCGTAAAACATGATCGGGACTGCATTTAAACAATATTCCTTTTATCCATTCAAAAGAAGAGCTTTGCTTGATTAAGCTGTTTTTTTGTTTTGAGGTAAAATGAAGTGGAATCTTCCCTGTAGCTAAATAATTAGCTATATCCGCAAACCATGGAGTTTGAACAGATACAACAAACAATTTTTCATCAGGGAATGCGTCTTCAACTAGTTCTTCAGTTTCTGCATTTGGCAATCTTGACAAGAAATCTGCCACTACATTAGCCTTTCCTGGTCTATTTACTATAGTAATATCAAATTCCTGCAGTAAAATCAACCAGCGAATAATTCGTGCACTAACCAAAGGCTTATTCATCAAATATTTGATAGCAGCATGATCTGTATGGATGAATACAGGGTATCCTGTGATATAGTGTCGAAACTTGTTAATGGCATATACTATAGCTAAGAATTCCTTTTCAGTTGTAGTGTAATTCTTTTCAGCTCCTGTCAAGTTTTTGCTAATATAATAAATGGCATAGTGTTGTCCATTTTCAATCTGCCCTAGTGCGGCTCCAATAGCAATATTGGAGGCATCAGCCTGAATATGAAAGGGCAGCCCCCAGTTAGGTCCTCTTAGTACTGGTGGACTGGTTAGCTTTTCTTTCAAAGCTTCAAAGGACTTGTGGCAATCATCAGACCATACAAATTCAGAATCTTTCATTAATAATGCAAACATTGGATTAGCAATGGTACTAAAATCAGTAATGAATCTGCGATAAAAGCCAATATGTCCTAAGAAACTACGGACATCAGTTTGAGATTTCGGAGGAGGAAGACTCTTGATGACCTCTACTTTCTTAGGATCAACCTTAATACCGTGAGCAGAGATATGATGTCCTAAAACAATTCCTTCCTCCATCATCAAGAAACATTTTTCAGGATTAAGAGATAAATGATATGCTTCACAGCGTATTAGAACCTTTTCAAGTTGCTCTAATGTATACTCAAATGTGTCACCAAACACTGTGAAATCATCCATGTAAATCTCTACACTCTCATTGGTTAAATCAGAAAAAATGGCCAAGACAGCTCGTTGAAATGTTGCTGGTGCATTACATAATCCAAAGGGTAATACTCTATAAGCAAATGTCCCCCAAGGACATGTGAAAGTTGTTTTTTCCTGGTCTTCTGGTGCCACTTGGATCTGGTTATACCCACTAAAACCATCCAGAAAATAGAAATATTTCTTACCAGCAAGAGTGTCCAGCACTTGGTCTATAAAGGGTAATGGAAAGTGGTCCTTGTGTGTGACTTTGTTTAATTCCCTGTAATCCACACACACTCGCATCTTTCCATTCTTCTTTGGAACAATAACTAATGGAGAAACCCATTGGTATGCGAAATTGGATAAATGAATCCTACTTCCAACAATTTTTCAATTTCTTCTTTAACAATGTCTTTTAAAGCGAGATTCGGACGTCTCTGCGGTTGTCTAAGCTGGTTTGACATCCTCGGTGTATATCCTATGTGTGCATACATCGGGGTGGATTCCAACCATATCCGTATAATTCCAAGCAAAAGCTTGAACATGTTTCTGCAAAACAGACAAATAGTTTGGCTTCTTGATCGTCGATCAACCAAGCTGTTAACATTTACGAGGTTTTCCTGGTTGAATTTCAATTTGCTTGACTCCGGGATAAACAGAGTTAACATGTTCATATTTGCTGATCAAAGCATTTAAAGGACAATGATGTGGTTGCAGATCATGAAATACTCTTGATTCTGAGTTAAATGCAATACCTGATGGAAGCATTGGCATAGGACAGGTGAAAGAAGTCAAAAGATGATGATGCCACCCATGTGGCAATGTAAAGGAACTTTCATGAAGTGGAATAGATGGTAAATGTTCAGCAACTTGTTCATCATCTTTCCATAATAGGCGATTGACCAGAACTTGATCATCCCTGAGGCCTTCTTCATGCAATGTATTCACCAAAACTGTTTCATGTTCAAAAATTTCTCTCTCTGGTGAATTCAATTCTTCAATGTGTTCCTGTACTACAATGGTGGCAAGGGTAACAAGAGGCTCCTGTTCTTCATCGGACTCGGGATACCATAAGCTGTCCAGAAAATTTAGATGATGGTTTAGCGAGGTGGATACAAAGAAATTTTCTTAAGATCTACTCCATTTGAAATAGTCATTTCTCCCGATCTACAGTCTATGAAAGCAGTTGCAGTAGCAAGCCGAGGGTCGTCCCAGGATGATAGGATAGCCATTAGTTGTACTCCTAGGTTGTAATACTAGGAAATCTACGGGGTATTCCCAAGAAGATACTTCAATGGGAACATCCTCCAAAAGTCCTTCCGGTTTGGCAAGCCGACCTATCCGCCATTTCCAAAGCGTAGTCTGTAGGACTCAAATCAGTGAGCTGCAATTTATGCATAATATCTTTGGTCATGACATTAATTGCAGCTCCTAAATCAATAAGTACATTGGGAATTTGAACCAATCCTACGGTAATGGTGATTCTTGGACTTCCTAGATCACCATATTTTGGAGGTACTAATTTCCCGAGAGAGAAGATCAGCCAACTTTCCATCCACTTGTACAGTTTGTGGAAAGGCTTTCTTCTTCTTGCCAGGTTTCCTTATGCATAAATCCTGAATGGTTTTCTTAATCAATGGTACATCCTTGATTGCCTACAACAGAGGAAGTGAGATTGACATTTTCTTTAATTATGTGATTAACTCTGATTCAGGGGTAGTGATGGGATGATCAAACCTTTCAGGAAATGGTAAATCTGATGTGACATGTTCAGATTTTCTTTGTAAGTTTTCTGCATTCCTTTGCTCTGATTGTATTTTTTTTGGACTTGAAATTTCTGGAATTTCTTCAACTGTAGGTGGAGCAGGGTCAGGTAAGACCTTCCCTGAGCGTAATTGGATGTTACCACAGTCAAGTACATGAACTGCAGCAGTATCTTCAGACTCAGCCTCATAAACAGGGGCTGCTTGTCTGAAATTATTGGGGTTAGTCACAGGCTGAGCTGGGAGTGGAGGTTGTCTTACTGGTTGTGCTTGTTGATGTTGTGTTCTTCCCTAAAAATTTGGATTAGGAGTCGGCAGCAAATTTTGAGTTTGGCCTTGATACCTTTGCTGTCCTTGATGGGACTGATATTGCTGGCTTTGATAAGGTTGATATTGTTGTGGTGGAAATGGTTGTCCTTGATATTGTTGTCCCCATCTTTGTCCTTGTTGTGTCCATTGTGGAGGCATGGTATGCCAAGGTGGGTTCATCCATCCAGATTGTGACCAATCTGGAGGAGCTGTCCAAGGTTGGTTCCAAGGTTGTGCAGAAGCTTCTGCTGTCCCCATGGCATATTCATATTCCAAGGAGATTGTCCCCAGTTTGGAAATCTAGGAGCATTGGGATATTGTGCATAACCACCACCAGGTCTTTGCCCAATAGCATTGAGTTCTTCTGCTTGGGTGCCCAAAACAGATTTTAGATGAGGCAACAAAGGGCATTTATCTGTTGAATGTTCCTTGGAACAAATTCCACAAATAGAAGTTTTGTTTAGGGGGCAATCCTGCAAGGCATGCTTACTCCTACACCTTGGGCAATAAATTGCTAAAGGTGGTGTAGAATTATTTCTTGTGTTTTTCTCACCTAATGCAGTATTAAGTTGAACAAGGATATCGGTTTTTAAATTGGCCATTTCCTCCATCAACTCTTTCATACCATTATTGCCAAAATTCTTTTTCTTTCTTCGGTGGTGAGTACGGGAATAATTTTTGCATAACTCCACAATCTCATCAAGGTCAAGTTGATCTATGTCTCCTTTTCCCATTAAATCTAACACTTCCCTAGATTCATCCTGTAATCCTCTTAAGAGAATAGGCTTTAAGAAATCAGGCTCTACAACACCACACCTCTTTTGGACAAAGGCAAAGCGATCAAGATAATCTTCTAAACTCTCATCCTCTTCTTGCTTGATCCTAAACAACTCATCTTTCCTGTTTCTTACTCTACAATAATCCTGATATTTATTTAAGAATGTAGTCTCCATCTCATCCCAGGTAGTAATTGAGTTAGGTTCAAGATTGCTCATGAACCATCGGAGAGCAGCGTCCTTAAGTGTAGAAGGAAACAACTTCAATTTCTGATTATCATTTATGTAGTCATAAGTCTGACATAACACTTTGAATTCAAACAAAAATTGATCAGGATCTTCTACAACAGTTCCCCTAAAGATTGGCAATATAGATGGGGAGATTGTTTTCATGGGGGCATCTAGAAGTGGATCCAACCGAATAGGATATTCAAAAGTTTTAGGAGCATCATCAGGATCAACATATCCACCTGTTGTTGCTGCTGTAGCCATAGTTGTCTTCTTTCTAAAGGATGCTGGAAATAGTTTAGTCAGAGGGGAGTGTTTAGCAGCTAGTGCTTCAAAAAGCTCCTTTTCTAATTTTGCCAACAATTCTTCTGATGAAGAAGGTATGTCTGGCTTTTCCTCAGTGATGTCAAATGAAGGCAATTCTTCATCAGATCGAGTAGGTCTCTTTGGTGGCTCAGAGCCACTCCGGATAAACCTCCCTCTGTCGTCTCTCAGCCTATGCATTCATGCACATTTACTAAACAGACTGTAGAATTTGCAAGAACTGTTTTCTGTATCCAGCCTACAGTTCTTGACCTACTTAGATTTGACTAACAACACCATGGTCCCCGACAACGGCACCAAAAATGATGAGTGTCGTTTAATTCATCATTTGATCATTATTTATCAATCCGGGTCGGTGTCCTAAGGCTGTTTACGATAGTCAATTCAGGCAGGTGTAAGACACTCCATTCAGAAAATGGCTTTATTGGTAGAACAGTTAGTGTTTGCTGGGGGTTCTTCTGTCACTCTAAACCCTATAACTTGAAAGGAAACTAAATTATGCTTGCTGAAATAAAACTGCAGAAATGAAATGACAGTGAAAGAAACCTATTTACTCTTGCTGAATCTGAAAATGCACTCAAAAACTGAAGTAAAATTGCTGAAATGAAAGTTGCTGAAATTAGAATTGCAGAAAATAAACTTAACTATCTTGCAAAATAAAAGAACAGATCTAGAACTAGACTCAGAAATGAAAATGTAACTACAAATTCTGAAGCTGGAAATAAGTTCAGCAAAATAAGAAAATGCGAGAAAAAATGACAGGTTTCTGCTATTCTGCTGTCAGACAGAATTAAACAAGAAAACCTGATATGAACCTTCTTCTGCTCCTGGGAGTGGCCCTTGCTCCCTGGTTCAGAAGAAGGTGAAGAAGTAGCTCTGGTGTTCTACCTAATCACTCCTTCAATCATAAAATAAAATTGATAAAAACTGCACTTTTTATTGATTTAAAAACATGCAAAAAAATTCTGCATATTATTGCTACAGAAATCTGATTTCACAATATTCAGAATTACACTAATTGCAATCCTAATTCTTCCTACATAGCTCAACCCAGATGGGAGCCAGTTATTTATATTAAAAACAACTAAATCAGATGTGGAATGATTCAAATTCAGGCATTTTAGGAATGTTGTTAAAACTGCATTCCTAAAATGCAGAATATGGTTACATATGAAATCTATTCATTGCACACTTGCTAGAGGTCTTCTGCATTGAAAAAGATGCATAACAGATTTACATAGCTATCCCTATCATTCTCCTGCAATTTGCTGTCTTTCTTGAGTTGTTTTGGTCAAAACTGTGCATTTCCTGTTATTCGGAGCAGTCCTGTTATTCCGGAGCAGAATCCCTATTTTTTCCAGAGCAGCGCCAGAATGACTGTTTTCAACACTGTTTGCGGTTCTTTGGCCGAGCATTGGGTGGACCAGACTTATAAGTCTTTCAATAACCTGGTCACACGCTTTCCTAAGTTGAATTTGACCAAATCCCAAGCCTTGCAAATCTGGCTGGAATTTGTCCAAGTCAAAACAGTCAAAAACAGTTTTGCACAGCTTGCAGTTTTGACCTGTTTTTAGTGCTATTTTCTGCATTTGACAACTTCAGAGAGCATGATATGAATGATATATATTCCACACGTGATTGCACTTAACACATTTCACAATAAATCATTATTTATCAACAAAACTTATGCAGAAAATACGAGAAAATTAGTAAAAACAGAATATTATGCTTCTAAAAAGTCAAATATGTAAATAGTAGTAAATATTGCATTTCATCAGCAAAATTAACATTAAAACATATCAAAAAGGTCTACTAAGGATGTCCAAAATAATAAAAAATGAGGCAATATTTGGCCTCATCATCCCCCCCAACTTATTCTGATGCATGTCCTCATGCATTCTGTGAGGCTACAATAGAACAGAGATCCTTGTCCATAACTCTCTCTTGGTAGCTGAACTTTGGACCAGGAATCTTGTAAAACCCTCTGATTTCTTTTATCTGCTTGAGCCATGCCTGAAACTGATCGTCTGGCTGGGGGTCTTCATCAAAAAACCATGGAACAGGGGTGATTACAATAGGCAATCTGTATCTTAATCCTATCCACTGATGTTGCAGCTGTTGAATAACTTGCATGATACCTTCAACTCTTCTTTTTGACCACTTCAAGTTATTGGGGGAGATAGGTTCTTTCTTCTGCAAGGAAAGAGGTAACTCACCCCAACGATTTCTACAGGCTGCTAAGGCACTATTAAAATGCTGGTGAATAAAATTCTGAACATCAACTAAACATCTCTGAAGATTTGTTTCATAAAGTTTTCTCACCTTTTCTTCTCTCATCATAGTGAAATGTTGATTGGCTGCACCCCTGTAATCACCATGCATTGGCCTCAGATACAGTGCTGCATTTGCCTCATTATCCTTAATCATCTGCTTTTGTTGTTCCCAATATTCTTGATTTTGCAGAGTGGACAGGAAAGCTCTTAACTGAATATCCCCTGTAAAAATGTGAGGTAGGAATGTGTCATCCTCAGGCATAAAGAAATTATGTAGGAATAACTCACACAGCAGATTTTTTTGTTCTGTTGGGCTGTGCAGGTAGGTATCCACAAATTCTTCAGGATTTTCCATTTTGTATGGCAAATTAGAGTGGATTCTCATAATTTGCCAACGGATAAATCTTTCCCTAAGGATTAAGGTGTAAAACCTTGCAGGTCTTCTGCATTGGACTAAACACTCTGCATTCTGACAGAGATCCTGCACTTGGTTTTTCAATTTGGTTATTTTTGCCTCTTTAGCCTCACATTTTTCCTCCAAAGGTTTCAAAGCTAAAACCTTTTCTTCCAACCTTTGGCATTTCATCATCCACTTTGATAAATCTGCATTATATTCCTCAAGTGGAACCATAAGGGGATTGCGAACAGGTCGCTTGCATTTGAGGAACAATATGAATCTGTACTTCTTTATCAGTCATGTCAACCCTGACAGAATCTGTTTGTGTTTCCTTTTCTTCTATTTCTGCCATAGGTAATTCAGTTTGAATTCCCATGTCTTGTGTGACTATGAGAGGTTCATATAGTTCTATATCTGCAGCAGGAATTGAGGAGATCAGAAGTTGTTCCTGTCCCTGTTCTCCTTCAATATCCATTATAGGTTCTTCCCTGATTGGTGATTCTACTGCATGTGCAGCTGTTGCTAATTCCAACAAGATGTCAGCCATTTGAGTGTCATGTATACTTTCATCAAGTTGTGGCTCTAAAGATGCAATTTTTGCTTTTAAACCTGCCACTTCTTTCTGCAACATTGCAATCATTTGATCTTTTTCTGAAATAGAAGCTTGACACTTCTCTATCCATCCTGTTTGTGTTTTTACCACACTTCTTGCTGCCAATAGCTGTAGTTGGATATCTTCTTCTTCCTCTGCTTCTTCTTCTGTCTCTGATTTTTCTCCTGTCTCTGACTCTTCTTCTGCCTCTCTTCCTTAGAATCGGAATCTAAATAATCCACCAAGATCACTGCAGGGTTGGATTTAGGTTCTGTTGATTCTACAGGTTCTGGTGATTCTGCGGGTCTACGCTCGTTGCACTCTGCCTCTTGACCTCCTTGGTCAAATGATGTTGTATCCTTTTGAAGTCTTGCAGACCTTCGTAATGTTTGAACAGGAGATTTTCTTTTTCCTGTTTTGGGCATTTTCTGAACAGCTTCTCCTGGTTCTGCCTCATCAGAGCTATTGGACTGCAACACAGTTACATCTGCTGAAAATGATACTTTTCTACGTTTTTTAGCAGAGTCTATTTTAGCATGCTTTTTTCTTTGCCTTCTAGTTCTAGAAGAGGGAGGTCCCTGTGGAGAGGATGAACCTGCTTCTTGGACAGATTCTGTTTCAACCACTGGCTCAGACCTAGGGCTTTCAACTTGTTCTGCAGACTTAGGGCTTTCAACTTCTTCTGCTTCATCTGCAAATGCAGGGCTTCTAGTTTCGTCCCATGGAGCAAAGAATCTGTCAAAGCTCTGTAAATTACCCCTAAAGTGATGTTTACAAATTATTTTGATCAAACCATGATGCCTAGGGGTTCCTTTTCCTTCCTGATATTTCTTGGCCATAGTTTTTAAATCTTCATAAAAATACAGGGGAAAATTAACTTGGAATTCAGGGTTTGTGTGGCCATATCTCAAATAAATTAAAATTTTCATATGATGCCCTGATAAAACAACATACTGACCTTCACAAGTGATAAATCTAATCATCCATTCAGCTACTTCATCCCAAGGAGATTCCAGACTTTCCCTTTTAACTCCTTTACAAACATTTTTGCTCATGACATATTCAATCGGTTTATCGTTTTCTGCCCTAAACTGGTTGGCCAATTCACTTAAGGTATTTCTAGCTATTTTCCCAAGATTAATTCCTTGCAAAGGAAATTCAGTAATTTGGCTCAAAATGTCTGGAGTTACCTGGATTGTCATGCCATTGATGTTGATCTGGTTGTTTCTGAAGGTTCGTGCAAATTCTGCAGCCAACCCTTCGGAGTTCCCATCAAATTTCTGCAGAAACGGCATTAAACCAGCATCGGTGAAAATTTGCAGCAGCGTAGGATTTTCCAGTATGAAGGTGGCATTTTCTGGTTCACTCCTGTTCTTCCTGCCGCCCATTTTTCCTTGTTCTATTCGCAACTATGTTTCGAAAGCGCTGGAATGACAGTCTTAGCATGCATGCACTGGAATGACAGTTCTATCGTACATGCATTGGAATAATAGTTCGTGCGTCGGAACAGAGCATGTAAAACCAACTTGTTGATTCATTATTTTTAAAACCGGTGGAATATGCTGAAAACGAGGAAAAATTAATTCCAATGCAGATTACACGATCACGGTTTGCTGAGTTGGCATCCATTAATTTGATGTGAATTTTTCAAGACAAACAAAATCTGTTTTCGATGTTCTTTGATGCGTGTGCCATGATTACGCGTATCACAAAATTATGATATCTAAATATCATGAATTTCAAAAATCACGTGTTCCATAATCACTTGCCACGTGTTCCTGCATGAATCTTTTAAGAAACGTCAACTTATTCTCGATGCAATCGCGCACTATACTATCATTGCTTTAGTGGAAGAAGGGAATTCTTCCATTAAATGCACATCCAAGTGCTCTATTTGTTTTAAAAATTCATTTTTAGTTAGTGGCTTATGGTAAATCCGGAGACGATGTCCATTAACCACTAACTTCCTTCGCGAATCATCAATTGGTGAGAGACGAACTGCTCCATTCGAGAAAACCTCTTCAATCTGGTATGGTCCAAGCCACCTTGTTTGCAACTTCCCAAGAAAATCTTCATAACGGGAGTCAAACAGTAATGCCCAATCCCCTTGCTGGAATTTTCGTTCTTGGATATGCTTATCATGCAGATTTTACGTTGTGCTTGAATCATCTCGTTCTGATGCAAAGCGTCTCTTCGTATTTCATCCAATGCATTGAGTTGCAGGATCCGGTCCTTTTGTGCCTGTGACAAATCAATACCAACTTCCAAAGCAGTTCGAAGAGTTAGTAATTCAAATTCAATGGGAAAAAGGGGTTTTTTACCATAAACCAATTCAAAAGGGGTAAATCCCGTAGTGGATTTCCAAGTAGTGTTATAAGCCCAAATTGCTTCAGGTAACCTTTCTACCCAATTCCTTCTATGAACTGCTACAGTTTTGGTCAATATTTTCTCTAATTCCCTATTTGTCACTTCAACTTGACCATTGGCCTGTGGATGATAAGGAGAGGACTTCCTGTGCTTGATTTCATATAATTTTACAAAGGCTTCAACAACCTTTGAAATAAACTAAGGTCCTTGATCAGAAGTAATAGACTGTGGGGCTCCAAATCGCAGAAAAATCAGTGAATACAAGAAAATCAGCCACTTTGTCTTCTCGGGCATGCTTAAAGGCACGGGCTTCTGCCCATTTGGTTACATAATCAACACATACTAGGATGTGCACCTTCCCTTGGGAGGGTGGATCAATAGGTCCTACAAAATCTAACCCCCACCTCTCAAACGGTTCTACACCTAATTGAGGCTGTAAAGGCATTTCATTTTTGAAAGTAGGCTTACCCATTCTTTGACATGCATCACAATTTCTAATATACCTTTTTACATCTTTATGCAATGATGGCCAGTAGTAACCAGTACCCAAAATCTTTCGAATGGTATGTTTTACTGAATAATGCCCTCCCGAAGGTTCATCATGACAGGCTCTCAAAATGTCATATATCTCATCCTTACGAACACACCTGCGTAAAACATGATCAGGACTGCATTTAAACAATATTCCTTTTATCCATTCAAAAGAAGAGCTTTGCTTGATTAAGCTGTTTTTTTGTTTTGAGGTAAAATGAAGTGGAATCTTCCCTGTAGCTAAATAATTAGCTATATCCGCAAACCATGGAGTTTGAACGAGAGACGACAAACAATTTTTCATCGGGGAATGCGTCTTCAACTAGTTCTTCGATTTCGCATTTGGCAATCTTGACAAGAAATCTGCCACTACATTAGCCTTTCCTGGTCTATTTACTATAGTAATATCAAATTCCTGCAGTAAAATCAACCAGCGAATAATTCGTGCACTAACCAAAGGCTTATTCATCAAATATTTGATAGCATCATGATCCGTATGGATGAATACAGGGTATCCTGTGATATAGTGTCGAAACTTGTTAATGGCATATACTATAGCTAAGAATTCCTTTTCGGTTGTAGTGTAATTCTTTTCAGCTCCTGTCAAGTTTTTGCTAATATAATAAATGGCATAGTGTTGTCCATTTTCAATCTGCCCTAGTGCGGCTCCAATAGCGATATTGGAGGCATCAACTGAATATGAAAGGGCAGCCCCCGGTTAGGTCCTCTTAGTACTGGTGGACTGGTTAGCTTTTCTTTCAAAGCTTCAAAGGACTTGTGGCAATCATCAGACCATACAAATTCAGAATCTTTCATTAATAATGCAAACATTGGATTAGCAATGGTACTAAAATCAGTAATGAATCTGCGATAAAAGCCAATATGTCCTAAGAAACTACGGACATCAGTTTGAGATTTCGGAGGAGGAAGACTCTTGATGACCTCTACTTTCTTAGGATCAACCTTAATACCGTGAGCAGAGATATGATGTCCTAAAACAATTCCTTCCTCCATCATCAAGAAACATTTTTCGGGATTAAGAGATAAATGATATGCTTCACAGCGTATTAGAACCTTTTCAAGTTGCTCTAATGTATACTCAAATGTGTCACCAAACACTGTGAAATCATCCATGTAAATCTCTACACTCTCATTGGTTAAATCAGAAAAAATGGCCAAGACAGCTCGTTGAAATGTTGCTGGTGCATTACATAATCCAAAGGGTAATACTCTATAAGCAAATGTCCCCCAAGGACATGTGAAAGTTGTTTTTTCCTGGTCTTCTGGTGCCACTTGGATCCGGTTATACCCACTAAAACCATCCGGAAAACAGAAATATTTCTTACCGAGCAAGAGTGTCCAAGCACTTGGTCTATAAAGGGTAATGGAAAGTGGTCCTTGTGTGTGACTTTGTTTAATTCCATGTAATCCACACACACTCGCATCTTTCCATTCTTCTTAGGCACAATAACTAATGGAGAAACCCATTGACTGTCTGAAATTGGATAAATGAATCCTACTTCCAACAATTTTTCAATTTCTTCTTTAACAATGTCTTTTAAAGCAGGATTCAGACGTCTCTGCGGTTGTCTAACTGGTTTGACATCCTCAGTGTATATCCTATGTGTGCATACATCAGGGTGGATTCCAACCATATCCGTATAATTCCAAGCAAAAGCTTGAACATGTTTCCGCAAAACAGCAAATAGTTTGGCTTCTTGATCGTCAGTCAACCAGCTGTTAACATTTACAGGTTTTCCTGGTTGAATTTCAATTTGCTTGACTCCGGGATAAACAGAGTTAACATGTTCATATTTGCTGATCAAAGCATTTAAAGGACAATGATGTGGTTGCAGATCATGAAATATTCTTGATTCTGGGTTAAATGCAATACTTGATGGAAGCATTGGCATAGGACAGGTGAAAGAAGTCAAAAGATGATGATGCCACCCATGTGGCAATGTAAAGGAACTTTCATGAAGTGGAATAGATGGTAAATGTTCAGCAACTTGTTCATCATCTTTCCATAATAGGCGATTGACCAGAACTTGATCATCCCTGAGGCCTTCTTCATGCAATGTATTCACCAAGACTGTTTCATGTTCAAAAATTTCTCTCTCTGGTGAATTCAATTCTTCAATGTGTTCCTGTACTACAATGGTGGCAAGGGTAACAAGAGGCTCCTGTTCTTCATCGGACTCAGGATACCATAACTGTCCAAAAAATTTAGATGATGGTTTAGCAGGTGGATACAAAGAAATTTTCTTAAGATCTACTCCATTTGAAATAGTCATTTCTCCTGATCTACAGTCTATGAAAGCAGCTGCAGTAGCAAGCCAGGGTCGTCCCAGGATGATAGGATAGCCATTAGCTGTACTCCTAGGTTGTAATACTAGGAAATCTACAGGGTATTCCCAAGAAGATACTTCAATGGGAACATCCTCCAAAAGTCCTTCTGGTTTGGCAACTGACCTATCTGCCATTTCCAAAACTGTAGCTGTAGGACTCAAATCAGTGAGCTGCAATTTCTGCATAATATCTTTGGTCATGACATTAATTGCAGCTCCTAAATCAATAAGTACATTGGGAATTTGAACCAATCCTACAGTAATGGTGATTACTGGACTTCCTGGATCACCATATTTGGGAGGTACTAATTTCCCAGAGAGAAGATCAGCCAACTTTCCATCCACTTGTACAGTTTGTGGAAAGGCTTTCTTCTTCTTGCCAGGTTTCCTTATGCATAAATCCTGAATGGTTTTCTTAATCAATGGTACATCCTTGATTGCCTGCAACAGAGGAAGTGAGATTGACATTTTCTTTAATTATGTGATTAACTCTGATTCAGGGGTAGTGATGGGATGATCAAACCTTTCAGGAAATGGTAAATCTGATGTGACATGTTCAGATTTTCTTTGTAAGTTTTCTGCATTCCTTTGCTCTGATTGTATTTTTTCTGGACTTGAAATTTCTGGAATTTCTTCAACTGTAGGTGGAGCAGGGTCAGGTAAGACCTTCCCTGAGCGTAATTGGATGTTACCACAGTCAAGTACATGAACTGCAGCAGTATCTTCAGACTCAGCCTCATAAACAGGGGCTGCTTGTCTGACATTATTGGGGTTAGTCACAGGCTGAGATGGGAGTGGAGGTTGTCTTACTGGTTGTGCTTGTTGATGTTGTGTTCTTCCCTAAAAATTTGGATTAGGAGCTGGCAACAAATTTTGAGTTTGGCCTTGATACCTTTGTTGTCCTTGATGGGACTGATATTGCTGGCTTTGATAAGGTTGATATTGTTGTGGTGGAAATGGTTGTCCTTGATATTGTTGTCCCCATATTTGTCCTTGTTGTGTCCATTGTGGAGGCATGGTATGCCAAGGTGGGTTCATCCATCCAGATTGTGACCAATCTGGAGGAGCTGTCCAAGGTTGGTTCCAAGGTTGTGCAGAAGCTTACTGCTCGTCCCCATGGCATATTCATATTCCAAGGAGATTGTCCCCAGTTTGGAAATCTAGGAGCATTGGGATATTGTGCATAACCACCACCAGGTCTTTGCCCAATAGCATTGAGTTCTTCTGCTTGGGTGCCCAAAACAGATTTTAGATGAGGCAACAAAGGGCATTTATCGGTTGAATGTTCCTTGGAACAAATTCCACAAATAGAAGTTTTGTTTAGGGGGCAATCCTGCAAGGCATGCTTACTCCTACACCTTGGGCAATAAATTGCTAAAGGTGGTGTAGAATTATTTCTTGTGTTTTTCTCACCTAATGCAGTATTAAGTTGAACAAGGATATCAGTTTTTAAATTGGCCATTTCCTCCATCAACTCTTTCATACCATTATTGCCAAGATTCTTTTTCTTTCTTCGGTGATGTGTACGGGAATAATTTTTGCATAACTCCACAATCTCATCAAGGTCAAGTTGATCTATGTCTCCTTTTCCCATTAAATCTAACACTTCCCTAGATTCATCCTGTAATCCTCTTAAGAGAATAGGCTTTAAGAAATCAGGCTCTACAGCACCACACCTCTTTTGGACAAAGGCAAAGCGATCAAGATAATCTTCTAAACTCTCATCCTCTTCTTGCTTGATCCTAAACAACTCATCTTTCCTGTTTCTTACTCTACAATAATCCTGATATTTATTTAAGAATGTAGTCTCCATCTCATCCCAGGTAGTAATTGAGTTAGGTTCAAGATTGCTCATGAACCATCGGAGAGCAGCGTCCTTAAGTGTAGAAGGAAACAACTTCAATTTTTGATTATCATTTATGTAGTCATAAGTCTGACATAACACTTTGAATTCAAACAAAAATTGATCAGGATCTTCTGCAACAGTTCCCCTAAAGATTGGCAATATAGATGGGGAGATTGTTTTCATGGGGGCATCTAGAAGTGGATCCAACCGAATAGGATATTCAAAAGTTTTAGGAGCATCATCAGGATCAACATATCCTCCTGCTGTTGCTGCTGCAGCCATAGTTGTCTTCTTTCTAAAGGATGCTGGAAATAGTTTAGTCAGAGGGGAGTGTTTAGCAGCTAGTGCTTCAAAAAGCTCCTTTTCTAATTTTGCCAACAATTCTTCTGATGAAGAAGGTATGTCTGGATTTTCCTCAGTGATGTCAAATGAAGGCAATTCTTCATCAGACCGAGTAGGTCTCTTTGGTGGCTCAGAGCCACTCCGGATAAACCTCCCTCTGTCGTCTCTCAGCCTATGCATTCATGCACATTTACTAAACAGACTGTAGAATTTGCAAGAACTGTTTTTTGTATCCACCCTACAGTTCTTGACCTACTTAGATTTGACTAACAACACCATGGTCCCCGGCAACGGCACCAAAAATGATGAGTGTCGTTTAATTCATCATTTGATCATTATTTATCAATCCGGGCAGGTGTCCTAAGGCTGTTTACGATAGTCAATTCAAGCAGGTGTAAGACACTCCATTCAGAAAATGGCTTTATTGGTAGAACAGTTAGTGTTTGCTGGGGGTTCTTCTGTCACTCTAAACCCTATAACTTGAAAGGAAACTAAATTATGCTTGCTGAAATAAAACTACAGAAATGAAATGACAGTGAAAGAAACCTATTTACTCTTGCTGAATCTGAAAATGCACTCAAAAACTGAAGTAAAATTGCTGAAATGAAAGTTGCTGAAATTGGAATTGCAGAAAATAAACTTAACTATCTTGCAAAATAAAAGAACAGATCTAGAAATAAACTCAGAAATGAAAATGTAACTACAAATTCTAAAGCTGGAAATAAATTCAGCAAAATAAGAAAATGCAGAAAAAATGACAGGTTTCCTGCTATTCTGCTGCAGACAGAATTAAACAAGAAAACCTGATATGAACCTTCTTCTGCTCCTGGGAGTGGCCCTTGCTCCCTGGTTCAGAAGAAGGTGAAGAAGTAGCTCTGGTGTTCTACCTAATCACTCCTTCAATCATAAAATAAAATTGATAAAAACTGCACTTTTTATTGATTTAAAAACATGCAGAAAAATTCTGCATATTATTACTACAGAAATCTGATTTCACAATATTCAGAATTACACTAATTGCAATCCAAATTCTTCCTACATAGCTCAACCCAGATGGGAGCCAGTTATTTATATTAAAAACAACTAAATCAGATGTGGAATGATTCAAATTCAGGCATTTTAGGAATGCTGTTAAAACTGCATTCCTAAAATGCAGAATATGGTTACATATGAAATCTATTCATTGCACACTTGCTAGAGGTCTTCTGCGTTGAAAAAGATGCATAATAGATTTACATAGCTATCCCTATCATTCTCCTGCAATTTTCTGTCTTTCTCGAGTTGTTTTGGTCAAAACTGTGCATTTCCGTTATTCCGGAGCAGTCCTGTTATTCCGGAGCAGAATCCCTATTTTTTCCAGAAGCAGCGCAGAATGACTGTTTTCAACACTGTTTGCGGTTCTTTGGCCGAGCATTGGGTGGACCAGACTTATAAGTCTTTCAATAACCTGGTCACACGCTTTCCTAAGTTGAATTTGACCAAATCCCAAGCCTTGCAAATCTAGCTGGAATTTGTCCAAGTCAAAACAGTCAAAAACAGTTTTGCACAGCTTGCAGTTTTGACCTATTTTTAGTGCTATTTTCTGCATTTGACAACTTCAGAGAGCATGATATGAATGATATATATTCCACACGTGATTGCACTTAACACATTTCACAATAAATCATTATTTATCAACAAAACTTATGCATAAAATACGGAAAATTAGTAAAAACAGAATATTATGCTTCTAAACAGTCAAATATGTAAATAGTAGTAAATATTGCATTTCATCAGCAAAATTAACATTAAAACATATCAAAAAGGTCTACTAAGGATGTCCAAAATAATAAAAAATGAGGCAATATTTGGCCTCATCAATTTCGAACCTGCAAATGATTTGATTAAAAATAAATTTAAAGACTTGTGTGCCAGTGCAGGAAGCTAAAGGCATAGCTTCAACCCACTTCGTGAAATACTCAGTGGCAGTTATGATGAATTTGTGTCCATCAGATGACACAGGATTGATTTTGCCAATAATATCTAAGCCCCATTTTGAAAAGGGCCAAAGAGATGAAATAGCCTGTAGTTCTTGTGCAGGCGCATGGACAAGGTCAGCATGTTTTTGACACTTGTCGCAATGGCACACATACTCATGTGCATCCATTTCTATGGTAGGCCAAAAGTATCCTATTCTAAGGAGCTTTTTAGCAATGACACTACCACTGAAGTGTCCTCCACAAGATCCATCGTGGGCTTCACTCAAGGTTGATTTGGATTCTTCTAAATTTAAACATCTTAATAGGATACCTTCAAAAGATCTCCTATACAAGGTATTGCCAATTATTACAAATCAACTTGCTCGTCTACATAATAACCGATGCTGGTTTCTATTAGAATTGGCAGGAAAAGTCCCATTTTGGAGAAAATCAAATATGTTTGTATACCATGGTTCATGAGTAGTTTCATTGATTAGAAACACATCCAAAGGCTCTAAGCATGACTTATTTGAAGTGGGTTCCTAGAGTCGACGAATAATGATAGTGGCATATTCGTCATCTAACTCCAAGGGTAGGAGAGATGCAGCTACGGCCATAACATCAGCTGCACGGTTGCAAGTTCGAGGAATAGCTTCCAAGATAACTTGATCAAATAAAGACATTAGTTGTAAAACATAGGCCTTATATGGGTGCAGTTTATCATCTCTGGTCTGATAAACTTCATTAATTTGGTTTATAACCAGTTGAAAATCACCAAAAACTAACAGATGTTTAATTTTTAGCGCCAAGGCAGCTCGTAATCCAAGGATTAGAACTTCATATTCAGCAGTATTGTTGGTGCAAGAAAATGTCAATTTGAAGGATAGAGGAATAAGATGTTTTTGCGGGGATATTAGAATAATACCCGCACCAGCCCCACTCATGCATCGGGCTCCATCAAAGTATAAGGACCATTGTTCAATATGGTCTGCCTCTAATTGAAGGCATTCATTAGGAAACTCAATGATGAGGGGATGGGTAGACTCTAAGTGTGCAGCAGCTAATTGATCTGCTATGATTTGACCCTTAAAAGACTTCTGTCCTATGAATGTGAGATCAAATTCACTTAGAGCAAGAACCCACTTGGCTGTGCGACCCGATAAATAAGGTCGACTCATGAGATACCTCAAGGGATCATATTTGGCAATGACATAAGTTTTCTAACTAAGCATATAATGTCGTAATTTTTGCATAGAAAACACAACTGCTAGACATAGTTTCTCTAACACTGTATAGCGGGTTTCATAACTGATGAAGGTTCAGCTAATATAATAATTAGCACGTTCTCTCTTTTCATCATCAAGCTGAGCTAACATAGCTCCTAAGGCAGAATTTGAAGCTAAAATATATAGGAGAAATGGGCGATCAGGTTTAGGCGATGAAAGCACAGGTGGATTAAGGAGGTATTGTTTGAGAAGTTCAAAAGCTTCTCTACATTTGACGTCCCAATTAAAAGGGACATCCTTCTTAAGGAGTTTAAGAAAGGGACCAATTTTGTTCACCAGCTTATCGATGAAGCGACGGATGGCTTGAAGCTTACCTTGTAAACTTCGTAACTCAGATATATTAGTAGGTGCGAGCATATCAGTGATGGCCGCAATCTTGAGATGGTCGATTTCGATACCACGTAAAGAAACTAAAACCCCTAATAGTTTATCGGACTTAACTCCGAATATGCATTTTGCTGGATTTAATCAAATAAAATATTCTCGTAATCGATTAAAAACTTTTCTCAAATCATCTAAATGATTATCTTCAATAATAGAGCGAGCTATAATATCATCTACATAATCATGTAGGATATCATGCATCATATCATGAAAAATATAGGTCATAGCTCGTTGATAGGTTGCACCTGCATTCTTTAAGCCAAATGGCATCACTTTCCAACAAAAAGTACCCCAGGGGGTAATAAAGGTTGTTTTAGCCTGATCTTCAGGAGCTATCCTAATTTGATTATAACAGGAGAATCCATCCATTAAGGACATCATCCCACTCTTGGCAGTAAATTCAATGATTTGATCCATGTTTGGAAGAGGAAAGTCATCTTTAGGGCATGCAACATTAATATCTCTAAAATCTGTGCAAACCCTAACTTTGGTAGCTTCTTTATTGGTAACTGGAACTACATTTGAGATCCATTTAGCATAATCAATAGCTTGTATAAAGATGACATTCAGGAATTTTTCTAATTCCCCTTTAACTAGCAGAGCCACTTTGGGATGCATTTTTCTAAGTTTTTGTTTAACAGGTTTAGCATCCGAATGGACCACTAGATGATGCATGAGTACAGAAGGGTCTAGACCTGGCATATCTTCATATGTCCATGCGAAGACATCTTCATACTCTTTAAGGAATGCAATGTATTGTTCTTGTTTTTCTTGACTTAATTTGGATCCAATATTGATTATGTGAGGATTATCCTCCATTCCAATATTAATTTTAATGACGTTTTCTACCTCCATGTGTAGATATCTTTCAAAGTTAGGTGGGGTGGGTGAAACGCCCAATTCTTGTAATTCTTGTAAGGTTAATTTGGATAATTCATCTTGAGGATTAGTGGTCTCAATTTGGGCTATAGTTGGTATAGAACCATCAAAATAAAATCCATTGTGTAACATCTCTTCAAAAGAGACATCATGGAAGATATCTCCTTCCAACTCTTCATCGGGGTCAGAAATCATTTCAGGGTAAGCTATGGATAGCATGTTACATGTAAATGACTAATTTTTTAGAGGCAAATCAACATGCCTATCCAAATAATCTTGATAACATATGAGGTGATCATCATCTTCAAAAGGAAAGGGTTGACCCTTACTAGGAAATAGGCCCACACCACAGCGGGCAGGCCACGGTTCTACCTCGAAAGGTTCTTTCATGCCATTTTGGAAAGGTCCCAAGACTTTCCCTTTATATCCCATTTTAAGCATTATGGGTCTAGCTTCAATATATTCATTGGTAAAATAACACCGAGCATATCCCTCGTGATGAGTTTTGATATTCCGAGGGATTCTTCCCCAGTCATATCCTTTATAAATGAAGGCACAACTCCCAAATTGGTAACTACTTCCCATAGGTTGTGGGAGGCCCAAAGTACGAGGAGATGGCGGTAAGTTATTTAAAAAAATTGAATTTTGCATGAAAGCATTTGTTTTTTCTGATATTAATATTGTGGATAAATCTGATAAAAGTTCATCAGAAAGAGCATAATATGTGGAAGGATTATTCCCTATATATTTAGATGTGGAAGGGATGATAGATGTGTCTATAGGTTTTGAATTTATAGGGATAGCACATGAAGGATTGGTTGTAGATTTAAGATCTTTTTGAGGTTCTAGAGTGATTTTTTTAGAATATTGTTGATCTATATATGAGGATGAAATTAATGGAGGGGAAATAGGTGAAGTTATGGGTGTGTGTTTCACATGTTTAGATGAAAAATAAGAACTAGGATGTGTGGATGACAGAGCAGGGCAAAATTTCACTCCAACAGGTTCTGCCAAGGCACACATATCAAAGGGCCTAGGGTCACCATGGATAGTGACCAACTAATTTTTAAATTCAAATTTAACACATTGGTGTAAAGTTGATGGGACCGCTTGCATCGCATTGATCCAAGGGTGACCCAAAAGTATATTGTACGATATCGGGCAATGTACAATAAACACGGTTGTTTCTAGGGTTCTAGGACCAACTTGCAATGGGATGGTAATAACTCCACACGTTTATTGTGTTTCGTCATTAAAAGCTTTGATAATAATATTAGTTTTCTTCATTTCATCACTTCTAAAGCCAAATCTTTGGTAGAAGTCAAAAGTGCAAATGTTTAGAGATGAGCCATTATCAATCAGGACTCGTTTGACAACTACATCTCCAATTAGAGCAGTAATATATAAGGGATTGTCCTTATGTAAAATGTGTTGTGGGATATATTTATCCCGAAAGTCAATACAATCAACTTCTCGAGTGATGATAGTATTAGCCATAGCTTCAAGTTGAATTTTTTGAGGTACCATCATTTGGCTTAATGTAAGCATCAACTCATCCCTATGGGTGGGAGAGAATCTTAACAAATCTAAAAGGGAAATTCTGGCTGTAGTATTGGATAATTGCTCATTAATATTGTAAGGGAGTTTAGGTTGAACATTAGGAGCATGATTCCCTTTATTGGGATTTTTCAAAACAAATGGATCCATCATTCTGATTTGGTTCTTGTTGAGAATTTTGAGCCTGTTGTCGGGTAACGACTCCAATGGTACCTACAATATTATATTGAGGACATTGAACTGGTCTTGGTCGAGCATTTATGGCTTGTTCATTAGGAAGGAATTGATTAGAAGAAGGTCGAGTAGTAACTCTTCTAGGAAATGGTTCTTCTGGAACCATAGCATCTGTGATGGGTTGAATAGGATTTGATTCATTTTTAGAACTATTCGATTGGTTTGAAGTAATGTCTAGTTTACTTTCAGTATCTGATTCTATATCACTAGAATCAAAAGTTTGAAAATTATGTAAGGTCCTAGTCGTAACCAGGGATAAGGTTGTGTCAAATATTTGAGGATCTTGAACAGGTAATTGTCCGCTAATGGTTCCTACATATCGGGTAGGAGGGGGAACATTATGATGTTCGATTTGATTGGCTACCTCTTTACCATGTCTTGGTAAAGGGTGTTGAAATATGTCTAATGTTTGATTAGCATTTTGATTTTGATTTTGGGTAATGGTCTTTTGAGTATTATTAGGAGCGTTTTGTTTAGGTTGGAAGGCTTGCACCTCCATTTCATTATTATCAATCAAATCTTGTATTTTATGTTTCAACCTTTTACAAGCGTTGGTAGAGTGTCCAGGTCCTCTATGGAAATCACAATGTAAGTCAGCTTTGTATCTAGGTATAGTTGGATCAGGTTCCCGGATAGCTGGTAATTGGATCAAACCTCTTTCGAGTAATTGAGGTAAAATAGTTGACAATGGTTGATTCAATCTAGTGAATTCTCGGGGAGGCTTATCAGGAGGTTTCAATATAAAAATTTTTGTTGTCTTTGTTGCATTGACATTAGCAACATTTCTACTGTTAGTGACTCCATCACCGACAACTTGTTTGTTTTTATATTGATTTCTGGATGTTTTCTCATCATCCTTCTTCCTAAGTTGGCCTCTCCTAATGAGGGCATCTTCTACTCTTCGAGCTAAATCTATAGCTTGATAGAAGGTAGTTAAAGTAGCAGTTGATAGCTCATAAGATATTTGTTCTTGTAATTTATTGATAAAAATGTCCAAAATTTCCCTATAAGGTAGCACAAAGTGCAGTTTTCCTGTCAATTGCCTCCATCTAGCTAAGAAAACAGCAAAACATTCATCCTTGTCTTGTTTTAAGTTGTATAAATATTTGATGGTTACATGCCTCTCGATGTAGGCACTAAATTGATGGACAAATGATTCAGCTATTTCTTCAAAGTTTCTTAAGGAATGAGTGGGCAATTGATAGTACCACTCTAATGCCATTCCACCTAAACTTTTTGGGAACATTTTCAGTAATAGCAAGTCATCATGTGATATATCATGACATGCTATCCTAAACATGCGAAGATGCTCTATGGGATCTTCGGTTCCTTTATATATAGGCAGGATGGGCATGGGAAAATGCTTAGGGTATGGTTGAGCTACAACTATGGGATCCAAAGGTTGACTACAGATCTCTCGATAATTGTACGAGGGATGATAAGGATCTATCTGGTCCATACGTGAAGCCAACTGTTTCACCATGGTTTCCAAATTACTAGTTTGCCCACCATATTGGTTCGGTAGGGCATTGACATGGGTTTTGTGAGCATATGATGGAGGGACATGAAGATTAGATGCTATGTTGCTATTGTGTAAATTATTGGTAGGAAAGGTGTTATGAAGGAATTTTGAAGTTGTATTATGTTGTATTCCAGATTGTTGAAAATTGGTGTTTGGCTTCGTTTTAGGTTTTTGTTTACTTGAAGCATATTGCTCGATAGTTTGGTGAAATAAAGTAGTGAAGGAAGTTTTCTTTTGTGTGGGAATGATTTTAGGTTGAATAACATGTTCCTTAGGAGGTTGGATAACCTGTTGTTTTGACATGTTTTGCATCATAGTGACCATGTCTGTATTGGATGGCCCAGCCTTATCACTTTCTTGATCAATGAAGGACAAGGGATTAGTGTGCACATCATACATATATTCCATGGCTGCTTGAGTGTTACTAATTTGCCCTTTATCAATACGAACTGCCACATTAAGGGCATCAATGTTATCATTGAGAAATTTTTGAAAATGATCTACGTTGTCAAAAGCAATAGTTCCATCTAGAGCTACTCTAGGGGATGAGGGTCCATCCTCTTTAACACTTTCTTCTTGTTCATTGTCTTCACCTAGGTCATGTTCTGGTTGATCTAGATTTTTTCCTTTCGGAATTGGATCTTTAGGAAGGACATTTGGATCTCTAGTTGTATCTTGTAACCAATCTTCTTCTTCTCCTATAGTTTCTTTACCATTCCTAAGTTTAGGCATTGTGCCTTAATTTCATATTTCAGCAAATATATATATATATATATATATATGCAACAAGTTTAAGAGGTATATATTAATTATATACCTATTACAATATCTAAAATGAAATGTTTAAGTTTTTGCTATGTTTTTTTAGTTTTTTTAGTTTTTCTTTGTTTTTTGAAATAATATTATAAAGACAACAAATAACACAATAAATGCAAGAAATAAGACTAAAAGTAACAATCTAGTTTTCTATAAAAAATTTATAAATATCATTAATGGGATCGAGTTCTTCAGGAGTCATGAAGTGTTCTTCTTCAAATTGAATGTTTTCTTTTAAAAATTTAATGAAAAGAGCTATAGTGATATTATCTGTCTCAGATGTTGGTTGATAGAAGTAAAGCTCATGGCAATACTCTCGATATAGCACAGCTCGAGGAACTCTATTCCATATTTCCCTATCTGTAAGAACAACCTCTTGGTCTTCTACAAGACCTAGGAACTGGTGTACAATGGCTACGTTCTCGAGGTATTCCTCGAAGGTGAACAATTCTGAATATACAAGAGCTCTCCTATATGCTAACCATCTATGGCAGGCTCTCTGAAGTTCATGATAAAAGACAAGTTGATGAGGATCCAGGATTCTATCTAGGACCAGCCTCTTAATTTGTTTAAGTTTTGTTGACCTGGATGAGATGACACTAAGTCTTCTATCAAGTTCGTCCCACAAGAGTTGATTTCTATTTGTTTTAGGCACATTAAGTACAAAATTGATTTCTATGGCTGCCAAATGGTTTTCTACATTTATAGTAACTGCTAATATTTTCTTAGGAGCTACCATCTAAACATGATATTAAATTTAAATGATCTAAAATGCATCTATGTTTTAGTTGTTCTATTTTTTTTGTTTTTGTTTTCAAAAGGTTTTATAATGCATTCACGTCGGATTCACCAAAATGTATCGCTCCAAAATTTTCACACCCTTACCTTCAGGCTATAGGATCCATGCCCGGAAGGGGGATGTGAAAAGGATGGCACGGTACCTCGGACTAAGAGGCCTTTGTGAAGGTCCCGCCTCTCAAGGGAGGTGTATTATTGGTGATTTTTTGACGGATGGTGGGTTCACCAGGAAACATTTAATGGCAGTTTCCACGCCTAGGTTGGGAATGTGTTTTATGTGTTTGTTTTAGCCTTAAGCATTCAAATCCTAGGTTTGGACAAAATGTGTCTAAGCTATTCTATATGCATATGCAAATTAAATGAATACAAAAAATAGAATATGACAAAAAAATAGAGAATTTGAGAAATGTTAAAGGAAAATACCTGATCCGGATGTCTGATGAAGATTTTGATTCTTGAAGCAGTTAGGATCGCCTCTGATTTGATAGGATCATATGATATCAGACAAGATCATTTGAGATCTGATGAATTCATCAGACGAATTCATCAGAGACCTGCAAACAAAGAAATAGGTGCAAAATATAGAAAATACAACTATCCTAATAGAGGGAAACAGTGTAAAACGACAACAACAATATTAAACTGAAACTTAAAAACAAAAACAAGAATGAATTATGCTAATTTTAATCACAATTATGACCTAATCATGCATTTGATCTAGATGGGTGAACTCCAAAATGCAGAATAGCATAAAATACTAAATAAAATTGCTAATTACAACATAAAACAACAAAAAAAGGGAAGAAGAAATGCAAACTTCAGGCACTGATTGCCTCAATGTTGACTGCAGTCGAAATCGTCTCGCATTGGTACGAAATCATCTCTAATTTGACAGGATCACCTCCGATCTGAACAGGTTCATTGACGATGATGTAAGCTTGCTCCGGTTGGAAAATAGTAAGGTACCTACAAAAAAATTGGTATAGAGCTACTGCAAATATGAATTTGGGATGTTTTAACATGTATGCCATCGGGTTACAGGGAATTTCAGCCAGGGTGGTGCTAAGGGGAGGGCTTAGGATTAAATAGGCTTAGGAGGGAGGTTAGGAGGTTGAAGATCATCCCTATTTGGGAGATATCCAATGGGGGAGGGCCTTTAACGACGCAGACACGCTTCTGCCCAGATTAGAGGCCCGTTGGAACAAAAGCTAATTGTGCAAAATCAGTTTTGAGACAAGATCTTCTGGACGTCCTAGCCCAAATGAAATCGTTAGATCTGGGGCGATATCGTCTGATCGGCGATGATATCATCAAATGGTCAAAACAACCTCTAAAAATGGAACGAAAAAGGAGGAAACGGATTACCCGGCGGTTAACGGGTGGTTTGGGAGGTTAAAATTTGAATTTAAATTATTTACTAGAGTAAATGTAATTATTACAATTTCACTATGCCAATTTTACGGTGCTACATTTCCTATGGATAGGAGAAGTTTGAAAATTTTCTAAGAGAGATATCTTGGTTGGGGTACTAGCTAATTGTTTTTTAATGTCAAATAAAACTTTAGGTTGTGACTTCAACACTAAATGTGGGTTTTCTAACATTGTGATACTTTTTTGGGTATTCTTAAAAACTAAGGTGGGTTTTAAAGGTGGTCTAGATGAAGAACTCATCTCCTACTAAGAATGTCAAGTTAATTTATTTTATGCTTGTTGCCTTGTAGTTATTGCTACCATTCCAATCATATTGTCATTGGGAGGTGGAACATTTTGATATGACACTTGATTAATTTCCTACTGACCATGCTTAGGGATGGGGGGTCTTGGAATATCCCCATATCTTAATTTTTTATGGGTGCTTATTGACTAGGAGGTTGATTTTTATTGGAGGATTGGATCGAGAACATTCTATAACAAGTCATCCTTCACCGACTAGGTCCTACACCACATGTTTTAAACTCTTACATGAGTTTTTCATATACCCTCCACTCTATGAAATTCACAATATTGACCAGGCTTATACCAATAAACTATGGTATCTAATTGTCTTATGGGGGTAACTCAGTCGTACTAGCTTCCAAAATTTGCTTTAGGATCACATTCATAGGCATGTTGAGTATTATAAAATTTCTTGGTGGGGATTTTTGAGGCTGGAAAAGCACCATATTTTGTAGGGTTTTAACAATACTGTTAAAAAGCCTACTATTTGTTACCCCATAACCAAATATGTGCTTTTTCTTATACTGTGTTTTAGTGGTCATATCCTCTTTTACTTAAAGCTGACCTCATATGATAAGGGATTGCTCAACCCTTATTGCTAGATCTATTGCTTGATAAAAATATGTGATAGTTGTAGTTTCCAGTTCATAAGATATTTGTTCTTGTAAATTCCTAATAAATATCTCAAACATCCAACTAGAATCCTTTAGCAAGACATATTTTTAAAAAACTTTCATCTTTACCTTATTTTAACATATAAACATCTTCCATAGTCACATTATTTTCAACATAAGCACCAAATTGCTAAAAAAATATTTTAGTTGTCTCTTCAAAGTTCCTTAAAGAATGATTAGGAAGTTGATAATACCACTCTAATGTCATACCACCAAAGGCTCTTAGGGAACATATTTAGTAACAACATGTCATCATATATGATATCATGGCATGATATCCTAAACATCCTTATATGGTCAATTGGATCCTCTGTTCCCTCATAGATAGTTAAAAATGACATTGGAAAATTCTTAGGATAAGGTCTAGAGGTAACAATAGGATGTAAGGATTGATTGCACATTTCTCTAAAATTATAGGTGAAACTAGGAGGTTGAATCATATCCACTCTTGAAACCAATTATTTGATCATATTTGTTAAAATTTGTATTTCAAGATTATTGTTTTGCAATACCCCTAGGTTCCCTAGAGGAGGGGTATAGGTAGCCTATTGAAAGGTAAATCAGCCTATGTTGGAGGTATTAACACTGTTATGGTATGGGTTGTGATATGTAATATCTTGTTATGGAGGATAAGTGACATTTGGCAGAATAGAAGCATGAACGTTGAGATTAGCAAAATGAGAAGAAAATTGAACATGATCTTGATATGCACTACTAGTTGGAAGAACTTACAAAATTATTCCAATGTTGGTGGTTATAGTAGTGACATATGTTGGTTTAGGACAAGGATCAACATGATGCACATATTTAAGAAATGAATTGGTATGGACATTCTAAGGAAAATGTTTTAATGATAAGAAGTCCTAGCTTCCTCGAGTTGGGTTTCCTAATCCATGATCTTATTCAAAGCATCTTTATGACATTTGTTGAAATTTTAGACATTATTAAATGATTTAAAGATAAGGTTCTCATTGGATCCCTTAGTAGGATCAAGGTCGTTAATAACTTCTTCATTTTATTCCTCTTCTAGATTATGATTCTCTCTATCAATCTAATCATCTTCTTGAAAAATATCATCAAAATATAAAAGCCTTTACTTACTCCTAATGTTGGAAGCCATTAGGAGAAGGATAAAGGATAGGGTAGAAAAGAAGGAAAACTAAAAACTAGAAAACACACGAGATTTTTAGATATTTTTAATGTTTTCTAATCTAAACAAATAAAATTAGTGATCTTGTATAAAATTTTTAATAAAAAGCAAATGAAGAGACTTCCTATCTTGGCCACTAAGATGTTTCTTCATGTTAGGTTCACCAAATATGTAGAGGAGGAAAATTACCCTACCGCATACGATTCTTAGCTAGATCTGTTGGGAGCTGAGGTGACTATGGGGGTGTGGTATATTCTCTACACTCTATGGACAAAAGGAAAGGGTTCACCAAGAACAGTTTTAGGACTCACTCTAAGTATGGGATAGAAATGTTAAATGTGTCGATTAAGAAATCACCTATTTTTAGCCTTTCTATACTAAACCATGAAAATGAAAGAACAATGCAAAACACACAAGATGCAAGAAGATAATGTCTAACCCTAGTATGATTATTTTATTCAATGATCTCTAAACCCTAGGTTGCAAAAAATGAAATCCTTTTATTTGATCAAGGGAACAAGTAAAATGCACAAAAAAGGCTAAAACCCTAGATGCAAAACTATATACCCTTTTCTTTTTAAATTCCTAGAAAATAAAATTAATTATTTTATTTTTTTAAAATTTGTAGTCTGGGTGTGAATAGAAAAAATAAAAAGCAAGCAACACACAATCTAAGAGCTTTACCAAGGGTACTTATCTAATCTGATGTTTGGTCCAAGATTTTGTCTTACATCCAAAATATCCCATAGCTTCATATTTGTAAAATAGCTTCACAAAAACTCTAGAAAATATGATCAACGTTTGGGGACCTATTGTTGAGTGATATTTTTTCCAATCACAAGAATATACTCACAATCAGGATTTTGCTCGGATATCCTCTCTTGTAAGGAAATATTTGTGATTTTCCCAAGGTTCTATTTAATGTTTTAATCTACTTGCAATGCTTAGTAAAAAATGTGAAATGCCAAAAGTTAGTTGGATACCTTAGTGTTGCATATGCCTATTAACAAGGGGTCTATTTTGGTTGATTTGATTTACAATGATTTTGTTGTTCATGAAATTTATGAGAAAAGGTGAAACTATTGATCAAATAACAACCTTCGAAATTTAATAAATATTTGATTTTAACCTTTGAAAATTTGATTTTAATTGATTTTATCTCAAACTATTGATCAAATTTTATCTCAAATTGTTAATCTAATTTTATCTCAGATTGCTAATCAAATTTTATCTTAGATAGTTAATCAAATTTTATTTCAGATTGTTAATCAAATTTTATCTCTATTCGTTAATCAAATTTTATCTCAGATTGTTAAGATTTGAATGAGAATAAAAATGATTGAATCTAAAATTTGCAATATAAAAACTTTAAAATATCATATTAATTATTCACTTTAATGAAGAATTGAAATTTATTGAAATTTTAATTTTACATAAAATGAAACTAAATGATTATTTGGAAAAACTATGCAAAGTTTAAAACTTCAAATTTTCATAAAAACAAAATGTGAATTTATGTAAATATGAAAATTTGAATCTTGATTCTTGAAACCAACTTATTTAATTTGGGGTTTTGATTTTTTATTTGATAAAATTTTAACAAAAATAAAAGGGTAGGGTTAGAAAAATAAATAAAATAAAAATAAGTAACTCTAACTTTTAAAATTTCCTCTCGAATCTATATAAACAAATATCCTGCACTAAACCAATATTAATCTAACCAGTATTCACACAGTCCAAAATTAACGTGATGCAATCTTCTACAGGAATAACACAATATATTAAAAAATAAATAAGTATACCATCTGCATACATATAACTTATTAAAAAAATTCAATATATTACCAAAATAAAAAATATTTAATGAATTATCCTTCAGAATACCTTGCTTTAATAGATTACAATGGGTGAATTTATTTTAGTCCAACAACTAGGGAGGAGATGCTCTTCCACAAAATTAATTTTCCAACATTGGCTTGCTCCACAAAGTCTCCAACGTTTTTTTTCATGAGTTTCAATGGATTTTTATAATTTCCAACCCTCTTCGGCTATTCAGTTTCATAACGCTTTCTTTTTCAATGGAAATTCGTTCACCTTCGTCTTATTTTCTTTTAATTAACATATAACCTTTATACCCTCCATTCCTTTCGCTTCATCTAGTTTTTTCTTTTACTATACCCAAATTCATCGATATTTTACATTTTCACAATAATCTTTCAAATCAAAGCATTCAACATCCTCTAGAACTATGGACATCGTCTTTAATTTTAAAACCAATATCATCTCACAAGCTTGGATATTTCAAGTAGCGAAGACATTTATAATCACATCCACGTCTTATGGGAAATCATCTCTCTCTTCACAAGTGTGTCTCAACATCATGGTGGGAGGGCTCTATTCCATGTCCCTTTCATCGATTTATTTTGTTTAACAACTTTGATCAATGGACTTTTGGAACTTAGTAATCTAAATATGTACACCAATTGATTTATTGAGTTACTACTGAAATACTTTTCTTTCTATATGAAATTATCTAATAAAGTGACACGGTATTAGAGGTGTTAGCATGTTTTGGAAAATCCCTTGGTGACAATGGGTGACATATTAGAAACTCTTGTTTACGCTCGGCTCATATACAAACATTTAACTGAACTCAGAACTAGGCTTTGTCCTCCATGTAGTAGACCATCATTGTACCAAAACTTTATTTATCAATTAAATATATATGCCTTGGTCGTAGTTGTGCCAAAACAATGTATAACAACCCCTGCCAAGATTTTTTATCTCCCGCTATCATAGCAAAAATTATAATATTTGGACATTAGGCTATTTCTTAAAATTTATAAGAAGCATCACCTTGTATGTATCACCCAAAAATATTGCAATCCCTTCTTTCACCTTCACTTTACCATCATTCTCCTTGTTAAGAAGACCCCCAAAAGCAGCAAGAATAAAAATATCATAGTATTCAAGAAAATGTGTGTTTTGGGTCAACTGCATATGCATCTTCAAAATCCTTAATACTACCAATTTGATTTCTATGCTTTATTTAAATGAGGCATATCAAAGCCATCATTGTTCTTTATTACTCCTGTAACATCACCTACAACTACAATCTTCTCTCCCTTCTCAATAAGAGAATCAACCAAAACCTGAGTAGCTTCATCCAAACATTTGATAATGTCTTTGTCGATGACATCCTAGAGGATACCCATAATATTGATGGTATTGCCCATGTTTTTTTGTGTGAGGAAACCAAGAATGGATGGAATGGTATTGAATTGCACAAGCTCCTATTTGCTCGAATGCTGGCACCAACTTCTTCGTATCATTCACATCTAGCGCCTACACAAGCTATTATTGTAACTTTTCATCACTTCCAACACACTAAGGTCTATGTCATATGTCACTTGTAGGGGTTCTATTTAATATGAACTTGCCTCTCTCATGTTACTTTTATATAACGCTGCACTTGGAGCCATGCTTGAGAAACTTTTATTTAAATGGTTCGATGAACCGATTACAATTAATTATGTATGGAAGTCGTCTCCTCCATTTGTGCTAACATTTTGAGCTTTAAATATTATTAAAAAAAACTTCATAAACATCGTGAGTGTCATCTATCATGCATACAACAACCACCCATAACCACTAGAGTGAATTGGTAAACATCGTAGTGCAATATATTTTCTTTACATTTCTATTTTAATCCCATACACATCGCATGACAACACAAGGTGTTTTTTATCAATACAAATATGCATCAATACAATTGACTCAACTATCCCCTTAGTGGCATCTTGGTATTCATGCCTATATGTTGACTATGCCTCTCAAAATATATACCTTTGCATTGACAATGCTCTGACATTGCGTCTACTGGTTGGTCGGGGTGGGGGTTCACCTAGAAAATTGTGCCACCTATTGAAACATGTAGACACTATCAATAAATAATAAAAAATAAAACCCCCCATTTTTTTACAAAATTATTTTTTTAATTTAATTAATTTTAAATGCTTGTACTAATTTAATTCAAAACATTAAAATTAAAAATTAAAACATTGAACTCAATAATTAAAAATGAAAAGATAACATTGTTTTAAATTGAAACCATTAAAATTAAAATATTAAAATATTAAGCTCAACAATTAAAAATTAAAATGTAACATTAAACATTGTAATCAACATTGCAAAATTTATCGGCAGAGCCTTCTCGACAAATCACTCAAAGCAAACCAAAATTTTATTTTAACATCAAAATTTTAGGTGGGTCTCCAAATTGGCGTACGTTGTGCAATGGCAACAACACCTACTTAGGATATAATAATACTGAGCTTGGAGGCACAACATTCAAGCCCTCTTGGTCCTTTTAGTTTATTTTTCATAATAAAAATGAGCTTTGACCTTTGGAACAAACAAAACAAAATATGACAATTTATAACAATGAATGAAATACAAACAAGATGGATGCAATGCATAAGCAAGAATACAATTTTGAAATATAGGGTTTGGGGATAAATAATTGCCCCCAAGTTAATCTGATATAAAATTTAGATGACACAAAATGATAACAATCAATACAAAATGCAAATAGAGACAAAACAAGATGTAGAAGGTATGCAATGCGAAACCCTAGGGTTTTGGGATGAATAGTTACCCCAAAACTTAGTTAGAAAAAATGCGTGCCCTATAGAATACTGAGCATGGATTCAGTAATAGTGTTAAAATAGATATAGAACGTATGATGAGCAAAAATAATGCTTTCATCGAATCTACACCTTATAGCAAACAGGACATGGATTTGTATATGAAGGTTTAAAACTATAAAACAAAGACAAAAATGCAACAAAATCATAAAATAGAATAAAAATATGAACTAATGAATGCAAAGAAACAACCTGGTGATCTTGTGGAAGAAGCAAGAGAAAAGGTGGAAGACCTCTCCTCTCTCAAGAAGACAAACTATTATCAAGGCTTTATCCACTTATCAAATCACAAGGAGCACATCAACATCAGAACATTAAAGCAACAAGAGCACCAGAAGATAAGAGAAATCTAATTTCGCATGAACTTTGATAGCTTGATTGCTGAGAGAAAATGTTATGTTACTTAGAGATAAAAAGGGGATTCAATTCATTTACTTATAAGGGTTTGGAGGGCTCAAAGGTGGGAGAATAAAAGTTAAACTTGATCAAGCCGATGTCCCAAAAGGGTTAGCATAAAATAAGGTTTTTGAAGAAAAATACTAAACTTGTCGAATCCACACCTCGTATTTTATTGGACGTAAATTTGGTCAAGGTTAACAAAAGCAAAGTAAAACATAAGAAATAAGGGGCCAAATTTTCTCCTAGCAATTTTGAGAACCTCTCAAAGGAACCCGAGGAAAATAACTCATTTGGATGGGTCAATTTTTCGTGTCTATAGTTAGTAACAATCAATAATAGTATCAGACAAGGTAGTGACAATGACAGATAAGATAGAGTCTAACAAGGTAGTTAGGGATAACATACCAACTAGTAACTCATATGGTAATTTTTGGGGACCAGATAAAAGAGTCATTTTTTAAAGTGAAGAAAATCTTTAAGAGAAAAATAACACTTAACTACAAAAAATTCCAAGGTGTTGAGAAATGTCATTTTGAGATCTAGTCCATTGTGTTCATATTTTCAAACTAAATATTTTTCCATATAACACCCAAACATTTCTTTTGGACCATTAATAAAAATAGTTACCTATGGAACCACATCTATTTTTAGTAAGGTGGTTAAGGTGGTCCAAATCATCAGTATATGGTTAGAGGGACTAGAGGAGTAAAGAGGAATATGGAAAAAAATAAAATCATGGACCAAATAGGTCAACGAATTAGTAATATACAAAACTAAATATCACACATTGGATAAGAAGTTTAACATTTGAAATATCACATGCAAGTCATGAAATATTAATAGTTTAAAGTCAAAACAAGGATTGAGAAAATTTCCTTAAGGTTGAAGAGCTTTAAAAGGGAGGTCCAAAATTACACCAACATATTAATAATGAAGGACTAGGTGGTAGTTCAAAAAATAGATATGAAGGAACACAACATGCTCTTATTAACACTAATACCCTATTTAAAATTCCCAAATTGGACTTTCCCAAGTTTAATGGAAAGGATCCTAATGGTTGGTTGGATCGAGCAGATCAAATTTTCAAACTCCATAATACCCCCCAATATTTATGGGTCACCATGAAATCCTTTATGAAGAACACAAGCTTATACTGAGAGGGGGGGTGAACAGTATAAGACCGCTTTTTACTTTTTCCTTCAATTCAACTTTCAATTCAATATTATGCAGTGTATAGAAAGCAGTATCAATAGCAGTAATCAAAGAAATGCACAAAACACCATCCACAATAGAGACACAACAATTTACGTGGTTCACCCAATGCGGGCTACTCCACGGATAAAATATTTCACTAAATTTTATCAAATCAAATTCTGGGAATACCTTTCCCAATTACAATGTTTATGGGCACCAACCCAAAGGAGACACCAATCCCCTAGCTCTGTTCGCGTCGGTGATCCTCTAGAAAACCTCTGCCTCCTCTGCCCTTAGAAAATGGAACTCTATCCACAGAAGACACCTATCTTCCCTGCTCTGGCTGGAGACCTCTGTCCTCAACTCTATCACCTCCAAAGTTGGTCCTCAAAATTGCACTAAACACAGTCCTTCGATCTAGCACAAATGTCCTCGATATCTTTCTCTAATTTGCACCAAACACAGTCCTTCGATCCAACATAAATTTCCTTGTCCTCTTTCTCTAGTCTGCACAAAAACATAGTCCTTCGCTCTTTTTGTGCAAGCACAACTGCACTTGATCAAACTTTGACTTTTACACCTCTGCACAATCATAGCCGCATAGACTTCGCACACTCTGCTTCCTTGCAATCTTACTCACTTAGAAGATTCAATGAAATGCACTCTATACACTGCAATCGAATTTTGCACTCTGCTTCTTGGCGATCGAACTTCTCCCTACACTCTATCTGTGAATGTTGCACTTTGAATGCACACTTAAAAATTGATGCCTTAACTCTCCAAACAACCCTCCTTTTATACTAACACATTCAAGATTTAAACCTTGGTCTTAGTCGGTTGTTACCCTTAAACTACATCGGCTGCAAAACCCTAAACTGCATCGGCTCAAATTTAACTCTGTCGGCTTCAACCACCTCTATGGTTCTGTAGCTTTTCTCGAAAAACTACAACATGTCGCAACATCGCGACATCTTTGCAACCGTACACAATCTTATGGCTTTTGTTGCAATATCGTGACACTTTCTACTTCTGCTGACGTCATCTTCAATTCTGTCATGAAATCGTGACCCTTCTATCTTCATGGCCTTCTTCTCTGCTTTTGTCATGAAAATGTGACACTTCTACATTTGCTGACGTCATCTTCAATTCTGTTGTGAAATCGCGACCCTTCTGTCTTCATGGCCTTCCTCTCTACTTTTGTCATGAAAATGCGACATTTCTCCTATAAAAGACCTGCTTCCAGTTTTTGTTGCAAAATTGTGACACTTTCTCCAATTGAATGCTGCCATCTCAACCTATCACAAAATCATGACACTTCCTACATCCATACGATTTCTTTGCAGCCTGTCGCGAAATCGTGACGCTTTCAACTTTTGTACGTCTTCTTTGCACCCTGTCGTGAAATCGTGACAGTTCTCATTTTTTACTCTTCCCTTTGCTACATGTCACGAAATCACGACAGTTCTTACTTTGAGTTTTGCAGCATGTTGCGAAATCATGACAGTTCTCACTTTGACTTCTGTAGCATGTCACAAAATCGTGACACTTTATCTTGCTACTTTCTCTCTTTGAACTTGTTGCGAAATCACGACAACTCACATTCCGGACTCTCTCTTCTGCATTATGTCACGAAATCGTGACACTTTTCCTTTTGGACTCCTTCTCCTGCAACATGTCGCGAAATCGCGACACTTTTCCTTTCGGACTCCCTCTCCTGCAACATGTCGTGAAATCGCGACACTTCTTCTTTTGGACTCCCTCTCTGGCAACATGTCGCAAAATCATGACACTTTTTCGTGCGTACAATATTCTTTGCAATATGTCATGAAATCGTGACATTTTTGACTCCGAACATTCTCTCTCCTCTATGAGTCATGAAACTGCGACATGTCACGATATCGCGACACTTTTCCAAAAAGCTTTCTCTCTCCTACCTAGGTCGTGAAAATGCGACATGTCGCGATATCACGACACTTTTTCAAACTTACTCATTTTTCCAACTTACACTTTTCTTTCGAACCTGTCAGCTTGGAGTTTTCCAGAGACCTTTGAAACTGTCATGTCGTAACCTTCATCAAAACAAAGTATTTGACATCAAATCAAATTCCTTCGAAAGCTTCTTGACATCAATGATAACTTAAACACTTGAGAAAATGCAATGTACCCAAGGTACCCAAAATTGCCAATAATCTCCCCCTTTGTCATTGATGGCAAACCTTTATTAAAAACGCTTCTCAAGAGCAAAAGATAAAACAAACTGAGCTAACAACTGACCAACGTCTTTTGAAGTTTTGCTCCCCCTGACTTGAAGCTTTCCTCTTAACTTGAAGCTCTCCCCCTTACTCATATCTCTCCCCCTTTGTCATCAATGGCAAAGGGCCACCTTTGGGGCTCGGGACTAAGAATTAGCCTCTTAGCTTAGTCCCTCCCCCACCTCCTGATGAGATGATTAATTCTGGGGTGGGAGTAACACTCCCATTAGGCACTGATCATCATTAGTGTCTATAACTTCCTTGCCAGGCCTTCTCTTGAACTCATTACCCATTTTCCTGTTCTTATTACTGTTCTTGTTCTTGTTCTCATCCCTATTTTTGTTCATGCCTTGATCCTTGGACCTGTTCATACCACTGTTCTTATTCCTGTACCTTGGAAGATCAGCTCTACACTGTCTAGCTATGTGACCTCCATTGTTGCACTTATAACAGGTAACAATGTTATTTCTTTTAGGCATACCTATTCTTTGAATCTGCCAGTTCTTCCCAAACCTGTTCTGATTAATCTTGTTCTAGCCGAGCCTGTTATTTATCTCATAATAGACTGCCTTGTGCCCGAATTGTTGATAAGAGTAGCAATACCCTCGAAAGAAACTGGAACTTCTAATTTTGTCATTTACTGTCTTTACTTGAGTCATGCAATGTGCAGCCATGTGACCAAACCTGTGACACACAAAACATTTGCCATGAAATTTTCCTTTATTCGATCTCTTGGGTCCTGAAATTTTTTTCTTCTCATTCTGAATTTTGTTTTCTATTTCTATGCATCTATCAGTCATGGACTCAAGATCTGAAAAACTTTCCTCATAAGAACTCTCTTCCTTTTGGAGTCTCTTACTAGACTCTCCAACTTGTGGTTTGACAAAACCAAGACATGTTTTATCTGTTGGTTTTCTTTGATCTTTGATGAGTGATTTAACCCTTTTGGAGCTGTCTTGAAACCTGTACAGCTTATCCTTGTACTCTTTGGTTTCCTCTTTCAAAGAAGCCATTTTTTGTTCTAACTCACTATACTCAAGAACCTTCGATTCTAGCTCATCCTTGAGTTCTTGTGTCTTAACCATAGAAAAATAAAGACTTTCTATAATATCATCTCTCTCTATACAGCATTCATCTAACTTATCCTTGAGTTTAGCATTCTTCTTTCTTTCCTTTTTCAAAGCACTAAGAGCATTAATAAGTTCACTTTCAAGATCCTTTATTTGTTTGCTTTCTGAATCATCAAAGCCTTTTTCAGATTTCTTATCACTAGATGTGATACCTTTTTCAAAAACCATACATGCATCTTCCTTATAGTTTTCTGAAGCATCCTCATACATACTAGAAACCAAATCACTATTTGTACAATCATCCTCAAGGTGACCAAAATTTCCACATCTAAGGCATTTCATGATAATGAATCTATGTTTTAGTTCTTCCTCTTTTTTTGAAATAAACAACATCTCATTTTCATCATCACTCGAAGAACTTTCACTATCACTACTCGAACACTTACTTGCTTTGTCCAGGTAGAAACTCTTCTTGTGCTTGTGAGAATACCTCTTTCCGTGATTGTTGTGCTCATCTCTGTTCTTTCTGTGATGCTTGTGCTTTTCAGAATCCTTGCTCTTAGAATCTTGTTTCTCTTCATCACTTTCATTCTTGGAAATAGTACAGTCAGTAGCATAATGACCAAACTTTCCATAATTGAAACATCTTATATTTTTCATGCTTTTGTGCTTTCTAGAGAACTTGCATTTCTTGCTATAATATGCCTCTTCATCACTAGAAGACTCATCACTCTCTTGAAGTTGTTTACCCTTGGATTTCTTGGTAGCTTTGAAAGCTGCTTCTTTCTTGACGTCAACCTTTACCTGAGTTCTCAACTCAAATGCTGCAAGAATGCTATGAAGCTCATCCTTTTTCAGTTTATCCAAATCTTTAGCTTCATCAATAGCAGAAATATTGTCACTAAATCTATTAGGAAGAGATCTTAAAATCTTAGCACAAACATCATTTTCAGCAAGCTCAAGTCCTAAGTCTTTCATGGAGTTAACAACCTCATCCATACGAAGCATGTAGTCACTAATATTTTCATAATCATTCATCTTGAGTTGTTCAAACATACCTTTGAAATGTCTTAACTTGGCCTTTTCGACATTTGCATCACCTGTATAAACCACCTGCAACTGTTTCCACATTTCACTAGCTTTCTTGCAGTGAATTACTTTGGTGAGATCTTCTTTCTGTAAACCTTTCAGGATTACATTCATTGCTTTTGAATTGTTGTGATGTAGGAGCCTATCTTCTTTAGTATATGGACCATTTACAAGAATAGTGTACCCATCTTTAATCACTTCCCAAACCTCATTCCCAAGTGCCATTAGATGAACCTTCATCCTTGCACTCCAAAGACCAAAATCTGATCCATCAAGAATAGGTGTTGCATTGCCACTTGAATAATCCATTGTGTTCTTTGCTAGCTTTTCCTTCAAGCTGTTAAACTTTTTGAAGGTACCCGCTCTGATACCAATTGAAGAACACAAGCTTATACTGAGAGGGGGGGTGAATAGTATAAGATCGCTTTTTACTTTTTCATTCAATTCAACTTTCAATTCAATATTATGCAGTGTATAGAAAGCAGTATCAATAGCAGTAATCAAAACAATGCACAAAACACCATCCACAATAGAGACACAACAATTTACGTGGTTCACCCAATGCGGGATACTCCACGGATAAAATATTTCACTAAATTTTATCAAATCAAATTTTGGGAATACCTTTCCCGATTACAATGTTTATGGGCACCAACCCAAAGGAGACACCAATCCCCTAGCTATGTTCTGGCTGGTGATCCTCTAGAAAACCTCTGCCTCCTCTGCCCTTAGAAAATGGAACTCTATCCATAGAAGACACCTATCTTCCCTACTCTGGCTGGAGACCTCTGTCCTCAACTCTATCACCTCCAAAGCTAGTCCTTGAAATTGCACTAAACACAGTCCTTCGATCTAGCACAAACTTCCTCAATATCTTTCTCTGATCTGCACCAAACACAGTCCTTCGGTCTGGCACAAATGTCCTTGCCCTATTTCTCTGGTCTGCACAAAAACACAGTCCTTCACTCTTTTTGTGCAAGCACAGCTGCACTTGATCAAACTTTGAATTTTGCACCTCTGCGTAATCACAGCCACATAGACTTCACGCACTTTGCTTCCTTGCAATCTTACTCACTTAGAATATTCGATGAAATGCACTCTGTACACTGCAATCGAATTTTGCACTCTGCTTCTTGGTAATCGAACTTCTCCCCGCACTCTATCTGCAAATGTCACACTTTGAATGCACACTTAAAAATTGATGCCTTAACTTTCCAAACAACCCTCCTTTTATACTAACACATTCAAGATTTAAACCTTGGTCTTAGTCGGCTATTACCCTTAAACTATGTCAGTTGCAAAACCCTAAACTGCATCGGCTCAAATTTAACTCTATTGGCTTCAACCACCTCTGTGGTTCTATAGCTTTTCTTGCAAAACTACAACATGTCGTGATATCGCGACATCTTTGCAACTATACACAATCTTATGGATTTTGTCGCGATATCGTGACACTTTCTACTTCTGCTGATGTCATCTTCAATTCTGTCATGAAATCGTGACCCTTCTGTCTTCATGGCCTTCTTCTCTGCTTTTGTCATGAAAATGCGACACTTCTACCTCTGTTGACGTCATCTTCAATTCTATCATGAAATCGCGACCCTTCTGTCTTCATGGCCTTCCTCTCTACTTTTGTCATGAAATCATGACATTTCTCCTATAAAAGACCTGCTTCTAGTATTTATCGTGAAATCGTGACACTTTCTCCAACTGAATGCTGCCATCTCAACCTATCATAAAATCGTGACACTTCCTACATCCATATGATTTCTTTGCAGCCTGTCGCGAAATCGTGATGCTTTCAGCTTCCGTACGTCTTCTTTGCACCCTATCACGAAATCACGACAGTTCTCATTTCTGACTCTTCCCTTTGCTGCATGTCACGAAATCATGATAGTTCTCACTTCGAGTTTTGTAGCATGTCATGAAATCACGACAGTTCTCACTTTGACTTCTATAGCATGTCGCAAAATCATGACACTTTATCTTGCTACTTTCTCTTTCTTCGAACTTGTTGCGAAATCGCGACAACTCACATTCTAGACTCTCTCTTTTTCATTATGTCGTGAAATCGTGACACTTTTCCTTTTGTACTCCTTCTCCTACAACATGTCACAAAATCGTGACACTTTTCCTTTCGGACTCCCTCTCCTACAACATGTCACGAAATCGTGACACTTTTTCTTTCGGACTCCCTCTCTGGTAACATGTCGCGAAATCGTGACACTTTTTCATCCATACAATCTTCTTTGCAATATGTCACAAAATCGTGACATTTCTGACTCTGAACATTCTCTCTCCTCTATGAGTTGCGAAACTGCGACATGTCGCGATATCGCGACACTTTTCCAAAAATCTTTCTCTCTCCTGCATAGGTCACGAAAATGCAACATGTGATATCGCGACACTTTTTCAAACTTACTCATTTTTCCAACTTACACTTTTCTTTCGAACCTGTCAGCTTGGATTTTGCCAGATACCTTTGAAACTATCATGCCGTAACCTTCATCAAAACAAAGTATTTGACATCAAATAAAATTCCTTCATCAAATTCCTTCAAAATCTTCTTGACATCAATGACAACTTAAACACTTGAGCAAATGCAATGTACCCAAGGTACCCAAAATTGCCAAAACTTTAACTTTGAATTAGAGGGCTTACAATGGTATCATTGAGTATATAACATGACTCCTGGCATTTCTTGGAAGAATTTATTCAAATTACTCACTCATTTTGGCCCTATTGAGTATGAGGACTTTACTAGAGCCTTAAAATTTTTGAAATAAACCTCTACTATTCGAGAGTATTAGACCCAGTTTGAGAAGTTGGATAATAGGACAAGGGGTTTGAATGAAGGATTTTTTCAAAGTTATTTTGTCAATGGATTGAAGGATGACATTAGGGCAGAGGTTAAAATGTTCAAACCATAATCCATAATGCAAGCCATGGGATTGGCTAGGTTAGCAAAGGATTTTTTTTCTTAGATATAATCATCTAAATTTCCATAGGCCAAACCCTCATTTCCATCAAAGATCACATTAAACATAGGAAGTAAATCCTCAACAATAAAGTGATTGACTAGAGAGGAAATGGATGCTCGAAGAGCACAAGGGTTATGTTACAATTTTGATGAGAAATATATCCTAGGGCATAAATGTGTAAATAAAAGTTATACTTGTTGAATGTGGATGACTCTACAGTAAATGAAATACCTAACAAAGAAGTAGAACCACCATAGGAAGATTTGCAAGATGAGGTTGAATCACAAGAAGAACCACAACTAGATATTTTTATTCATGTGCATGTAGGAATATCAACCCCTTAAACTGTGAAGATAGTAGGATTCCTTAAAGGACAAACAATTATAATTCTTGTTGATTTAGGCAACATACATAATTTTATTGATCCCCAAGTAACTAAGCAAGGGAACTGCTATGTACATTCTTACAACTCTTTTGAAGTCATGTTGGAAAATGGAGGAAAATTATGTTGTAAGGGTAAATGTTGAAATGTTAAGTTGAGTATAGGGGATTATGAATTAAAAACTAATATGCTTTCACTTCTACTTATAGGATGTGATGTTGTGTTGGGGGTACAATGAATCTATACTTTAGGAACAACAACCTAGAAATTTTTTGAATTGTGGATGCAATTCTCTTAGAAGGGAGCTCATATAATCTCCATGATTCACATGTAGGATCCCCACAGGTTATCATTTCAAATTATATGGAGAAATTATTAAAAAAAATTCGCATGGGGTAGTATCCCAACTATTTGCAATTCAACCCCATACTTTTGAAGTAGACAAACTCCAAGGGGATTTGTAACTTATTTTGACTAAACATAACACAGTTTTTATGGAACCAATAGGATTACCTCCACGTAGTACCATTACCATACAACATATTTGGTTCTAGGTAGCTTACTACTTAACATCAAACCCTATAGACACCCCTTATGCAATAAAATTAGAATTCAATAATTTAGTCTAAAACTAATGCAGGAGCATCCAATGAAAAGCAAAATACCGCAAAGAAGAAAAAATGTTGCGATATCGCGACATGTTGGCAAAGAAGAAAAAGTGTCACGATATCACGACATGTCGAAAAAGAAGAAAAAGTGTCGCGATATCGCGACATGTCGACAAAGAAGAAAAAGTGTCATGATATCGCGACATGTCGGCAAAGAAGAAAAATTGTCATGATATCGCGACATGTCGCATTTTTGCGACCAAAATACGAGAGAAGGCACAAGAGAGAAAAAGTGTCATGACACCACAACATATCACATTTTCATGACTAGAAGACGAGAGAAGGTGCCAAAGAGAAAAAGTGTCATGATATCGTGACATGTCGCATTTTCACAACCAAAAAACGAGAGAAGTTGCAAGAGAGAAAAAGTGTCGCGATATCACATGTCACATTTTCCCGACCAAAAGATGAGAGAAGGCGCAAGAGAGAAAAAGTGTTGTAATATCGCGACATGTCACATTTTCATGACCAAAAGACGAGAGAAGGCGCAAGAGGGAAAAAGTGTCGCGATATCACATGTCTCATTTTTGCGAGTAAAAGAGAAGAGAAAGAGTAAGAAGGAAAAAGTGTCACGATTTCACAACATGTTTTTTTATGATTTAAAAAAAAAAGGATAGGCAATTATAGGGGCTGTTACAGAGACGTCATCATTGGTTGACAGACAAAGACCAAGAGTCGAAAAGAAAAATGTTTCAAAATCCAAAACAACGAGGATGCACGGGAAATGAAACGAAGGGCCACAAAAGGGAAATAGAGATTCATGCCAAAGATTTTAAAAGGGGAAGCAAAGGCATGCATAAGGGGTTGGAAACTATTGATACAGAGTTGTATATTTGAAGGCAAGAGGGCCATTCTGGACCTGTTTGGGCTATTTTTCTTCTAGGGCGGGAAATGTTGTAATAAAAAAAATAATAATAAACTATCTTTTGGAATAAAGGAGTTTATTTGGTAGACTACTGCCATTTTTGTAAATCTTTTTCCAAGTTTTTGAATGAGATTTGGATTGAGCAAGTGTGGTTCTCCATCAAGTGGTATCAAAGCTTAGGGTTCCTGAGTGTGTGAGCAGATCACCGAAAGTGAGGCAGTTTGCACCAGGATCTATGGAAGGGTTGTGAAAAGAGAGCGAGGAAGAATACCTCCATGAAGAAACTATGGTGGTGGGAGAAATGTGGTACCGAAAGGAGATTTCAAAGCTTTACAGAGGCAAGTGCAAGCCCTATAAGAGGATTTGCGAAGAGGGGTTGAGCCAAGGAGAGAAGACCATAGTGAAGATGAATCTTGGGAGGTTGATGATCCATCAGATGAAGAAGAAACAATGGATCCTGTAGAAGCTAGATTATTTAGGGTCATATCTTGGATCGAGAAGAAGCCAAAGTTTGATGTCTCCACGTATTTTGGGAATCTCAATCCAGAGGATTTGATTGATTGGATCAATGATATGGAGGAGTATTTTGAGTATGAGGAGGTTGTAGATCCAGATCGGATCAAGTTTGCAAAAATGAAGTTGAAAGGCCATGCTAGCATATGGTGGAAAGAAGTGCAGCTAGAAAGAAATAGAAGCAAAAAGGAAAAGATAACCAGATGGGATCGAATGGTAGAGAAGTTGAAGAGGCAGTTTATTCCTATAGATTACGAATTGGATCTGTTGAGAAAAATGCAGAGTTTGAGATAGTCAAGCAAATTTGTCAAAGAATATACAGAGAATTTTTACAAGATCTCAATCAGAACTGGCCATTCTAAGGCTAACAAGGAGAAGGTAGCCCGTTACATCAATGGATTGAGAACCAGTATTCAAAAAGAGTTGAGTCTGGTTAGGATGAGCACCATTGAGGATGCTTACCAGTTTGCTCTAAAAGTTGAAGAGAAGTTGAACATAAGGTTTGAGGGTAAGCAGAAAGGAAGAGGTCATGGAGAAAGAACTGGTGGAAGAATAGATGGAGGACAAGATGAGAAGAAAGAAGAAGCTAGCAGCAGTTAGGATCAGAAGGGAGATAATGATTATAGATCTCATGGTCAGAACAACTACCCAAGAGGGAGAGGTAGATATAGTCAAGAAAATGGAGAAAGAGGGTTTCATGGAGCCTACTTCAACTGTGGAGGAGGACAACAAGCATATGAGTGTCCACATCACCAAGAGAAGCCAAATAGGAGGCCAACAGGTAATGCTAGAGCTACTGTAGCAGATGAAGGTGCTGAATCAGATCATTCTAAAGAAGCAGAAGGAGGAGAAGTGTTAATGACAAGAAGAGCATTGTTGAATGAGTAGAAAGAACCAGACTAGAGGAGGAGCCTGTTCCGCACAAGGTGCAAATATTTAGGTAAGGTCTGTAATGTTATTATAGATAATGGTAGTACTGATAACTTGGTATCTGAAGAAATGGTTACTAAGTTATAGCTAGAGAGGAGGAGACACCCGCATCCATACCGGATTGCGTGGTTGCAAAAGGACCATAGGGCATTGGTCAATGAAAAGTCCTTAGTCAAGTTTAATATTGGGAGATACCAGGATGAGGTCCTATGTGATATCCTGCCTATGGATGCTTGCCATATGTTGTTAGGAAGACCATGGCAGTTTGATAGCCATGTATTCCATGATGGACATGCCAACACTTACTCCCTAACAAACGGAGGAGTGCGCCATAAACTAAAGCCACTGAAGGAGATGGATGAAAATAGTTTGCTGACAGTAATGAGAGTGGAAGTTATGGGGTTTGAAGAACTTAAGGGTTTGTACCCTGAAGACCCAGATTTTGCTGAAGCTTGGAGAGATTGTACAGCCCCAATTACTCTAGATAGGACTGTCAATAGGAATACTGGCAAATCACCATTCCAGATTGTATATGGGAGTAGTCCAAGGAATGCTCCTGAGTTGAGAACGATGGATAAAGGAGAAAAGAGCAATGCTGAGGCTGAAGATTTTGCAGAGCACATAAAGAGTTTACATGAAGAGGTACAACAACATATCAGTAAGATGAATACTCAGTACAAGGCCAAAATAGATCAAAAGAGGCATTTCAAGGAGTTTAAGTGGACTGCAAAGGCAGGTGCAAGTTTTGAGATGTTGAAAAAGAAGGTGGCAGAACAGTACAGAAGTGAAGGTCACTTCTCAATCCACCCCGGTTGTCTAATGCAGGAGCATCTAATGAAAAGCAAAATACCGCAAAGAAGAAAAAATATCACGATATCGTGACATGTTGGCAAAGAAGAAAAAGTATCACGATATCGCGACATGTTGGCAAAGAAGAAAAAGTGTCGAGATATCACATGTCGAAAAAGAAGGAAAAGTGTCCGATATCGTGACATGTCGGCAAAGAAGAAAAAGTGTCGCGATATCACGACATGTCGCATTTTCGTGACCAAAATACGAGAGAAGGTGCAAGAGAGAAAAAGTGTCACGATATCATGACATGTCGCATTTTTGCGACCAAAAGACGAGAGAAGGCACCAAAGAGAAAAAGTGTCGCGATATCGTGACTTGTCGCATTTTTGTGACCAAAAGATGAGAGAAGGCACAAGAGAGAAAAAGTGTCGCGATATCGCGACATGTGGCATTTTCGCAACCAGAAGACGAGAGAAGGTGCAAGAGAGAAAAAGTGTCGCGATATCGCGACATGTCGCATTTTCATGACCAGAAGACGAGAGAAGGTGCAAGAGAGAAAAAGTGTCGCGATATCGCGACATGTCGCATTTTCACGACCAAAAGACGAGAGAAGGCACAAGAGAGAAAAAGTGTCGCGATATCGCGACATGTCGCATTTTTACGACCAAAAGACAAGAGAAGGCGCAAGAGAGAAAAAGTGTCGCGATATCGCGACATGTCGCGTTTTCACGACCAAAAGAGAATAGAAAGAGCAAGAGGGAAAAAGTGTCGTGATATTGCAACATGTCTTATTATAGCGACTAAAAGAGAAGAGAAAGAGTAAGAAGGAAAAAGTGTCACGATTTTGCGACATGTTTTTTTGCGATTTAAAGAAAAAAAAGGGACAGGCGGTTACAAGGGCCGTTACAGAGACGCCATCATTGGTTGACAGACGAAGACCAAGAGTAAAAAAGAAAAATGTTTTGAAAGCCCAAAAAGGGCCATAAAAGGGAAACGAAGAGTCACGCCAGATATTTTAAAAGAGGAAGCAAAGGCATGCACAAGGGGTCAAAAATTGTTGAGACAGAGTTGCAGATTTGAAGGCAAGAGGGCCATTCTGGACCTGTTTGGCTATTTTTCTTCCAGGGCGGGAAATGTTGTAATAAAAAAATAATAATAATAAACTATCTTTCGGAATAAAGGAGTTTATTTGGCAGACTGCTGCCATTTCTGTAAATATTTTCCAAGTTTTTGAATGAGATTTGGTTTGAGCAAGTGTGGTTCTCCATCAAAAACTTACTAAAACTAGGGGTTATTAAACCTAGTAACAATCCTTATTCTTAACTAGTACTATTGGTTAGAAATAAATATAGTCTATGGTTTCTATGTATAGATTTTTGTGAGCTCATTAGGCTCACCATTAAGGAAAAAGTTTCTATTACTATGATCGATGAGTTGTTGAATGAGTTACATAGTGCAAATTATTTCTCCAACTAGATCTCCACTTTGGATATCATCAGATAAGGCACAAGGAGGAATATATTCCAAAAATAATATTTTGAACTCATGAGGGCAATTACAAAAATTTCATCATGCCATTTGGTCTAATTAATGCACCTTCAACATTCTAGAGCCTCATGAATAATGTCTTCTGCCCATTTCTTCACAAGTTTAATTTGGTCTTCTTCGATGGCATTCTCATCTACAATTGCACTTGGGTTGAGCACCTACAAAATTTGGATCAAACTTTGTAACTCTTACAATATCATTAGTTATTTGTTAACAAATCCAAATGCTCCTTTGGAATGCAAGAGATAGAATATTTGGGGCATATTATTTCACAAGAGGGAGTTAAAATTGACCTAACGAAAATTAAAGTTATATTAAATTGACCTAAGCCACAAAATTGTAAGGCACTTCAAGGAATTTTGGGTCTCACTAGCTATTATCAATGATTTGTACAAGGTTATGGGAAGATAACAACTCCACTTACTACCATGTTAAAAAAAATTATTTATGTGGTCCACTCCCACAAAAAGAGCTTTTGTAGATTTCAAGGAAGCAATGACTTCAACACTAATTTTAGCCACTCGGGATTTTTTCAAATCCTTTGTAATTGAAATTAATGCTTCCAACCATTACATTGGTGTTGTGTTAATCCAAGAAATGCAATCCCAAGCTTTCACTAGAAATGCATTATCGATGAAAATTTTGGATAATTCTACTTATAAAAAATAAAATGATGACCATCCTCCATGATGTCAATAATTGGTGACTGTATCTCATTGGAAGGCATTTATCCATCAAAACAAACCATAAAACCTTGAAATAGTTATTGGAACAGAGATTATCCACTCCAATGTAATATAAATGGGTCTCAAAATATTTTGGGCATGATTATGATATTGTTTACAAGAAGATGAAGGAAAATATTGGTGTAGATGCCTTCTCATGTCATTTTAAGGATAAAGTGACATTATGTTCCCTTTCATCCCAACCTCCTTAATGGGTTTTCCAACTCCAAGAAGAAGTAGACAAGAACCTACCATTACAAACCTTATGAGAATAACTTCAAAAGGATCCCAAATATCACATCAGGTATTCAGAGGATGAACAACTATTGAGATACCAAGCTTACCTTGTGGTTCCTAAAACCTCATCACTCTATGAGGACATCATGAGAGAAATGTATGCTTCACCCACTACAGGGTATTCTTGATTTTTAGAAACATATAAGTGAGCTAAATGATCATTATATTGGGATAGAATAAAAAATATATCAATAATTTTGTGGTAGAATGTGAGATCTACCAATGGATGAAGGAAGAAATGGTTTGCACTCCAAACACTCTACAACCATTACCAATACTATAAAATGTATGGATTGATATCTCTATGGATTTTATTGAAGGGATTTTTAAATTCAAGGGAAACTGGTCATTCTTGTGATGGTGTATTGTCTCTCAAAGTATGCCTTATCGTACCTCCACTATTGATCATTTTTAAACTCCATGGTATGCCACAATCCTTTTTATCTGATTGTGACCTCACCTTCACCAATCGATTTTGGAAAGAACTATTTAAATTGCAAGGAAATAAACCATGAATGAGCTTGTCCTACCATTCACAAATTTATGGATAAATTGAGCTTATCAGTAAATGTTTAGAAATCTACCTTTATTGTTTTACCTTTGAGCATCCAATACAATGGGTTAAGTGGCTATCATTAGCTGAATGGTGGTGCAACACTTCATTTCATACATCTTCTAAGATGATTCCTTTTGAGGCAATTTATGGGTACCCACCCTTGTCACCCTATTCATATGTTTCTAAAAACTCCAAATTTCAAGTGGCGGATACAACTCTTCAATAGCATACCCAACTAATGTAGTAGTTGAAGGAGAACTTGGTGATGGCTCAAAAAAAAAGCTACAACAAATTGACCAACACCATTTTGAGCATAGCTTCAATGTAGAAAATATAGTATTCCTTTTACTCCAACACTATAAGAAATATTTAATGCAACTTTATGCTCATAAAAATTTGGTAGCATAATTTTATGGACCCTATCAGATATTGCAACAAATTGAATAAGTGGTCTATAAGCTTGTATTGCCACCTTCTTCAAATATCCATCCAATTTTATATGTCTCTTGTCTCAACAAGGTACCCAAAAACCTCATTCAAGTCCAATTGACACTCCTTGAGCTACATGATGAAGGCTCGATCATCTTGGATCCTAACAAAATTTTAGACCAAATAACTTGTAGTATTCATAACTACACCATCACTAAAGCCTTGGTCCAGTGGCAAGGTTTATAGCAATAAGATACCACATGGAAGCCTCTCCAACAACTACAACAATAGCTTCTTCACATTCATAGTTGAGGACAAAGCTTTTTGAATGGTAATAACATATTATGACCTCATCCTCATGATATTATGTAATGTCTATAATGTGCATGTGGCACTTGAGACACCTAGACAAGTGGGGCCATTTAATGTAACTATTATAAAGAATGTAACTACTTATTTGGTAAAATATTCTTTCTTAGGTGGCTACTTGCATGTGAAGTTGACCCTTGAGCATTATAGTTAGGGTTACAAAGACTCTTTAAAAAATCAAGGGGACATAGATGAAGGTATCTCATATTTTTTTGCATCAAATATTTGCTTCCAAGGAGGTTTCCCCCTTGAAGAGGCATGTGATTCTATAATGTGCTCTTGATTTTTTTAATATAATCTATTGCATTTCCATTTCATATTGCAATATATTAATTTCAAGCATATTTTCTATTATTATTTCACTATTCTATGGATGTGATTTTATTTTACTGCAAGGTTCACAACAAAACCAATTGAGATCCTACTATTTGATTCTTCTAAGATCAAATTGATTTGTAAAATTTATTTAAATAATTTTATTTTATTAGCCATAAAAATCCTCCTGTTAAGTTTTTTTTTTTGAATTTACATGGTGGAATCGGTAGCTACCACGAATTTGAGCAGGTTGTCCAGCTTTTATGGTCGCTACAATATTCTGCACTGTATACCCCAAAAGTCGCCACACAGTTCTTCATGCAATCCACCCTTATAACCACCGTGCCACAATCATTTTCAACATTTTACACCACTAAAAGAACCAGTAAAGGGGTAAGAATTCAGTCTGATGAGGCCCAATATTTAAACCTTGGACCTTCGTCCCCCTTACGGGGTTTGGTTGAATGAATTGGTCTACACTTCGAACCTACCTATTAAGTTTTAAAATATAATTTTCAAGATTCCATGTATAAATTAATATTTGCATATATTATGTAGTTAGGTATAATATTATTATAAAGATCCAACCAAATATGAAAATAATTTTTTATTTTCAATTTAATTTGTATAATAAGTTATATAGATTCTTTTAGATATTCGTTTCATCCTTATCAATGTCTATGGACCTACAAATCAGTCAGGTAGATTATAAGTTTGGAGTAATATTGAAGCCTTTATGAGAAGTAAATATCAAGAAAGCCAATTCATGATCATAGTATATTTTAGTGCCATAACCAAGTTGGATTTGGGGGAATTAAGAAATTAACCCAAACTATGAGAGATTTTTCATCTTTTATTCAAAACAATAATCTATGGGAGGTTGAGTTTGAAGAAGACAACTATAAATGGACCAACAACAAGAGAGGCTAGAAACTAATAGCAAAATATTAGATAGATGCATACTCTCATATCATTGGCTAGATGAAGGAACTTGTGCTAAAATGAATACCTTAACAAGGATTGGTTTAGATCACTAGCCAATAAGAGTTAAAATGGTTGTAAGTGAATTTTAGTAAATATTATATTTTAAATATGAGTATATGTGGGAATACCATCCTTAATTTATTGATATGATAGCACAAACATGGAATTATTTAGGAAATGATGGGTTGTATGCTCTTCCAAAACAAATTAAATCTATGACATCTGGATTAAAAGAATGAAACAAAAATATTTTTGGAAATATATTTTAGAAGAAAGAAGAGCTAAAAGATAAACTTTCAAAATTTCAAAAAGGTGATTATAATAATCCAATCTTAGAGGAAAGGGGGTTTCTTAGTGAATATCATAATATTTTGAGTAAGGAAGATAAATTTTGGATATTAAAATCAAGATAAACTTGGTTAAAATAAGAAGATAAAAATACAAAGTTTTTTCATAGGATGACAATCGTACAAAGATCAATATACAAAATTAGTACAATTAAATCAATAGAAGGGGTTTGGATTGAAGATAAGAGTGAAATTAGAAAATAAGAAAAGTCTTTTTAGTAGAATATTCTAAGATAAGAGGAGACTGAAGTTCTTAATGATAAAATTCTTCAAGATGTACCTTCAGTTATTACAAATGAAGACAATAGGAAATTGATGGAGTCTATTATTCTAGAAGAAGTTCATGTAGCTCTTTTATATTTTAATAAAGGTAAATCCCTAAGTCTAGATGGGCTCTCTCTAGATTTTTACCAACATAATTGGTTTATAGTGAAGGATTCTTTATCGGTGGCAATGGAACAGTCTAGGGTAAAATAATACATACCTTATAAAATAAATGCAACATATCTTACCCTAATTCCAAATAAAAAGGATGTTGACTTATTTGATTCTTTTAGACCCATAAGCCTATGCAATATGACATATAATATTATCTACAAAGTGATGGTGAATATATTAATGTCATTGTTATGCAAAATTATTTCAAAAGAGCAAGGAGAATTAGTGAAAGGGAGACAAATCTTGGACGAGATTATAGTAGCTCATGAAGTTATACATGTTAGATTTTGATGTAATGGCCATAGGGAGATAACAATCATGAGATGTAAAATAATATGAAAGGAAGTAAATCTGATTGAAAACTGAGATATGAATAAATAAAAATGATATAAATAAATATAATGTAGCTATGGAGGAAGTTAACACTCCATTAATAAATCTTCCGATCTACATTGCATCCATAACTACTGGATAGTGATCCATATAGAACTGTACTATGCTCTAAGATACTATGTCCATGTCTCTCCTATATCTATCTAAGAATGAGGCCTTCCTAATATAGGTAAAATATGTTACTTGGCCAACACTCTACCTAGCTATGCAAGGGATAACTTGCACATATACATCTTGCACATTGACACTTGTGCATTTATTAAATTGCATGAAGTAACTAGATAACTTCCCCTAAAGTAATCTAATGTCCTAAGTATGTACCTTGGAAGATACATTTACATGATCCAAATGATGTAATATACTCCATTTATAACACCCCTTTGTATTACATTATTTGGGTATTGAAGACTTTAGTCTTCAATATGGATCTTCTTCTTCTTCTTCTTGAGCCTTGTACTCTTCCTTTGCAATATTTATATCCAGGTTTAGCAGGTAATCTGTGTCTTCGTATGATGTAGATTATGTTGTAGTTGAAACTAAATATTCTTATTGTATTGGATGATCTTTGGCCTGCTCATAGTAGTTTTGATCTAGTTCTTTTTTTGCTGCCCCAGTCTTCATGACATGGTCTCTTTTAGTATGTCTCTTCTTCATTTTTCTTCTTCTCTTTCTATGATTCTAGTTTGATGCTAGTGAAATTTATTGCTTCATGACAATTTAGTTTATCATCACAATAGTATTATTCTTTATTGTTAGCTTGTTTCTTGTGTTGAGTAAGTATAAACACAATTAATGATAGATAAATCATCAGACATTATTCTGGTGAAAATATAACCAATCTATGTGAGTTCCACCATGTTGTGAAGAGGATTTCATGAAGATAATTAATCAATGTTGTAAAGCTACCTTATTTGGCTTCTTTAAGAAATAAGAAGAATTTCTCTCTATCACTAGAGGGTAGATACTCATATCCTTCTAGAGTATCAATTAAGTTTTACGAGTATAATTCTACTTCATGGAGTAGTTCTTTATTATTGAAATATTTTTTCATAATTTCATCCATGATAGATCTCTAAAATAGTGATTCTTGAAAATAGAATCTTGATAGTCTACCTTATAACTTCCTTATTGAATTATATAAGCTTGATTTGAAGAAACCTTTATTAATACTTAGGTTTGTAGGCTTCCTTATGTCTCCCTAGTTTATGAGGCTTAAAATTTAGGTTTAATTTTTATTTTTTGTATTTCCTAGGTTTGTGTTATTAGTTGCCTTGTCGATGTACATATCTTTTATTGCATGGTGGTTTTTATTTCGGTCCAGGTGTCTTGTTGGCTTATCCTTATCCCATATACTTTGGAGTAAGCCTCTGTCACATAATACTTGGATTATGGTTTATATAATGGTTTTATTTAAGTCCTTTGTTAATCAAATTATTTTTAGCTTCGCATTCCATAAAACTAGTAATGAGAGTATTCACACGAAAGCTTATATTTTCCCAACTTGATAACCTTTTCTAGATATTATTATTAAGTTTTGTAGAATGCCTTATGAATCCCTAATAATTTTGGAGTATGATATAGTGATTTTGTAAAATATAGTTTAATTTATGGTTGATTTTGTATAGTTTTGTAAAGATCAAAAATAAACTTTTATAACACCTTATTACTCCTAATTGAACTAAGAACTTTCCCAATTTTTAAGAGGTTTTAATGTTGGATTCATTTTTTCCCTTGTGAGAAATTTTGAGACAAGAAAATTATAAATTTTAAACCTTAAGGAAAAATCTTTAATAACCTCTTTTGTAACCCTTAGGATTTTATTCAAATGTTTCTAATTTCCAATAACCTAGTTTGATGTTATAACCCTTATCACTCCCAAATTTGGAAAATTAGAAAATTAATAATATTTGCAAAATATTAAAGAATTTAATCCAAGTAATATTCCTTATTTCTCTTAAGTTGTATTGCAAATATTAATTTAATTTGATAAGCTATCCCTTAAAGCTTTTGCTTTCAAAAATCTAAATTTTAACCTTAGTTTATAACCCTTATAACTCCAAAAATGAAAGCAATAATAAAATGGGATTAAAACTTACCTTTGGATGCTAAATATGCTCACTGTTCGACACTTATTTTGGTTGGATATTATCAAATTTATCAATGTAAAACGAAGCACATTATTTCATTATATCATTTATGAATATTTATACAATGTATTTGGATAGTCTAAAGAGACGTACCCTTTCATTAATAAACTATTATGCCCATACAATAATAAACTAATATATTATTCTAAAATTCCTCCCATACATTAGGTGGGATAATGTCTTAGGTTCTTGCTCTTTTCATTATTTTTTGAGTAGCTTTGGCTTAGCTAAATACCTCTAGGTCCGTCTTTGGGTTTGTCATCATTCAGTCTATTTCTAGGTCATTTTGCCTCTAGGTCTGCCTATGGGTCGTTTTACCTCTAGGTCTGTTGAGCAAGGTGCAGCAATAGTATTGTCATTGTTGTCAACACAGTCAGATAGATCTGTTGATGCAGTGGACAGGAAGTTCAAAAGCTATTCAGATGCAGAAGATAGGAGTTCAAAGGTTATTTAGAGTATGTACAATGATTTTCCAAGAAGACCGAAGTGGCCCATATTCAAAAGATCAAAGAAAAAAGATAAGTAAGAAAAGTGTCGCGATATCGCGACATATACAGCAGGCAAGAAAAACTGCCATGATTTCGCGACATGTTGGAAGAGAGAAAAGCAGGAAAAAATGTCGTGATTTCACATGTTGAAGAGAGAGAAAAAGTAGGAAAAACTATCACGATTTCGTGACATGTTGGAAAAGAGAGAAAAAGAAAAAAAAACTATCACGATTTCGTGACATGTTGGAAGAGAAAAAGGCAAGTGGAAAAACTATCACGATTTCGTGACATGTTGGAAGAGAAAGAGAAAGCAGGAAAAAGTGTTGCGATTTGACGACAAGTTCGAAGAAAGAGAACAAGTAAGAAAAGTGTTACGATTTTGTGACATGTCACATTTTTGTGACTAAAATAGGAGAGAGAAAGTAAGTTTGAAAAGTGTCATGATATCGTGACATGTCGCATTTTCACGACAAAAGAAAGAGAGGAAGCGTACGAAAGCAGAACTATCGTGATTTCACGATAAAAGTAGAAAGCAAGACTTCGAAAGCAGAAGTGTCATGATTTTGTGACAAAAGCAAAGAAGTAAAGTAAAAAATTAGAAGTGTCACGATTTCATGACAAAAGCAGAGAAGAAGACTTCGAAGGCAGAAGTGTCACGATTTTGCGACAAAAGCAAAGAAGTAAAGTACAAAAGCAGAAGTGTCACGATTTCATGACAAAAGTAGAGAAGAAGACTTTAAAGGCAAAAGTGTCGTGATTTCATGACAAAAGCAAAGAAGCTAAGTATGGAAGCAGAAGTGTCATGATTTTGTGACAAAAGCTAAGTTGAAGACTACGGAGGCAGAAGTGTCGCGATATCGCGACAAAAGCAAAGACAAAGTATACGAAGGCAAAAATGTCATGATATCGTGACAAAAGAAAAGGCAAAGTCTGCGGAGGCAGAAATGTCATGATATCATGATAAAATAATAGAGAAAGCATATAGAGGTGAAAGTGTCGTGATATCGTGACATGTATTTTCGCAACAATAGCAACAAAAGAAGCTACAGAGGCAAAAATATCATGATTTCATGACAGGTCATAAATGCGCAGGTCAAGAAGGAGAACCCGACTGAAATGAGAAGTATGACAGTGGACCGACATAACTACGACATTTACAGGGGCAGTTACAAAATGATTTCATACTGCTAAAATACGAAGAGTGATCAAAAGTCAGTATGGCGGTTACAGGGTCTTTCCAAAATGAAATCATCAAGCGATGGATAAACCGAACATCTTCTTGAGTTGAAGTCGACGAAGATCGATGACAGCCGACTAAAATTAGGGTTTATAGTTGTTATGAAAGCTGACTAAGATTAGTATTTACAACCGACTAAGATTAGGGTTTTCATCATAAAAAATATTGTTATAAAAGGAGGGTTGTTTGGAGAATTGAGAAGATGGTGGAATGTGTGTGAAATACGGTCATTGTGCACAGAGAGCAAGTCATGTCGAATCATGCTAAGTGTGAAATTCACAAAGAGAGCAGAATGTGCAAAAGAGAGAAGACGATCATGAAGTTTGACTATAACGAAGAAGAGTGTGCGGAGTGATTGCGCAGAGAGAGTAGAGTGCGTAGAGAACGCAAAGGTGAAGAAGACCAGTCAGGGTCTTGCAAAAGCAAAGATAAATAAGGGGTTGGTGCTCCTTTCTATTGGTGCAAATAAATAAGGGGTTGGTGCTCCTTTCTGTTGGTGCAAATAAATAAGGGGTTGGTGCTCCTTACAGTGGGTGCTGGTAAATTGATTGTAAAGTTGGTGCTTTGCAGATGCTAGATTTGGATGGTAGTCCAAGCAGTCAATTTTTGAGGAGTAGCCACATTGGTGAACCTCGTTAAATCTTGTGTTGTGTGATGCTCATTTGTTATACTTGCTATATCTAGTAATAAGTTTTAATTACTACGATATTAAGAGCTATAAATTTAAGTTTATAGAGCTACACTGATTCACCCCCCCTCTCAGTGTCATTGTAAGACTAACAATTGGTATCAAAGCTAAGTTCTTGTACAAGCTTAACCAGCTAGGGTGATCTTGGAAGTAACACAATGGCAGGTGGTGAAGGCTTCTCATCAAACAAAGCATCATTGTTTGACAGATCTAATTACATGTTCTGGAGAATCAGGATGTAGACGTATCTCTGTGCTTTGGGATATGACATCTAGGATTTAGTAATTAGTGGATACACAATAAAAATCACTCCTCCAAAAGAGGCTGATGAAAAGAAACTGTTTAAAAATAACTCAAAAGCAAATAATGCTATCATGTGTGGATTAGCAGACAGTGAACTAGTAAAGATCATGAGCTATAAAATGGCAAAAGAAATATGGGACAAACTAAGGAGTATTCATGAAGGAGACGATAAGATCAAGGAGGCCAAGTTACAGACACATCGAGCTCAATTTGAAGCATTAAATATGAATGACGATGAAAACATTGAGGCATATATGCTGAGAGTTAATGGAATCATTAATGCGATCATAGGACTCGGTGAGGATATCGAAGACTCTATCGTCGTGAAAAAGGTACTAAGATATCTTCCTCAAAGGTTTGATTCTAAAGTCTCAGTGATAGAAGAATCTAAAAATTTAAATTATTTTAGTATAGATGAGATGTATGGTTCTTTGACTGCATATGAGATGAGGATAGGAAGATCTAAACCCACAGACAGAGAAACAATTTTAAAGCCCTTAAAAATAAAAATGCAAAACAAGAGTCCGAGGAAGAAGAGACATTAGATGAAATGGAAGCAAACTTTGTTAGAAAACTAAAAAGGAGAAAAGGAAAATATAGAGGAAAGCTACCATTTAAATGTTTCAAATGTGGAGGCATTGGGCATTTTGTGACTAAATGTCCACTTAATGAGAAGAACAAAAATGATGAAGGATCGCACCAAGAAAGAAGTGATTGGAAGAAGAAAATGAATTTCAAAAAAGGCAACTTCAAGAAGAAAATTTTCATCTCCAGGAATGCCAGTTCAACAGAAGACAGCTCCTGTGAGGATTCTAAAGAGGAAACAGGTGAAGCTCTTTTCATGGCATTTGAAGAAGTAAAATCATAAAATGAAGGAGTGAACTCGAAGTATGTGGTGAAAACCCTGAGGCTGAAGTATATCTAGAAGGTGAGTTGATCTCTGCACTTGAAGAGTGGAAAATAGAGAGGAAAAAGAATAAGAAAATTTCAAAAAATCTTGAGGATGTAAACGAAATCATAACCAGTCTAAAAGTACAGACAGAAGAATACAAGAAAATATCTGAAGATCTCGAAGTACAAATTACCATGAAAATAGATTATTGCTGCAAACTAGAAGAAGAGAATGTTGATTTATGGACGCAGATAGAAGAGATGAATCACAAAATTAGTTGCTATCACAAACGCGAAGAAAGTTCTATGAAGCTAGATAATATTATAAATGACTAAAGGCCTGCAGGCATCAAATTTGGTCTGGGTTTCATCGAAGGAGAATCATCAAATGGATCAAAGGCCAAAAATGTAGAATCCATAAAGAATGAAGATAAGAAATAGGTTGATCAAGTAAAAATGTCTCATGCAAAAGAAAGCAATAATGCCAGACATGAAAGGAGAATTAACAATGATGGATTCACCAATGTCACACATCAAAGAAGAAGAATACCTATGGCTCCTACGGCAACATGGCAAAGACCATCACCCAGGTTCAATTATTCCTTTTATGGTTTCTATTTTAAATGCAATGGCTATGGACATAAAATCTCGGACTACAAATATAATGTAAGACCAAGGAATTTCACCCGTAGAAATGCTTTTTCTCCTCCGATGAATTATACGAGTAGAATGTTATAAGCTGTCATAATTTTGGGCACATTGCAAGAAACTGTAGAAGTACATTTGCATCAAATCAGTTTCAGGGAAGAAAATTTCAACCAAATAGGATGAGACAAAATAGAAAACTTCTCGAAAAACATGCACAAGCTATTGATAAGGGAAAGGCAAAACAAGAGCCCAAAACTACTATCAAAATGGAGTGGAAAGAAAAAGAGCGACTTAAGGAAGAAAAGGAATCCTTAATCATACAAACAACATTTAAAGCACAAAATAAATATGTACCATGGATACTTGATAGTGGATGCTCCAGTCATATGACAGGTGACAAACATAAATTTGAGAAGTTATAGAAATATGAAGGTGGTTCAGTAAAGTTTGGAAATAATGATGGATCTAAGATAGTTGGCAAAGGTTCAGTTAAAATTAGTGATAGAAAAATTAAGTTAGAGGAAGTCTTGTTTGTGGATGGTTTGAAACATAACTTGTTGAGCGTAAGTCATATTTGTGATAAAGGTCATGAAGTAGTTTTTAAGAAGTAGGGTTGTGAAGTCAGAAAAACAAACAGTGGAAAATTGATAACAACTGGATCAAGGACATATGGAAACCTGTACATGCTCTCAGAGACTTCAGAATGAGATTTTTTTATTGGACAGGAAGAAGAAAATTGGTTGTGGCATAAGATACTTGGTCATATCAGTTTTGATAATATAGTAAAAATCAACTCAAAAAGGGCAGTGAGAGATATTCCCACCATCAGCAAACTTGCAAACAACATTTGTGCTTCATGCCAAAAGGGGAAGCAAACTAGAGTCACATTTAAAACAAAAGAGTACTACACAAGAAAACATTTGGAACTAATACATACTGATTTATGTGGACCCATGAGAACACAAAGCATAAATGGTGACAAATATTTTATGCTGTGCATTGATGACTATTCCAGAATGACACGGATATTTTTCTTGAAGCATAAATCAGAAGCTTTTGAAATGTTCAAGACTTTCAAAAACCAAGTTGAGAATGAAACAGGAAAGAGGATCAAATGTTTAAGATCAGATAGAGGAGGAGAATTCATTTCAAAGGAGTTTATAGAGTATTGTGAAAAATATGATATTAGGAGACAGTTTTCAGCAGCTAGGACACCTCAGCAGAATGGAGTGGTAGAAAGAAAGAACAGGACAATGCAGGAAATGGCACAGACTATGTTGGCTGAAAATAGAGTAGCAGATAGATTTTGGAAAGAAGTAGTATACTGCGATGTATATCCAAAATAGGTACATGCTGAGAACACATGAAAGAAAAACTCCTTATGAGTTGTGGTTCGGTAAAAGGGCAACAACAAAATACCTCAAATTTTTTGGCAGCAAGTGCTACATCAAAAGAACTAAAGATAATCTTGGTAAGTTTGAATATAGAGAGGATGAAGGTATTTTTGTTGGTTATTCGTCAAAAACCAAGGCTTACAAATGCTACAACAAGAGGCTAAAGAAAATTGTGGACAGTGCCGATGTTAAATTTGATGAAGGTAGAGAACGAGTAATTAGCTATGAAAAGAACTACCCAATTTATGAAGAGGTTATTGAAGGAGATGAGGAAAACGAAATGAAAAAGATATATAAAATTGACTCAGATGATTTAAGTTGTGATTCAAAAGTGGAAGAAAATAAGAAATTCAAAACAGGCAGCTGGCAAAAAAATCGTCCTAGAGAGCAAATAATTGGAGACCCCAAATTTGGTGTTCAGACAAGAAGAAGAGTAGTAAGTAACTACTCTCTATTATCCAACATTGAGCCCAAAAATGTTTTTGACGCAAGCAAAGATGAAAGTTGGATGAAGGCAATAAATGAATAATTAGATCAGACCAAGAAAAACGAAACTTGGGAGTTAGTACCTAGACCTGCAAATAAAAATATAATTGGGACTACATGGATTTTTCGAAACAAATTGAATGAAGACGGACAGGTAGTCAGAAATAAAGCAAGATTGGTATGTAAGGGTTATGCACAATTCGAAGGCATTTTCTTTGAGGAAACTTTTGCACCAGTAGCTAGACTAGAGGTAATTAGAATGTTTTTGGCTTTAGCAGTCTACAAGAATTTCAAAGTTTATCAAATGGATGTGAACTCAGTGTTTTTGAATGGGAAACTTGAAGAAGAGGTTTATATTGAGCAACCAGATGGTTTCCAACTTGGTGATGATCCCAACTTGGTTTGCAAGTTGAAGAAAGCATTATATGGCTTAAATAGGCACCCCGAGCATGGTATGGAAGGCTAGACAACTATCTCACTCAATAAGGGTTTAAGAAAGGTATGGTGGATAGTAATTTGTATGTCAAAACAGAAAATGGGCATCGTATTGTTCTTGTTGTATACGTAGATGATATCATATTTGGCAGCAACAAAGATGAGTCGTGTAAATATTTAGCAAATAAGATGCAGAAATAATTTGAAATGTCAATGATTGGTGAACTTTCGTATTTCCTCGGGTTGCAATTTAATCAAAATAAGAAGGGCATATTTATTTCTCAAGTTAAATATGTGAAAGAGATGTTAAAAAAGTTCACAATGGAGGATTGTAAGCCAGTTAGCACTTCCATGACGATAGGTTGCAAGTTGAGCAAGGATGACAAATATCCACTTGTTGATCAAACCATGTATAGATCTATGATTGGGAGCTTACTCAACTTGACAACTACTAGACCAGATATTTTACAGGTAGTATGCATGGTAGCACAATTTTAGGCTAATCCTAAGGAGACTCATGTGACAGCAGTGAAGAGGATTCTTCGGTACTGTTGGCAATTTTGGGTACTTTGGGTACATTGCCTTTGCTCAAGTGTATAAGTTGTCATTGATGTCAAAAGGCATTTTTGTGTTGATATCAAAAAGAGTGTGATGTCAAAAATATCTTGAGAAGCTTCATAATGTTAAAGGGTTTTTTATTAAAACCATGGTGACAAGGTTAAAGGTTTTTCTTAAAACCATTTGGACTCATTAAGGGTTTTTATTAAAACCAAGCTTAACTTAATGCAAAGGTTTTTACTTCTTGAAAAACCTTGAAGGTCCATGTTTATTATTAATAATTAAATTAACTCAAACCTTTGACAAAGGTCTAAGTTTAATTTATTATTAATAAAATAATAATTATTATTATTTTAATTATTATTAAAGGGTCTTTTAACCCTTAAGCGACGCACATAAAGAATTCATTCGCCGACGTGTTGCCATCGTTGGAGGAGCGCCGACGTCAAACAATTAAGGAGAAATGGCTATATAAGTGGGGATGATTTTCTAAAGTAATGGTACCATCGATCGATGCAATTTCGTAGCTTTGTGTCCTCCGAAAAGGCGATGTTTTTCGCTTGTATTTCGTTGTCCATCCATATTGAATTGCCCAAGCTTTTCTTGCGCTTGACGTCCGGCAGATTGCGTTTCTCTGACATTTGATAAGACTGCGAACTATGTTTTCTGGGAGTTACGTTTTTGGACAGCGCTCATGATGATGGTGGTGGCTTGAGGAAAACGTTTACGTTTTCAAATCCTTGGCGATTGAAGGAAGACAACACATAGGATTACATTATATTTTTCATTGGGCACTTGTGCTCCAATGGTGGTGGTGTGTTGAGTGAAGAAGCGTTGGGCTAGAGGTGCCAAGTTTGACCCATGTTGTGGGCAATTTCGTCTTGGTCGTGATGCACGAGGATAGCAGCAATGAAAGCGCTTTAGCATTTGTGGTGGTGTTATTCATTTTCTCCAAAGGTTGGAGAACTAAGGTTGGCCAAGGTATATCTTTTATTATTTTCTTGGAGTATTTTGAGTTGACTTGGCAAATATAATTGATGGAGGTATAAGGTTAAGTTGTCATATTTTGCTTTGACATTATTTTATTGATGTTTAAAGAAGTGGAGCTAAAAGGTGTAATAAAGGAAGTTTATATTATTGCTCATTTCTTTTTATTCTAACCCTAACTTGGTTGGAAGTTTGAGAGTTGTGTGTGGTGACAGCTTGAAGGTTCAATTATCTTCTACTCCAATAAGGTATGGGCACATTCTTCTTATGAGTATGATTGGTGTATGTTTTCTGAAATAAGGTTGGAGTGAAAAGGTATTCTACTAGGTATCCTTTGGCTAGGTGTAAATCCTATTTTCTGGTTTGTTGAAGACTACTTATGCATTGTTATCCTTAAGGAGAGTTTTTGGTGAATGCATAATTTCTGGTTTGAGATAGTGGAAGCTTTGTGCACTAGGGTTTATATTTGTGAGTCTAGCTACTTGCATTGAGTTGGTGGAACCCTTGGTTGGCTGTTTTGAGTTTGATGGTTGAGTTGCTTCCATAGAGGTTGTTTGATCAAGTTATTGCTTTACTTGATTCATGATATTGGGCTTACTCCATTGAGTTGATTTGAGCAAGTTATTCTTTGCATTTGGTGATATTGTGTTGGTGGCTGTTTTGTTCAAATATCTTTGGAGGGAAAAGGATTTCTACTTGTTTCCTTTTCTTGTGATGATTGGTTGAATGCTTCAAGGTTAATGTTGAGTTGAATGATGTTGGTTAAACCTTGTCTATAAGCATTGTTGTTAAAGCCCTAATTGGTTGAGAAAAGATATTGGTTGTGGAAAGAACATGAGTATCATTGTTATATGAGATATTGCATGGTTGGCAATTGTTGGGTTGTGTTTCATGTTCTTGAGAAAAGCATACTACATCTATCTTATTCTTTTGAGATTGAGATTGAGTTGAGATTGATATTGGGAGTTAAGTATAGAACATATTGAGTCTCTAACAATTCTCTTTATGCTTCTATGAGGTTGATGAATCACATTGGGTCTCTAACAATTCTCTTTGTGGGTTCATGCTAAGCAAGTTTTTCTTGGTGAGCTTGTGAGGTTTTGGACAGGTTCGATGGGGACTTGTGAGCAGGTTTTGGACAGGTTTCGGTGGGGACTTGTGAGCATATTTGGACAGGTCCTAGCAGAGGACTTGTGAGCTAAGTTTTTGAGAGTTCTATCAGAGAACTTGAGGACAGAGGAGCATTGGTTCTTTGAGAAGAACTTGAGGATAGATTTGGCAAGTCTTTGAGAAGGCTTGTGTGCAGAGGATTGATTTGTTCAAGAGTTGGACAGATCTAACAGACAGAGGAAGACTTGTACTAGACCGACTGACTGTGTTTGGTACAGGTTGTTGAGCTGCTGTGGACATGATCATAGAAGGCAGAGGTCTCTTAGGCTAAGCATTGAGGACAGGAGGTCTTCGGTGGAAAGGAGTTCCACGTGCTGGCAAGAGGTAGAGACAGTTGATCTTCTGAGGGATCATATCCAGAGTAGAGGGGAAGGTATCTCCTTTGAGCAGAGGCTCATAAATTTAGATTAGGGGAAGGTATCTCCTTTGAGCAGAGGCTCATAAATTCAGATTGGGGGAAGGTATCTCCTTTGGGCCGAGGCTCATAAACATTGTAATTGGGAAGGTTTCCCAAAGAACTTTGAGATAACTTTTAGAGAAAAGTTTTGTGGACGTAGCCCGACCATTCCGGGTGAACCACGTTAAAATTGGTGTCACTTTGTGGATGATATTGTGCATTGTTTTGATATTGCTTTGGGTATATTGCTTTACTATTTTGAAGTATAAAGGAAAAAGTAAAAAGAGGTCTTATACTTGTTCACCCCCCTCTCAGTATAAGCTTGTGTTCTTCAATTGGTATCAGAGCAGGTGCCTTCGAAAAGTTTAATAGCTTGAAGGAAAAGCTAGTAAAGAACACAATGGATCATTCAAGTGGCAATGCAACACCTATTCTTGATGGGTCAGATTTTGGTCTTTGGAGTGCAAGGATGAAGGTTCATCTAATGGCACTTGGGAATGAGGTTTGGGAAGTGATTGAAGATGAGTACACTATTCCTGAACATGGTCCTAATACTAAAGAAGAAAGGCTCCTACATCACAACAATTCAAAAGCAATGAATGCAATCCTGAAAGGCTTATAGAAAGCGAGATCTCACCAAAGTGATTCACTGCAAGACAGCTAGTGAAATATGGAAACAGTTGAAGGTGGTTCATACAGGTGATACAAATGTCGGAAAGGCCAAGTTGAGACACTTCAAAGGTATGTTTGAACAACTCAAGATGAATGATGATGAAAATATTAGTGACTACATGCTTCGTATGGATGAGGTTGTTAACTCCATGAAAGACTTAGGTCTTGAGCTTGCTGAAAATGATGTTTGTGATAAGATTTTAAGATCTCTTCCTAATAGATTTAGTGAAAATATTTCTGCTATTGAGGAAGCTAAAGATTTGGATAAGTTGAAAAAGGATGAGCTCCATAGTATACTTGCAGCATTTGAGTTGAGAACTCAAGTGAAGGTTGATGTCAAGAAAGAGGCAGCTTTCAAGGCTACCAAGAATTCCAAGGGTAAACAACTTCAAGATAGTGATGAGTCTTCTAGTGATGAAGAGGCATATTACAACAAGAAAGGCAAGTTCTCTAGAAAGCACAAAAGTATGAAAAATATAAGATGTTTCAATTGTGGAAAGTTTGGTCATTATGCTACTGACTGTATTGTTCCCAAGAATGAAAGTGATGAAGATAAACAAGATTCTAAGAGCAAGGATTCTGAAAAGCACAAGCATCACAGGAAGAACAAATATGAGCACAACAATCAAGGAAAGAGGTATTCTCACAAGCACAAGAAGAGTTTCTACCTAGACAAAGCAAGTAAGTGTTCTAGTAGTGATAGTGAAAGTTCTTCAAGTGATGATGAAAATGAGATGTTGTTCATATCGAAAAAAGAGGAAGAACCGAAACATAGATTCATTATCATGAAATGTCTTAGATGTGGAAATTTTGGTCACCTTGAGGATGATTGCACAAATAATGATTTGGTTTCTAGTATGTATGAGGATGCTTCAGAAAACTATAAGGAAGATGCATGTATGGTTTTTGAAAAGGGTAGCACCTCTAGTGATAAGAAATCTGAAAAAGGCTTTGATGATTCAAAAAGCAAACAAATAAAGGGAGGTATCTTGAAAGTGAACTTATTAGTGCTCTTAGTGCTTTGAAAAAGGAAAGAAAGAAGAATGCTAGACTCAAGGATAAGTTAGATGAATGTTGTATGGAGAGAGATGATCTTATAGAAAATCTTGACTTCTCTATAGCTAAGACACAAGAACTCAAGGATGAGTTAGAGTCTAAGGTTCTTGAGTATAGTGAGTTAGAACAGAAAATGGCTTCTTTGAAAGAGGAAACTAAAGAGTACAAGGATAAGCTTTAGAGGTTTCAAGATAGCTCCAAAAAGGTTAAGTCACTCATCAAAGGTCAAAGAAAGACAACAGATAAAATAGGCCTTGGTTTTGTTAAGCCACACAAGGAACAAGTTGGAGAGTCTAGTAAGAGACTCCAAAAGGAAGAGAGTTCTGATGAGGAAAGTATTTCAGAAAATGAGTCCTTGAATGATAGATGCACAAAAATAGAAAACAGAATTCAGAATGAGAAGAAGAAGTTTTCAGACCCTAAGAGGTCAATTAAAGGAAAGTTTCAAGGCAGATGTTTTGCTTGTCACAGGTTTGGTCACATGGCTTCACATTGCATGGCTCAAGTGAAGAAGGTAAATGACAATTTCAGAAGTGCTAGTTACTTTCAAGGGTATTGCTACTCTTGTCAACAGTTTGGGCACAAGGCAGTTTATTGCAAGGCAAATAACAGGAACATGTTTGGTCAAAATAGGTTTGGTCAGAACAGGTTTGGTCAGAACAGGTGGATTCAAAGATCAGGTTTACCTCAGAGAAACAACATCGTCAAGTGTTTCAAGTGCAACAATGAAGGTCACATAATCGAGACGGTGTAGAGCTGAAATTCTAGAATACAAGAACAGGAACAGTGGCATGATCGGGTCCAAGGATCAAGGCATGGACAAGAACAGGGATGAGAACAAGAACAAGAACAGTGACAAGAACAGGAATATGGACAAAGAGTTCAAGAGAAGGCCCGACAAGGAAGTTATAGACGCTGATGATGATCGGTGCCTAATGGGAGTTTTACTCCCACCCCAGAATTAATCACCTCATCGGGAGGTGGGGGAGGGACTAAGCTAAGAGGCTCATTCTTAGTCCCGAGCCCCAAAGGTGGCCCTTTGCCATTGATGACAAAGGGGGAGAGATATGAGTAAGGGGGAGAGCTTCAAAGTGAAGAGGAAAGCTTCAAGTCAGGGGGAGCAAAACTTCAAAGGAAGAATCTCAGGTGTGTGGGCACTAGTTGGGTTGTTAGCACAGTTGGTTTCAGTTTTGGCTCTTGAGAAGTGTTTTCGGTAAAGGTTTGCCATCAATGACAAAGGGGGAGATTGTTGGCAATTTTGGGTACTTTGGGTACATTGCCTTTGCTCAAGTGTATAAGTTGTCATTGATGTCAAAAGGCATTTTTGTGTTGATATCAAAAAGAGTGTGATGTCAAAAATATCTTGAGAAGCTTCATAATGTTAAAGGGTTTTTTATTAAAACCATGGTGACAAGGTTAAAGGTTTTTCTTAAAACCATTTGGACTCATTAAGGGTTTTTATTAAAACCAAGCTTAACTTAATGCAAAGGTTTTTACTTCTTGAAAAACCTTGAAGGTCCATGTTTATTATTAATAATTAAATTAACTCAAACCTTTGACAAAGGTCTAAGTTTAATTTATTATTAATAAAATAATAATAATTATTATTTTAATTATTATTAAAGGGTCTTTTAACCCTTAAGCGACGCACATAAAGAATTCATTCGCCGACGTGTTGCCATCGTTGGAGGAGCGCCGACGTCAAACAATTAAGGAGAAATGGCTATATAAGTGGGGATGATTTTCTAAAGTAATGGTACCATCGATCGATGCAATTTCGTAGCTTTGTGTCCTCCGAAAAGGCGATGTTTTTCGCTGTATTTCGTTGTCCATCCATATTGAATTGCCCAAGCTTTTCTTGCGCTTGACGTCTGGAAGATTGCGTTTCTCTGACATTTGATAAGACTGCGAACTATGTTTTCTGGGAGTTACGTTTTTGGACAGCGCTCATGATGATGGTGGTGGCTTGAGGAAAACGTTTACGTTTTCAAATCCTTGGCGATTGAAGGAAGACAACACATAGGATTACATTATATTTTTCATTGGGCACTTGTGCTCCAATGGTGGTGGTGTGTTGAGTGAAGAAGCATTGGGCGGAGGTGCCAAGTTTGACCCATGTTGTGGGCAATTTCGTCTTGGTCGTGATGCACGAGGATAGCAGCAATGAAAGCGCTTTAGCATTTGTGGTGGTGTTATTCATTTTCTCCAAAGGTTGGAGAACTAAGGTTGGCCAAGGTATATCTTTTATTATTTGCTTGGAGTATTTTGAGTTGACTTGGCAAATATAATTGATGGAGGTATAAGGTTAAGTTGTCATATTTTGCTTTGACATTATTTTATTGATGTTTAAAGAAGTGGAGCTAAAAGGTGTAATAAAGGAAGTTTATATTATTGCTCATTTCTTTTTATTCTAACCCTAACTTGGTTGGAAGTTTGAGAGTTGTGTGTGGTGACAACTTGAAGGTTCAATTATCTTCTACTCCAATAAGGTATGGGCACATTCTTCTTATGAGTATGATTGGTGTATGTTTTCTGAAATAAGGTTGGAGTGAAAAGGTATTCTACTAGGTATCCTTTGGCTAGGTGTAAATCCTATTTTCTGGTTTGTTGAAGACTACTTATGCATTGTTATCCTTAAGGAGAGTTTTTGGTGAATGCATAATTTTTGGTTTGAGATAGTGGAAGCTTTGTGCACTAGGGTTTATATTTGTGAGTCTAGCTACTTGCATTGAGTTGGTGGAACCCTTGGTTGGCTGTTTTGAGTTTGATGGTTGAGTTGCTTCCATAGAGGTTGTTTGATCAAGTTATTGCTTTACTTGATTCATGATATTGGGCTTACTCCATTGAGTTGATTTGAGCAAGTTATTCTTTGCATTTGGTGATATTGTGTTGGTGGCTGTTTTGTTCAAATATCTTTGGAGGGAAAAGGATTTCTACTTGTTTCCTTTTCTTGTGATGATTGGTTGAATGCTTCAAGGTTAATGTTGAGTTGAATGATGTTGGTTAAACCTTGTCTATAAGCATTGTTGTTAAAGCCCTAATTGGTTGAGAAAAGATATTGGTTGTGGAAAGAACATGAGTATCATTGTTATATGAGATATTGCATGGTTGGCAATTGTTGGGTTGTGTTTCATGTTCTTGAGAAAAGCATACTACATCTATCTTATTCTTTTGAGATTGAGATTGAGTTGAGATTGATATTGGGAGTTAAGTATAGAACATATTGAGTCTCTAACAATTCTCTTTATGCTTCTATGAGGTTGATGAATCACATTGGGTCTCTAACAATTCTCTTTGTGGGTTCATGCTAAGCAAGTTTTTCTTGGTGAGCTTGTGAGCTGATTTGGACAGGTTTCGGTGGGGACTTGTGAGCGAGTTTTGGACAGGTTTCGATGGGGACTTGTGAGCAGATTTGGACAGGTCCTAGCAAAGGACTTGTGAGCTGAGTTTTTGAGAGTTCTATCGGAGAACTTGAGGACAGAGGAGCATTGGTTCTTTGAGAAGAACCCGAGGACAGATTTGGCAAGTCTTTGAGAAGGCTTGTGTGCGAGAGGATTGATTTGTTCAAGAGTTGGACAGATCCGACAGACAGAGGAAGACTTGTACTAGACCGACTGACCGTGTTTGGTACAGGTTGCTTGAGCTACTGTGGACGTGATCATAGAAGGCGAGAGGTCTCTTAGGCTAAGCATTGAGGACAGGAGGTCTTCGGTGGAAAGGAGTTCCACGTGCTGGCAAGAGGTAGAGACGAGTTGATCTTCCGAGGGATCATATCCAGAGCTAGAGGGGAAGGTATCTCCTTTGAGCAGAGGCTCATAAATTCAGATTGGGGGAAGGTATCTCCTTTGAGCAGAGGCTCATAAATTCAGATTGGGGGAAGGTATCTCCTTTGGGCCGAGGCTCATAAACATTGTAATTGGGAAGGTTTCCCAAAGAACTTTGAGATAACTTTTAGAGAAAAGTTTTGTGGACGTAGCCCAGCCATTCCGGGTGAACCACGTTAAAATTGGTGTCACTTTGTGGATGATATTGTGCATTGTTTTGATATTGCTTTGGGTATATTGCTTTACTATTTTGAAGTATAAAGGAAAAAGTAAAAAGAGGTCTTATACTGTTCACCCCCCCCTCTCAGTATAAGCTTGTGTTCTTCAGTACCTCAAGGGTACTATGGAGTATGGATTATGGTATCTGAAAGGTAAAGACTTCACCCTTATTTTGTATTCAGATGTAGATTGGGTAGGAGGTGTTGATGACAGAAAGAGTACCAGTGGAGGTGCATTCTATATTGGATACAGATTGGTCGCATGACATAGTATGAAACAAGATTAAGTTTATTTATCGACAATAGAGGTAGAATATATTGCAGCGACAACATGTTGTACGTAGGTATTGTGGATGAAACAAACCCTGAAAGATCTTGGTATTAGATTTAGTGAGCCAATATCAGTTAAGTGTGATAACACCAGTGCCATTAACATCTCCAAGAATCCGGTTATGCATTCATGCACAAAACTCATTGCTATCAGGTATCACTTTTTGAAGGAGAAAGTTGTGGAAGGTGAGGTTAAGTTGGATTTTGTTCCAACTATAGAGCAAGTAGCAGATATCTTCACAAAACCATTTCCCAAGGAATTTTTTGAGTACCTTCACCATAAATTGGGAGCTGTCACACTTCCCAAGAATTAACTAGCTGTAGGGATCACATTCTCAGGGGGAGCATTTAAGTATTTGATTATCTTTTTTCTCATGTTCATGATTTTTTCTAAGTGTAATAATTTTTTCTTGAGAATGTTGTGCATGGACTCAGGGGGAGTCTGCAGTAGCCCTTTGGTATTATTGTCAAATGGGGATAAGAGTTACAAGAAATTGCACATGTGTTGCCAAAAATTCCAAAGGGGGAGATTGTTGAGCAAGGTGCAACAACAGTATTGTCATTGTTGTCAACACAGTCAGATAGATCTGTTGATGCAGTGGATAGGAAGTTCAAAAGCTATTCAGATGCATAATATAGGAGTTCAAATGTTATTTAGAGTATGTACAGTGATTTTCCAAGAATACTGAAGTGGCCCATATGCAAAAGATCAAATAAAAAATACAAGTAAGAAAAGTGTCACGATATCACGACATATACAACAGGCAAGAAAAACTGTCATGATATCATGACATGTTGGAAGAGAGAGAAAAAGCAAGAAAAACTGTCACGATTTCACGACATGTTGAAGAGAGAGAAAAAGTAGGAAAATTTGTCGTGATTTTGCGACATGTTGGAAGAGAGAAAAAGCAGGAAAAACTGTCACAATTTTGCGACATGTTGGAAGAGAAAAAGGCAAGTGGAAAAACTGTTGTGATTTTGTGACATGTTGGAAGAGAAAGAGAAAGTAGGAAAAAGTGTCATGATTTCATGACAAGTTCGAAGAAAGAGAACAAGTAAGAAAAGTTTCGTGATTTCGCGACATGTCGCATTTTCATGACTAAAATAGGAGAGAGAAAGTAATTTTGAAAAGTTTCATGATATCGTCACATGTCACATTTTCACGACAAAATAAAGAGAGGAAGCGTACGGAAGCAGAACTATCATGATTTCATGACAAAAGCAGAAAGCAAGACTTCAAAAGTAGAAGTGTTGTGATTTTGCAACAAAGCAAAGTAAAGTACGGAAGCAGAAGTGTCACGATTTTGTGACAAAAGCAGAGAAGAAGACTTTGAAGGTAGAAGTGTCATGATTTCACGACAAAAGCAAAGAAGTAAAGTACGAAAGCAGAAGTGTCTCAATTTCACGACAAAAGCAAAGAAGAAGACTTCGAAGCCAGAAGTGTCACGATTTCATGACAAAATAAAAGAAGCTAAGTACGGAAGCATAAGTGACGTGATTTCATGACAAAAGCTAAGTTGAAGACTACAGAGGCAGAAGTGTCGCGATATCATGACAAAAGCAAAGACAAAGTACACGAAGGCAGAAATGTCGTGATATCGCGAAAAAATAAAAGACGAAGTCTGTAGAGGCAAAAATGTTGCGACATCATGATAAAATAATAGAGAAAGTGTACGGAGGCAAAAGTGTCATGATATCGTGACATGTATTTTCATGGCAACAGCAACAAAAGAAGCTACAGAGGCAGAAATGTCACGATTTCATGACAGGTCATAAATGCGCAAGTCAAGAAGGAGAACCCGACTGAAATGAGAAGTATGAGAGTGGACCGACATCACTACGACATTTACAAGGGCAATTATAGAGTGATTTCATACTACTGAAATATGAAGAGTGATCAAAATTCAGTATGGCGATTACAGGGTCTGTCCAGAATGAAATCATCAAGCGATGGATAAATCGAACATCTTCTTGAGTTGAAGCCGACGAAGACCGATGACAGCCGACTAAAATTAGGGTTTACAGTTGTTATGAAAGCCGACTAAGATTAGGATTTACAGTCGACTAAGATTAGGGTTTTCATCATAAAAAATATTGTTATAAAAGGAGAGCTATTTGGAGAATTGAGAAGATGGTGGAATATGTGTGAAATATGGTCATTGTGCGTAGAGAGCAAGTCGTGTCGAATCATGCTAAGTGTGAAATTCGTAAATATAGAAGAGTGCGCAAAAGGGAGAAGACGATCATGAAGTTTGACTGTAACGAAGCAAAGTGTGCGAAGTGATTGCGCAGAAAGAACAGAGTGCACAGAGAAAGCAAAGGTGAATAAGACCAGTCAGGGTCTTGCAAAAGCAAAGATAAATAATGGGTTGATTCTCCTTTCTGTTGGTGCAGATAAATAATGGGTTGGTGCTCCTTTCTGTTGGTGTAGATAAATAAAGGGTTGGTGCTCCTTACAATGGGTGTTGGTAAATTGATTGTAAATTTGGTGCTTTGTAGAGGTTGGATTTGGATGGTAGTCCAAGCAATAAATTTTTGAGTAGCCACATTGGTGAACCTCGTTAAATCTTGTGTTGTGTGATGCTCGTTTGTTATACTTGTTGTATCTAGTAATAAGTTTTAAATGTTGCGATATTAAGAGCTGTAAATTTAAGTTTATAGAGCTACACTTATTCACCTCCCCCTCTCAGTGTCATTGTAAGACTAACAAGGTCTACCTATTGGTAATTTTACCTCTAGATCTACCTCTCTATTGTTTGCCTCTGGGTCATCCTTTGGGTCTAAGTAAAATAAGTACTTTTTGAGTACTTAAGCAAAAGTGGGTCATCCCTCACTTTGCTTTAACAATAATGAATGTCCTTATTGTAATATTCTCATCCTACTGATTTTCATAGATAACCAGCTACTGCAACCACCATATGTGATAGAGTAGATCACTACATATGAGGTTCACTATGTTGTTAGGTATGTTCCCCCTCTCAAGGTGAAACTTGTATCATGATGATGGTGGATGGTCGCTCCTGATGAACAAGAGAGAAATCCTCAGTTTCCTCCTTGTCGTTAGTTTTGGCAACATTCCCTTGTTGTTGGTTTTGTGGTCATACTTGGTTCCAATCCCCCTTGTTCTTAGGATGTGGTCCTCTTTGCTTAGTATTCTTGTTACTCAAATCTCCTTGAGTAAAATAATTGTACCAACATTCATGCAAGTCATGTCCCTTTTTACCACAAATAAAATAACTTTTTTGTGGTTTGTTGGGATTTTGTTTACTTTGGATTTACTGGTTCATCATCATGGCATGCTCTTATTCATTTGAGTTCTCATGGAATGCTTCCTCTTTTTGCAATAGATTGACCAATTATTCAAAATTTGGCTTCTATTGTAGGATGTTCAAGGTTGTCACAAAGGTGCGATACAACTCCAAGAGTGCTCTTAGGACAATGGATACCAGGAGTTTATCTTCCACAATATCACCTAGTGATTGTAGGGAGGCACAGAGCGTCACTACTCAATGAAGAAATGACTCTAATTTATTGCCACCTTTCAACCTTAGAGTGTGCAAATATCCTTGAAGATGAAGAATTTGATTTTTGTTATTTGACTCATATACTTGTTACGACTTCATCCACATGGCAGTAGAAATATTAGCATCCTGAACATGAGGTTGGACATCACCCAAGATACCAAGTAATAGGATCATACAAGCCTTATGGTTTTGTTGATCAAAATTCTCTTGATGTTTTCTTGTTGTTTATGGATGTTGCTCAGTCCCGATAATAATCTCCCATAAGCCTTCGAATTCAAGAATGACTTGAATCTTCATTTTCTAGGCCACATAATTGTCACCTTTGAGGACTTGAGAATCGAAAAGAAAATTTTTGGAGCAATCGATTGCACCATTTCACTTGGGTAAAATATTCACCGTCACCCTTCTTTTTTTTGTTAATTGGATTTTATAAATATTAAATTTATAAATTTAAATTCACAAATATAAAATATATAAGGTTTAATAAAGTTACTTTATTTTTATATCAGTAACTCTATACTAGTAACTTAATAAAGTTACTTTATTTTATATTTAAAGTTACTAAAAGCTATATAAAATATAAATTTATATTATATTTTATAAAGTTAGTGAAATTTATATATTCCCTTTGTGTGCGCACAAAAATTATGTTATGGCTTAGTTAATAGGTGACCAAGTTCCTTTTAATAATGTTTACCCTTTTTCAAATTTGTGATTGATCTTCTAAAATTTGGCGTTGATGACCAATTAGTGATGATATTCTTCCTTCGAACCATAAATGTTCAATGCTCTATTTTACTACTTTTATTCAGACCTGCTAGGGCTCCAAACACAATCAAAATAACCAAATCCAAATACTCCTTAGCGATATTGCACTGTAGTGCTCAAGGGTTACGTTTTGACTGCAGGTTACATTTTTTTCCTGGCCACGTCATGGGTCCTGCGACACTATTTCTTCTCACAACACACACGTCTCCTTTGGCATCCGAAAATACACAATGATGATAAATATTTTTATTTTGCTAAGGTTTGAACGACTTCGTTTGGGTGGACGTTTAAGACTCCTTTTTCAACTTCCTAAAATCGATGACGGTGATCGCAAGAAGATACACAAAGTTTTTTATATTTCCTAGGTTTTGGCTGCTTGAATTGAAGGTTGATGACACTATGTTGTTTATGCACATGGAATTCCTTGACATGCAGTCGTGTCCTCTATTAAAAACATAGAAAACACAATGAAACATGTTCTCACCAGGTTAATTAGACTTGAAATTTTATTATATTATACCACACACATCATACACGCTTCTCAAGGCTATCAGGTTGATGGGTTTAAAAATATAAATTGGTCCAAAACCAGGAATCCATTGCGTGAATGGGATTCAATATTATGATCTCGAACTAGTGAAACTGACAAGAGGCTGGGCTCAAAAGTCAATTGGTTGGGTTAAATTTTTTTTTTGGGGCATTGGATGTACCACTTATTCACAGGTCTTAATGGAAGATAAGGAAGTTTCTTACCTGGTGCTCTGATACCATACCAAATTTATCAATGTAAAATGAAGTATATTATTTTATTATATCATTTATGAATATTTATACAATGTATTTGGGTAGTCTGAAGAGATGTACCCTTTCATTAATAAATTATTATGCCCATACATTAATAAACTAATGTATTATTCTAATATATATAACAATAGTATAAAGGTTACTCTTGGTGTTGAAATCAATGGATATTCCTTGTCTTCAATGCTAAATGAAGGGAGTTAAAGTCCCCTTTGACCTACACTTTCTTCTCCCTTGTATGGTGTTCCTTCTCCATCTTGAAATGTATTGTCTCCTTCTAAAATTAGGCACTGGTTTATGACAATGCTTTAAATGCACTTCTTACACAAATGAGTGTTGGACATTTGAGGTAATTTGAGATATTTTATGTTGTCATTGATGTCACATGGATCATTGATGTCACATGGATCACATTTGTTTTTGGTGGCAAAAGCATTTCATAGATAATCATCTATGATATTTCGTAGATCATTGGATATATACAAGGTTTTTATGAAAACCAAGGCAGGCAAAATAAAAGGTTTTATTTAAAACCATGGTGGGCTTATGTGGAAAGAGTTTTTCTTAAAATCCAAGGTGGAATTTTGTTTCATTGAAAAAGGACCTCCGGTGATGAAGATATTAAAGTTTAAAGTTTAAGTTTAAATTAATGGAGGGCCGACCTATGTGCAATTAATGGAGGTTGGCATATATATATATGTAAAGGTTTCAATTTATTTCAGAAAGGGGGCATATTATATATCGTCGAAAGCTTATTTCGAGGGCTATTTGACTAAATTATTTAGAAGAAGAAACAAGGTGTGTAAAGAGGTATTTTTGATTTTACAAAGGGATTCCAAAAGTGAATTTTGCCTTGTTCTTTTTCAAGAGGATTAATTCTTTCATGAGGTGACAAGGTATGCAATATTGTGATTTATTTTATTTTATGGTATAAGTGGTTTTGGGAGTGAAAAGGTTATGCAATGTTTTGATTTATTTTATTTTATGGTACAAGTGGTTTTAGGAGAGATAAGGAAGTTGTGCAATTAAATGCCTTGGTGATGATTATTGAAAAGTGGAGTAATGTTGATTATTTTGTGATCTACTAACCCTTCTGAATATTGGCAAAAGAATTTTGTGACTATGACAGATTTACAAAGAGGTTTTTTCATCTTCATAAAAGGTCTGGGCACATTCTCCTATTGATTGTTTATGGTGGTTGATTTCTGAAATATCATTGGAGAGAAAAGGATTGATTGTGGTTTCTTTTTTGAAAGTGATTGGTTTAATGCTTCAAGGTTTTCTAGTTTGAGAGTTGAGGTTAAACCTTGTTTTATAAGCATTGTTATTGAAGCCCATTTGTTGTGAAAGAACTTGAGTTAGAAAAGAACATAAGTATCATTGTTATGTGAGATTTGTGGTTGAGCATTATTGGAAACATTTGAGTTGGTTGATACATACTTGGACTAGGGTTGTGTGAGAGAGAGTTGTCCCTTATGGTGATTGGTTGAGTTGAGTTGATTGAGCCTAGTCAAGTGATATGTGAAGTGATTGTTCAAGTCCTATGAAATAAACTATACCATTATTCTGATTTGGGTTGAGAGTAAGATTAGAACATATTGAGTCTCTAAAAATTCTCTTTATGCTTCTATAAGATTGACTTGAGTTGATTTGAGATTGATTTGAGTTGATTTGAGTTGATATTGATATTAGAACATATTGAGTCTCTAACAATTCTCTTTATGCTTCTATGAGTTGATTTGATTTGAGTTGAGTTGAGATTGATATTAGAACATATTGAGTCTAACAATTCTCTTTATGCTTCTATAAGTTGATTTGAGTTGAGATCATTGTGGATCATTGTTGTCATCCATTGAAGAGTACATTGCCATTCATTGTTGAGTTAATTTTGAGTACTACTTGAGCATGATTGATTGAGCCTTTGATAAGGCCTTTGGGACAGATTTGAGGATAGTTTTGGGATAGATTTGAGGATAGTGTTTGGACAAGTTCTTAGTGAGCTTGTTGGATCAGATTTGGGCAAGTTCTTGGTGAGCTTGCTAGAGCATATTTGGGCAAGTTATTGGTGAGCTTACTAGAGTATATTTGGGCAAGTTATTGGTGAGTTTGCTAGAGCAGATTTGGGCAAGTTCTTGGTGAGCTTGCTAGCATAGATTTGACAAGTTTTGTGTGAGCTTGTTAAGCAGGTTCTATGTGAGCCTATTGATCAGGTTCTTAGCCTATTGATAGAGCTTTAGAGGTGACAAAGTACAGATAATAGAGTCTCAGTGGATATAGATCCAACAACCAACATAGTTGAAGACATATCTAAGTGAGGAGTCTTCAAGTGGAGAGAGGTCCACCAGTTAGTGTAGCAGAGATACAAAGTCTTCTAGAATATCACATAGCCAGAGCAAAAGGGGAAAGAGTTCTCCTATGGAAGAGATCCATGAAATTGAGATTAGGGGATCAACATCTCATTTGGAAAGAGATCCATAAACATTGTAATTGGGAGTGATTCCCAAAGAGATTGATTGAGAAAGTTTTAGTAAAATATTTTCTCTGTGGAGTACCTCAAATTGGGGGGACCACATTAAATATTGCATCTCAATTGTGTGTGGTGACTTGTGCTCTTGCTTACTACTACTATTTGAGTTTTTAATGCACACTGCTATATTTAATTATTAAGGACATTAATTGATATTGGTTTGGAAAGAAAGTAGAAAGTGGTATTATACTATTCACCCCCTCTCTCAGTATAAGCTTGTGTTATTCAATGAGCTATGTATTTCCTTCCATATTTCTTGTTTGACCTCCTTGGTACCTTAAATAGGATGAGCTTTGTGCACTTTCTGGCAAGTATCAGTTGAAACATTTTTGTAGATGTCTTCAACTTAAACCTCACAACGATGAGGTTAGTGGTAACCTCCCATGATTTGTAACTCCACCCAAGCATGTGTAATGTCTTCCAAGCATGTGTAATGTATTCTTAGTGAGCGCTTGAGTCTTCACATATGTTGGAGAATATAGAGCATCTGTGCCAAGTGGCACTCAAGGCTTATGCATGTAATCCTTTCTTGTAACGTTTCTTAGAGCCTTTATCTTGCATTCTATATAAACTTACCTTATTTCTTGAGATGGAAGTAATCTCCCAATATCCTTGCTACTTCTACGTATGGGCTCTTGGATATTTGGGGCTCCTCCATAGTGGTCGTATGAACTCTTGGATCTTTGGTGCTCCTCTAGGTTGGTTTTATTGGCTCTTGGATCTTTGGCACTCCTCCATGGTGATTGTATGGTAGCTCCTTATAGTCTTCAATGGTAGACATTATCCTTTCATTATCCTATGTTATATGCTACTGGTTCATTTTCATAATAGATAAATGCTTCTATTTTGCTTTATTTTGATAATGCTTCTCTTACATAGATAATTTTTTCTTGTAGGCTACTCCTCTACATAATATTCGAATTATTTTAGCTCCTTATTATGCTTCCAATGTTGTAGGTGATATGTACTCTTTTAGGGCTTGATTTGAATATTGAAAATTGATGTTTGTAAACACCTTGAATCCTTTGATGTATGGGCACTTCAGTGGCTCCTTTCTTTTGTTGGATGAAACATCCTTGTTGCCCCATGTAGATAATACTTTTTTCCTTCTAAAGGAACAAAAGTGGTACTTTTGTAATATATAGGTTTTGCACCAAAATGAAGAGTTTTATTTACGTAATATTTTTCATTTTCTTGGATGATAGATGATCCAAGTTAATGTTATTTTTGAATAGGAATTCCTTCTCTCTGCACTGAAATAAACCTTTTATAATTTTCTTGAATCTTGAGACTTCCAAGATCTCAATTTGAGTCTTCCTTCAAGGATTTCAATGGTGTTTTTATTCTTCACATTTTACTTCCAATGGTGGCTTCTATTGGCCACAAAAGTGTTGTAGATTTGTACTGATTTATATGCTTTCAATAACATAAATTAATTGAGATAACAAGTTAACAAATCAACTAGTATAGTGCTTAACAATGCACCCTTTAATGGTAACAATAATCTCACCTTATTACTCCACTAATATCTTCAAAACGCACTTAATAATTTTACTGCAACCTTTCAAGAATAATATAAAATGAACCCATGCATATATCACTACAAACACAGTGGTAGGATCAAGTCTTCTTTTCTTCTTTTTTTTTTCAAAGTAGAAGATAATGTAGTTGATAGATAACTCTAAAATATAACCAACCCCTAATGCGCAAATGAACCTTTTATTTTTGCACTTTTTAATACTGTAATTTTGCTTTCTCTTCTTGCAACTTTAATCTGAATAGGGTGATCCAATGAATCTAATAAGTAATCTAATTAATGAGTTAGCTAGCACCAATAGTTGCATACCTTTTTAAAAGCTTCTGTAGCTCATTTGTTGCTTCTGTAGAGGATGTAGATCTTGGTGTCTAAGATCATCTAGTTGCTACTTCAAGTAGGATCTTGTAGCTTTTTGTAGACTGTCTTGAACAACTCCTTCACCAAAATATGATTTCAAATTTTCTTTCATGAGACTAAGATTTGGTGCCTTGTTCTCCTCCTTCTGCTATTGATTTGGATAAGTTTTTGTCTCTGAAGTGGTGAATTCTTTTTGTGAGAGGCGATATTCAAATCTCCTATATTTGGTGAACTTCTTCTATCTTCAAGTATTCTTGTCAAATTTTGACTTCAAGTAGGATCTTCTTCTCAATATTCTAAATATCTTGAGGTCTTTCACTAGATTCTTCTTCTGGGATTTGTCACTCCTTGCAAAATTCTTCTTCTAGAATTTGGCACTCCTTACCAAATTATCCTTCTCTTGGGCTTGTTGTCATATGATGATAATTGTTCTAAGTCCTTCAATATCAGGTGCTTCTCCTCAGTAGTGGATTTTTCCAATGAGTTCTCCTTTAATGATTTCTTCAATATGGCTCTCCTAGCCTTTTACTAGATGCTTGATGAGACCTTCCCAAGGTATTTGATCTTGTAGCTTCTTTTGGTCTTTCCTTGAGATCTATTCAACATTCTACTCCTATAAGTGTTGGTGGTGAGATCTTCTTTTGGATATATAATTCTACTACTTTTGGATTTGAGCAAAACTCTCCTAGTCCTTCTTCTTCCAAGTCTAGAGGTCCTTCAATGAGATATTCTTCTAATCTCTTTTTCTTCAGGTGTTGAATTGATTCTGAAGAAGGTGCTCTTCCTAAATTTCTTGTAGAAATTTTCCCAACTCACTAAATCCGATTTTATTGCAACAAATATGTTAGTACTGAAATCTTAATTTGCTTTTAAAATACATATTCTCTTCTAAAGTCTTCTTAATAATTAAGGCTATTGTGGCCTTTATTTCAATATCAAGGCTTCTATGGTTATCAAGGCTTATGTGGGCTCTTTCAGTACCAAGACTACTATGGCCTTTTCCAGTATCAAGGCTTTTGTGGTCTTTTCAGTATCAATACTTTTGTGGCTTCTTCTTCAAGGCTTCTATGACCTGTTCTTCAAGGCTACTATGGCATTTTTGTATCAAGGCTTCTATGGCCTATTATTCAAGGCTACTATGACCTTTTTATATCAAGGCTCCTATGGCTTATTTTTCAATTATGAAGTAATTCAATGTAGAAATGAAGATCTTCAGTCTCCTAAATTCATCACAACTATTCTCTAGAAGTCTTCTTCCATAGTGTTATCTTGCACAAGGAACTAATATTTGCACTATGAGGGCATGCCGATCTTCAATGAAGTTAGAGTCTCCTAGATTTGTGTTGTAGGAGTACCAATCCTATAAGAATTAATTATCTACAACAAAAGAAACTTTGGGTAACAGTTAACAAGTTCTAGATATCCTGGATTATCTTCACTAGATGATTTGTCAATCTAGTGGATTGGATGTTGAGTCCTAATCTTCACGAGTTTTTCTTGTAAATCTATGGAAAGACTCTAGTCAAATTCAATATTAGTATTTTTTGGAACTGATATTTTTTTATTCATCCCTTGTGACTCTCCCTAATTCTACCATCTAGATTCTTTTGAGAGTTTTTGAAAATGACTGATCCAATAGTGCATTAGGTTGACAAAAAAATTAGGCTCAATAATAATGATGGTATTCCTATTGACCTACTATGTCTAGATATATCATAACTCTGATACCACTATTATATTTTGATGTAATGGCCACAAGGAGATAATAATCATGAGATGCTGAATAATATGAAATAAAGTAAATCTTCTTGATAACTAAGATATGCATAAATAGAAATTATATAAATGAATACAATGTAGTTATGGATAAAATGAACACTCCATTAATAAAGCTATTGATCTACATTGCACCTATAGACACCAAAATATAGCCAATTTTCATCCTTCTGTATCCTCAAATCATAGTCGTCCGTTATATATATATGAGTTTATTTAATATATACATAAGTATTAATATTTTATATTTATATTTATATATATTTAATAAATATATGTTTATATAAATAAATCCTAGCCATCCACCACATTTTAATCTCATCCATCCATCCATCTCAATCCATGTCACTTTCCCAAGCTTAATCTCCACCCTTCCTCATGTTTTAATCTCGATCGCCCATTTTGTGTCATCAAAACCCTAACATGTTCAAGGGTAGATTATAAAAAGTGATTCACTTTGATGAATCAAGGTCCACAAAAATTCTTGAAAGGTCTTGAATTTTAATTTTCCTTATCCTTTTTTCCATCATCTTCTTCCCTCACCTCCACCATCGCACACACCGCCAAACTCTCATGAACAAAATATGTTTTTGCTTCATCCCTATCCACCCTCGAATGCCTCCCAGAGTTTGTAGAATGTTGCTAAGCATTTCTAGAATACTATTGGGTGTTCAGAGCCATAACCAAATACCTCTAGATATTTATCAAAGTATATTTATAATTTGTAATCCCTCGGATGCTTTCGGGTGCTCATGCAACCATCAATAGTAGAAACAAGAGCAGAAGCTAGCATTAATAAGGTAAAAATATGTGTTGCATCATTTGGTTATATTTTTGCATTTATGTTTACAGTTTTATATTACAACATCTAGGGTTTACAAGTTTTATATTTTAGAGATCCTCATGTTGTGGATCCCTCGTAGGTGCTTTTAACCCCTTTTATGTTTTTTTTCTATTATAATTGTAGGAATCATGTTTTTGGAAGCTCTTACAACTAGGGTGGTCTTGTAGGGATATACAAGCCCATCCACACTCTTGTTTGGATCAAGGATGATCCAGAAGACACCAATTGTTCAATGAACTAGGGGTTTTTAAATCCTATTATTATAAATATCTATATCTAAAAGCATTTGTAAAACCCTATATTAGGGCACATTCATTGTACAACTTGAAGATCTACCTATATTAATAAAATGATCATTCATTGTGTGCATACTTTTTGTATTAATATGATTTTTGTATTCTATATTTGTATTGGTTTCATTTTAATTTATCTTGTCACAAATTTTTGTTTATGTTTCTATATGACAGGTTCTAGAAGTTTGATCACATAAAAATCGCAAAAACGAAGGTTTATGGAAGTTGTAGAAGTTGATCAAATATCGTGCGAATGCCTTACAAAATTCGAGGGATGCCCTACAGTGTTTAATAAATACTCTATAACATTATAGAGACTCTAGGTGGCATTCAATAGAGTGAGGAAGAAATACGTAGGCTTCCTGGTAAGCCTGGTTCTAACCCTAACTCATTTTTGGTTTTTAGTTCCTGCTTTTAACAGTGAAACTAACAAAAGAAAATCATTCATTTTCTATTTAAAGTAGTTCAATTTTTATTTTTATTTTAGACATTTACATTCTTCATATAGATTGCATATAGAGTAGAATTACATTCATGCATTCACTATAGATCAATTAATTTAGATTTTTGTAGCTTTATGGTGTATTCACTTACTATTTTGTATGTTGTTTGCATTTGAAATAACAAAAGCATAAATAGTTGCATAGTAGGGTTGAAAGCTTCCATTTTTATTTTTCTAAGTTGGAACAAGATCGTAATACCTAAGTATACTCCCGCTGTTGGAATCACTTGATGATTCAGGGTGGGTCTTAACCAATGTACCTCTAAATTATTTTGAGGAGATTAGTGTTAATGTTCTTGGCTTCTAGCTTAGACAAGTGAAATAGGGTATTTCCAAAATTAAGTGAAGACAATAGAAAACATAAATCTTAAAATTAATCACACGCATTGAACGTTTCACAATAAACAATAGTGAGTTGGATTTCATCACCAACCATTATTCAAGATCGACGATGGTGGGCTTCACCTCCATCCATAATCTTGTCCATAAAAACCATAATCACCCATGAGAAAACTTTTTGGATTTCATCACCATGAAGAATCTCATTTACTAGCCAGCTTTAGATTCCACCTTGCATAATAGGTTAGTTTAGCACATTTGCAACACACAAACCTCATAAAAGAAAAAAAAATGTTACAAAACACAGGATTGAATTTCTTGTTTGATTCTATGTGATTTCCATTTGCATTTTATTTCTGTGCATTCTACACTCACCATTCCCAACCGAATCATTAGCTTATGGTTTCAACTCGAAGCCAAGTAAATATTTTGATTCAAACATCCATCATCAAAACCACTTCATCCATGGAGTGTTCCAAATATTCCCCTACCACTTTTGTGGTTAATCCTACCAGTGTGATACAAACAAGTTGTTCTGGTTTTTCTACGAGACAAACACACACTATGTATACCTCAAATACTAATGTATTACATAGAGCCACCAACACCCTCATTCCAAAAATTGAGCCATCATCTCCCACCAATCCTAACATCACCCACATAGATATGGGTAAAGTGGAAGCTTTTTGAAGATCCATCAACCCTATTCTAGAGCAAATCAATAGCCCACCCATGCATGATCTTTCTTCTCAGTAGGAACTTACCCACTTGCAGCCTTCTAGTTTCACCCAAGTGTATAAAAATCCTTTTTTTGATGTTTTATCTACACCTTCCCATTATTTGTCTCTTCCACAATATTCATGTGTCCAAAGCACTTCCATTCCATCTTCCTACACCACGACTTATGGAAATTCATTGTATAAAGCACATGTCAATTCTTCTTCACAAGTGCTAGTTTCTACTGCATCCAATGTCCCTCATTTAGTTACAATTCCCATTGCAACTTATCCTCCACCCACTTCATCCATTCCCACATCCACATAATCTATCTCAAATATTGCCATATAATAATCATGGCAACACCTCAATAAATTGCTCAAGAATTGATAATATGCTTATTCGTATCCCCAATAGCAAGTACAAGTAATAGGTCTCAAGGCCCAACCCATTTCCACCCATCTTACCTTCTTTACCGCAAATACATCATGGGTATCATAATATTCTATGGTTTTCATACCACACCTCCATAAAACCATACCCATTCCATTTCCATGAGTCAACACATTCATAGTCCTCAAACCTAATCTCCATTCCATCATCCACAACCATTCCTTCATCAATCCCAACATCACCAAATCCAGTCTAGTCCATCAAATCATCATCTCATCACACCTAAGAATTTCACCACTTTATCTCCACATAATCATCAAGTGATTCAGGGCTTCCACATACTTGGGGAAGACCCTAGAAATCAAGCTTTGCAATATTATATTAATAGCTTGATACAACACATTCCTGGTATGATGAACCAAAATCCTACTTTAAGATAGCTAATCAATTAACCAATTTATTTTTTGGTACCATCATCGCCATATTTGATAGATTTTACAGTACCAAAATTTGATAAGTTTAAAGGTTTGAGGACCCTAGAGAGCATGTGAGCACATTCATTCACTCATGTTTCAGAATCCAAAATCATGATGCTTTAATACTCATAACCTTTCCTTAGAAACTAGGGGGGATGTCGTAGAGTGGTATAACCATCTACCTCATCATAGTATTTATACTTTTGAACAGTTGGTAGACCAATTTCTTGAAATATTTCCCCTCAATGTTCAAAATAAAATTTCACTGACTAACTTATATAATCTTAAGCAATTTGATGATGAGTCAGTCTATGATTTTGGAAACCCTTGGAGGGCTGTTATCACAAAACTACCATTCTACCTACCAATGGAAGAGCTAACTTGATTGTTCACCAAGAGTTTATTAAAACCCATCTCTTGGTTATTGCAATTACAATAGTATAGATCATTTGAAGAAGATATTGCCTAGACTATCATAATTGAGGAAATCAAAATCCAAGAAGGTGTGCTGAAGCCTAAAAATAAAAAATTTGCAGAACAAAGGTCAATCCAAAGGAACTTATTCTGGCCAACCTAAGCCAAATCAGGCCCATCAAGAAAATCAAGTGAATCAAGTGGTCATGAACCATCTGGTAGTGGCTCAACAACAACAACCACACCAAGTTTCATGTCAAGTGGTTCCCCACCACAACAAGTTCAAAATACAGTGCCAATTGTGGAAAATCACAAACATCAACAATCTATTTGAAAAATTGTCAATACATCCCTTTATCTAAGTTATATACTTCCATCTTTCATAGGTTGTATGATGTAAACCAACTTGCTTTTCCTGAGGTTAAACTCAATGATCCCACAAAATGTGGTAAAAACTATTGGGAGTATTTTTTTACCTTACCATCGATAAAATGGGTATGATATTAATGGCTGCTACATATTTAAATATGTAGTGCAAGACCTAATTGAATTTTGAGCCATCAAAGTTGATAATCCCTTATCTCAACAAAATCAAAACTTTAACATCTATCAAACACCACTTCCTCATCATGAGGAAGTGCTACCAACAATAGGAGGGTAAAACACCAAACTTCAAGTGGTGGAATCAACTCTTCAAGATCATACCCAACTAATGTAGCAGTTGAAGCAGAACTTGGTGATGGTTAAAAAATAAATGCTACAACAGACTGAACAACACCATTTTGAGCATAGCTTCAATGTAGGCAATACAGTATTCCTTTTAATCGAACCCTATAAGAAATATCTAATGTAAATTCATGATCATCAAAAGTTGATAGCATGATTTTATGGATCCTATCAGGTATTACAAAAATTTGGAAAATTCACCTATAAGCTTGTATTACCACCTTCTTCCAAGATCCATCCAATTTTATATATCTCTTGTCTCAAGAAGGTACCCAAAAACCTCATTCAAGTCCAATTGACACTCCTTAATCTAGATGATGAAGGCTTGATCATCTTGGATCCTAATAAAATTTTGGATCAAAGAACTTGCAGTATTCATAACTATACCATCACTAAATCCTTGGTCTAGTGGCAAGGTTTATAGCAATAAGATGCTACATGGGAGCCTCTCCAACAACTACAATAATAGGTTCTTCATATCCATATTTGAGGACAAAGATTTTTGAAGGGTAAATATATGTTATGACCTAATCCTCATGATATTATGTAATGTCTGTAATGTGCATGTGGCACTTGAGACACCTATACAAGTGGGGCCATTTAATGTAACTATTATAAATAATGTAACTAGTTTGGTAGAAGATTCTTGCTTAGGTAGCTACTTGCATGTGAAGTTGGCCCTTGAGAATTATAGTTAGGGTTAAAAAGAGTCTTAAAAAAATCAAGGGGGTATAGATGAAGGTATCTCATATTTTATTGCATCAAATATCTACTTCCAAGGAGGTTTCCCCCTTGAAGAGGCATGTGATTCTATAATGTGTTCTTGCTTTTTGTAATATAATCTATTGCATTTTCATTTCATCTTGCAATATTATTAATTTCAAGCTCATTTTCTATTATTATTACAATATTATATGGATGTGCTTTTATTTTACTGCAAGGTTCACAACAAAACCATCTGAGATCCTACTATTTGATTTTCTAAGATCAATTTTATTTGTAAAATTTATTTAAATATTTTTATTTTATTAGCCAAAAAATCCACCTATTAAGTTTTTTTTTTAAATTTACATGGTGGAATAAGTAGCTGCCACAAATTAGAGTAGATTTTCCAGCTTTTATGGTCACCATAGTATTCTGCACTATCTGCCCTAGAAGCCACCACATAGTTCTTCATGCGGTCCACCCCTATAACCATCATATCACAATCATTTTAAACCTTTTACGCCGCTAAAAGCACCAAGAAAGGGATTAGAATTCAGTCCGATGAGGCCCAAGATTTAAACCTCGAACCTTCGCCGCCCTTACGGGGTTTGGTTGAACCAATACATCTACACCTCATATCTACATTTTAAGTTTTAAAATATAATTTTCAAGATTTCTTGTACAAATTCACATTTGCATATACTATGTAGTTAGGTATAATATTATTATAAATATCCAACCAAATATGAAAATAATTTTTTATTTTTCAATTTAATTTGTATAATAAGTTATATAAATTCTTGTATACATTCATTTCATCCTTATCAATGCCTATGGACCTACAAATCAGTCAGGTAGATTAGAATTTTGGAGTAGGATTGAAGCCTTTATGAGAAGTAAATATCAAGAAACCAAATTCATGATCATAGGATATTTTAGTGCCATAACCAAGTTGGATAAAAAATTTAGAGGAATTAGGAAATCAACCCAAACTATGAGAGATTTCTCAACTTTTATTCAAAATAATAATCTATGGGAGGTTGAGTTTGAAGAAGACAACTATAAATGGACCAACAACAAGAGAGGCTAGAACCTAATAGCAAACAATTAGATAGATGCATACTATAATATCATTGGCTAGATGAAGGAACATGTGCTAAAATGAAAACCTTAACAAGGATTGGTTTAGATCACTAGCCAATAAGAGTTAAAATGATGGTAAGTGAATTTAAAAAATATCATATTTTTAATATGAGTAGATGTGGGATGACCATCCTTAATTTTTGATATGATAGCACAAACATGGAATTATTAAGGAAATGATGGGTTGTATGCTCTTCCAAAACAAATTAAATCTATGAGATTTGGATTAAAATAATGGAACAAAAGCACTTTTGGAAATATTTTTGAGAAGAAAGAAGAACTAAAAGATAAACTTTCAAAATTCTAAAAAGGTGATTGTAATAATTTAAGATTGGAGGAACGAGGGTTGCTTAGTGAATATTATAATATTTTGAGTAAGGAAGATAAATTTTGGAGACTAAAATCAAGACAAACTTGGTTAAATGAAGATAAAAATACAAAGTTTTTCATAGGATGACAATCGTATAGAGATAAACATCCAAAATCAGTAGAATTAAATCAATAGAAGGGGTTTGGATTGAAGATCATAGTGAAATTAGAAAAGATGCAAAGTATTTTTATTAGAATATTCTAATATTAGAGGAGACTAAAGTTCTTAATGATAAACTTTTTAAGATGTACCTTCAGTTATTACAAATGAAGAAAATAGGAAACTGATGGAGTCTATTACTCTAGAAGAAGTTCATGTAGCTCTTTTCTCTTTTAATAAGGGTAAATCCCAAAGTATAGATGGGATCTCTCCAAATTTTTACCAACATAATTGGGATATAGTGAAGGATTCTTTATTGGTTGCAGTGGAATAGTGTAGGGTGAAATAATACATACCTTATAAAATAAATGCAACATATATTATCCTAATTCTAAAAAAAAGGATGTTGAATTATTTGATTCTTTTAGACCCATAAGCCTATGCAATATGGCATATAAGATTATCTTCAAAGTGATGGTGAATCTATTAAGGTTATTGTTAGACAAAATTATTTCAGAAGAGCAAGGAGAATTTGTGAAAGGGAGAAATTTTGGATGAGATTATAGTAGCTCATGAAGTTATACATGTTAGCTTTTGATGTAATGGCCAAAGGGAGATAACAATCACGAGATGTAGAATAATATGAAAGAAAGTAAATCTGCTAGATGACTGAGATATGCATAAATAGAAATGATATAAATGAATACAATGTAGCTATGGAGGAAATGAACACTCCATTAATAAAGCTATTGAACTACATTGCACCCATCACCATTGGATGGTGATCCACATAGAACTGTACTATGCTCTAAGCTACTATGTCCCCGACTCTCTCTATATCTATCTATTACAATGAGGCCTTTCTTATATAGGTAAAATAGGTTCCTTGGCCAACACTCTACCTAGCTATGCAAGGGACAACTTGCACATATACAACTTGCACATTGACACTTGTGCATTTATTACATTGCATGAAGTAACTAGATAACTTCCCCTAAAGTAATCTAATGTCCTAAGTATGTACCTTGGAAGATACATTTACATGACCCAAATGATGTAATATACTCTATTTCTAACACCCCCTTGTATTACATTATTTGGGTATTGAAGACTTTAGTCTTCAATATGGATCTTCTTCTTCTTCATCTTGAGCTTTGTACTCTTCCTCTGCATTCTTTGTATTCAAGTTCAGTAGGTAATCTGTGTCTTCATATGATGCAGAGTAAGTTGTAGCTGAAGCTAAATATTCTTCTTTCATTGGATGATCTTTGGCTTGTTCAGAGTAGTCTTGATCTGGTTCTTTTTCTATTGCTTCAGTCTTCATGTCATGGCCTCTTTTAGTATGTCTCTTCTTCCTTTTTCTTCTTCTCTTCCTGTGATTCTACTTTGATGTTGGTGAAATATCTACTTCATGACAAGTTAGTCTATCATCACAATAGTATTGTTCTTTATTGTCAGCTTGTTTCTTGTGTTGAGTAAGTACAAACATAATTAATGATAGATAAATCATCAGACATTCTTCTGGTGAAAATATAACCAATCTTTGTGAGTTCCACCATGTTGTGAAGAGGATTTCATGAAGATAGTTAATCAATGTTGTAAAGCTACCTTCTTTGGCTTCTTTAAGAAATAAGGAGAATTTCTCTCTATCACTAGAGGGTAGATACTCATATCCTTCTAGAGTATCGATTAAGTTTTGAGAGTAGAATTCTACTTCATGGAATAGTTCTTCATTATTGAAAGCTTTTCTCAGAATTTCATCCATGATAGATCTTTAAAATAGTGATTCTTGCTATTGAAATTTGATAGAATCTTGGTAGTCTACCTTATAACTCCCTTATTGAAGTATATAAGCTTGATTTGATGAAACCTTTATTAATCCTTAGGTTTGTAGGCTTCCTTATGTCTCCCTAGTAATGAGAGTATGAACACCTAATTTTAGGTTTTGAAGAAAGCTTATATCTTCCCAACTTGATAATATTTGATAGATATTATTATCAAGTTTTGTAGAATGCCTTATGACTCCCTAATGATTTTGGAGTATGATATAGTGCTTTTGTAAAATATAGTTCAATTTATGGTTGATTTTGCACAGTTTTGTAAAGATCAAAAATCAACTTTTCTAACACCTTATTACTCCTAATTGAACTAAGCACTTTTCCAATTTTGAAGAGGTTTTAATGTTGGATTCCTTTTGTCCCTTTTTAGAAATTTTGAGACAAGAAAATTATAAATTTCCAACCTTAACAAAAAATATTTAATAACCTCTTTTGTAACCCTTAGGATTTTATTCAAATGTTTCTAATTTCCAATAACCTAGTTTGATGTTGTAACCCTTATCACTCCCAAATTTGGAAAATTAGAAAATTAATAATATTTGCAAAATATTAAAGAATTTAATCCAAGTAGAATTCCTTATTTCTCCTAGGTTAAATTGCAAATATTATTTCAATTTGATAAGTTATCCCTTATAGCTTTTGCTTTCAAAAATCTAAGATTTAACCTTAGCTTATAACCCTTATATCTCCAAAAATGAAAGCAATAATAAAATGGGATTAAACCTTACCTTTGGATGCTAAATCTCCTCACTATTTGGCACTTATTTCGGCTGGATATAACAATAGTATTAAGGTTACTCTTGGCACTAGAATCAATGGAGATTCCTTGTCTTCAATGTTGAATGTAGGCACTTTGGGAGTCAAAGTCTCCTTTGACCTACACTTTCTTCTCCCTTGTATGGTGCTCCTTCTCCATCTTGAAATGCACTTTCTCCTTCTAAATTCAGGTGTTGGTTTATGATAGTGCTTTAAATGCACTTCTTACATCCATGAGCTATGTATTGCCTTTTGTCTTGCTTGTTTGACCTCCTTGGCACCTTAAATAGGATGAGCTTCTTGCACTTTGTGACAAGTGTCACCTGAAACATTTTTGTAGATGCCTTCAACGTAAACCTTGCAATGATGAGGTTAGTGGTAACCTCCCAAGATTTGTAACTCCTCCCAAGCATGTGTAACATCTTCCAAGCATGTGTAACATCTTTTTGGTGAGCGCTTGAGTCTTCACGTATGTTGGAGAGTATAGAGCATTTGTGCCAAGTGGCACTCAAGGCTTATGCATGTAAGCCTCCCTTGTAACATTTCTTGGAGCCCTTTATCTTGCCTTCTACATAAACTTGCCTTGTTTCTTGAAATGCAAGTAATCTCCCAGCATCCTTGGTTGCTTCTACATATTGGCTCTTGGATATTTGGTGCTCCTCCATGGTGGTCATATTGGCTCTTGGATCTTTGGTGCTCCTCCATGGTGGTCCTATGGTAGCTCCTTGTAGTCTTCAATGGTGGACGTTCTCCTTGGATATAGCACTTCCTTTTCCTTTGTAATATGTTGTTGGTTCATTTTTACAATAGTTGAATGCTTCCCTTTTGCTTGATTTTGATAATGCTCCTCTTACATAGGTAATTTCTTTCTTGTAGGCTACCCTTCTACATAATATTTGGCTGATTTTTGGCTCCTTTTTATGCTTCCAATGTTGCAGGTGATACATACTCTTCTAGGGCTTGATTTGAAGATTGAAAACTGGTGTTTGTAAACACCTTGACTCCTTGGATGTATGGGCACTTTGATGGCTCCTTTATTTTGTTGGATAAAATATCCTTGCTGCCCCCTGTAGATAATACTTTTGTCCTTCCAAAAGAACAAAAGTGGTGCTTCTGTAATATATAGTTTTTGCACCAAAATGAAGAGTTTTTTTACGTAATATTTTTCCTTTTCTTGGATGATAGATGATCCAAGCTAATGTTGTTTTTGAATAGGAATTCCTGCTCTTTGCACTGAAATGAACCCTTTATAATTTCCTTGAATCTTGAGACTTCCAAGGTCTCGATTTGAGGCTTCCTTCAAGGACTTCAATGGTGGTTTTCTTCTTCACCTTTTGCTTCCAATGGTGGCTTCTATAGGCCATGAAAGTGCTGCAAATTTGTGCTAATTTTTATGCTTTCAACAACATAAATTAATTGAGATAACTAGTTAACAAATCAACTAGTATAGTGCTTAACAATGCACCTTTTAATGGTAACAATAATCTCACCTTATTGCTCCACTAATCTCTTAAAAATGCACTTAATAATTTCACTACAACCTTTCAAGCATAATCTGGAATGAACCCATGCATATTTCACTACAAACACAGTTGTAGGATCAAGTCTTCTTTTCTTCTTTTTTTCAAAGTAGAAGATAGGTAGTTGATAGATAACTCTAAAATCTAATCAACCCCTAATGTGCAAATGAACCTTTTTTTTTTGCACTTTTGAAGACTATAATTATGCTTTCCCTTCTTGCAACTTTAATCTAAATAAGGTGCTCCAATGAATCTGATAAGTAATCCAATTAATGAGTTAGCTAGCACCAATAGTTGCATACCTTTTTAAAATCTTTTGTAGCTCTTTTGCCACTTCTGTAGAGGATGTGGATCTTGGTGTCTAAGATCACCAAGTTGTTGCTTTGAGTAGGATCTTGCAGCTTTTTGTAGACTATCTTGAACAACTCCTTCTTCACCAAAATATGGTCTCAAACTTTCTTTCATGAGCCTAAGATTTGGTGGCTTGTTCTCCTCTTGTGTTCTCCTCCTTCTACTATAGATTTGGAGAAGTCTTTGTCTCTAAAGTGGTGCCTTCTTGCTGTGAGAGGTAATCTTCAAATCTCCTAGATTTGGTGAGCTTCTTCTATCTTCAAGTCTTCTTATCAAATTTTGACTTCAAGCAGGATCTTCTTCTCAAGATTATGAATATCTTGAGGTCTTTCACTAGATTCTTCTTGTATGATTTGGCACTCCTTGCCAAATTCTCCTTCTCTTGGGCTTGTTGTTGGATGGCGATAATTGTCCCAAGTCCTTCACTATCAGGAGCTTCTCCTTGGTAGTGGATTTCTCTAGTGAGTTCTCCTTTGATGATTTCTTCAGTAAGGCTCTCCTAGCCTTTTATTAGATGCTCGATGAGACCTTCCCAAGGTCTTTGATCTTGTAGCTTCTATTGGTCTTTCCTTGAGACCTCTTCAACCTTCTACTCCTAGAAGTGTTGGTGGTGAGATCTTCTAGATCTCTGATTCTACTACTTCTGGATTCGAGCAGGACTCTCCTAGTCCTTCTTCTTCTTCCAAGTCTAGAAGTCCTTCAATGAGATCTTCTCTTGATCTCTTTTGCTTCAGGTGCTGAATTGATTCTGAAGAAGATACTCTTCCTAACTTTCTTGTAGGAAGTTTCCCAACTCATTGAATCTTCTTTCCCTACAACAAAAATATTAGTACTAAAATCTTAATCTGCTTTTGAATCAAATATTCTTTTCAAATTCTTCTTCAAGATCAAGGCTTTTGGAGCCTTTTTTTAGTATCAAGGCTTCTATGGCCTTTTTAGTATCAAGGCTTCTATGGCCTTTTCAGTATCAAGGCTTCTATGGCCTTTTCTAGTATCAAGGCTTCTGTGGCCTTTTTAGTATCAAGACTTTTGTGGCTTCTTCTTCAAGGCTTCTATGGCCTTTTCTTCAAGGCTTCTATGGCATTTTTGTATCAAGGCTTCTATGGCCTTTTCTTCAACTATGATGTTCTTCAATCTAGCAATGGAGATCTTCAGTCTCCTAACTTCACCACGACTCTTCTCTAGAAGTCTTCTTCCATAGTGTTCTTCTCTTGCACAAGGAACTAATATCTACACTATGAGGGCACGCCGACCTTCGGGCAACAAAGTTGGAGTCTCCTAGATTTCTATTGTAGGAGGAGTACCAATCCTCTAAGAATTAATTATCTACAACAAAAGAAACTTTGGGCAATAGTTAGCAAGTTCCAGATATCCTGGATGATCTTCACTAGATGATCTATCAATCTAGTGGATTGAATGTTGAGTCTTGGTCTTCACGAGTTTTTCCTGTAACTCTGTGGAAAGACTCTAGTCAAATGCAATCTCAGTATTTTTTGGAACTAAGATTTCTTTCAGTCCTCACTTGTGACTCTCCCTAATTCTACCACCTAGATTCTTCTGAGAGTTTTTGATAGTGGTTGGTCCAATGGTGCATCAGGTTGACAAAACACTCAAGCTCAATGATAATGGTGGTTTTCCTATTGATCTACTATGGCTAGATCTACTATGGCTCTGATACCACTATTAGCTTTTGATGTAATGGCCACAGGGAGATAACAATCATGAGATGCAGAATAATATGAAAGAAAGTAAATCTGCTAGATGATTGAGATATGCAATAAATAGAAATGATATAAATGAATACAATGTAGCTATGGAGGAAATGAACACTCCATTAATAAAGCTACTAAACTACATTGTACTTGTAGGTCTAGCCACTTGTCATCAATCCGTATCCTCCAATCATAGTCATCCATTATTTATATATGAGTGTGTGTTATTTAATATATACATAAATATAAATATTTTATATTTATATTTATATATATATATATATAATATATGTTTATATAAATAAATCCTAGCCATCCACCATGTTTTAATCTTATCCATCCATCCATATCAATCCATGTCACTTGCCCAAGATTAATCTCCATCCTTCCTCATGTTTTAATCTTGACCACCCATTTTGTGTCATCAAAACCCTAACATGTTCAAGGGTATATTATAAAAAGTGATTCATTTTGATGAATCAAGGGCCACAAAAATTCTTGAAAGGTCCCAAACTTGAAAATTTACCTTATCTAATTCATCATCATCTTCTTCTCTCACTATTGCCATTGCACCTACTGCCAAACCCTCGCAAACCAGATCTGGTTCTGCTTCATCCCTGTCCACCCCCAAATGCCTTCTAGAGTTTACATAACACTGTTGAGCATTTCTAGAATGTTTTTGGGTGTTCACAATGATAACAAAACATCTTTGGATGTTTCTCATAGTAGATTTGTAGTCCATAAGCCCTCGGATGCTTTTGGGCGTTCGTGAGATCATCAACAACAGAAACAGGAGTAGAATCTAGCATTGACAAGGTAAAAATATTTGTTGCATTATTTAGTTACATTGTTGCATTTCTATTTACAGTTTTATATTACAATATCTAGGGTTTACATGTTTTATATTTTAAAGGACCTCACGTAGTGGAGTCCTCGTAGGTGCTCTTAACCTCTTTTATGTTGTTTTTATGTTTATAGGTGTAGGAATCATCTTTCTGGAAGTTGTTGTAGCTAGGGTGATATTGTAGGGATACACAAGCCCATCCACTCTCTTGTTTGGATCAAGAACAAGTCAAAAGTCACCATATTTTCATTGAACTAGGGTTTTGAAACCCTATTATTTGTAATATTTGTATCAAAAAGCATTTTTAAAACCCCATATTGGGGCACATTCATTGTACAACTCAGATATCTACCCATATTAATAAAAATATTATTCATTTTGTGCATTTTGTTGTATTACTATACTTTTTGTTATTTTATCTTTTTATTGGTGTTATTCATTTTTGGTTTACAAAATGGAAATCACGATGGGACCCCCAAAGGGTTTCTTCATTTTAATTTATCTTGTCACTAATTTCTATTTATGTTTATATCTTACAGATTCCAGAAGTTCAATCACACAAAAATCACAAAAATGAAGGTTTCTAGAAGTTATAGATGTCTATCAGAGGTCATGCAAATACCTTATAGTGTTCAATGGACTCCCTAAAGTGTTTAGGAAATGCTCTACAGTATTCTAGAGGCTTTGGATAGTGTTCAACAGAGTGGGAAAGAAATAAGTAGGCTTCTTGGTAAGCCTGGTTCTAACCCTAACTCATTTTTTATTTTTATTTTCCTGCTTTTAACAGTGAAACTAACAAAATAAAATCATTCATTTTTTTTTAAAGCAGTTGCATTTTTATTTTCATTTTAGACATTTACATTCTTCACATAGATTGCATATAGAGTAGAATTGCATTCATGCATTCATTGTAGATCACAGTTAATTTAGATTTTTGTAGCTTTATGGTGTATTCACTTACTATTTTGTATGTTTTTTGCATTTGAAATAAAAAAGCATAAATAGCTACATAGTAGGGTTGAAATCTTCCGTTTTTACTTTTCTAAGTTGGAAAAATATCGTAATACCTAAGTATACTCCTGTTGTTAGAATTACTTGATGATTCAGTGTGAAAGAACTGGATGAATCCTCCATTGTTGGAATCACTTGATGATTTGGGGTGGGTCTTAAGAGGTGTACCCATAATTTTTTTTGAGGAGCTTAGTGTTAATGTTCTTGAATTCTAGCTTAGACAAGTGAAATAGGGTGTTTCCAACATTGAGTGAACATAATAGAAAACATAAATCTTAAAATGAATCACACACTTTGCATGCTTCAAAATAAACAACAACGAGTTGGATTTCATCACCAACCATTGTTTGAGATTTATGATGGTGGGATTCACCTCCATATGTCACCTCACCTATAAAAACCATTATCACCCATGAGCAAAAAAATTGTATTTCATCACCAGGAAGAATATCATTTTCCAACCAGCCTTAGATTCCACCTTGCATAATAGGTTATTCTAGCACATCTACAATACAAAAACCTCATAAAAGGAAAAAAAATTATTGCAAAATATATGATTCAATTGCTTGTTTGATTCTATGTGATTTCCATTTGCATTTTATTTTTGCACATTCCACACTCACCATTCCTAGCTAACTCATTAGCTTATGGTTTCAACAATAATCTAAGTAAATATTTTGAGTCAAACCTCCATCATCCAAACCACTTCATCCATGGAGTGTTCCACATATTTCCCTAAAACTTTTTTGGTTAATCCTACCAGTGTGATACAAACAAGTTATTTTGGCTTGTCTAGGGGACCATCACATAATGCGTATACCTCAAATACTGATGTGTTACACAAAGCCACCAACACCCTCATTCCAAAAATTGAGCCATCATCTCCCACCAATCCTAACATCACCCACATAGATATGGGTAAAGTGGAAGCTTTTGGAAGATCCATTAACCCTTTTATAGATAAAATTAATAGCCCACCCAAGCATGATATTTCTTCTCAGTAGGAACTTACCCACTTGTAGTCTTCTAGTTTCACCCAAGTGTATAACAACCCTTTTTTTGAGGTGTCATCTACATCTTCCCATAATTTATCTCTTCCACAATAGTCATGTGTCCAAATCACTTCCATTCCATATTCCTACACCAATACTTATGGAAATCCATTGTATGAAGCACATGTTAATGCTTCTTCACAAGTGTTAGTTTCCACTGCATCCAATTTTCCTCATTCAGTTGCAATTCCTATTGCAACTTATCCTCAACCTACTTCATCCATTCCCACCACATCCACACAATCTACCTTATATATTGCCACACAAGAAGCATGGCAACACCTCAATAGATTTCTTAAGGATTGACAAAATGCTTATTCTTATCCCCAATAACAAGTATAAGTGACAAGTCTCAAGCCCTAGACCATTTCCATCCACCCTACCTTCTTTACCACAAATCCATCATGGGTATCATAATATTCTATGGTTTCCATCCCCACACCTCCATAAACCCACATCCATTCCATTCCCATGAGTCATCACATTCATAATACTCAAAATTAATCTCCATTCCATCATCCACAATCATTCCTTCATCAAGCTCGACATCACCAAATTTAGTCTATTCCATCAAATCATAAATATCTCATCACACCTTAGCACTTCACCACTTCATTACACATAATCATCAAGTGATTTAGGGCTTCCACATATAGAATGAAGAACCTAGAATTCAATCTTTGCAACAATATATTGATAGCTTGACACAAAAAACTCCTGGTATGATGAACCAAAAGCCTACTTTAAGACAACTAATAAATCAACCAATTAATTTTTTGGTACCATCATTGCCATATTCTATAGATTTTACAGTTCCAAAATTTTATAAGTTTAAAGGGACTAAGGACTCTAGAGAGCATGTAAGCACATTCATTCACTCATGTTTTAGAATCTAAAATTATGATGCTTTAATGCTCAGAATATTTCCTCAAACATTGGGGGAAGATGTCATAGAGTGGTATAAACATCTACCTCATCATAGGATTTATACTTTTGAAAATTTGGTAGAACAATTTCTTGGAAGATTTTCCCTCAATGTTCGAAATAAAATTTCATTGACTAACTTATATAAGCTTAAGCAATTTGATGATGAGTTAGTCTATGATTTTGGCAACCGTTTGAGGGCTGTTATAAAAAAACTACCATTCTATCTACCAATGGAAGATCTAACTCGATTGTTCACCAATATTTGCTTAAAACCCATCTCCTGGTTATTACAATTACAACAATATAGATCATTTGAAGAAGCTCTTGCCCAAGCTAGCATAATTGAGGAAATCAAAATCCAAGAATGTGTGCTAAAGCCTAAAAATAAATAATGGTAGAACAAAGGTCAATCCAAAGGAACTTATTAAGGCCAACCCAAGTCAAATCAGGCCCATCAATCAAATCAAGTGAATCAAGTGAATCAATTGGTAATGAGCTAGCCGTTAGTGGTTCAATAACAACAAACAATGCAACAACAATCATAACAAGTTTCATATCAAGTAGTTCACCTACCATAACAATTTCAAAACACAATGTCAACTATGTAAAATCACCAAAATCGATAATATATTTGATAAAATTGATAATACACCCCTTTATCTAAGTCATATGCTTCCATCATTCATATGTTGTATGATGCAAACAAAATTGATTTACCTAAGGTTAAACTCGATGTGAAGAACACAAGCTTATACTGAGAGGGGGGTGAATAGTATAAGACCACTTTTTACTTTTTTTTACTCAATCTATATAATCTAATATATCAATGTAATGTCAACAACAATAATAAAAGCAATGCAAAAATCACCACACACAATAGAGACACCAATTTAACGTGGTTCATGCAATGTGGGCTACTCCACGGATAAAATATTTCACTAATATTTTCTCAATAAATCTCTTGGGAATCCTTTCCCTATTACAATATTTATGGACATCTACCCAAAGGAGACACAGACTATTTTGTGGATCTCTATCCATAGGAGAACTCCTCATTTGCTCTAGCTAGTGATATTCTAGAAGACTACTGCATCCATTGCTCTGGGTTGTGGATCTCTCTCCACTGAAGACCTCTATCCTCTTGGTAGGAACAAAAATTCCTAGTGGATCTATCAATGATAATTGGAATTGGATCTAAACTAATAGAATCACCTTTGCACTAGAGAGGAACCCTTCCAATGGATCAATTGATCAAATATATATTCTTATTCATGGATGATTTGTGTGAATGGCCAACCTAATATATATATCTACCCTAAAGCTACGTTGGTGAAGATACATGATGGTTCACGTTAGGAAGAGACATGATGGTTCACGTTATGAAGAGACGTGATGGTTCATGTTATGAAGAGATGTGATGGTTCACTTTATGAGTTAATAATATAATAATTAAATGATTAATAATACTAACTAATAATGTTAGGATGAAGGATCCTAATATACCACCCTCCTTAAAAATATCTTTGTCCTCAAAGATCAAAGTGAGGAGCTTTACCTTTTATTTTCCAAGCAAAATTTTTGTAAGTTCTTATACTATTTTAATGTCACTTTTTCGAAGGCAGAGATATCTTAAATATCGAAGTGTTAGTGGGGGGTTTCCAAGAATAATAGTAGAATATTCCTTAGGAGAATCATGATGATGATGGGAGGGAAACCATTGGGGTTCCTCAAACACTTTAGAATGATGCATAAAAAGTGGTGGTAATGCTTCCATATCCTTTTGTGATTCCTTGGTAGAGCCAATAGAGAAGGAGTGTGTAGTCACTTTGCGTTGTTTTAGAATAATTCTAGTCATATGGTGATAACTCATTATTGGTGAGGAAGATGTGTGTAGGTATTGTAGAGTGCATGTATGGCCGACATTGATCACTTTAGGTATGTCTACCTCATTATTTCTTGGTGCATCAATCACTTATGACATATCAACCCTATTATTATCATTGGTGGGATCAGGTATTTTAGGTATTTCTTGCTCATTGTCCTTGTTTTCCATATCTTCCTCCTCTTTCTTATCTTTTGTGGCTTCCTCATCTTCCTTACCTTCCTCATCATTGCCATATTTAGTGTTATATTTAGGTGTATCCATCACTATGTTTACCTCAATCACATTTTCATCATTGGGAGAACTCCAAGGAATAGTTGCATCCAAAATATATAGTGCAAGTGTAATACATTGATGATTGTGAATAAATTTCTCATCATAATGAAAAAAAAACCTTTTTCATGTCGTGCCTTCATTTTTGTAGGATGAATACGTTTAATGGGTAAGATTTGGGTAAGTTTTTGGGTGGTGTACATATTTTATGATTCCCATATAGGTGGTTTTGTAATTGGGTCCTTCCATTGGCAAAAATCCTCCTTTGTAATAATTTTATTTGCAAGGTCATCCTTTTTTAGGGTTAACTTTGCTATTTTTGTTTCAAAATAATCTTGTCATTTATTCATTACTTACAATATTTATTTCGAGATGTCTTTAAAGAAACTTCCTAACTTATTTCCAGAATTGATGCTCTGATACCAAATGGTAGGAACCCAAGTTCCTAGCGGATCTATCAACGATAATTAGAATTGGATCTAAACTAATAGAATCACCTTTTGGATAGAATCACCTTTGCACTGGGGAGGAACCCTTCCAATGGATCAATTGATCAAATATATATTCTTATTCATGGATGATTTATGTGAATGGCCAACCTAATATATATATCTACCCTAAAGCTATGTTGGTGAAGAGACATGATGGTTCACATTAGGAAGAGACATGATGGTTCACGTTATGAAGAGACGTGACAGTTCACATTATGAAGAGATGTGATGGATAACTTTATGAGTTAATAATATAATAATAAAATGATTAATAATACTAACTAATAATATTAGTATGGAGGATCCTAACACCTCTCTACCCTGGCTAATGGATATCTATCCACTGGAGACTACCCTCCTCTGCTTTGTCACCTCCAAAGCTTGCTCTCAAATTTATCTTAAATTTGCACTAAACATAGTCCTTCAGTCTAGAAAAAATCTTCTCAATCTCTATCTCAAATCTATACTAAACACTATCCTTTGGTCTAGCACAAATATTCTCAATCTCTATCTCAAATCTATACTAAACACAGTCCTTCAGTCTAGCACAAATTTACTCAATATTTATCTCAAATCTATATTAAACACAGTCCTTCAGTCTAGCACAAATTTTCTCAATATCTATCTCTGGTCTGGTACAAACCAATCCTAAAATATACATAAAATTATATCCTCAAGCCTTAACACAAAGCTTGACTCAATCACAAATCAACTCTACTAGATCTGCCCTAAACCTTAACTCAAGGTTTGAATAAATCAATCAATCAACTCTGCTCACAAGTATTCTCAAAGACTTATTTTAAATCTACTCTACAAGTCCTCACTAGAACTTGTCCAATATGCTCAACAAGTCTTCACCAAGACTTGTCTCAAATATGCTCAACAAGTCCTCACTAGAACTTGTCCAATCTGCTCAACAAGTCTTCACCAAGACTTATCTCAAATCTACTCAATAAGTCCTCACTAGAACTTGTCCAATATGATTGTAATATTCCACAAAAGCTCACATAAATCTATCCTTAATTCCACTCTATACTTACTCAAATCATCTCATAAGATTTCACAAAAGCTTATTTAATCTATCATAGAAAACTTCTTCAATCACACAAACAAACTTCACTCAATTTATTGTTTAATCTCACAAAAAAATATAGAGAATGGTTAGAGACTCAATATTCTTCACACTCACAACAAAGCTAAATCACTTTCAATATCTCTCTTGTTTTTAACAATAGAAACATATAGAGAATTATTAGAGACTCAATATGTTTCACTCACAACAATGCTTAATCACTTTCAATATTTCCTTCAACTCAATTCAGAAATAAAGAACAATTTATTTCACAAAACTTGAACTATCACTTAAACATTTTCCAATAAAATATACTCAATCAAATCAACCAATGAAACAAAACTTGCTTGCAAAACCTAAGCAAATATTTCATCCAATGCTCTGAACACCTCTCACTATGGAACTCAAACTCAACTCAAGATGATTCCAAACAATGATACTCATGATATTGCATAAACCCTAGTTCAAGATAGTGTTCAAGTTCTCACTCAAGCATTCACCAATCATGCATATAAATGCTTACTCAAAATACTTATCAAACAAGAACCTTTTCACTCCAACTTAGCATTCACAACATCCAACAATCACTCTCAAGGATAATATACCCTTACCTCTTGTTTGAAGAAGATTTGACTTCAAACACCTGTCTCAATCATAATCAATTATTTTCCAATTTCAAAGGTTAGGTAGCAATATCTTCTCAATCATTCACTCAATTTGATCCCTCAAAATATTTCACCATACATAGCAATAAATATCTTTTAGACCTTATAATCTCCACACTTCAAAATGCAAACCAACAGTTTGTGTAAAGAAAATAATCACAACAATTTTTCTTTATAAACCCTTATCTCTTTAACACATCATAGCTTATCCCAATTAAAATATAATTCTATTTTTAAACCTTATAACTCCTATTTCAATTCACTTTATAAAAAATCACAATAAAACAATTAAACTTTAAAAACCTTATTACTCCACCTTAATAAAAACTAGTCATGCCATCTTTTAAACCTTAGAAACATTTAATTTTCAAAAATTTAAGTACGTCTGTCCTCAGTGGGATTCAAACTCCTGTTTGTGCCTTCCACAAAACCCTAGCCATGGCCCATGTGCCACGTGAGCTAGGCACTCATCTTAGAATTGAAAAGTACCTCGTGCACTTTAAAGCATTACCTTGGCACCAAAAACCAAATACATGCACCTCGACAAAAATGTTGCCATCGGGGTTTGATCATGGGACCTCCCACCAGTTAGTGCCCTAAGACATAACCACCTACCATTGGCCCAACCACCATGGTTTTCTATGAGGATTCAAGCTTCCTCCATTTTATTCGCTAATTGACCACTACGTAAGCAAAAGACCTGTCCTCTTATTCCATGTCGTTCACAATTTTTGCATGCACTTCGATTAATTCGTTTGAAGGATAATATTTTTGTTCCAAGGCATATGGTATATATATTAAATTTTCTCTCCTTTTTAACATATCAATGGGTGGAAAGGATAGTCGACGTCGACGCCTTGAATTTTATTGCTTGCCCTTTGTAACCCTAACCTTAGGGTTATTAAATTTAAATTAATTTATAACAAAGTTATTATAATTAATTTATAATTAATTTAATTATTTAGGTCTATAATTTAGACCTTTAATATTATAATATTGTTTTATTGGGCCTTCCAATTGCTCTTTTAGACCTTATTCGACCATCTTAAATATTATAATAAGCATATTATAATATTATTTTCCCTTAGGCCTAGAAGCAATCTTTTTATTGCACTGCTCACAGAAATTGATGCTTGACCTCATGCTACTCACTGAAACTGACTCTTCACATCAATGACAACAAAACTTGCTCATATTTCCAATAATATTCCCCTTTGTCATTGATGGCAATCCAAATACCTTTTACCATTTCCTTTACCTTTTTTTGTTCTACTCCACCTAAGAAACTACTCCCCCTGACTAAATACTCTCCCCCTAACTCAAATCTCTCCCCCTTTGACATCAATGGAAAAGGGTCATATTTGGGGCTTGATTCTAAGAATGAATCTATTAGCTTAGCCCCTCCCCACCTCTTCTTGAGGTAGGTAGTTCTAGGGTGGGAGTAGAACTAATCCCAACTTTCCTTGAAGATACTCAAAAGTCTCTTTCAAAAGTGGCTTAGTGAAAATGTCCGCAATATATTCCTTTGTAGTAACATATTCCATCCTAACTTGCTTATTTGTCACCTATTCTATTAAATTATACTTAATCAGAATGTGCTTTGTCCTGGAGTGCATTACTGGGTTATTTGAAATATTTATAGCACTTGTATTATCACACAATATGGAAATAGGGTGATCATGCTTTACTTTGAAGTCCTCCAAGGTTTGCTTCATCCATAATACCTATGTACAACAAGAAACTACTGCAATATACTCTACCTCTATTGTGGACAATGATACTGATACGTGTTTCTTACTTAACCAAGAGACTAAATAGTCTCCAAGAAAGAACGCTCCTCCACTTGTGCTTTTTCTGTCATCAATTCTGCCAGCCCAATTTGCATTTGTATAAGCTGTGAGTGTGAAACTATCACTTTTGGGAGACCAGAGACCAAAATCCATGGTCCCTTTTAGATACCTGAGAATCCTCTTTACTACTGCCACATGTGTTTTCTTAGGTGCTTCCTAAAACCTTGCCACTAATCCCACTACCTGCATGATATTTGGTCTTGTATTTTTGACATATAATAAGCTACCAATCATAGATATATATAATTTTTGATTTACCTATGGATATTCATCATCTTTACTTAACTTACATCTTATGAAAATCGGGGTACTTACTGGTTTGCAATATTCTAAGTTGAATTTCTTTAGAATTTCTCTTATATACTTGGTTTGTGAAAGAAATGCCCCTTTCTTTGATTGTGAAATATAAATTCCAATAAAGAAGGACAACTCACCAAGCATAGACATATCAAATTCATTCTACATGCTCTTTGCAAATTTTTGACACATCTTATCATTATTTCCCCCAAAAATGATGTCATCCATGTAAACAACCACAATTAGTAGATCATTCCCTTCATTTTTGATGTATAAGTTACTATCCACTATTCCTTTCTTGAACCCCTATTCCTGAAGGTACTTATCCAATATTGAGTACCACGCTCTAGGAGCCTGTTTTAGACCATATAGTGCCTTCTTCAATCTACATACATAGTCTGGTTTATCTGTTAATATGAATCTCTGGCTACTCAATATAAACTTCTTCTTCTAGAACACCATTTAGAAATGCTGACTTAACATCCATCTGATATAATTTGAAGTTTTTAAAACTTGATAAGGCTAAGAACATTCTTATATCTTCAAGTCATACAATTGGAGAAAATGTCTCATCGAAGTCAATTCCCTCAACCTGTGCATAACCCTTGCACACTAACCTTACTTTATTTCTGACCACATGACCATATTCATTTAGCTTGTATCTAAAAACCCACTTAGTGCCAATCATATTTTTACCTTTTGGTCATGGAACAAGTTCCCAAGTATTACTTTTCTCTATCTGATCTAATTCCTCATCCATTGCCTTAATCCAAAACTTATCTTCACTTGCTTCATTGAAATATTTTGGCTCAATTTTAGACAATAAAGAAACGTTTTTTGGTTGATTTGATGTTATTACCCTTCTACTTATTTTTCTCTCATATGGATTCCCAATGATTAGATATTTTGGATGATGTTTCTATAATACCTGAATGGGGTCTTGGGAAGAAGTGTTTGTGTTTCTTCCTCTTCTCCTTCTGATTCCTCACGAAACTCTTCTTGACAATTTTCATCTTCCTGATACATAGTTTCTTGAATTGGTTCTCTTAACCCTATCCTTTCATCAACTATTATATTTATAATTTCTAAAATAGTATGTATCCTTTTGTTGTAGCATCTATAGGCTTTTCTCTTATTAGAATAACCAAGAAAAATACCCTCATCACATCTTGGTTCAAAATTGCCCAAGTTTTGCTCCTCTGTCTTATGTAACACTTGCTTCCAAAAATTTTGACGTGTTTTACAGTGGTTGGTCTCTTATGATGGTTTACTCTCATTTGAGACCTAGTGATGATATATATTGCTATGTTGACTGCTTCCCTCCAAAATCCATCTAAAAACTTGGACTTATTTAAGATAGCTCTAGCCATATTCTCAATAGTCCTATTTTTCCTTTCAACTGCTCCATTTTTTTGAGGAGTTCTTGTAGTTGAATATTCTCTCTTGATTTCATGTTGTTTTGCATTATGAAGCCTTGTTCCCAAACCTGTGACATGAGAAGCATCATCCATTGAAACTAACTTTCCTTGACCCCATTGGTCTCTTAGTCTCTTCTACCCTGTGTTGCTTCCTGATCCTTCTATTCCTTATTTATGCATTGTTTTTTTTTTTGTTGAACTTTTATTATGTAACTCATCATTAGAAGTCTCACTTTCTATTACACTCTCTTATTCTAAATATTTTTCTTCTTCAGATCTTGAGATTGACTCCTCTCCTTATTTTTGTTGTTCCTATTCAAATCCAAGTCTTGTTTTATTTGATGAACGCCTCTGTACCATGATAATATTTTCTATGGTTTTTGAGCTCTTCCTAAACTTGTGTAGCTTGTATTTAGACTATTTTACTTCCTTCCTTAGTTAAGCTACTTCTTGCTATAACCTTTCACACTCTAAAACCTTAGCTTCTAACTTCTCTTTAAACCTCCTTGTCTTAGTAATTGAGTTGGTTAGATCCTTTATAAGATTCCCTTTATCTTTATACCATTCTTGAAATTTAAGCTTGAGTTTTAAATTTTGCTTTCTTACCTCCCTTAATGCATCAAGGGCATGAATAAGCTCACCCTCAAGATCAAATTCTCCTTTCTTTAATTCTTCCTCTATTTTTTTGCCTTTGGGATCATCTTCATACTTTTTTGACTTGTCTTCTATAGGATCACCTCCTTCTTCCTCTAATGCCAATAGTAGATTCTCTTCTGGTCCTTCAAGTGTATATTCATATTCATCATCACTAAAACTAAATCCATTACTTGTACAACTATCTTCAAGATGACCAATGTTACCATATCTAAAACACTTGAGGATTATTGGTGACCTTTTCCTAGCCACTTCTTTTTATTTTTCCAGAAATAGAACTTCATCTTTATCTTTATCTGAGAAAATTTCATCACTATCACTTGAGATTTTACATGCCTTGTCTGCATAGAAACTCTTCTTATGCCTTTAGAAAAACTTATTTCCTTGTGTACCTTGTCCATCCCTGCTTTTTTTTTGGTACTTGTATTTTCATGTTTCCCTGTTCCTATGATCATGTTTGTCTTCATCATTGCCATTTCTAGATTTTGTAAAATCAGATGCATAATGACCATACTTTCTAAAATGAAAAAATCTAACTGATTTTGTGCCTTTATACTTTCTTGAGTCCTTGTTTATTTTACCATAATTTGCTTCTTCATTACTGGATAACTCATTTCTTGAATCTGACTTCTTACCCTTTGTCTTCTTAGTAGCTTTGAAGGTTGCTTCCTTTTGAGAAATAGGTTCATATTTTACTATCATCTCAAAAGCTATGAGAATACCATGTAATTCATCCCTTGTCAAAAGATCAATATATTTTGATTCTTCTATAGTTGAAATATTTTCACTAAACCTTTTTGGAAGTGACCTTAAAATCTTATCACACACATCAGATTCTTGAACTTCAACCCCAAGTCCTTGCATGGATTTAACAACCTCATCTACATGAAGTAGGTATGCAACAATGTTTTCTTCATCCTTCATCTTTAGGTATTCAAATATTCCCTTGTAATTTCATAACTTTACCCTTTTGACCTTTTTATCTCCTTCATATATACCTTGCAACTTATCCCAAATTTCCTTTGCAACTTATAAAATCTATTTCACATAAACATTTCAAAATTCCATTCATTTCTCCTGAATTTTAATTATTTAGAAGCTTACTATATTTATTTGTAGGTGGAGTAGTTGGCAGTATGTAACCATTCTCAATTATTTCTCATACGTCATTTCCAAGTGCCATCAGGTGAATCTTCATTCTCATACTCCAAAGTACATAATTATTCCCATCAAACAATGGTGCTGAATTCCTTGAAGATCCATCCTTAGAATCCATCTGTGTTCTTGTAAGCTTTTCCTTCAAGTTTTTAAACTCTTATAAATGAATCCCCTCTGATACCAATTGAAGAACATAAGCTTATACTGAGAGGGGGGGTGAACAATATAAGACCACTTTTTACTTTTCTTTATTCAATCTATATAATCCAATATATCAATGTAATGTGAATAGCAGTAATCAAAGAAATGCAAAAATCACCATACAAAATAGAGATACCAATTTAGCGTGGTTCACCCAATGTGGGATACTCCACGGAGAAAATATTTCACTAATATTTTCTCAATCAATCTCTTGGGAATCCTTTTCCTATTACAATTTTTATGTACCTCTATCCAAAGGAGACACCAATCCCCAAATAAAGTTCATGGATCTCTATCCATAGGAGACACCAATATCCTTAGCTAGTTTGTGAATATTTATCCATAGGAGAACTCCTTCTCCTCTTCTCTAGCTAGTGATCTTATAGAAGACTATTGCCTCCACTGCTCTGGGTTATGGATCTCTCTCCATTGAAGACCTCTATTCTCTCTAACCTAGATAATCGATCTCTATCCACTGGAGACTATTTTCCTCTGCTCTATTACATCCAAAGATTACTCTTAGCTTTATCTCAAATTTGTACTAAACACAATCCTTCGGTCTACCACAAATATGCTCAATCTCTATCTCAAATTTGCACTAAACACAGTCCTTAGATCTAGCACAAATATGCTCAATGTCTATCTCAAATATGCATTAAACATAGTACTTCAGTCTAGCACAAATCTACTTAGTATCTGTCTCAAATCTACACTAAATGTAGTCCTTAAATCTAGCATAAATCTGCTCAATCTCTATCTTTGGTATGGTACAAACCTATCCTCAAATTTATACCAAAATCTATCCTTAAATCTGTTCTTAAGCCTTAACACAAATCTTGACTCAATCACAAATAAACTCTGCTAGATCTACCCCAAAACTTAACTCAAGGTTTGAACAAATCAATCAATAAAATCTTCTCACAAGTCTTCTCAAAGACTTACCTCAAATCTGCTCTACAAGTCCTCACTAGAACTTATCTAATCTGCTCAACAAATCTTCACCAAGACTTGTCTTAAATCTGCTCAACAAGTCCTCACTAGAAATTTTCCAATCTGCTCAACAAGTCTTCACCAAGACTTGTCTCAAATATGCTCAAAAATTCCTCACTAGAACTTGTCCAATTTTATTGTAAGCTTCCACAAAAACTCATTCAGATCTTTCCTTATGTCAACTCTAGGACTTACTCAAATCAGCTCACAAACTTATTGGAAATATGAGCAATATTTGTTTTCATTGATGTAAAAAGTCAGTTTCAGTTAGCAGTGCAAGAGGAAGGACTTCAAGTGTCAATTTTAAAAATAATATGGTGATCAGATAAGGTCTACAGGAGAAGTTAGAAAGCCCAAGAAAAGTAATATTATAATATTTTATAATAATATTAAAGGTCTAATGGAAATACCCAAGGAAATTAAATTAATTATAATAATTTCATTATAAATTAATTTGTAATTTAATTTAATTAACCCTATGGTTATTAAATTAATAATAAGTTGATTATAATAATTTTATTATTAATTAAATTATAATATAATTTAATTTACCCTAAAGTTAGGGTTGCAAGGTAAAAATAAATGTGTTGACATCACTAAGAAAATCCCTTCGTCGACGTCCGAAAACAATGGTGGCATAATGGTTTAAATACCATATGATTTAGTGGCAAATACTGACCTTCGTTCAAATTCAAAAAGGCCTATGATTAATGTGATTAATGTGATTTTGTGTGAGGAAGAAGACAAGTTTTTTTCCTTGTGTGTGTGCGATAGCGAAGTAATAAATTCGGTGAGGCTCTAATCCCCATATTGTAGACACCTAAAACACATCATGTCGATGGTGACTACTCATATGGGACATGCTACAAGACCATATGGAAGATCTTGGATAGACTCCAAGATAGAGCAGTGGTTCTAACCACTCAATTTGGGCTCCTTGGCCTAATCAGTCTAAACCGTAGTTGAGACCTATGGTCTACATTCTAAACCATAGTTGACACTGTTATAGTCTAAACCATAGCTAAGACCTGCGGTCTATAGTCTAGGCTATGTCACTGGTCTAAACTGAAGTTCAGTTGGCCTTCATCCGAGCCAAATCGGTTTGAATGGCCATTTATTCTAGAAGAAGGTGGTTAAAGGATGAAATATTCTAGAGGCTTCCAATCCAACTGTCCTAACCACCTCTTCTTGATCTTGGCTTCTCCATGAAGCCACCCCTAGCCCTTGGGTAATCCTATAAGTACCCCTTCGAATTAGGGCAAAGATATAGCAAGAGAGATTAGAGCAGCGAAGCCCTATCGGATTGTAGACTCACCTGAGTGTACTGAGAGAGTTTAGTTGCCATTCACTTGCCAATTCACCAAGCATCATGTCAATTCATGCCATGGATGCCCTAAGGAGCTAGAACGCCAAGAAACGCAAATTTGGGCGAACAAAGGCCCAATTATGCAATTCAACCACCAATCCAGTCAGAGGACACCAAGGCGACCCTTGAACATCAATTGGACAAGGAAGATCAAGCCCACAACCCTATATTTTGAGGGTAAACTTACTTGATTGCTAGCCATGGTTGACAACCATGGTTTACAGTGTAGACCGCTCATCCGAGCTACGGTTTGCAACAGGTGACAGATCTCCTTACTGTTTCTTTTCCAGTATGCTTAATTAGATTAGATTAGGCATTTCAATAGATTAATTCATGTTTAGAGATAATCTAACCTATATATTTAGGGTTTAATCAATCTTGTTTTCATTGTAGCAAGTAGGACATTAATGGTTTCTTTTCATGCTAACATGCTTAATTTCATGCAAATGATTCATTATATAGATGGTTGTGCTTATTTATTTCATGTTTCTAACCATCTTTATGAATCTTGCACAAGTTTAATATGTTTTATCCATCTTCTTGATTTCATAGTTGTTATGGCATCTTTATGTTTATTTTCCTCAAAGGGCCTCATCATGAGAGGTTGCCTATGCTGTATAATGCTTTTGTGTTGTTTCTTGACCATAGGAAAGTAGGTTCAAAGGAGATTCAATCATTCAATTCCTTCCTCAATGCGAAGAAGAGGGCTAACTCCACCCTAGAGCAGTTTGTGACTATTTGGAAAAGCCTTGATACTGTGCCTACCCCGTTGAGGGATTTGGAATTGTATCAATATTTGGGTGAACCTAAGAGGGGCATGATTGTAACTGAGATCTTCTTTTGATATTAATAAAATAAATATCCATTTCAGTGTTATATGCAATCTTGTTTGTCATTTTATGCTTTCATGTTGGTTTCAATTGATGCATGAGATAGGTGCATGCTTTTTGGGATAGGTCAGAATGTGATCACGATGGAACTCCATATTTCTTGCATCTGATATCTGAATTATTTGTGTTTTTAGAATTATAGGTGCAAACCGTAGCTTCCAGTTGTGGTCTCATTGTTGGCCTGCGGCTTCAAGATGTGGTCTATAGTCTGAACCGTGCATCAGACCTACGGTTCACAATAGACACATTAGATAGTAGGAGTTAAAAGCTAAATCAAATGAGGACCTGAGGTAGGCCCTTCTGACACTCTCTGTCTCTATTTTTTTCTAGAATAGATAATTTGAAACCTATATAATTAAGGATAAAAATAACATGGAAACAAATTAGGTCCTTAGGGTTTCTTTTTCTAAGTTTTGGCTAGGTGTTACTAGGAATAGTGGACCTCTAATTGCAGTCTACCCTAGAATCCAACGTGCTAGATTTAAATTGTGTGTTGGTTTGCATGTTTAAATGCCCAATCAGTGGCCACTTACATCGTAAGTTGCATTGTCAAAAAGAGCATGTAGTATGTAGCTTGCATTTTCTGAATTTGAAAAGTTCTTTTGCTGCATAGCATATAGAAAATGAGCATTTTGTGTTGTATGATGCATTTTATTTTTCATGCAACAATTAAAATGAACCACACACACCACGTTTCAATTAAACACTAGTGAGTTGGGAGTGACATCCAACCACTAGTAGGGTTCAACGATGGTGGTAGTGATTTCCATCCGTTGGCCCAACTCCCATGTACCTTTTTGTTACTAGACCAATACCGGATCCAAGAACCATCCGTAGCTTAGAAAATTTGCATGTACTTCTCTTCGGAGGGTATAATGCTGATTGGGTGAGATTGGGTGAGGATCTGGGAGGACTTGTGCTCCCTTCCGGGTGTGGACTTCATTACCACACTTTGGGGGATTACGTGGCCTGGAGTTCATTGCCAGGTTGTCGAGCTACGAGCATACAGGTGAAAGCCTTTAAACAATATGAGAATATCATCAACTATTGAAAAACATGATGAGAGTTAGATTGTAGTATCAACAAATCTCAAAACACACTAAACCAGTTTTAGGACACACATCTAATCCTTAAAAGAGATAATCATATTGTCTACTTTGTGTGTTTCATTATTATTTGGGTAATCAACATAAGATCCTTGATCTGGGGCCAAACCCTAACCCTAATAATAATTTTTATTCTGCATCCAATGGATCGAGAATCATGCAAATCGGAGCTATAACAAAAAAGTTATTTTGGTTTTATGATTACTCTATTTTTGAAGCCAAAAATAAGGAAAAATTGCACTAAAACGGTCATAAAATGGTCTAGACAACTCCAAAAATTGCCAAATTTGTTTTGTTGTCTTAGTTATACCCTTGTGCACCTCTCATAGAAATTTTGGATCATAACTCTTCATGGTTCAAAATTTCCCCAAAAATCCTAAAAGTGGCGATTTCCCCACGAGCCCCGGTTGGCCAATTATTTCAAAAATACAAAATTTTGACTCGAAAATCATATTTTTGAGTTATAGCTCATTGTGATCAGCTCATCACACTGATCATTTTGATATATAACACTTTTAAATTTTTTTGGAAGCCAAAAATTTTTTATATGGCTGGGGGACCTCCCATGGTGAGCAAGACCTCCAATCTAGAGAGGGAATCAAGTTCCATAACCATTGAACATATTCAAATCAGTCCAGAGGACATGGCCATCCCTGAATGGCATCCCAGGTCTTATCATAGCATCAATACCATCCATAGGGGGTCCAACCTTCAAGATAGCCCTATTAGGGAGGCACCCACAGGTCCTCCAGGAAACCTTCCTGATTGGAACACCTTGATAGAATTCTATATAAGGAACAATCCACCAACTGAGGAGCCTAATAGGTCAATGTCATAGGTTCACATCCCAAATTGCTCTATACATCAATCATAAAGTGATCATGAACATACACCATGGCCTAGCTTGGGTGAGCAAACCACCCCATCTGGTCGAGCAAGCCATCCCCCTACTCCTCATAGGGAGCATTATGTGCAACCTGAATATACAGAGCTTACATCTAAGCCTGAATATGTATTTTTTCTCATGGATGATAAAGAGGACCCAAGTCATCCTCCTACTCCTCATGAAGAGTACGTGGGGCAACCACATTATGGCTCTACATCATCAAACTATACAGAGCCCACTCATAGTTCAAAATATCAGGTCAATGCAACCTTTAAGGAGCATGGAAAACAAGTGATAGATCCTACTAGGGGGAAAATACATGATAAACCCATCCATATTTCAAATACGAGGGTACATAGCCCCCATACAACTGAACAATGGGATCATACACATCAGGCACTAAGGCCACAACTTGACCAACAACATACGGATCAAATCTAGTTGGATCAACAACAATTAAATCAACAATGGGTGGACTCACCACGAGCACACCTACAAAGGTTGTATCAATGAAAGATACGAGAACAACAAAGGATACAACAAGAGCAAGTGCAAAATACATTGCGTAAAGTGGTGCTTACGCCTAGCACCCAGAGGATGCACAACAACGCATAAGACGCCCAGTGCAATCTCAGAATATTTCCCCTCGGCCATGCAAGAATCGTGTTCAACATCATAGGCCATTATCTGGGTATCATCATGAACCTCATACTCCTCAATAGTACCAAGATCAATACAATGAGGAATCATATGTAGAGTCCCAATGGGAACATCAGGAAGAAGTAGATGCTTACCCTGAATCCAGTTATGATGAGGTACCTAATGATTATACTTATCATCCACCTCAACATCAAAAGCGACCTCCTCTACCTAATCAAGGGTGACGAGATGAAGATCATATCATTTCATCAGGGGCATACAAAGCGCTAGTTGATCGGATAAATGCATTCAAAAAATAAAATCAAATATTGGTTTATCAAAAACCCACGTTGAAGCAGCTTAGAAATCAGCCTTTGCATCCCTCGGTGTCATCACCGACATACCCATCGAATTTCAAGATGCCTCAACTTGAAAAGTTCAAAGATGATGAAGATGCACGAGAGCACATGACAGGCTTCATCCATATGTGCTTTTATTTTCAAGACAATGACCCCTTGATGTTGAGAACCTTCATGACAACATTAGTTGGGGATGCTTTAGAATGGTATAATCATCTACCACATCATAGCATATACACCTTTGAGCAATTAGCCGATGCATTCCTGCAATATTTTGCCTCTAGTGCTAAGGAAATGAAAAATTTGACTGACTTGGTTAGCCTTTGTCAACTAGATGATGAGCCAGTCATTGAGTATGGTAATAAATGGAGGAAGGTGATGTCAAAATTACCTTTCACTTTACCCACAATAGAGCTCATTCGAATGTTTATGAGAAGTTGTTCGAAACATATCTCCCTTCTCTTGCAATTACAATAATATCAAACATTCGAGGAGGCCTTAGCATAGGCCCAGGTCATTGAAGACATCAAGATACAGGAGGGTGATATTCAACTCCACAAAAAGGAATGGCCAAACAAGAATATCATAGGTGGCAACATGCAACAAATGGTGACCCCAATCAATCAAGTTGTTTTGAGTATCCCTGAATCCTCAAACCAGGGTGCACCGCCTCTACCAGTGCAACATAATTACCAAGCTCAGCCTCCTCTGGCCCAAAATCATATGCAACAGAATCATATACAAGGCCAACAACATCGGCCACAATGACAATATACTAATTTTCCAGAGACATTAGCATCGCTCTTTGATCGATTGTATGAGGCAGGAAGAATAAATCTTCCAGAGATACATCCTTTGAAGCCTAATAAGCATAGATCAAAGGTGCACAGAGAAAATCTATATTGTGTTTACCATCGACAAAGGGGTCATGACATCCAAACATGTTATCCCTTTAGATATGTAGTTCAAGATATGATTGAGAGGCAAGAGCTTCAGATAGGAGTCTTCCAAGACCCCTTGCATGCACATGAAGTAAACATAATGCCTGCCAATCAAGTTGAGCAACCTAACCAGGTGCATATCAATAAACCTCCCCAAGAGTTTGTGGGAATGATCAGTGTTGTAACAGAGAAATAAGAATGTCAAAATCAATCTATGCAACCTGTGGCATCATCCAATGTTTCACCTTCGCTTGTCTCATCTCAGTGGGACATTGGCACTGCACAAAATTGCACATCACAGCAAGGGGAATCAGTTTCTACTACTCCTCCTAGCCAAGCCAATCATGGCACATCAAGCACAATGCACATTGGGGGTCTTCAAGGTGTCACACCTTCCCCATCATCCACATCACGATCAATGAAGCAAAGTGAGACTTCTAAAGGTATCACACCTTCCTCACTTTCATTGAGTGGCACACACACTGGGGGGTACCTAAGGTAGCGTACCTTCCCATTTAAAAACATAAAAACAAGAAAAAAAATCATAAAATATCAAAATTTAAAAACAATTGAAAATTTCAAAAATTCAAAAACATTCAAAACATTTAAATTTAAAAAACAATTGAAAAATATCAAAACATCAAAAATATGGAAAACATAAAAATCCATAAAAATGCACAAAAAGCTCCAAAGGCATCTGTAAGCCCTTTGGTCAATTCATAAAAGGCTCCAAAGGCATCTGTAAGCCCTTTGGTCATCCCATAAAAGGCTCCAAAGGCATCTGTAAGCCCTTTGGTCAAATCAAAATTAAAATCTATAAAAATCAAAAAGCAATAAAATTCTAAAAAAATGCATTTCATTTGCATCATTGCATTACATTTCCACATGCATTTTCATCCTTGCATTGCATTAGGCATAATCATATGTCATGCTTGCATTAGAATAAATTGTGTTTACAATCTTACAAATGACACCACATTTGTGTTTCAATCATGCATCTATGCACTATCATTATCATCCATTCACCCTTGTGAGTAATTGTGTTTTTCAACACAACCCAAAATGTTGCTATGAAGAATATACTAAGGTTTTCTGGTCATTCAACCATACCTAGAGGTCTTCTCAAGAGTTGATAGAAAGCTTGCTTTGCTTTTGTAGTTGAGGTCTAGTTAGTATAGCCCTTAGCATATCAGAATTCTATCACTAATCAACAAATTAAACAATCCTAATAAGGACTAGGGGAAGATGAAAGCCACAAAGTAGGACCAGGTATCCTGAGGTGAAAAGAATTATTCTTGCTTATCCCCCTATGTGAACGGTATGAGAAATGTTGGTAATTGGAAAAAGGACAAGTGTATTCCCTACTTAGAATCCCTTGCTTACGATAAAATGAGCAATATCCCAGAGTGATATCCCACATCAATCCTCAATATTGATACCCTAGATCGATATCATAGATCGACATCCCAAATTGATATCCTATATTGATATCATAGATCGATATCCTCAATCGATATCCCAGAAACAATTTCCCAAATCCCCAAAGGAAAGTTTTTGAAGAAAATTATCAAATGTAAATTCCAGAAAGTGAAGATCAAATGAAGATCAGAAATAAAAGTTCAAGTGAAGATCAAATGAAGATCAAAAATAAAAGTTCACATCAAGATCAAATGAAGATAGAAAGCAAGTTCAAATGAATATCAAATGAAGATCCAAAGAAATTCAAAGTCAAAGTGGAATCAACTCCCTTGCTTCACTACATATGAGCAAGTATCCCAAAAATTTGAAAAATAAAAAGAGGGAGCAAACTTGAATCCCTGGAATTGCTAGCACTATTGTACCTTACACATGACGATATGTCTGATGCATTAGCACCTCGCTTATGTACAAGACCAATGTTTGAATGTGGAAGAGCTAGCTTCAGGTGTCCTGTATCACCTAGTGGTCTAGTCCAACTAAAATCTAAACCTAGGATTGGATAAACATTTGTGGACCCCCAATCTTAGCAATGGGTTGAAAGAATCCTGCCTGACATCGGGGTATGCTTGTGCCTTATCTTAATATATTCATTTGCACACATAGGGATAATGAATAGTTAGGGCCTATCCTAGTGAAAGCCTTATATTTCAGAAGTCTAGTATGGTTAGTATACAACTTTTGATCAGTCAACTAGGGTGTTTGAGTCTCATGGTAAACCTCAAAAATTCCCAAATAGCAACAATCAAATTTTAAAATGCAATCATCAAATATAAAATTTTGTTTATGGGAGTTTGTTTATTAGAACTATTCATGATATATGTTAGATACCGGATGGATGTCATAAATGATATTTAGACGACCACTGACTATGTTATGCATATCTTTTAATTTACAAAAACTTATAAATAGAAATAGTGCATTGCATCTCACATATGAGTGTCAAATCAATAAAGATTCATAATCAAATATAGCAATTATCATCCATGATTGTTATACATTCTATGGTGTCATCCATTAGATTGTTAAAGCATCATATCATATTGCATACATTGTGTTTTAAGTGATTAAAACATACATGTCCATTTACAATAAATCAGTATCATCAAAATTACATGCAGTACATACATGGCATAGACTATGTCATAGCAGCATAAATTAAATGCATACAAGTGAAGCAAATTATACATGCATTTAACATCAAAATATGACATCCATATGCATACATAATAGTCCATCTATACATATAGATCATAGCATATAGCATAATCACATTATCATTTAGGCATTGCATTCATCATTGCATCCATAACATAAAATCAAAACAAAAACATTTGCAAGCATCAACTGGGGCATTATCAGTATCGATCCCCAAAAGCTCCAAAGAAGTCTAAATATTTGGTCTTTTCATTCAAGTCATAAATGCACACATTTTCTCATCATAAGGAGTTTCAAAATGGACAATTAAGCATATCTATAGGTCCAAAATTTCAAAAATTGCAAAATTAATAAAAAAATTAAATAAATCAAAATTCAAAATGATTCAGTAGATCATCGAACATAGTGATTCAACACAAGCATAATTGGAATTGCTATCATCTTTATTCCCTAAGAAGGCCTTCGTGGTCGGACTGCTCCATGGGATAGAGATGTACAATTATTATTCATAGTTGAAATCATGGCTGAGTTAGGCCTTGCCAAGTAGTATCAAAGTGCTAAAGTCTTCAATTGTTCAAGATCATTCATAGTGGTCAAGCGACCTCGTCGCTTCATTTAATTATCATTACCCTCATCGACTCGTCGCTTGAGGGGGTAGTCATAATAATCAACTTCATAATCAAAATCAATATTTAAATGCTTAATCATTGCTAAGTGCATTCGTTCAAGAATCATTGTCAAAGACAATCATGCACCCTCCTTGCTTGGGGAAAATAAATAAAATATCAAGATCAAATTTCAAGCAAACTGGGTAGCTAGTCTCCTAATTTAGGATTAGACTTAAGCTTATCTCTTAATTGCCATCAAGGCTAGGATTTGACTTAAGCTTGTTTCCTAATTGCCATCAAGGCTAGGATTTGACTTAAGCTTATCTCTTAATTGCTGCCTAAGGCTAGGATTTGACTTAAGCTTATCTCCTAATTGCCATCAAGGCTAGGATTTGACTTAAGCTTGTCTCCTAATTGCCGCCAAGGCTAGGATTTGACTTAAGCTTACCAGAATCAAGTTCTTCAACTCATCGAAGGCAATGATTCAACGATGTATGCCCTTTTCATGATTGGGGCATCTAGTGTTGATCAGATCAATGATCATCATGTAACCTTCGACATCATTTTAGGTGGTGTATTTTTGCTCACGCGTTGTTCGATCTCACAATGCATCTCAAAAGGGGCATCTGTAGACACCTAAAACATGTCATGTCGAGGGCGACTACTCATATGGGACATGCTACAAGACCATATGGAAGATCTTGGATAGACTCCAAGATAGAGTAGTGGTTCTAACCACTCAATTTGGGCTCCTTGGCCTAATCAGTCTGAACCACAGTTGAGACCTACGGTCTATAGTCTGAACCATGGTTGAGACCTATGGTCTATAGTCTAGGTTGCAGCTGTCACCTACGGTCTAGAACTGAAGTTCAGTTGGCCTTCATCCAAGCCAAATCGGTTTGAACGACCATTTGTTCTAGAAGAAGGTGGTTAAAGGATGGAAGATTCCAGAGGCTTCCAATCCAACTATCCTAACCACCTCTTCTTGATCTTGGCTTCTCCATGAAGCCACCCCTAGCCCTTGGGTAATCCTATAAGTACCCCTTCGAATTAGGGCAAAGATATAGCAAGCTTCAAATATTAGAGCAAGTGAAGCCCTGTCGGATTGTAGACTCACCTGAGTGTACTAAGAGAGTTTAGTTGCCATTCACTTGCCAATTCACCAAGCATCATGTCAATTCATGCCATGGATGCCCTAAGGAGCTAGAATGCCAAGAAATGCAAATTCGGGCGAACGGAGGCCCAATTGTGCAATTCAACCACCAATCCAGTCAGAGGACACCAAGGTGACCCTTGATCATCAATTAAAGGGTCGATTCCCACCAAGGGCAAAAGGTATTTAAATTTTTCAAATTTAATTTTGTCCTAAGGTTGTTTTGACATAAGGTTTTTAGGGAGATATAAGGGTTGTGAAAGTTGATTTTTATATTGTGATTTTTGGTAATTAGAATATTGAATGGAGTGATAAGGCATTAGATGGTTTTGAATGTTATTTCAAAATAAAGTTTTATTTTGTTTAATATTTGAAAGGAGTAATAAGGTTAATTGAGTTTTCATGTTGTGAATGGTGAAAATAATTTGTGAGGAAATTATTGATTAAATTTTGAGAAGGTTTTTACTACCTAACCCTTAAAATTGGCAAAGAGAATAATTGTGATTGAGACAGGTTTTTAAGGGCACTTCTTCATCAAACAAAAAGGTATGGGCACATCTTCCTTGTGAGTGATTGTTGGATGTTGTGAATGCTAAGTTGGAGTGAAAAGGATTGTTTGGTAAGCATTGTTGAGTTTGGTTTTGTATTAATGCTTCAAGGTTTTTCTTGAATAAAGGTTGAAGATAGAAACCTTGTTTGATAAGCATTGTTGGAAATATTGGATGAACCTTCATATGCATGATTAGGGTTTGTGCAAGAACATGAGTATCATTGTTATGTGAAGTTGTGAACTATCTTGAACTAGGGTTTGTGAAAGAACATGAGTATCATTGTTATGTGAGATTGGTTGATAAGCATTGTTGGAAATATTTGAGTGAGTGTTCATATGCTTGGACTAGGGTTTGTAAGCAAGGAGTATTTCATTGAGTGATTGATTGAGTGGAGTTGATTGAGCCTAGTCAAGTGGAAGTGTTGAAGTGATAGTTCTAATTCTGTGAAACAAATTATTCTATATTCTAATTTGATTTGAGAAAGAGATTGAAAGTGATTGAGCATTGTGATGAGTGTGAAGCATATTGAGTCTCTAACAATTCTCTATATGTTTATGTGAGATTGAACAAGTTTGTGTGAAGCTTGTTTGGGATTGAAGAAGTAGATGAGTTGAGGTGAGTAATTGAGGTAAGTCTTGGGAAGACTTGTTGAGCATATTGGACAAGTTCTAGTGAGGACTTGTGGAGTAGAGTTGAGGTAAGTCTTGGTGAAGACTTGTGGATAGATTAGTGTGAGCTTTTGTGGAAGCTTACAATGCATATTTGAGATAAGTCTTTGAGAAGACTTGTGAGCAGAGTTGATTGATTGATTTGTTCAAACCTTGAGTTAAGGTTTGGGGTAGATCTAGTAGAGTTGATTTGTGATTGAGTCAAGCTTTGTGTTAAGGCTTGAGGATAGATATTGAGTAGATTTGTGCTAGATGAAGGACTATGTTTAGTGCATATTTGAGGATAGATATTGAGCATATTTGTGCTAGACCGAAGGACTATGTTTAGTGTATATTTGAGGATAGATATTGAGCATATTTGTGCTAGATCAAAGGACTATGTTTAGTGTATATTTGAGGATAGAGATTGAGTAGATTTGTGCTAGATCGAAGGATTGTGTTTAGTGTAGATTTGAGATAGAGCTGAGAGCAAGATTTGGAGGTGATAGAGTATAGAGGATGATAGTCTCTAGTGGATAGAGGTCCATTAGCTAGGGTAGTGAAGATAGGTCTTCTGTGTGAGGGCAAGAGTCTTCAGTGGATAGAGATCCATAAGCCAGTGTAGTGGAGGCAATAGTTCTTCTAGAAGATCACCATCTAGAGCTAAGGAGAAAGAGTTCTCCTGTGGATAGAGATCCATGAACTTGATTAGGGGATTGGTGTCTCCTTTGGATAGAGGTCCATAAACATTGTAATAGGGAAAGGATTCCCAAGAGATTTGTTGAGAAAATTTTAGTGAAATATTTTCTCCGTGGAGTAGCCCACATTGGGTGAACCACGTTAAATTGGTGTCTCTATTGTGTGTGGTGATTTGTGCATTGCTTTGATTACTATTGTTGATATTGCTATTGATACATTGCATAATATTGATTTGGAAAGAAAAGTAAAAAGTGGTCTTATACTGTTCACCCCCCTCTCAAGTATAAGCTTGTGTTCTTCAATTGGTATCAAAGCGGGTTCCTTCGGAAGAGTTTAACATACTTGAAGGAAAAGCTTACAAGAACATAGATGGATTCTCAGAGTGGATCCTTAGGAAATTCAGCACCATTGTTCGATGGGAACAATTATACACTATGGAGCACAAGGATGAAGTTTCATCTAATGGCACTTGGAAATGAAGTATGGGAAGCAGTTGAAAATGGATACACACCACCAGCAACTCCACCTACAGATAAATATGGTAAGATTCTACATCATTATAATTCAAGAGCAATGAATGCAATTCAAAAGGGCTTACGTGAAATAGAGTTTATAAATATTATGCATTGCAAATCAGCAAAGGATATTTGGGATAAGTTGCAAGGCATATATGAAGGAGATAAAAAGGTCAAAAGGGTAAAGTTGTAAAATTTCAAGAGAGCATTTGAAGACCTAAAAATGAAGGATGAAGAAAATATTATGGGATATCTACTTCATGTGGATGAGGTTGTTAGCTCCATGCAAGGACTTGGGCTTGAAGTTTCAGAACTTGATGTGTGTGATAAGATTCTAAGGTCACTCCCAAAAAGGTTTAGTGAAAATATTTCAGCTATAGAAGAGTCAAAAGATATTGATCATTTGACAAGAGATGAATTACATGGCATTCTCACAGCATTTGAGATAAGAATAAAAGAGGAACCTATTCCCTAGAAAGAAGCAGCATTTAAAGCCACTAAGAAGACTAAGGGTAAGAAGTCAGATTCAAGCAATGAGCTATCCAGTGATGAAGAAGCCAATTATGGTAGAAGGAACAAGGACTCAAGAAAATATAAAGGTACAAAATCAGTTAGATGTTTTAAATGTGGAAAATATGGTCACTATGCATCTGATTGTCCAGAAGCTGGAAATAGCAGTGGTGATGAGAAACATGATCATAAGAACAGGGATGCAGAAAGGCACAGGTACCAAAAGAAAAATAGGGATGGACAAGGTACACAAGGGAAGAAGTTTTTCCAGAGGCACAAGAAGAGTTTCTATGCAGATAAGGCAAGTAAGTACTCAACTGATAGTGATGATGGTTCCTCAGGATAATGATAGAGATGAAGTTCTATTTCTGGAAAAAGAAAAAGAAGTGGTTAGGAAAAGAACACCAATAATCCTCAAATGTTTTAGATGTGGTAACTTTGGTCATCTTGAGGATAGTTGTACAAAGAGTGGTTTCAGTTTCAGTGATGATGAATATGAAGATACACTTGAAGGACTAGAAGAGAATCTTCTTATGGCACTAGAAGAAGAAGGAGGTGATCCTAAAGAAGACAAGTCAGAAAAGAATGAAGATGTTTTCAAAGGTAAAAAAATAGAGGAAGAATCAGAGAAGGGAGAAGTTGATCTTGAGGGAGAGCTTATTCATGCTCTTGATGCATTAAAGAAGGTAAGAAAGCAAAACTCCCAACTTAAGCTTCAGTTTCAAGAATGTGATGAAGAGAAAGGAAAGCTTATAGAGGATCTAAATAAGTCAATGGCTAAGACAAGGAAGTTCAAAGATAGGTTAGAAGCAAAGGTCTTAGAATGTGAAAGGTTGGAGCATGAAGTAGCTTCACTAAGGAAGGAAGTAAAAGAGTCTAAGGATAGGTTACACAGGTTTGGGAGAAGCTCAAAGAATTTGGATAAGATTATCAAGACACAAAAACCTACAACAAGCAAAACAAGACTTGGTTTTGAACAAGTACAAAAGAAACAAGGAGAGGAGTCAACCTCAAGTTCTGAAGAAGAAGAAACTTTAGAAGAAGAGAGTGTAAGAGAAAGTGAGACTTCTAAGGATGAGTTGGACAATAGAAAGTTCAACAAGGAAAGGAACAATGCACAAATGAGGAACAGATGGAACAGGAACCAGACATAGGGTAAAAGAAACTAAAAGACCCATGAGGTCAAGGCAAGGCAATTTCAATGGATGATGCTTCTCATGTCATAGGTTTGGGCACAAAGCTTCTCAATGCAGGACACATGAAAGACAGGAATATGGGAACTTCAGAAACATGCAACTATTTCAAGGGTATTGCTACTCTTGTAATCAGTTTGGTCACAAGGCAATGAATTGCAGGGTTCATGATAGGAATAGATATGGCTTCACCAGGAGAAATCCCAAGACATTTGCACCTCCAAGGAATAATAACATTAAGTGTTATAAGTGCAATAATGATGGACATACAACAAAGTGGTGTAGAGCAAAAATTCCAGAGACAAGCAAGAACATAAATAGTCAGAGGAATCAAAAGGATCAGATGAGGAGGAAAGTGGACAAAGGAAAAGAGCAGTGCATGCTGGGAGTAGAAATACTCCCACCCTAAAATTAACCACCTCAAGAGGAGGTGGGGGAGGGGCTAAGCTAAGAGTCTCATTCTTAGCCCCGAGCCCCAAAGGTGACCCTTTGCCATTGATGACAAAGGGGGAGAGATTTGAGTTAGGGGGAGAGCATTCAGTCAGGGGAGCAGTTTCTCAGGGGAGCAGAACAGAAAAAGGTAAAAGGAATGGTAAAAGGAAAATGGGTTGCCATCAATGACAAAGGGGGAGATTGTTGGAAATATGAGCAAGATTTGTTGTCATTGATGTCAAAAGTCAGTTTCAATGAGCAGTGCAAGAGGAAGGACTTCAAGAGTCAGTTTCAGAAATAAGAAGGTGATCAGATAAGGTCTACAAGAGAAGTTAGAAGGCCCAAGAAAAATAATATTATAATATTTTATTATAATATTAAAGGTCTAATGGAAAGACCTAAGGAAATTAAATTAATTATAATAATTTCATTATAAATTAATTTGTAATTTAATTTAATTAACCCTATGGTTATTAAATTAATTATAAGTTAATTATAATAATTTTATTATTAATTAAATTATAATATAATTTAATTTACCCTAAAGTTAGGGTTGCAAGGCAAAAAGAAATGCGTCGATGTCATAAATAAAATCCCTCCATCGACGTCTAAAAACAATGGTGGCATAATGGTATAAATACCATATGCCTTAATGGCAAATACTTACCTTCGTTCGAATTCTAAAAGGCCTGCGATTAATGTGATTTATGCGATTTCGTGCGAGGAAGAAGACAAAATTTTTGTCTTGTGTGCACTAGTGAAGGAATAAATTCGGTGAGGCTCTAAGCCTCATATCCATCCAGTGGGTTGGCCTGGTGGCAAATGGTTGTGAGCTAAGGCTTTGGAAGTGGGAGGACCCATGATCGAATCTCAGTGGTAGTGTTCGTGAGTGTTTTGCTTGGGCGCCAAAGGAAGCAGCAAATTTTTTTGTTTAGGCACCAAGAGGGGAGGATAAAGAGCACGTGGTGCTCTTTGCTCCCAAGGTGAGTGCCTAGCTCACGCGGTGGTTGGAGCCGCGGCTAGGGCGCTGGTGGAAGCGCAGCGTGGGTTCGATTCCCACCAAGGGCAAAAGGTATTTAAATTTTTCAAATTTAATTTTTGTCCTAAGGTTGTTTTGACATAAGGTTTTTAGGGAGATATAAGGGTTGTGAAAGTTGATTTTTATATTGTGATTTTTGGTGATTAGAATATTGAATGGAGTGATAAGGCATTAGATGGTTTTGAATGTTATTTCAAAATAAAGTTTTATTTTGTTTAATATTTGAAAGGAGTAATAAGGTTAATTGAGTTCTCATGTTGTGAATGGTGAAAATAATTTGTGAGGAAATTATTGATTAAATTTTGAGAAGGTTTTTACTACCTAACCCTTAAAATTGGCAAAGAGAATAATTGTGATTGAGACAGGTTTTTAAGGGCACTTCTTCATCAAACAAAAAGGTATGGGCACATCTTCCTTGTGAGTGATTGTTGGATGTTGTGAATGCTAAGTTGGAGTGAAAAGGATTGTTTGGTAAGCATTGTTGAGTTTGGTTTTGTATTAATGCTTCAAGGTTTTTCTGGAATAAAGGTTGAAGATAGAAACCTTGTTTGATAAGCATTGTTGGAAACATTGGATGAACCTTCATATGCATGATTAGGGTTTGTGCAAGAACATGAGTATCATTGTTATGTGAAGTTGTGAACTATCTTGAACTAGGGTTTGTGAAAGAACATGAGTATCATTGTTATGTGAGATTGGTTGATAAGCATTGTTGGAAATATTTGAGTGAGTGTTCATATGCTTGGACTAGGGTTTGTAAGCAAGGAGTATTTCATTGAGTGATTGATTGAGTGGAGTTGATTGAGCCTAGTCAAGTGGAAGTGTTGAAGTGATAGTTCTAATTCTGTGAAACAAATTGTTCTATATTCTAATTTGATTTGAGAAAGAGATTGAAAGTGATTGAGCATTGTGATGAGTGTGAAGCATATTGAGTCTCTAACAATTCTCTATATGATTTTTGTGAGATTGAATAATTTGTTAGATTGAGTTGAGGTGAGTAAGCTTTTGTGGAAGCTTAAATATTTGAGGTAAGTCTTTGTGAAGACTTGTTGAGTAGATTGGACAAGTTCTAGTGAGGACTTGTGGAGCAGAGTTGAGGTAAGTCTTGGTGAAGACTTGTGGATAGATTAGTGTGAGATTTTGTGGAAGCTTACAATGCATATTTGAGATAAGTCTTTGAGAAGACTTGTGAGTAGAGTTGATTGATTGATTTGTTCAAACCTTGGGTTAAGGTTTGGGGCAGATCTAGTAGAGTTGATTTGTGATTGATTCAAGCTTTGTGTTAAGGCTTGAGGATAGATATTGAGCAGATTTGTGCTAGATTGAAGGATTGTGTTTAGTGTAGATTTGAGGATAGATATTGAGCATATTTGTGCTAGATCAAAGGACTATGTTTAGTGTATATTTGAGGATAGATATTGAGCATATTTGTGCTAGATCGAAGGACTATGTTTAGTGTATATTTGAGGATAGATATTGAGCATATTTGTGCTAGACTAAAGGATTGTGTTTAGTGCAGATTTGAGATAGAGCTGAGAGCAAGCTTTGGAGGTGACAGAGTATAGAGGACAATAGTCTCCAGTGGATAGAGGTCCATTAGCCAGGGTAGTGAAGATAGGTCTTCTGTGTGAGGGCAAGAGTCTTCAGTGGATAGAGATCCATAAGCTAGTGTAGTGGAGGCAACAGTTCTTCTAGAAGATCACCAACCAGAGCTAAGGAGAAAGAGTTCTCCTGTGGATAGAGATCCATGAACTTGATTAGGGGATTGGTGTCTCCTTTGGACAGAGGTCCATAAACATTGTAATAGGGAAAGGATTCCCAAGAGATTTGTTGAGAAAATTTTAGTGAAATATTTTCTCCGTGGAGTAGCCCACATTGGGTGAACCACGTTAAATTGGTGTCTCTATTGTGTGTGGTGATTTGTGCATTGCTTTGATTACTATTGTTGATATTGCTATTGATACATTGCATAATATTGATTTGGAAAGAAAAGTAAAAAGTGGTCTTATACTGTTCACCCCCCTCTCAGTATAAGCTTGTGTTATAAAAAGCTAATCTATCATAGAAAACTTCTTCAATCACACAAAAAAGCTTCACTCATATTCTTGTTTAATCTCACAAAAATATATAGATAATGGTTAGAGACTCGATATGCTTCACACTCACAACAATGCTTAATCACTTTCAATCTCTCTCTTGTTTTTTACCATTGAAACATATAGAGAATTGTTAGAGACTCAATATGTTTCACTCACAAAAATTATTAATCACTTTCAATATTTCCTTCAACTCAATTAAAAAATAAAGAACAATTTGTTTCACAAAATTTGATCTATCACTTCAACACTTTCCAATCAAGTATACGCAATCAACTCAACCAATGAAACAAAAATTTCTTGCAAACCCTAAGCAAATTTTTCATCCAATGCTCTCAACAACTCTCACTATGGAACTCAAAATCAACTCAATATGATTCCAAAATCACATAACAATGATACTCATGATCTTGCATAAACCCTAGTTCAAGATAGTGTTCAAGTTATCACTCAAGCATTCACAAATAATGCATATAAAGGCTTATTCAACAATGCTTATCAAAAAAAGACCTTTTCACTCCAAATTAGCATTCACAACATCCAACAATTACTCTCAAGGATAATGTGCCCTTACCTCTTGTTTGAAGAATATTTGACTTCAAACACCTATCTCAATCACAATAAATTCTTTGAAAATTTTAAAGGTTAGGTACCAAAATCTTCTAAATCATTCACTCAATTTTATCTCTCAAAATATTTCACCATACATAGCAATAAATATCTTTTACACCTTATAATCTCCACACTTCAAAATACAAATCAACAATTTATGTAAAGAAAATAATCACAATAATTTTTCTTTATAAACCCTTCTCTCTTCAACACATCATAGCTTATCCAATTAAAATATAATTCCATTTTTAAACCTTATAACTCCTATTATAATTCACTTTATCAAAAATAACAAAAAAACAATTAACCTTTAAAAACCTTATAACTCCTCCTTAATAAAAATTAATCATGCCACCTGTTAAACCTTGGAAACAATTAATTTTCTAAAATTTAAGTACCTCTATTATCGGTGGGATTCAAACTCCTACTTGTGCCTTCCATAGTGCCCTATATGTGGCCCACGTGCCACATATGATAGGCGCTCACCTTAGAACCAAAAATTACCTCATGCACTTTGAAGCTTTGACTTGGTGCCAAAAACTAAACACATGCACCTCAACAAAAATATTGTCATCAGGGTTCGATCGTAGGACCTCCCGCCAGTTAGCACCCTAAGCCACAACCGCCTACCATTGGCCCAACCACCATGGTTGGATATGAGGCTTCAAGCCTCCTCCATTTTATTTGCTAGTTGACCACCACGTAAGCAAAAGACATGTCCTCTTATTCCATGTCATTCACAATTTTTGCATGCACTTAAATTAATTTATTTGAAGGATAATATTTTTTTCCAATGCATATGGTATATATATTGAATTTTATTTACCTTTTAACACGTCAACGAGTGGAAATTATAGTGAACAACACAAGATTATACTAAGAGGGGGGTGAACAATATACAAATTTTTACTTTTTCTTTCTCAATCAATATTATGCAATGTATCAATAGCAGTAATAAAATCAATGCACAAATCACCACACATAATAGAGACACCAATTTAACATGGTTCACCCAATGTGGGCTACTCCATGGAGAAAATATTTCACTAAAATTTTCTCAAAAAATCTCTTGGGAAATCTTTCCCTATTACAATGTTTATGGACCTCTATCCAAAGGAGACACCAATATCCTAATCAAGTTCATGGATCTCTATCCATATGTGACACCAATATCCTCAGTTGGTTCATGGATCTCTATCCGTAGGAGAACTTCTTTCTCCTCTGCTCTGGATGGTGATCTTATAGAAGAACTACTGCCTCCACTACACTGGCTAATGGATCTCTTATCCACTGACGACTCCTATCCTCACTCAAAACACCTATTCTCACTACCCTAGCTAATGAATCTCTATCCACTAGAGACTATCATCCTCTATACTCTATCACCTCCAAAGCTTACTCTCAAATCTATACTAAATACGGTCCTTTGATCTAGAAAAAATCTACTCAATCTATGTATCTGGTCTAGCACAAACCTATCCTCAAATCTACACCAAACTCTATCCTCAAATTTACACTAAACATAGTCCTTAGGTCTAGAACAAATATGCTCAATCTTTGTCTTCAAATATGCACTAAACATATTCCTTTGTTCTAGCACAAATCTTCTCAATATTTGTCCTCAATCCTTAACACAAAGCTTGTATCAATCACAAATAAACTCTGCTAGATCTGCCCCAAACCTTAACCCAAGTTTTGAACAAATCAATCAATAAAATATGCTCTAGAGTGTTCTCAAAGACTTGTCTCAAATATTCCTTGTAGGCTTCCACAAAATCTCACACTAATCTGTCCATAAGTCCTCACCAAGACTTACCTCAAATCTCCTCAACAAGTTCTCACTAGAGCTTGTTCAATCTGCTCAACAAGTCTTCACCAAGACTTACCTCAATTCTACTAAATAAGTTCTCATTAGAACTTTTCCAATCTGCTCAACAAGTCTTCACAAAGACTTACCTCAAATATTCTCAAAAAGTCCTCATTAGAACTTGTCCAATATCATAGAAACATATAGAGAATTATTAGACTCATTATGCTTCACACTCACAACAATGTTCAACCACTTTATAGAAATATAGAGAATTTTTAGAGACTCAATATGCTTCACACTCACAACAACGCTCAATCACTTTCAATCTCTCTTTTTACCATAGAAACATATAGATAATTGTTAGAGACTCAATATGTTTCACAATCACAAACACTCAATCACTTCCAACCTCTTTCTCAAATCACTTCATAATATAGAACAATTTGTTTCACATAATTAGAACTATCACTTTAACGCTTCTACTTGACTATGCTCAATCCACTCAATCAATCACTCAATGAAATAATCCTTGCTTACAAACCCTAGTCCAAGAATATGAATCCTCACTCAATTATTTCCAACAATGCTTATCAAACAATCTCACATATCAATGATACTCATGATCTTGCACAAACCCTAATCATGCATATTAAGGTTCATTCAATATTTCCAACAATGCTTATCAAACAAGGTTTTTATCATTAAGTATCACTCAGAAAAATATTTAACAATCAAACTCAACAATGCTTACCAAACAATCCTTTTCACTCTAAACATAGCATTCACAAAATCCAATCCAACAATATTTTTATCACAAGGAAGATTTACCCATACCTTTTATTTGATGGATATATGTCTTCAAAACCTGTCTTAACCACAATCAAAATTTTCTTTACCAACACTAGGGTTAGGTTATCACAACCTCTCTCAAGATATCCATAAAATAATTTTCTCAAATATTATTTTCATATAAAATAACAAGTCCTTTTGTACACCTTATAATTTCCAAACTCACAATATTCAGCTTAATAATTTCACCATAACACTACACTTAACAATATGTATAGCAAAGTCCTTATAAACCTTATAATCTCCAAACTCGCAATTTTAATTCACCAATTTCATCATAACACAACACTTAAAAACATGCATAGCAAAGTTGTTATACACCTTATAATCTCAAAACTCAAAAATTAAAATAAAAATATTTTATTATTTCTTTACCTTATAACTCACTTAAGCTCTTAACATCCACTATAATCTCAAAGCGCTCAAATTCCAACACACAAATTGAATAACATACCTCTTATTTTTTCTACCCATAAAAAAGAGCTTCTACGGATTCAACCACATAACTTATGCTCCCTCAACACCTTAGCTCCAAGCTAGGCCACCAAGTGGGTTGCACGCCCACATGAAACTCAATGTACATGTTGTCCAACTTAATCCTGCCGCCTCACGAAGTGCCAAGCAAAACGAATGATGGGTGCTTCCTCCAAAACGTTGATCACGTGGATCGAATCGTGATCTTCTCCACATAAACCCTAATGCATTCCTAAATGTCATCTGTGCTACTGCCATCAGTGGGAATTCAAACCACCACGCAAGCTTTGTTGTTTGGCTTTCCCTCCAAACACTTTGAAATTTGTATTGTCATCTTCTTAAATGCATCACTCAATATTCGCATTCACATTCGAAGGTCTAATGGGGACTTAGGAAATAGAAAACTTTTCCTATATAAATACTTAATCACCTTTTGATTTCTCACGTCGACCATTTTTTCGAATTTAAAAATTCAAATTTAATTTATTTAAATATTAAATTAAAACCTTTGTCTTATTTATTAATTTAAATTAAAATTTTAATCAAAGATTAAAATATTTTAATTTAAATTAAACCTTTGAAAATTGCTCATGGGTCTTTTCAATTTGGACTTCATTTTTCTTCACCTTGTCATTTGGTCCAAAATATTATAATAATAAAACAGTATTATTTAATTCAAGCTTGCTTCTCCTTTCTCGGGTTTTCAACCTTTGGGCCATTTTTAGGCATATAATATTAAAAATAAATATTATATCCTATCCCTTTCCAAGACCTTCGTGCTTTTGGAAAAAAACCACTTGATGTCCTTAATGACAACGACATTAAACCAATACTCCTTTGACATCAATGACAACAAAACTACTCAAAATTTCCAATAGATAGTCGATGTCGGCACCTTGACTTTGATTGCTTGCCCTTTGTAACTCTAACCTTAGGGTTATTAAATTTAAATTAATTTATAACAAAGTTAATTAATTTAATTATTTAGGTCTATACTTTAGACCTTTAATATTATAATATAAAATTATAATATTATTTTCTTGGGCCTTCCAATTGCTCTTTTAGACCTTATTTGACCACCTTAAATATTATAATAAGCATATTATAATATTATTTTCCCTTAGACCTAGAAGCAATATTTTTCTTGCATTGCTCACCATAACACTACGCTTAACAATATGTATAGCAAAGTCCTTATACACCTTATAATCTCCAAACTCACAATTTTAATTCAACAATTTCATCATAACACAACACTTAACAACATGCATAGCAAAGTCCTTATACACCTTATAATCTCCAAACTCAAAAATTAAAATTAAAATATTTTTATTTTTTTTTACCTTATAACTCCCCTACGCTCTTAACATCCACTATAATCTCAAAGTGCTCAAATTCCAACACAAAAATCAAATAACATACCTCTTGTTTGTTCTGCCCATAAAAATGAGCTTCGATGGATTCGACCACGTGACTTATGCTCCCTCAACGCCTTAGATCCAAGCTAGGAAACCAAGTGGGTTGTGTGTCCATGTGAAACTCAATGTGCATGTTGTCCAACTTAATCCTACTGCCTCACAAAGTACCAATCAAAACGAACGATGGATGCTTCCTCCAAAAATTTGATCGTGTGGATCAAACCGTGATATTCTCCACACAAACCCTAACACATTTCCAAATACCATCTACACTACCACCATCAATGGGAATTCAAACCACCATGCAAGCTTTATTGTTTGGCTTTCCATCCAAACACTTTAAAATTTGTATTGTCCTCTTCTTAAACGCAACTCTCAATATTCGCATTCGCATTCAAAGATGTAATAAGGACTTAGGAAATAGAAAACATTTCCTATATAAATACTTAATCACCTTTTGATTTCTCACATCGGCCCTTTTTTCGAATTTAAAAATTTGAATTTAATTTATTTAAATATTAAATTAAAACATTTGTCTTATTTATTAATTTAAATTAAACTTTTAATAAAAGATTAAAATATTTTCATTTAAATCAAACCTTTGAAAATTGCTCATAGGTATTTTCAATTTGGACTTCATTTTTCTTCACCTTGTCATTTGGTCCGAAATATTATAATAATAAAATATTATTATTTAATTCAAGCTTGCTTCTCCTTTCTCGGGTTTTCAACCTTTGGGCCCTTTTTAGGCATATAATATTAAAAATAAATATTATATCCTATCCCTTTCCAAGAACTTCTTGCTTTTGGAAAAAAACCACTTGATGTCCTTAACGAAAACGACATTAAACTAATACTCCTTTGACATCAATGACAAAAAAACTACTCAAAATTTCCAAAAATCTCCCCTTTGTCATCTCAGGCAAACGAATAACAATTGTATTGAAATGTAGATTATAAATAATACATTGAATGCCCAAATAAGCTCGGAGGTTACGGAATCACCCGAGGCTGAAATAGAACTTGTTATAACAAATAACAAGTAATGCCTAAAATATAATAAGCACTAAATATAATGTAATAACAATGATATGCTAACATCCCCCCTTATTACATTATTTGGGTAATAGGATAACTACTAGCTATACTAACATCCCCCCTGATTACATCATTTGGCAATACAAAGAGAGCTGCGAAACAATTCAAATTTTACACGTGCAAGTGCCTTAGTAAAAATATCTGCAACTTGAGCATCGGTAGGAATGTACTGAAGCTGAATTTCGTGCTTTGGAACTTTGTCTCGAATGAAATGACATTGTGTCAATGTGCTTGGTTTTCTCATGATGCACTAGGTTCTTAATAAGGTTCAAGACACCCTGGTTGTCACAAAACAAGTGTATTGGAGATTTTGATGGAAGACCCATACTTGTCAGAATGCAACGTAACCATATCACTTTGCACACAACTTCACGTGCAACACGATACTCTGCCTCTGTAGAAGAGATAACAACCACCTTTTGCTTCTTGTTGTGCCAAGAGACAGGACTAGATCCAAGATGAATTATATATCCTAAAGTTGAATTACGATCATCATATGATCTGGCATAGTCAGAGTCCGTGTATCCTTGCAAGAATAATTTTTTATTCCTCTTGTACTCTATGCCATATTACATTGTGCCATGGACATAGTGAAGAACATGTTTTGCTATTTTCCAGTGAGTAGTCTTAGGTTCCTGCATGAACCTTGAAATATAGTTGACAACAAATACGATATCTGGCCTAGTATTGGTTAGATATATGAGACTCCCAATCAACTGTTGATAGAGAGTACCATATACCTGAGGTGAATCATCATATCATGATAACTGAAGCCATCGGTGTTGCCATTGGCTTGAAATCAGTCATGTGATATTTTTCTAACAGTGTATTGGCATATTTTTTCTGAGACACTTTGATGTAGTTCTCCTTCTGGTTCACTTACAGACCAATATAGTAATGGAGAAGTTCAAGATCTGTCATCTCAAAAGATTTACACAAGTCCTTTTTGAAAATAGAGATCATAGTTTCTAAACTCCCTGTAATGAGCTAATCATCAACATAGAGTACAAGCAACACTATCTCAAAACCTTATTTCTTTAAATAGAGGTTTGCATCTGATGGATATCTCTTAAATCCATGTTGCAGGAGGTGATTATCCATTTTTATATACCAAGCTCGAGGAGCTTGTTTTAAACCATATAAGGATTTGACCAACTTGCACACTTTTTGCTCTTGGCATTCCACTTCAAATCCTTCAGGTTGAGTCATATAGACTTCCTCTTGGATATCACCATTCAGAAAATCACTCTTGACATCCATTTGGTGAACTTTCCACCCATACTGTGCTGCCATAGCATAAAGAACTTGAATAGTGGTCATCCGAGAAGTAGGTGCAAAATTTTCCTCATAGTCAATGCCTTCCTTTTGAGCATAGCCCTTTGCAACAAGATGACCCTTATACTTATAAATTGTCCCATCTACCTTGTACTTGACTTTGTACACCCATTTGCAGCCAATGGGCTTATTTCCATGTGGAAAATCGATAAGCTTCCAAGTATTTTTTTCATCAGAGACTTATACTTAGCATCCATAGCAGCCTTCCATTGTGGCTCACTAAGGGAATCTTTTATAGAAGTAGGTTCATGTTCATTCATTGAAGACATAAACACCCTGTCATCATCTATATCCATATCCTCTATTTCTCTCTGGATCTACACATATTTCTTCAAAATATTGACAAAGATCATCAACCTCAGTAGTAGTTAACTGTCTTGTGATCCCATGTTCAATCAAGAATGCAAAAACTTCTTTAGAGGTAAACTACCCCCCTCGATCTGAGTGGAGGGTCTTTATAGAAGTCCCTAACTCCTTCTCTATAGATTTCTTGAAATGCTGGAAGAAACCAAATGCTTCATATTTTAGATTAAGGAAGAACACACACATCTTTCATGAGTAATCATCCACAAACAACTAAAAATACCTCTTCCCCCCACAACTGATGGGTGTGAAAGGACCACACAGATCGGTGTGAATCAACTCCAGAGGTTTATTTGCTCTTGTAGAGCTCTTCTCAAAAGGTACTATATGTTGCTTTCCTACCAAGAATTCAGAGCACATTGGCAATGTGGTATAAAGGGAAGGAAGACCCTTTACCATCTCATACTTACTTAGCTCAAGTAAGTAACCAAAACTAAGATACCCATATCTCTTGTGCCATAGGGAAGTTACCTCCTTTGTAGAGACTGTCATGGCTACATGTGGAGTAGAGATAGCATCTAAGGAAAATAAGCCATGCTTATATGAAGTGGTTGCAATGTTCTTATCCCTTCTGGTAATAGAACAACACTTCTTACCTCCCTCAAAACTAAAGTTCACAACCATATCTTTGTCCAGAATTTGTGTGACTGACAACATATTGTTTGCCAATCCTGGAACATAGAGGAATTTTTCAATCTAACACTTGCCATCAGGAAGAGTGACTAAAATTGTACCTTTTGCCTAAACCTTGTAGGTTTTATCATCAAAAATAGTGACAGGTTTGCCCTCTTTTTCCTCAAAGGATTCAAACCATGATTTGTCGCCAGTCATGTGCTTACTAGTCCCAGAATTGACATACCATATAGGATTGTTCTGCTTGGAAACTATGGTAGTCATAAGCACCTTGTGTACCCTCTCATAATCCGAGTCTAATTCCTTGACAACAACATTCACTTTAGGTTGCTTATTCCTATTTTGTGGTTTGTTCTGGCCTTTCAGTTTTGGTTGCTTATTCTTGTGCCAACATTTGTTTGTATCATGACCCTCTTTATCATAGATATTTCAATATCCTTTTATTTTTTGAGGTTTTTTTCCTTTTAAATATTTGTGAGAATTCCCTATTTTTTGAAAATTACCCTTCTTTGAACCCTTCTTGTTGGAGTATAGGGTTTTTATTAGAAGAATCATCTCTCTGAAGTTGGCATGCCTTCTCTTCTTGAAGCAGATTGACCAACTCAAAAAAGGTAACTTTTCTCTGTGATACTTGAAGTGAGGTGATCAAAACCCTATAATAATTAGGTAAAGCTCTCAATACCACTGAAGTAATGAGCTTATCATCCATAGTTTCTCCTAAAGAACTCAATTTTACTTTCAACTCAGACACTCTACATAGAAAGAGTTCAACAGTCTCACCCTGCTTCATACTCAAATTGTGAAGTTGATATTGAAGGTAAAGAATGGTGGAATCATTATTTCCCTCATAAATAGTTTGAAGGGCATCCCATGCCTCTTTACCATGTTCTTTGTCAGCTATGTGAGGTTGAACTTCATTTGAAATAGCAAGCAAGATGAGCACTCTTGCTTGACTGTCTTTCTTGTCAAATACAATCTGATCTGTAGTTGGAGTTGTATCTGATGTTGATCTAGATGCTGGTGAAGGTCATGTTGTTGGTCCATAAACAACATCCCATAGGTATTTCATGACAAGGATAGCCTTCATCTTGTTTTTCCATGGTGTGTAATTAGGACCTTTCAATAACTTATGAGCATCAGTCATTAACTTTGCAGCCATAATGAGGGTTCCTTATAACACCAAATGGTCCCCCTTTCGATATACATTAATTCCATGCCATTATACTGTACAAAATATCTGCCCTTACATAAGGGAGACTAGGTATTTTGAAAAATTAGAGAAATTACCCGCCCTTACGTGAGGGAGACTATAAGTAATTTCAATGATTATACGATACGTGGTACTTAGGCGATACTGAAAGGGAATCATCTTTTTGATGAAACCTACCATAGAAAGTCATCAATCCTCATGCGTGGGATGTAACTTCCCCTAAAAACTTTGGAAATTAGAACATTTGTCAAGGTTTACATCTAAACACAAGAACTATTAGGGTAGTGGAATGAAGTAAAAAAGTAGCAAAATGGCAAACTTATATCTCCCTGATGATTAATAGAAAACAATATTAGACATCATTTTGGTAGCTATATTAGGTGGCAGATACAATAGCACAATCACGACAACATTACCTGTAAGTTATGGCCAGAGGTATCATAATTACCGAACGCTGCAGTGCAATAAATTGCACAGATGGGTTTTATTTATTCAGGGGACTTAGGGAGTGAATTTGATTTTTAACTTCTAATGAAGTAGTGCAAAAAATGGAAAATGCAACATACAACATAAAAGTTCCCGCAGAAATAAACCTCTAGGTGTCGGGCGCTGTCAAAAATGCACCTTTACAATAATGCCAAATTGCCTTTTTCAATGCTGAAAAAATTACTCACTTTCCCCCCTTTGATTTTTGAAATAAATAGGCCCCCCTTTAAGTTTATGAAAAAAAAATATTTCTTCTAAAGTCTTTATTTAAAAAAATTCTTTACTTAAGTTTAATAAAAAAAAAATTAATTTTATCATAGAAAAAAAAATTATTAAGCAAAATAACTTATCTATGATAAAAGTAATGAATTTTTAATTTTAAACTAAAGAAAGAAAAATTAAAAAAAAAACTTTAAGAAAAAAATATTAATCACAAACTTATATAAAAAATTATACCTGTCGGGGGGTCGGCGGGTTTTGACCCCGCGACCTCAAGGCTCCCTGAGCCCTACCGCTCAACCCATGACCAAGTGGGCTAGCGGGATGATCCGCTAGGATCAATGGAGCCCTCCTTAATGAGGAGGCTCCTCGAGCCCCGCTCTTGAAGCGGTCACCGCTCCTCTGCTCAGGCGGCAGCTCTGCTTGGTTGGCAACTTCGCTTGGATGACGGCTTGGGACCTGGTGGCATGTGGATGGATAAGCACTATGCTACATCATCTGCATGGCTTGTCCAATAGCCAACTAACCACCAAATGATGCCACTAACTTCGATAGCTACAGCAAGAGACTCTACAACTTGCCTCCGATCAAATCACCTCGCGTACAAAAAACAAAACACCTGCTATTCCCTAAAAAATGCAAAAAACTCCATGGACTGTGATGCCCTTGGGAGTGATAAAAAAATTTCCAAGGAGAATTAGTGGACCAAATTCAAAAAATAATCTGGCAGATCTAATCGGATTTGAAATATGAATCCACCTATGGCTTTACAATCGAATTTCATCAGTCATGCAAGTAACGAAAAATCAAGATTGGTATGCAGGGTTGACGGCGTGCTGTGAGGTGACGAGATGCAGGAGAAAAAATGTTATAAAAGCATATATCCCACATGAGTGGGGTCGCGATCAACATAAGTGTTTAAAACTTCCAAACCTCCCCTTTACGCTTGTCTCCTCTTGGGGAGACACTGCCCGAGAGGGTGGTAGTGTTGTCTTTGGCTTCTCGATGGTGGCTTGCTTCCACTCATAGGCTGCTTCAATCCACCATTATGCCTCTACTTAGCCTTGATCATTGTGTCTTCCAAAAATTTTGAATCGCTCATCAGAGTCAACCTCGTGTCTATCTAAGTCGGCCTGTCCGTCCAATCCCATCAGTCGCGTTCGTCTCACTCAGGATTGAGTTGCTGAGGTGGTCTCAGTAGGTGACCTCAAGAATCGTGCCCTAGGTCAATCAACTTTGATAATCGAGCCTCACCTAAAAAAAACTCACCCAGCTCTTATACCATGTTATGCGAACAAACAACAATTATATTGAAATGTAGATTATAAATAATACATTGAATGCCCAAATAAGCTCGGAGGTTATGGAATCATCCGAGGCTGAAATAGAACTGTTATAAAAAATAACAAGTAATGCCTAAAATATAATAAGCACTAAATATAATGTAATTACAATGATATGCTAACATGTCATTGATGACAACCCCTTTATTTTTACCATTCCTTTTTCTTTTTCAAAATTTGCTTTCCTTGAGAAACTGCTCTTCCTAATTGAATGCTCACCCCCTAACTCAAATCTCTCCCCGTTTGTCATCAATTGCAAAGGGTCACCTTTGGGGCTCGGGGCTAAGAATGATATTCTTAGCTTATCCCCTCCCCACCTCCTATTGAGGTTATTAATTTTTGGGTGGGAGTATTTCTATTTCCAGCATACACTGATCTTTACCTTTTTCCACTTTCTTCCTCAATTGATTCTTTTGATTCCTTTGACTATTCCTATTCCTACTTGTCTCTATAATTTTTTCTCTACACCACTTTTTTGTGTGCCCATAATTATTGCACATATAACACTTAATTTTGTTACTACTTAAAGGTGCAAATATCTTGGGGTTCTTCCTAGTGAAGCCATATCCTTTCTTGTCATTAACCCTGCAATTCATTGCCTTGTGATCAAAATGATTACAAGAGTAGCAATACCTTTGAAAAAGCTACCTATTTCTAGAACTTCCATATCCTTTTTTTTTACGTGTCTTGCACTGATAAGCTTTGTACCCAAACCTGTGACATGAGAAACATCTTCTATTGAAACTACCTTGCCTTGACCTCATTGGTCTTTTAGTCTCTTTTACCCTATGCCGGTACCTATTCCATTTGTTCCTATTTTGTGCATTATTCCTTTCCTTTTTGAGCTTTCTATTGTCCAACTCATCCTTAGAAGTCTCACTCTCTCTTACACTCTCTTCTTCTAAAGTTTATTCTTCTTAAAAATTTGAGGTTGACTCCTCTTCTTGTTTCTTTTGTACCTTTTCATCACCAAGACTTGTCTTGCTTGATGTAGGTTTTTGTGTCTTGATAATCTTATCCAAATTCTTTGAGCTCCTTCCAAACCTTTGTAATTTTTCCTTAGATTATTTTACTTTTTACATTCTAAAACCTTTGTTTCTAACTTCTATTTGAATCTCCTTGTCTTAGCCATTGACTTATTTAGATCCTCTATAAGCTTTCCTTTCTCTTCACCACATTCTTGAAATTGAAGCTTAAGTTGGGAGTTTTTATTTCTTACCTTATTTAATGCATCAAGGGCATGAATAAGCTCTCCCTCAAGATCAACTTCTCCATTATCTGATTCTTCCTCTATTTGTTTGCCTTTGAAAACATCTTCATTATTTTCTGACTTATCTTCTATAGGATCACTCCCTTCTTCTTCTAATGCCATTAGAAGATTCTCTTCTGGTTCTTTAAGTGTATCTTCATATTCGTCATCACTGAAACTAAAACCACTTCCTATACAACTATCTTTGAGATGACCAAAGTTACCACATATAAAACAATTGAGGATTATTGGTGATATTTTCCTAACCATTCCCTTTTCTTTTGTGAGAAATAAAACTTCATATTTATCATTATCTGAGGAACTATTATCACTATTACTTGAGTACTTACTTGCCTTATCTGCATAGAAACTCTTCTTCTATCTTCGAAAGAACTTCTTTCCTTACTTATCTTGACCATCCCTGCTTTTATTTTGGTACCTGTATTTTTTTGATTCCCTGTTCTTATGATCCTATTTTTATTCATCATTGTTATTTCCAGCTTATTAACAATCAGATGCATAGTGACCATACTTTCCACAATTGAAATATCTAATAGATTTTACATCTTTAAATATTTTTGGATCCTTGTTCCTTCTGCCATAATTTGTTTGTTCATCACTGGATAACTCATTACTTGAATCTGAATTCTTACCCTTTGTCTTCTTAGTAGCTTTGAAGGCTACTTATTTCTAGATATTAGGTTCCTCTTTTATTCTCATCTCAAAATCTATAATAATACCAAGTAATTCATCCCTTGTCAAAATATCACCATATTTTGATTCCTCTATAGCTAAAATATTTTCACTAAACCTTTTTTGGAGTGATCTTAAGATCTTATCACAAACATCAGATTCTTGAACCTCAAGTCCAAGTCCTTGCATGGAGTTAACAACCTCATATACACGAAGTAGATAAGCACTAATGTTTTCCTCATCCTTCATTTTTAGATCTTCAAATTGTCCCTTGAGATTTTGCAACTTTACCTTTTTGACCTTTTTATCTCCTTCATATATGCCTTGCAACTTATCCCAAATTTATTTTGCTGATATGCAGTGCATAACCTTAACAAACTCTGTTCTATGCAAGCCTCTCAAAATTGCATTCATTAATCTTGAATTATAATGATGTAGAAGCTTACCATATTTATCTGTAGGTGGAGTAGCCAGTGGTGTGTATCCATTTTCAACTACTTCCCATATTTCATTTCCAAGTGCCATCAGGTGAATCTTCATTCTCATACTCCAAAATACATAATCACTCACATAAAACATTGGTGCTGAATTATCTAAGGATCCACTCTTAGAATCCATTTGTGTTCTTGTAAGTTTTTCCTTCAAGCTATTAAACTCTTTCGAATAAACCCGCCCTGATACCAATTGAAGAACACAAAGTTATACTGATGGGGGGTGAACAATATAAGATCACTATTTACTTTTTCTTTCCCAATAAAATTATGCAATGTATCAATATCAATATCAACAATAATAATCAAATTAATGCATAAATAACCACATATAATAGAGACACCAATTTAACATGGTTCACCCAATGTCGACTACTCCATAGAGAAAATATTTCACTAAAATTTTCTCAACAAATATCTTGGGAAACCTTTCTCTATTACAATGTTTATAGACCTCTATCCAAAGGAGATACCAATCTCCTAATCAAGTTCATGGATCTCTATCCACAGGAGACACCAATATCCTTAGCTAGTTCATGGATCTCTATCCACAGGAGACACCAATCTCCTTAGCTAGTTCATGGATATCTATCCACAGGAGAACTCCTTTCTCCTCTGCTCTGGTTGGTGATATTCTAGAATAATTACTGCCTCCATTGCACTGTCTAATGGATCTCTTATCCACTAAATACTCCTATCCTCACTCAAAAAACATGTCCTCATTGACCTTGCTAATGGATATCTATCCATTGGATACTGTCATCCTCTATACTCTGTCACCTCTAAAGCTTGCTCTTAGCTCTATCTCAAATATGTACTAAACACGATCCTTTGATCTAGCACAAATATACTCAATCTTTTTCTTTGGTCTAGCACAAACCTATCCTCAAATTTGCACCAAACTCTATCCTCAAATTCACACTAAAAATAGTCCTTCGGTCTAGCACAAATATTCTCAATATTTATCCTCAAATTTTCACTAAACATAGTCCTTTGGTATAGCACAAAGCTTCTCAATCTCTGTCCTCAAGCCTTAACACAAAGCTTGACTCAATTACAAATCAAATCTGCTATATATTTTCCAAACCTTAACCCAAAGTTTTAATAAATCAATCAATCAACTCTGCTCTCAAGTCTTCTCAAAGAATTATCTCAAATCTACCTTGTAAGCTTCCACAAAAGCTCACACTAATCTATCCACTGTTAGAGTTAAAGTGCACTATGCCTTCACCTTGACACTTGTCAGTTTCTCTTGACAAGTGTCATGTGTTGAATATAGGCTTATGCCTATATATTGTAACTCAGTTTTATCAATAAAATAATCCCTTTAGTTTTCCCTCCCAACATTTGGTATCAGAGCTCTAGGCTTTCTTTGGCCTTGTGAGCTTGAGGGGGGATTTCCCTCATGGAAATCCTCCCTCCCCCCTCATATTTTTTTCCCATTTTTCAATTTTTCATTTTCCCCCATTTTTTTTTCAAAAGAGGGAGTATGCTCTTCATCCTTGATGGATGAATCAGAAACCAGATTTTTGAAAAATCATGGCTGCCAGATCTAGGTTTGCAATGGCTTGATAGAACAATGTGCTGAAGAACTATTTTCTGTTGGAGGCTTTGGGCTTGCAATTTTTTTTTGGGTGCATACTGCCCCGACATTGGTAGAGGACCTCGACTGTTACTGAATTCAAAGCCCAAAAGGAGCTATTTGTGGTGGGGTTAAGCTGCTCACACCCATATTTGAAGGCATGCTTGAACAACTTATTTTACCCTATGACTTCAGTTTTCTGGTTCTCTTCTGCAGAAGGCTCAATGACTGGTAAAAACCCTGCTGGTGAAGTTTTTTGGCGTCTATAGTTATGGTTAATGACTGCAACATTGACGAAGTTGAGGTTCGGGTTGTTTTTTCTTCCGACGTCAAAATTAATTGAGGCAGAAGATTTGCTGGGATTAGACCGTTTGGGCGGCGGCGACAGAACGCTGAGGAAACAACGACGGTTTTTTTAAAGGAAGATCATATCCCTGACATTCTTTTGGGTTACCTGGCTGTGAATGCTTAGATCCAAAAACACAAAGGATAGATTCATTTTTTTGGAGAGTTTTGGTTGTTGTTGAATGTTGCACAGGAGATTTTTTATGGTTGGGCTTCATCAGTGTCCCGGAGCTGCAAACAATGTGCTTCACGAGATTACCATTGTAGGCCACAGTGTTGTCCTTGCTGGCCCCTATCTCATCCTCATCGCTCTTGGAGGGCCAATCAGTCTCTATGACAACGATGTCCAGGTCCTTGTGCCCCAGCGTCACCATTGCAATGAACATCGCGTCCAGCTGTGCGTCGAATAGGTTCTACTACAAGAGACTCGAGAACGAAGTGGTGGTGCTGTGCAGTGCTGTTCTGGCGAAGCGGAGCTCCATTTTAGATGAAGTTTCAGCCCTGCTGGCGTTTAGAGATGCTGTCAAGGATCCTGCATAGTCTTCGTTGAAACCAAATTTCTATAATTATGATGCCCGCAATCCTGTTCTCTAAAATAATGGAAATCGAGCTCTGTAACCCCCTGATGATGTGCCTTGAAATACGACGAATTCGACGGCAAATTTTGATTTTCACATTAAATCCCCTGCAAAGTTTCAGTTTCCCTATAAATCCCCAACGAATTTTCATTTTTGCTAGCAAATTTTTGATTTTACCTGTTACATTCCATGCAAATCACGCAAATTTTGATGTTCGCTTTAAATACTGTGCAAATTTTGTGAGAGATCTAGAAGAATTTTGCATAGAATCACAAAAGTGTTTGTGAATTTGAGAAAATGTACAGATCGAGCAGTGTGAGCGAGTCGGCAGAGGGAGGGTTCACGGTGTTGCTGAACTCGAACTCTGTGTCACCATCGGTGGGTAAAGGGTCTACAGTTAAGAAGAGCTACAGCACCATGGTCGTCGATCTGCTGTCGCGTTACTGCTGCTATCGAAGAAGAGGGATCCCTTCACTCATGTTTTGTTTCTTGATGAAGTAATGAAGGAGGATGATTCGATGTTGACAGATCGTGTGTAGCACCGAGCCCGGCAAGATGTATGAGCACAAGCATTTTTTTTGGATGGGCCAAGATTTACGGGCCGACAGACAACAACGGTGGGGGTTTGTCGATGAGCGCCATGGTTGGCCGGAATAACGATACCCAGTTAGAGTGGGGCGCCATGGCCGATGATGACAGAGGAAACGCATGCGAGGGTTCAGAGAATGGGTTGGTGGAACTATACCAGCAGAATCTGCGGTTGTTTTTTCTTTTTCCCCTCAGGAAACAGGCCATAATTCTCAAGACAGTGAGGAACTTGGTGTTCCTTTCGATGAAAGTCAGCCTATTTGTCATCTATGTGGAGAGGTGTTTGTAGAATTCTATAGGCACGAAACTGATGTTTTTTGGTTAGAAGCAAATGGGTCTTGACCTCATGACTTGACGCTGCCAAACAAATTAAAAACAAGAAAAATTGGGGCAAACGGAAGAATCAGATGTTAGCTGCTATAGTATATTTTTTGGTGTCCTGTAAAGTCAGTTTTTTTTTTTTATGGCGGATAATATGGTCCTCTTTGACCATTGTTAATGTTTTCCACATGGAAAGTGGAAAAATGAGATAGGGGCATTGTTTTGTTTTATAAAGTGTTTATGGCCACATGAAGTGGAAGGCCCGCATGGCCCTATTTTTTCTACATGGAGGTGGAAGGCCTAAATGGCCCATGTAATACCCTTGTGGGGTAAATTAATTTGTTTTTTAGTCTGCTAGAGAGGGATGCCACCACATTGCAAGGGTTATTTGTTGCTTGGAGAGGTTACTGTTGTTTTTCGCTAGGATGAAGGACTTATTGAGATCCAACTATAGCCATATTTATAGTCGTTGGAAACGTTTTTCCGTGATGGACACAATGGTGGTGTCATATTGTAATTTTGAGGCTATTTCAATTGATTTTTTTAGCCTCAAAGTTTTTCTACCTTGGAGTGCACTCTCGGTTGTACCCGACACTCCCAAGGTACTTTTATATGTGATCCTTGTACCTAGTGATCTTTTCTATACACTTGGTGAATGCAGCGGCTGGTTACCCATGCATTTCGGTGGGATGACATGGTCACCATAAGGACACTTATACTAGGGACTACAGACAAAGACACCCTAGACTTTATCCGAGGTTTTTTCGGATCTACTTCTGAAGACTACAGACGAAGACACTTCAAAATATTCTCTTCTTTTCTTCTTCTCTCCTCCTATTTTGATCTATGGCTCATTTTATTGTATTGAGTGCATTTTTGATAGAGACCGACACTCTTATATGGCTCATTTTTCCTTTGTATTAGGTGCATTTTCAACAAAGACCGACACCTTCTAGATTGAGTTCACCATGAGGAGGGATTTCATACTCATGGTGAATCTAGTCAATGACCTACGAGAGGCAACATCCTCTGAGGATGACCTGTAGAGGCAACAGACCCAGAAGTGGTCGACCCTGAGGCACCCATGATGACCCCGAGGCACTTAGACGGCTGACCCAGTGGCAACATACCCATGGAAGTGGCTAACCCTGAGGCAACAGACCAAAATGTATACACAGTGAATCTAGCATTATTCACAGTTGGAGATCCAAGCACAGAGAGCACGAGCCTAGACCAAATCAGCAATAAGAGAGGATGATAGGTTGTTTTAAGAAGTCAAAATTAAGGGGGAATGTTACCTAATGTTGACTTGTTTTTTTCTTTAGTTAGGATAGTGCACTTTAAGGGGGAATGTTAGAGTTAAAGTGCACTATGCCTTCACCTTGACACTTGTCAGTTTCTCTTGAAAAGTGTCATGTGTTGAATATAGGCTTATGCCTATATATTGTAACTCGGTTTTATCAATAAAATAATCCCTTTAGTTTTCCCTCTCAACATCCACAAGTCCTCAACAAGACTTACCTCAAATATGCTCAACAAGTTCTCGTTAGTATTTGTCCAATCTACTCAACAAGTTTTCACCAAGACTTACCTCAAATCTTCTCAACAAGTTCTCACTAGAACTTGTCCAGTATTCTCAACAAGTCTTCACAAATATTTACCTCAAATCTGCTCAACAAGTCCTCACTAAAAATTTTCCAATCTACTCAACAAGTCTTCACAAAGACTTACCTCAAATTTGCTCAACAAGTCCTCACTAGAACTTGTCCAATCTCACAAAAACATATAGAGAATTTTTAGAGACTCAATATGCTTCACACTCACAACAATGCTCAATCACTTTCAATCTCTCTTTTTACCACAAAAACATATAGAGAATTGTTAGAGACTCAATATGCTTCATACTCACAACAATGCTCAATCACTTTCAATATCTCTTTTTTACCATAGAAACATATAGAGAATTGTTAGAGACTCAATATGTTTCACAATCACAAACACTCGATTACTTCCAACCTCTTTCTCAAATCACTTCATAATATAGAAAAAAAAATTTCACATAATTAGAACTATCACTTCAACACTTCCACTTGACTAGGCTCAATCAAATCCACTCAATCAATCACTCAATGAAACACTCCTTGCTTACAAACCCTAGTCCAAGCATATGAATCCTCACTCAATTATTTTCAACAATGCTTATCAAAAAATCTCACATATCAATGATACTCATGATCTTGCACAAACCCTAATCATGCATATGAAGGTTCATTCAATGTTTCCAACAATGCTTATCAAACAAGGTTTTTATCATTAAGTCTCACTAAGAAAAACCTTTAATAATCAAACTCAAAAATGCCTATCAAACCGTCATTTCCACTCAAAACTTAGCATTCACAACATCCAATCCAACAATATTTTTATCACAAGGAATATTTACCCATACCTTTTAATTTTATGGAGATACGTCTTCAAAACCTATCTTAACCACAATCAAATTTTTATTTACGAACACTAGGGTTAGGTTATCACAACCTCTCTTAATATCTCCATAAAATAATTTTCTCAAAGATTATTTTCATACAAAATAACAAATCCTTTTGTACACCTTATAATATCTAAACTCACAATATTCAACTTAATAATTTCACCATAACACTACACTTAACAATATGTATAGCAAATTCCTTATACACCTTATAATATCCAAACTCACAATTTTAATTCAAAAATTTCATCATAACACAACACTTAACAACATGCATAACAAAGTCGTTATACACCTTATCATCTCCAAAATCAAAAATCAAAATAAAAATATTTTAATTTTTCTTTACCTTATAATTCTTATAAGCTCTTAACATCCACTATAATCTCAAAGCACTCAAATTCAAACACAAAAATCAAATAACATACCTCTTATTTGTTCTGCCCATAAAAAAGAGCTTCGATGGATTTGACCACATGACTTTTTCTCCCTCAACACCTTAGCTCCAAGCTAGACCACCAAGTGGGTTGTGCACCCACATGAAACTCAATGCGTACATTGTCCAACTTAATCCTACTGCCTCATGAAGTGCCAAGCAAAACGAACAATAGACTCTTCCTCCAAAACGTTGATCACGTGGATCAAACCATGATCTCCTCCATGAAAACCCTAACACATTCCCAACTACCATCTATGCTATCATCATCGATGGGAAGTTAAACCACCACGCAAGCTTTGTTGTTTGGCTTTCCCTCCAAACACTTTGAAATCGTATTGTCCTCTTCTTAAATGCAGTGCTCAATTGCATTCGAAGGTGTAATAATGGGGACTTAGGAAATAGAAAACATTTCCTATATAAATACTTAATCACCTTTTGATTTATCACGTCGGCCCTTTTTTCAAATTTAAAAATTCGAATTTAATTTATTTAAATATTAAATTAAAACCTTTGCCTTCTTTATTAATTTAAATTAAAATTTTAATCAAAGATTAAAATATTTTAATTTAAATTAAACCTTTGAAAATTGCTCATGGGTCTTTTCAATTTGGACTTCATTTTTCTTCACCTTGTCATTTGGCCCAAAATATTATAATAATAAAATATTATTATTTAATTCAAGCTTGCTTCTCCTTTCTTGGGTTTTCAACCTTTGGGCACTTTTTAGGCATATAATATTAAAAATAAATATTATATCCTATCCCTTTCCAAGAACTTCTTGCTTTTGGAAAAAAACCACTTGATGTCCTTAATGACGACGACATTAAACAAATACTCCTTTGACATCAATGACAACAAAACTACTCAAAATTTCCAACAAATAGTCGATGTTGGTGCCTTGAATTTGATTGCTTACCCTTTGTAACCCTAACCTTAGGGTTATTAAGTTTAAATTAATTTATAACAAAGTTATTATAATTAATTTATAATTATTTTAATTATTTAAGTCTATACTTTAGACCTGTAGTATTATAATATAAAATTATAATATTATTTTCCCTTAGGCCTAGAAGCAATATTTTTCTTGCACTGCTCATGAAAACTGATGCTTGACCTCATGCTACTCACTAAAATTGACTCTTGACATCAATGACAACAAAACTTGCTCATATTTCCAACTATATCCCCCTTTGTCATTGATGGCAACCCAATTACCTTTTACCATTTTCTTTACCTTTTTCTTTTTTGTTCCCCTTGAGAAACTGCTCCCCCTAACTGAATGTTCTCCCCCTAACTCAAATCTCTCCCCCTTTGACATCAATGGCAAAGGGTCACCTTTGGGGCTTGGGGCTAAGAATGAATCTCTTAGCTTAGCCCCTCCTCCACCTCTTCTTGAGGTAGTTAGTTCTGGGGTGGGAGTAGAACTAATCCCAACTTTCCTCAAAGATACTCAAAAGTCTCTTTCGAAAGTGGCTTAGTGAAAATATCTGCAATTTGTTCCTTTGTAGTAACATATTCCATCATGACTTGCTTATCTATCACATGTTCTCTTAGAAAATGATAATCAAAATGTGCTTTGTCCTAGAGTGCATTATTGGGTTCTTTGAAATATTTATAGCACTTGTATTATCACACAATATGGGAATAGGGTGATCATGCTTTACTTTGAAGTCCTCCAAAGTTCGCTTCATCCATAATACCTGTGTACAACAAGCAAGTGTTGTAATATACTTTGCCTCTACTATGGATAAGTATACTGATGTCTGTTTCTTACTTAACCAAGAGACTAACCAATATCCAAGAAAGAATGCTCCGCCACTTGTGCTTTTTCTTTCATCAATGCTACTAGCCCAATATGCATCTGTATAATATGTGAGTGTGAAACTATCACTTTTGGGATACCAAATATTGAAATTGATGGTCCCTTTTAGATACCCAAGGATCCTCTTTATTGCTACCACATGTGTTTCCTTAGGTGCTGCCTGAAACCTTACCACTAATCCCACTACCTGCATTATATCTGGTCTTGTAGCTGTGACATACAATAAGCTTCAAATCATAGATATGTATAATTTCTGATTTGCCTATGGAGATTCATCATATTTACTTAACTTACATCCTATTACCATGGGGACACTTACTGGTTTGCAATCTTCTAAGTTGAATTTCTTTAGCATTTCTCTTATATACCTGGTTTGCGAAAGAAATACCTCTTTCTTTGATTGTGAAATATGATGTCCAAGAAAGAAGGACAACTCACCAAGCATAGACATCTCAAATTCATTTTGCATGCTCTTTGCAAGTTTTTGAAACATCTTATCATTGTTTCCTCCAAAAATGATGTCATCCACGTAAACAACCATAATTAGTAGATCATTCCCTTCATTTTTTATGTATAATTTACTATCCACTATTCCTTTCTTGAACCCCTGTTCCTAAAGGTACTTATCCAATCTTGAGTACCATGCTCTAGGACCCTATTTTAGACCATACAATACCTTTTTCAATCTGCATACATAGTCTGGTTTATCTATTAATATGAATCCCTCTGGCTGCTCAATATAAACTTCTTCTAGAACACCATTTAGAAATGCTGAATTAACATCCATCTGATATACTTTGAAGTTTTTAAAACTTGAGAAGGCTAAGAACATTCTTATAGCTTCAAGTCATGCAACTAGAGCAAATGTCTCGGCAAATTCAATTCCCTCAACCTGTGCATAACCCTTGAACACTGACCTTGCTTTATTTTTGACCACTTGACCATCTTCATTTAGCTTGTTTCTAAAAACCCACTTAGTGCCAATCACATTTTACCTTTTCGTTGTGGAACAAGTTGCCAAGTCTTAATTTTCTCTATCTGATCTAATTCCTCATCCATTGCCTTAATCCAGAACTTATATTCACTTGCTTCATTGAAATATTTTGGCTCAATTTTAGACAATAAAGAGAAGTTTGTTGGTTGAGTTGATGTTATTACCCTTCTTCTTTTCTATCTCTCATCTGTATTCTCAATTATTATATATTTTGTATTATATTTTTTTACATACCTGGATGGGGTCTTGGGAATAAGTCTTTGTGTTTCTTCCTCTTCTCCTTTTGATTTCTTACAAAACTCTTCTTGACAATTTTCATCTTCTTGATACATAGTTTCTTGAACTGGTTCTCTTAACCCTATCCTTTCATCAACTGTTACATTTATACTTTCTACAATAGTGTGTGTCATTTTATTGTAGCATCTATAGGTTTTGATATTATTAGAATAACCAATAAAAATACCCTCATCACATATTGGGTCAAACTTGCCCAAGTTTTACTCCTCCCGTCTTATGTAACACTTGCTTCCAAAAACTTTTGTTTGTAGTGGCTAGTCTTCCTTTCCAAAGCTTATATGAAGTATTGTGATGGTTTACTATCATTTGAGACCTAGTGATTATATATACTATTGTGTTGAATGCTTCCCTCCAAAATCCATCTGAAAGCTTGGACTTATTTAACATATCTCTAGCCATATTCTAAATAGTCCTATTTTTCCTTTCAATTACTCCATTTTTATGAGGAGTTCTTGTAGCTAAGTATTCTCTCTTGATTCCATGTTTTTTGCATTGTGAAGTCTTGTGCGATATGAGAAGCATCATCCATTGAAACTACCTTGCCTTGACCCCATTGGTCTCTTAGTCTCTTCTACCTTGTGTTTCTTCCTCTTCCATATGTTCCTTATTTGTGCATTGTTAATTTTATTGTTGAAATTTTTACTATCCAAATCATCCTCATAAGTCTCACTTTCTCTTACACTCTCTTCTTCTTAATCTTCTTCTTCTTCAGAGCTTGAGATTGACTCCTCCCCTTGTTTTCTTTGTTCCTATTCAAATCCAATTCTTGTTTTATTTGATGAACGCCTTTGTACCTTGAAAATCTTGTCTATGGTTTTTGACCTCTTCCTAAACTTGTGTAGCTTATCTTTAGATGCTTTTACTTCCTTCCTTAGTGAGGCTACTTATTTCTCTAACCTTTCACACTCTAAAACCTTAGCTTCTAACTTCTCTTTAAACCTCCTTGTCTTAGCGAGTTGGTTAGATCCTCTATAAGCTTTCCTTTCTCTTCATCACATTCTTGAAATTTAATCTTGAGTTTTAAGTTTTGCTTTCTTACCTCCATTAATGCATCAAGGGCATGAATAAGCTCACCCTCAAGATCAACTTCTTCTTTCTATGATTCTTCCTCTATTTTTTTGCCTTTGGGATCATATTCATACTTTTTTACTTGTCTTCTATAGGATCACCTCCTTCTTCCTCTAATTCCAAGAGTAGATTCTCTTATGGTCTTTCAAGTGTATCTTCATAGTCATCATCACTAGAACTAAATACATTCCTTGTACAACTATATTCAAGATGACCAGAGTTACCACATCTAAAACACTTGTGGATTATTGGTGACCTTTTCCTAATCACTTATTTTTCTTTTTCTAGAAATAGAACTTCATATTTATCTTTATTTGAGGACCTTTCATCACTATCACTTGAGCTCTTACATGCCTTGTCTACATAGAAACTCTTCTTATGCTTTCGAAAAAACTTATTTCCTTGTGTACCTTGTCCATCCCTACTTTTCTTTTGGTACTTGTATTTTCCTATTTTCCTATTACTATGATCATATTTTTCTTCATCATTGCTATTTCTAGCTTTTGGACAATCAAATACATAATGACCATACTATCCACAATGAAAACATCTAACTTATTTTGTGCCTTTATACTTTCTTGAGTCCTTTTTTCTTTTGCCATAATTTGCTTCTTCATCATTGGATAAGTCATTGCTTGAATTTGAATTCTTAACCTTTGTCGTCTTAGTATCTTTTAAGGTTTCTTCCTTTTGATAAATATGTTCCTCTTTTATTCTCATCTCAAAATCTATGAGAATGCCATGTAATTCATACCTTGTAAAAAGATCAATATCTTTTGATTCTTCTATAGCTGAAATATTTTCACTAAACCTTTTTGGAAGTGACCTTAAAATCTTATCACACACATCAGATTCTTAAACTTCAAGCCCAATTCCTTGCATGGAGTTAACAACCTTGTCTACACGAAGTAGGTATGCAACAATATTTTCTTCATCCTTCATCTTTAGGTCTTCAAATATTCCCTTGTAATTTTGCAACTTTACCATTTTACCATTTTTATATCCTTCATATATACCTTGCAAATTATCCTAATTTTCTTTGTTGATTTGTAGTGCATAACCTTTATAAATTTTGTTTCATGCAAACCTTTCAAAATTTCATTTATTGCTCTTGATTTGTAATGATGTAGAAGCTTACCATATTTATCTGTAGGTGGAGTAACTAGCAGTATGTATCCATTATCAACTACTTTCCATACCTCATTTCCAAGTTCCATCAGGTGAATATTCATTCTCATACTCCAAAGTACATAATTGTTTCCATCGAACAATGGTGTTGAATTCCCTAAATATCCATCCTTAGAATCCATCTATGTTCTTGTAAGCTTTTCCTTGAATTTTTTAAACTCTTCCAAAGGAAACCACTCTGATACCAATTGAATAACACAAGCTTATACTAAGAGAGGGGGTGAACAGTATAAGATACATTTTTACTTTTCTTTACTCAAGCTATAGAATCCAATATATCAATGTAATGTCAACAACAGTAATAAAAGTAATGCATAAATCACCACACACAATAGAGACACCAATTTAATGTGGTTCACCCAATGTGGGCTACTCCACGAAGAAAATATTTCACTAATATTTTCTCAATCCATCTCTTGGGAATCCTTTCCCTATTACAATGTTTATGGACCTCTATCCAAATGAGACACCAATCCCCTAATCAAGTTCATGAAGCTCTATCCACAAGAGACACCAATCTTCTTAGCTGGTTTGTGGATCTCTATCCATAAGAGAACTTATTTTCCTCTGCTCTGGTTGGTGATCTTCTAGAAGACTACTACCTCCACTACTTTGGGTTGTGGATCTCTCTCCACTAAATACCTGTATCCTCTCTACCCTGGCTAATGGATCTTTATCCATTGGAGACTACTATCCTCTACTATGTCACCTCCAAAGCTTGCTCTCAGCTCTATCTCAAATTTGCACTAAACACAGTCCTTCAGTCTAGCACAAATCTACTCAATCTCTCTCTCAAATTTGCACTAAACATAGTCTTTCAATCTAGCACAAATATTCTCAATATCTATCTCAAATATACACTAAACATAGTCCTTCGATCTAGCACAAATATGATCAATCTCTATCTCAAATATACACTAAATATTGTCCTTTAGTCTAGCACAAATTTTCTCAATATCTATCTCTGGTCTAGCACAAACCAATCCTTAAATTTGCACCAAAATATATTCTCAAGCCTTAACACAAAGCTTGACTCAATCACAAATCAATTCTGCTAGATCTGCCCCAAACATTTACTCAATTTTTAAACAAATTAATCAATCAACTCTGCTCACAAGTCTTCTCAAATATTTGCCTCAAATATGCTCTACAAGTCCTCACTAGAACTTGTCCAATCTGCTCAACAAGTCTTCACCAAGACTTGTCTCAAATATGCTCAACAAGTCCTCACTAGAACTTGTCCAATCTGCTCAACAAGTCTTCACCAAGACTTGTCTCAAATATGCTCAACAAGTCCTCACTAGAACTTGTCCAATCTGATTGTAAGCTTCCACAAAAGCTCACACAAATTTGTCCTTAAGTCCACTCTAGGACTTAATCAAATCAACTCACAAGCTTTCACAAAAGCTTATTTATTCTATCATAGAAAACTTCTTCTATTACACAAAAAAGCTTCACTCAGATTCTTATTTAATCTCACATAAACATATAGAGAATGATTAGAGACTCAATATGCTTCACACTCACAACAATGCTCAATAACTTTCAATATCCCTCTTGTTTTTTGCCATAGATACATATAGAGAATTGTTAGAGACTCAATATGTTTCACTCACAACAATGCTTAATCACTTTCAATATTTTCTTCAACTCAATTCAGAAATAAAGAACAATTTGTTTCACAAAACTTGAACTATCACTTCAACACTTTCCAATCAACTATGCTCAATCAACTCAACCAATGAAACAAAACTTGCTTGCAAACCCTAAGCAAATGTTTCATCCAATGCTCTCAACAACTCTCACTATGGAACTCAAACTCAACTCAAGATGATTCCAAAATCACATAACAATGATACTCATGATCTTGCATAAACCCTAGTTCAAGATGGTGTTCAAATTCTCACTCAAGCATTCACCAATCATGCATATAAAGGTTTATGTTGTAGGCCAAACAAGGTTAACTTCTTTCCTACTTTTGTCACATGCCCGTGCATTTAATTTATCAACCCAGGGAGCTTCATAAACTTGCAAAGGGTCTTGAAAAATATTTGCTTACAATACCACTTGAGATGAGTCCGCTAGTTCTACTATTGGGGGGTGTTTCAAATGGTCGTCAATCATTCATACACTCCTCAATAATTTACGTAAAAATAATTAAATCTATAGAAAGGAAATATTCACGCATTCCTAGAAATAAACCTATTGCAATACTGGAAATAACAATGCGATAAACAATCTTATAAAAGTGGTAAACTAATCTAGAAAACACAAGAAAAATAGGGAAAGAAATACTGGCTTGGAGTGGGCCCAGGCTCCAGTAGCTTCCTCCCAGCTGAACACGCACTTAGAAACTCTTAGAACTGTATTATAATTATCAAAGTATTACAATGCTTCTTCTGTATATCTCTCTATAATTACTATCAAAAAATTCTATATAACCTCAGAGAGGTTTGCGTGTGTTTATATAGCACACCCACAGATCTTCTGTTACAAAGAAGTTATAATAGTCGATTCATTCCAGATGAAACTAAGATAATCTGGTAAATGTGATCAATGTTTGCTAAAACTGGAATTCATTTCTAATGATGGTGTGTTCACTGATTAGTTTATGCTTCACCTAGAATTGGTAGGACGTTCTCATACGTCGGTGCAATCCCCAATTTAACTCTACATGATATAGAGTTGGAACTGCACCAGTTTTTGTTGTCCACGTCATGCTTGTCTGGTCAACAGGTGAAGATCAGGGGCGCCTTCCCTATGAGAAAGGTGCCTAAGTATATCGGGTGCCTTCTTTATGCAGAAGGTGCCTTACTGCCATTGGTGCCTTCCTAGAAGAGGAAGGCGCTTATCTTCTATTGATGCCTTCCTATGAGAGGAAGATGCTTGCCTTCTAGTGGCACCTTCTTGTCAATGCCTTCCTTATGAGAGGAAGGTGCTTGCATTCTAGTGGTGCCTTCTTTTCGGTGCCTTCCTTATGAGAGGAAGGCACTTGTCTTCTAGTGGCACCTCCTTGTTGGCACCTTCCTTATGAGAGGAAGGTTCTTATCTTCCTTTGGTACCTTCCTGGACGAGGAAGGCGCTAGCCTTCTATTGGCGCCTTCTTGGGAGAGGAAGGCGCTTGTCTTTCCTTAGTGCCTTCTTGGAAGAGGAAGGTGCCTACTTACGCTTGGCACCTTCTTGGAAGAGGAAGGTGCCTACCTTCTCTGCATTGAATTTGAAAGAAATAAATTTCCAGGTCCATGAAAAGACCTCGACTGATCCAAATTTGACTAAATCAACTACAATTCCACAAAAACACACTGAAAACACACAAATTAGATAACAAACATAATTTCATCAAATAATTATATAATCATTCATAAACATATGCAATTTTTATCATACAGCTGCATAATAATCAAGAAAATGTATACAAAATATGAGCATTTTTTATGCTCATCATCCCCCCATGCCTAACATATGCTACGCCCTCATGGCATCAAAAATTGTAGGTAGCCCTGTTGACCCCTCATCATTGCCATTTATTGGTGGATCCGACTGTACCTACGGCCCGTGTCTACCTCTTCTACGTGCTAGAAACTGGAGGTGTGTCTCCTCTTTTTCTATGTAGAACTGCAGGTGTTTTTGTCGACTATGCCTTCCTCATCCTGGCCGCTATCAGAGGTGATCTAACCAGTGTCGTCTCTGCTACCTAAAATGCAGCTTCTACAGCTTGCCATAGGTCAACATCTGGAGGTCTGACCACTGCAAGAGAGATATCTAAATTATCCCTCTTGAGATGAACTACTTGGGCTTTGTATAATCGGGTTGCTTTAGGAGTAAGCCATGCATTCTCCTTTGCAATGGTAGCGGCCTCCAATTTGGGACCATATACCCCCATCATTCAAAATACCTTCTTATCATGGAGGGTTGTCCCCAGGATGACCCATAAATCTCCTAGAACTGGCTGTCCTCTACCTGATTGATGCAAATACCAGAGTCCCCCTGCATCCTTGAGGTTTCCTTCCTGGTCTCCTTAGCTGTTGTCATCTCTTTGATCAGTCATTAGAACTATTTTTGCCTCTCTACGAATGACTGCATATCCCACTCATCTTCTTCTGGCTTGGTGAAGGTCACCTTCGCCTTATTTTGAGTTGTCTTGGGCCTTTTTCCTTTGGCCTCTATATAAAATACAGCATCTTGAATAGGGGTTTTCCCTTTCTCCCTTCGAGGGACCTGCTCTGTGATCCCTGGAGTATTCTCCTCACTTTGGGGGACCTATTCTGACTTCCATGAGGATGCTTCTTCGCCCCCCTATCTGTCCTGTGCTGAACCCTCTGGTTATTCTCTTCCTTCCTCAAGTCCAGGGAGTTCTTCCTTATCCCCCGATCATGTCTTCTATTGTTGGCCCTCATCCTACTTTGTATCACTCAGGACGATGATAGGGGGTGTTGTGGGACTTCTTTCCCCTTCACTCCCGAAAATAGTAAAATTCTCCCCTGCCTTTGAGATGCTCTATCGGGTGTCCGATAGAAATTCTCTCGAAGAGAATGCTTTTTCTGTAGATGTGGGAGAACTTTTTGAGACCTCTTTTTCCTAGTTAGTTTGGGTCGATGCATCCCTTCTTTCTGTTCCCCTGTCCTGGAGTAGCTGGTTCTCCTCTTGCAACTGCTAGACCACCTGATCGAGCTGGGTTATTCATCTTTCTCGTTCTTCCAATTCCCCTCTATGCTCATTTTGGTAGTCCTTTAAAATTTGTTGGGCCATCCAAAAATTGGTTTGCCACTCTAGCACTTCCTCCAAGGCTGCGTCGACCTGATCATTGCTCCCAGAAGTCCCTGCATCTTGTGGGCTCCGGTTTGTCAATTCCCGGAGGGTTTAGGCTGCAACGTTGACTTTTAGGTCATTTTGTTCTTCTTCTGTCGAGAGGAGGAGTCATCGTAGGTTTTTCCTCTTGGGGGTTGGTTATGGTGGCCGAAACTCAGCCTTGTTGCTAAAAAGTGGTGCTCCTTCCCCTTCATACTTGGGCACTGGGGAATTCCCTCTTTCCTCTATGCATTTGGGCACTGGTGAATGACCTATTTCTTCCATGAAATAGGGCAATGCCAATTGCCCGATACTTGCCATCTCCTCTACAAGGCTTCCCTCTTATTGCCCTATTTTGGCAACAACATCTTGTTACCTTTCTTGGCCATCGTCTCCCTTTGCATCGAGGTTATGCCTCTGTGCTTCTACATGGCAGACCAATGCTGATAATAGCCCATGGTGGGCCAAGGTGGATGGTTCTCTCTTCTGTTACCTAGCTGCTTCTTCTTTCAGGGTATTTGCCAAGTAGAAGGGCACGTTCAACTTCCTTCCATGCACCAGGTGATTCAGAAACTGCACATGGTTAGCATGCAAATGGATATACTTCCCAATGCATGTAAATAATCGAGCAACCTACTCGAATATCTTCCATAGATTCATGGGAAGGCTTTTGGGTAGCCCTTCCTTATCTATCTACACATTTTCTCTTGGCAACAACACTTCAGCATACGGCTTTAGCAGTCTGCCTTTGTATATGCATTCCCCTGTGAGGGGCAATCCAGTCGCCTGCGAGATGTATTCAGGGGTGATCAAAATTTCTACCCCTCACACCTGAGCTACGTTGCCCCTCAAGGAGGGAGCTAATTCCTTGTATGCCTCCATATCCTATCCCTAACTGACTAGGGTATAGTATTCGATCCATCCCTCAGCCTCAAACTGTGTTTTTACCGCCTCCCTAATTCCTTCCGTATCACTCAGCTCATTCTTTTTCATCGTGTTATTCTTCGACCTTCCTCCCATGGCGCCTTCCCTTACTACTACATTTTTTTCTATCCTTACTTCTTCAGGAAGGTTCCTTCTTATAAGGAAGGCGCCTAACATTAGCTTTTAATTCTAGGGTACACCTTTCGAGCCATATCATTGGAATGTGGTTCTGGCCATGGGGGGATATGATTTTTATGACGGCAATATTTTTTTTGGTACTGCATAATTTATGAATAATTATATAAAGATTTGAGTTATTATGCGCATACCTTATTTGGTATTTCATTCATCGTGAAGAGCATTGATTCGCTGATTTGTGATATGGTAGGGGTATGGTCATATGATGTCGCTCGTTCGTGTGGTGATTTCATTCTGATCGAGGCATCCAGGAGACTTAAGTGTTGGTTGTACGCGGAAGGTGCTCTTTGGTACCTTCCCAATGTGGAAGGTGCTTATGTGGCATCTTCCCAATGTGGAAGGCGCTTATATGGTGCCTTCACAATGTTGTTGATGTTCTCTGATTGGATGCGTCTTCTAGTGGTGGAAGGTGCATCGGTGCCTTCCCGATGTGGAAGGCGCTTATATGGTGTCTTCTTGATGTTTTCGATGCTCTTTGAATGGATGCACCTTTCGATGGTGGAAGGCATCTCTGATTGGATGCACCTTCCGATGGTGGAAGGCACCTTTTTTATTGGATGCGCCTTCTAGTGGTAGAAGGTGCATTTTTGATGTTGGCGCCTTCATGCTATGGAAGGTGCTTTTGAATGGGTGCACCTTCTTGATGTGGAAGGTGCTACTGAATACCTGTGCCTTCTTGGTGTGGAAGGCACCTCGGTTTGTATGCACCTTCCTAATGTGGAAGGCACCTTGGGCTCTTTTTTTTTTTTGTGGCACCTTCCAGCCACGGAAGGCACCTATATTTTTTTATTTATTTTTTTTTTGTGCGCCTTCTTCTGGCGGGGTGCCTTCTTTATAAGTAATGTGCCTTCTTCTGGTTGGGTACCTTATTTATAATGAAGGCACCTTATTTTTGCGGTTCGCCTTCTTCATATGGAAGGTGCCTTCTTCTGGCTGGGCGCCTTCTTTATAAGGAAGGCACCTTATTCTGGCTGGGCACCTTCTTTATAAGGAAGGCACCTTCTTCTGGCTAGGCACCTTCTTTATAAGGAAGGTGCCTTCTTCTTAGCAATCATGTTGTGATTGACTAGGAAATGGTGATCAAGCCTTCTCAGTCTCGCTTCACGCTACCTCAACTTCTACTTACGAGTGTCGGTGTTGGAATGCTGAGCCGAATCAGGACTGATTTCCTAGATACCTATTCCTCATGCTATTAGGTCTTCCACCTACAAAAATTAAATGAAAAGAAAGAAAAATAAAGGCAGTTAGATGCATTATGTGCTTGTTAGGCACTAGATTAGGATACCTATAGCTTGCATGCAGGTGTTGTCCCTGCAAAACACATCGTAAGAAAAAAACTAAATTAACTAATTTTGGTCAGCACCTCCATGCCCACCATTTTTCTTGTTAAGATTTTGGTCCGGATCTAACAAGATGGGGTCTCCCCCATGTCTATTATGGATCCCACCTGTAGTGTTTCGAATGTGTTATAGGGGTGCAGCCGGTGGCCATTGACCGTTAACACGATGTTGCTATCATCAATTGTTCTAACACGCACTACCTCATTCTTGATGAGCTCTACCACCTCATACAGTCATCCATATTTTCATTAATTTACCTTTTCTTTCTTGGAATCGAGAATTGTACAACACCCATTCTCCTTTTTGGAACTGCTTCAGTTTAATGTGGTGATCATGCCACTACTTTCTTTGCTTTTGTATGATTTTTTTTCTCTATAAAGCATCCATTCAAATTATTTCCAGTTGATCTAGCTATCGAATCCTTTCTTTTTGAGCATCATCCAAGCTCAAGTTCAATTCTAAAGTTGTCCTCAATGTCTTTATTTCAAAATCAATGGGCATCATTGCACTCTTCCCATAGACTAGTTGGAAGGGTGTGAAGCCTGTGGTGGATGTCCATGTGGTATTATATGCCCAGACTGCCTCCGACAATCGTATAGCCCAATATTTTCTATCTTGTTGCACGGTCTTCATCAAAAAAAAATCTATTTCTCTATTCTTCACTTCCACTTGCCCATTTGCTTGTGGATGGTAGGGTGTAGTTTTATTGTGTCGAACTCTGTATTGCTCCATCAGCTCCTTGATCAACTTAGAGGTAAATTAAGGCCCTTGGTCTGTTGTTATCTCTCTAGGGACCCCAAATCGTGTAAAAATGTGGGCAAATAAGAAATCAGTGACTTTCTTTATTTTGAATATCTCAACGCTTGAACTTTAGCCCATTTGGTGACATAATCTATACAGACCAAAATAAACCTCCTCCTTATTGAAGGTGGATTAATTGCTCCCACGAATTCCATGCCCCACTTATCGAAGGGTTCCAGGTGTACCTGAGGTTGGAGAGACATTTCATCTTAATGGGTTGGCCTGCCCATTATTTGGCATTCATCACACTTATTGGCATACACAGTCGTATCCTTGAACAGAGTGGGCCAAAAGTACCCAGCCTGTAGGATTTTGTAGGTAGTTTGTTTCCATGCAAAGTGTCCTCCGCATGGTTCATCGTGACATGATTTGAGTGCTTTTGAGAACTCTTGTTCTGCTATGCATCTCCTTATAACCTGGTCTCATCCTATTTTGAATAGGAGGCCATCAATCCATAGGAACGATGCACTTTTCTCTATGACTGCCTACTTTTCTCGAAAAGAGAGAGAAGGTGAGGTTCTTTCGATGGCCAAGTAATTGGCTATATCTACGTACCACAAGATTTTCTCACTAATGGTGAACAAATTTTTGTCCAAAAATTGGTCTTCCACTGTTGTATGGTCTATCAGTATCAATCTGGATAGAAAATCTACTATGATGTTGTCTTTGCCTGGTTTGTTGACTATTGTGATATTGAATTCCTACAGTAACAAGAGCCACCTGATAATTCTTCCGCCAATGGTTGGCTTGCTCATCAAGTATCTAATAGTCATGTGGTCCGTGTGGACAAATACCTTAAACTCGGTGATATAATGGCAAAATTTATTTATGGCGTGCACAACTGCAAGTAACTTCTTCTCCGTCACCGTGTAGTTGAGCTCGGCTCCTACCAATTTTTTTTTATATAGTAGATGGCGTAAAATTCTTTGCCATCCTTCTATTTGAGGACTACTCCAATCACATTGTTGGATGCATCACAATAGATATGGAATGGTATGGCCCAATTTGGTCCTCTTAAAACTAGTGTAGATATCAGTTTCTCTTTAAGCAACTGAAACACTTCTTTGTAGTATTTCGTCCAATTGAACTCCACATCTTTAGATAATAGAGTGTGTAGTGGTTTTGTAATTTTGCTGAATTCAACAATAAATTGCCAGTAGTACTTGGCTGATCCAAGAAAACTCCTCACCTCTCTCTACGTTCTAGGGCTAGGTAGGTCTCTGATGACCTCAATTTTTCTTTTATCAACCTTTATTCCTTCTGTAGAGAGGTGGTGTCCCAGTACGATGCCTTCTTGCATCATCATAAATTATTTCTCATTGCTCAAGGAAAAATTATTTTCCTTGCTTCTTTCGAGCACTCTTTCCAATTTCATCATTGCTTCATCAAAGGTTTCTCCATAAACGGTGAAGTCATCCATGTATACTTCGACCGTGTCTCCCATCATGTCTAAAAATATGCCAAGCATCGCCCCCTTTGAAATGTGGTAGGTGCATTGGACAATTTGAAAGGTAATACCCAATAGGCAAACATTCCCCATGGGAAGGTGAACATTGTCTTATCCTGATCCTCTTCTCCTATCTGGATCTGGTTGTATCCACTGAATCCATCTAGGAAGGAGAAATACTTCCTCCATGAGAGTGTATCCAAGACTTGATCAATTAACGGGAGTGGGAAGTGGTCCTTCTTGGTCACTTTTTTTAATGCTCTATAGTCCACATAGATTCACCATTTCCCATTCTTTTTAGGGACTACCACTAACGGTGATACCCACTCACTGTTAGAAATCGGATAGATGAGTTCGATAGTCAAGAGTTTTTTGCAGTTCTTCCTTGACAATGTCTTTCATTTCTGGATTTATTCTTCTTTGTGGTTGTCTATTTGGAGTTGCTTGATCATCAAGGTATATACAATGGGTACAATTTTTGGGTTGATACCCTTCATATCTGAGTAATCCCATATAAATTCCTATTGGTGTCTAACCAAGAGCTCTTCTACTTTTGTTAATTGTGTGGGAGTCAACCCACTGCTGACATTCAATTTTCTTCCTGGCCCGACATGTATCTATTGAACGTGGTGATCTTGGGTGCCAGCCAATGGTGATCTAGGTGTGGAGATGGAGGACTCCCCATGGAGGAACTCCATAATAGCATCATATTCATCTTCTTCTGCCAACTCATCCAATTTCATCATCGGCTAGATCATGGATAGCTCAGGATTTACATGCTCGATCAACATGGGTTCTCCTACTGAGTCAACGAACTGCACTTGGGGTGAAATAGTCAACCTTTTAATGTTTTTTCCATCGAATATGGTCATCAACCCATCTCGATAGTTGATGTAAGCATCGACTGTTGCCAGCCATGGCCTTTCCAAGATGAGTGGGTAACCGCCCAACCTAGTTTTAGATTGCAAGACTAAAAATTTGGTTGGGTATTCCCATGCACTGACTATCACTATTACATCTTCCAACATTCCTTTCAATGCCACGGTCGATCGATCGGCTAGCTGTAGCACTATCATAGTGGGTTTCAATTTCATGAGCTATAGTCTCTACATGGTCTCCTGAGGCATTATGTTGATGGTTGCTCTGAGATCAATCAATGTATTGGACAAGGAATGTCCCTCGATTTTTATAGTTAGCACTGGGCTACCCGATTCTACATACTTATGATGGCACATATTTCCCATCATCAAATCTGCTAGTTTACCCATGACATTGATAGTCTGGGTTGTTCTTCATCCTGGCTTCCTTAGACACATCTCTCTTATCGCCTTGGTATATATCGAAACATCTCGGATGGCTTGAAATAATGGAATTGTCACGATGAGGTTCTTCAAGCTAGACAAGATATCGAACTCCGCCTATGTTACTTTCCTCTATTCTTACAGCCATTTGGGAAATGGAGCCTTTGCTCTCTCAGGCATTTCTTCTATAACCTCTTCTACAAGAGGTGTTTCTCCTACCTCTTCCTCCTCTTCTAACAATGGAGGCATTCCTACTCCTAGCTTTCTACCAGACCTAAGTTGAATATGGTACATCAGATACATATCACCCTCCATGTTGTATGTTGGTTGGTTCACCCTGTTATTCAAATTTGTCATCGGTTATGTGGGTAGGTGCGCAGGTCTCACTACTGGAAATGCTGATAAATTATGTTGAGGGTGATCTGGTGCTACATTTTGTAGATCCTGATTCCATGTAGTGTGGCCTCTCCACTGTTGCCGAAGATATGGATATGGCATCCATGGCTGCTAGTTTGGGAATGTTGTTGGGGGTGTGTTGGACCAGGGTGATGGCCCCCACCACCCCATGTTAGGTGGTTGAGGTGGGCCTTGGGGAATGTATGGTCCTCCCCCATATGATGACATCTTGGTTGGCATATTCCTCATAAGGGGTTATGGCAAACTCTTCCTATTGCCTATGAAATAGGCATTCGTGCTTTCAGCATCCTCCTGATTATTGGGCAGTTGTGGGTACAATCGAGTTTTATGGTTTAGCCTACAAACTACACATACTCTAACTTTGTTCTCTGGGCATGCATTCTTTGCATGCTTATCTCTACATTTTGGATATAAATAAGCCAATGCTGCTTCATTTTCTTGCTTCTTTTTCTCTAACAGCAGTGTATCCATCTGCAATGCTAGAGATGAGAGTATTTCACTCTTTAAATCTTCCAACATGTTACCAATTTTTGTCTTCAAGATTGAAGCAGTCGCTTTCATGGTTCTAGAAGTGGTCTTGCCTCTCCTTCTTGAGTAGTTCCAATATAGTTATCGGATGTCTTCCATAGCATGCTGGTAGACATCACCTCTAGAAATCATGTTAAGAGCCTCTAGTGATTCATTGGTAAGTCCTCTCAAAAATATGCTTTTGAGGGACTTATCAGATAGTTTCATGTGAGGAGATCATTGAATATTGAAGTTGAATCTCTCCCAGTATTCCTTGAGAGACTCATCTTCTTTCTACGTCATGCTCAGGACCTCTTCTCTGGAGTCTCTTTCTCTATCAAAATATTGGTATTGCTCTTAAAATAGCTTCTTCATTTGATCCCAAGTGGCAATGTGTTTGTCTCCTAGACCGATGAACCACCACAGAGCTGCATCGTCCAACATGGAAGGAAAGAGTTTTAGCTTCTGTGTATCAGATTTGTAGTCCACAGACCTGCATAAGACATCAAACTTAAATAAAAATAGATCAGGGTCCTCATTTGGGTATCCTTTGAAGGTCAAAAGGTGAGCAGGGGATATGTTTTTCATTTTGGTATCTCCTACTCCATCAATTGGGAAACTAAAGCCAGATGAGACTTCTTCATTGTCAACCATTTTTCAGGAAATGTGGTCTCTAATGCAGTATTTATGGCCTTACGATCGTTTAAGACTTTCTGAGTCAAGGCTCTAAGGTTATCTGGTGTTATCATCCGATCTTCTAAAAAATTCCACAATATGGCTTCCTCTAAGGGTGTCCTATTAAATAGGGGATTTATGATGATTCGTTCTTCCCCACGTTGATGGGATGAGGAGGCACTTTGTACAAAGTATGGCTCCTCACTCCAATGGATTGTTGGTGGTGGGTCAGGTGAGTCTAATTCAAATTTAGAATGTTTGGCTGACTCAGGTTCTGGTGGATTGGTTTTTATAAACTGACCGTCAAGTCCTCTTCTTATCGAAGAACTCATACAAGGTCAAATGGAAGGTTTCCAGGTATTGTAAATAATCTAGTTGAGATGCTTCCTCGACAATGATGCAAACATGTTGCTAGCCAAACAAGGTTAACTTCTTTCCTACTTTTGTCACATGCCCATGCATTTAATTTATCAACCCAAGGAGATTCGTAAACTTGTGAAGGGTCTTGAACAAGATTTTCTTATAATACCACTAGAGATGAGTCCGCTAGTTCTACTATTGGGAGGTGTTTCAAACGGTCGTCAATCATTCATACACTCCTCAATAATTTACGTAAAAAAAATTAAATCTATAGAAAGGAAATATTCACGCATTCTTGGAAATAAACCTACTGCACTACTAGAAATATCAATGTGATAAGCAATCTTATAAATGCGATAAAATAATCTAGCAAACACAAGAAAAATAGGGAAAGAAATACTGGCTTGGAGTGGGCCCAGGCTCCAAAGAACTTCCTCCCAATTGAACACACACTTAGAAACTCTTAGAACTATATTCTAATTATCAAAGTATTACAATGTTTCTTCTATATATCTCTCTATAATTACTATCAAAAAATTATATATATCCTCAGAGAGTTCTGCGTGTGTTTATATAGCACACCCACAGATCTTCTGCTACAAAGAAGTTATAACAGTCGATTCATTCTAGACTAAACTAAGATAGTCTGGTAAATGTGATCGACATCTGCTAAAACTAGCATTCATTTCTAATGGTGGTGTGTTCACTGATTAGTTTGTGCTTCGCCTAGCATTGGTAGGACATTCTCATACATCGATGCGATCCCCAATTTAACTCTACATGATGTAGAGTTGAAACTACACCAGTCATTTTTGTCCACATTGTGCTTGTTTGGTCAACAAACGAAGAACAAGGGCACCTTCCCTATAAGGAAGGTGTTTAAGTATGTTAGGCACCTTCTCTATGTGAAATGTGCCTTACTGCCATTGGTGCCTTCCTGGAAGAGGAAGACGCTTATCTTCTATTGGCGCCTTCCTATGAGAGGAAGGCTCTTACCTTCTAGTGGCACCTTCTTGTTGGTGCCTTCCTTATGAGAGGAAGGTGTTTGCCTTCTAGTGGCGCATTCTTTTTGGTGCCTTCCTTATGAGAGGAAGGCACTTGCCTTCTAGTGGCACCTTCTTGTCGGTGCCTTCCTTATGGGATTAAGGTGCTTATTTGCCTTCTAGTGGCACCTTCCTAGAAGAGGAAGGCGCTAGTCTTCTATTGGTGCCTTCCTAGGAGAGGAAGGCGCTTGTCTTTCCTTGGAACCTTCCTGGAAGAGGAAGGTGCCTACTTATGCTTGGCGCCTTCCTGGAAGAGGAAGGTGCCTACCTTCTCTACGTTGATTTCGAAAGAAACAAAGTGCCAAGTCCATGAAAAGACCTCAACTGATCCAAATCTAACTAAATCAACTACAATTCCACAAAAACACACTGAAAACACGCGAATTAGATAACACGCATAATTTCATCAAATAATTATATAATCATTCATAAACATATGCAATCCTTATCATACAGTCGCATAATAATCAAGAAAATATATATAAAATATGAGAATTTTTTATGCTCATCAGTTTATTCAACAATGCTTATAAAACAAGGACCTTTTCACTCCAACTTAGCCTTCACAACATCCAACAATTACTCTAAAGGATAATGTGACCTTACCTCTTGTTTGAATAATATTTGAAATCAAACACCTGTCTCAATCACAATCAATTCTTTACTAATTTCAAAGGTTAGGTAGCAATATCTTCTCAATCATTCACTCAATTTGATCCCTCAAAATATTTCACCATACATAGCAATAAATCTCATTTACACCTTATAATCTCCACACTTCAAAATGCAAATCAACAATTTGTGTAAATAAAATAATCACAATAATTTTTCTTTATAAACCCTTCTCTTTAACACATCATAGCTTATCCCAATTAAAATATAATTCCCTTTTTCAACCTTATAATGCCTATTTCAATTCACTTTATCAAAAATCACAATAAAAAAATTAATTTTTAAAAACCTTAGAACTCCCCCTTAATAAAAATTAATCATGCAACCTTTTAAACCTTATAAACAATTAATTTTCAAAAATTTAAGTACCTTTATCCTCGGCAGGATTCGAACTCTCGCTTGCGCCTTCCATAGTGCCCTAGCCATGGCCCACATTCCATGTGAGCTAGGTGCTCACCTTAGAACCAAAAAGTACCTTGTGCACTTTGAAGCTTTGCCTTGGCACAAAAAACCAAACACATGCACCTCGACAAAAATGATGTCGTCAAGGTTCGATTATGGGACCTCCCACTAGTGAGCGCCCTAAGCCATAGTCACCTACCATTGGCCCAACCACCATGGTTGGCTATGAGGCTTCAAGCATCCTCCCTTTTATTCGCTAGTTGACCACCACATAAGCAAAAGACCTATCCTCTTACTCCACATCATTCGCAATTTTCACATGCACTTCGATTAATTTGTTCGAAGGATAATATTTTTGTTCCAAGGCATATGGTATATATATTAAATTTTCTCTCCATTTTAACACGTTGACGGGTGGAAAGGATAGTCGACGTCGATGCCTTGAATTTGATTGCTTGCCCTTTGTAACCCTAACCTTAGGGTTATTAAATTTAAATTAATTTATAACAAAGTTATTATAATTAATTTATAATTAATTTAATTATTTAGGTCTATACTTTAGACCTTTAATATTATAATATCAAATTATAATATTATTTTCTTGGGCCTTCCAGTTGTTCTTTTAGACCTTCTTTTACCACCTTAAATATTATAATAAGCATATAATAATTTTATTTTCCCTTAGGCCTAGAAGCAATATTTTAATTGCATTGCTCATGAAAAATGATGCTTTACCTCATGCTTCTCATTGAAACTGACTCTTGACATCAATGATAGTAAAACTTGCTCATATTTCCAACATGATCCAACCAAACATTGTAAAAACTATCAGTAGAATTTGTTTTTCCCTTACCATAGACAAACTAGGCATGATATTAATGGATACTACACATTTAAATATGTAGTGTGATACTTAATTGACTTTCAAGCCATTAAAGTTGATAGTCCCTTAGGTCAAAAAAATTCATAATCTTAGCATCTATCAAACACCACTTCCTCATCATGAGGAAGAGCAACCAACAACAGGAAGGTCAAACACCAAGACTCCTAATCAAGTTAACCATGTTCAACAATACCAAGGTTTTGTGGGTGTTATTCATATAGTCACTCGAGGTCAATAATGCACTACAAATCAATAAAATGTACAACAGTTTGGTCAATCTCCCATAGCACCACCGAAAAGTGTGTCTCCTCAACTTGCCACTTCATCATCACCCATCCAACTCTCTTCCAATTCTTCCCAACCAATTAATATTCTAAGCTATCCATATCCACCCACTCATCTTACCAATCATCCACAAAGGCCAATAATCTCTCTGAGTAGCTGAATAACCACTAGACTTAAAATAGCTTCAGTAAATCTATCCATATATGAGCTAATTCAATAATCTCCCCCACATCACAAGGCATTAATGGAGATTCTAAAATCCATTGAACTCCAATCCGAGGATACTAATGCCTTTAACAATTTCGTGAGAACTATTCAAACATGTGTGGAATCTTCCATTACATTCTACAATTTTGAAATCAAACCAATATCATCAGGGTCAATGGACCCTCCATTACACATCATGGTTAAAATTTATAGGAATCCATTCAAATAAGTTTTTATTGATACCAACTCCTCCATCAATATCATCACCACATCCGCTCTTCAACATCTTAATGTCCTACCATCTCACATCACCAAGTCAATCTTCACCTTAAAAGCATTTAACGATGCTCTCTATTCCATAGTTTGCACTATAGTTTTACCCATTGAAGTGAGATTTAAAATGTTGCACACAATATTCCACATCTTGAAGGTTCCATAGCATATAATGTACTCCTTAGACATCCTTGGATTAAGGAAATGAGATGTGTCCCCCCTACACTCCATCAATATTTAAAATATGTACATGAAGGACATATTCATTGCATACCAGTGGATGTTGAACCATTAAGTATTGTAATTGCATTTCAAATCCCTATGATTCCACCCTTTCATCCACTTATCTTTTCTTGGCATCATCAACCACATCATCCGCCACACCATCCACCTCTTCATCCAAATTTCCTATTCCTGAGGAACTCCCCATCACTAACCCTTCCACTTCCATACCCTCATATTCATCACCATTGACTACATGTACATGTAATCAATCCCAATCCACATCAATATCAACATCCTACATCATCACTCCCTCCACATCAGCACCCATTCATCAAATACCTCATCCAAATCCACCTTCATCCACATCAACTAATGCCTCACAAGTTGAATTAACGGATTGTGAGATACCATTCCAGTCCATACCTCTCCCATTATTGAAACCCAAGCCAATATTGAGCCCCAAGCTAATCTTGAGCCTTCCACATCCAATTCCACATCATCCCAAGTTGCGGTCCACCTTAATAATCCTGGTATTGGTGAATATATAGTCCAAGATATCACTATCACACTGCTTAACATCCAAACTTCTAGGGATTACGACCACCCATGTGACCCACCCTTATCCATAGGAGTGGTGTACAACATGGGTTTAATACCCAATAGCATATGAGGGATTGATTCATCGTCCAATCCAACTTCTCTAGATGAACCCCAATGACCAACACCAACCAACATACAACACATATTAGGTTTTCCATCTCGATACTTTCATCGAGTTAATTGGTAAGGATTTGACCTAGGATGACATGAATAGGGAATGCATGAGATCATTGGTACTCCATATAGAAAAGTGCATGATCATTCATGTTTAGGCTATCACCCTCATTCTTTCACCTCTTCTTTTGAACAAGCTTTTCAAAATTTTAATTTGAATTCAAACTATGAAACTCATCACCTCGATGAATTTGAAGAATAAATCTAAGAATAATACGATGTTATGTCGATAGCTTCCAATGAATCTTATGAGGAATCGACACCCATAATTCTATTCATCGAATAGGATGAGTATTACCTCATAACATTCCCCATCCATCAGCCCATCTTTTGCTTGCTTCTTCCACAAGATCGAGTCGAACCAACCAGTGAACCACCTCCATTTCATTAATTCACCTCACTTGATATTTTTCTTGTAATTTATGTACATAATATAAAAATAAAAATAATAATAATAAACACAAAAATTTAAAAAAATCATCATTGCATTGCATGTGCATGGATTTTTCCTGTTGCATTTATTTGTGTTGCTCGTTGTTGTTTAGGTTCCTATATTTCTTGCGTCGGTTCTAGCAGATAGAATCCATCCATCCTTCACATTTTCAACCACCAATTTTTTTCCTTTAAGTTAACATGAATCCTGATGACTTATTCACCCCACTTCATAATAAAAATGATTTTCCAAATCCAATTTCAATTGACATAAGCATTATTGATATGGATCATATTTCCTCACCTTCATACTTTTTTGAAATCATATTTTTTGAGGAATTGTTAAGGGCTTCATCCAACTACATTCCTCCATATCCTCCACCTTCACCTTTAGATCATAAGGTTTTTCAGGTAGACATAGAAGAGGTTGAGTCATAAGAGTTTGATAACTTTATAGATGACATTCATTTGATCCCAATGCCCCATTAGCTTGAGGAAGGTTCTCATATGTCTACTGAAGATACCATTGATGTGAACCTTAGTTCAAATGCAAACAATCCTCAAATTATCAAACTTAGTAAAATTTTATCTACGGATGAATAAGAGTAATTAATTTCTCTCCTCAAGAAGAATAAGGGTATTTTGAAATGGTTCTACAAAGACATACCTAGCCTTGACCCTAACTTGGTTGTCCACAATATCACCTTGCATCCTGATGCTAAATCGATCAAACAAAAATTAAGAATGATGCATCCTACCATTGCCCTCATGGTCAAAGAAGAGCTTCAAAAGCTATTAGATATGGGTTTCATTGTACCCATTGACTATATTGAGTGTATTTCAAACATGGTGCCCATTTGTAAGCCTAACGGGGTGATACACATTTGCACTGACTTTTGAGACCTTAACAAAGAGTGTCCTAAGGATGACTTTCCTCTACCAAACATCAATACTCTTGTCAAAACTTACACTAGCCATGAAATTATTTCTCTAATCAATGATTTTTAGGATACAACCAGATTTGAATCAATCCTAATGACCAACACAAAACAACATTTACTACACCTTGGGGGAATTTTTGTTACAAGGTGATGCTCTTTGACCTCAAAAACGTAGGTGCCACTTATCAACATGCCATGACATACATCTTCCACAATTACATGCATAATATCATAGAATATTATGTGGATGATATATTGGTAAAATTTAAAACTCGACAAGAGTACATTGGTGTCTTGGAAAAAGTCTTTGATCGACTTCTAGAGCATAATGTAAGGTTGAACCCCAAAAAGTGTATCTTTGGTGTCACCTCAAGCAAACTTCTAGGATTCATTATCTCCAAAATAGGCATTGAGGTGGATCAAAACAAATTCAAAGCCATCATGGAGATGCCTCCCCCAAAATTTTTTAAGAAATTGCATAGTTTAAAAGGAAAGATCCAATCATTTATCGTTTCATTGTGCAACTTTCTGATAAACGTAAACCAATCAATCACCTGCTATAAAGGGGTGACATTTTCATGGAAAGATGAATGTCAAAATGCTTTTGATGACATCAAGCAATATCTGGCTTCTCCACTAGTCTTAACTCCTCCTTGTCCGGGGGTCCCCTTCCATATTTATGTTTCAGCAATGAACTTTGCATTAGAGACAATGCTTGAATAAAAGAATGAAAACAATTGAGAGCAAGTTGTCTATTACATTAGTCAAACATTGGTAAGCTATGAATTGGATATGCTTATGTGGAAAATTTATGCTTAGTAGTGGCTTTTACCACTAAGAAACTTAGACATTACATGCTTAGTCACACCACATATGTCATAGCTTGTGAAAATCCTCTATGCTATATGATATCTAGCACTTACAATAACACCTACACCACAAAATGGATAATGCTTCTCACTAATTCGATCTTGAGTTCATTAGCCAAAATAAATTAAAGGTCAGGTCGTAGCTGATCAACTTGTGGAAGCTCCACTTCCTAGTGATCAACCCTTGATTATTGAGCTCCTAGATGATTTGGTATTCATTGTCACTGAGCAAGAAGAATACGACATTCCAAAGGAAGATGTCAATATCACACTATTCTTTGATGGTTCTAAGTGCAAAAAAATTCAAGGTGTTGGAGTCATGTTTCATACACCACAGGGGTTACCTATTCCCTTATCATTAAAACTTGACTTCCAATGCACAAACAATAATGCAGAGTATGAAACCTTAATATTAGATCTTCAAGAAGCTATAGCTATGGGCATAAAGTGTATCAGGATATTTTGTGATTCTCAACTTGTTGTTTGAAAAATCAATGGAGAATATCGATGCAAGAAGCCTACCATAAAGCTTTACCATGAAGTAACAATGAAATTGCTCATTAAATTTGATTGGTATGAGCTCTATAGTTTTCCATGTTTGACTAATAGATTTGCAAACATGATGGCCTCTCTCAGATCATTGACTCTAAAGAAATCCATAGAAGAGGTACAACCACTCATTGTTACAACGATCTATAAATCTGCAATTGTCCATGCTAAATCTAAGGATGAGAAGGATGATTACTTTATCCATTCAAAGCCATATGATCCTTGGTACAACAAAATAATAGCCTTTCTCAAGTTTGGAACACTTCCATAAGACATGTCACAGACTGTTAAATGCACTTTTAAATAAAAAGTAGCTCATTTTACTCTTTTGGAAACATATTATATAAACGTGGTTATAATGGAATCCTCCTTCGTTGTATCGATATTGTAGATGCAGAAAGAGCCATAGCTAAACCTCATGATGGTACTTGTGGTGGTCATTTTAGTGGAATGGCCATTGCAAATTGTATTCTATGCATGGGTTACTATTGGCCCACCATGGAACATGATTGTTGCACTTACATCAAGAATTGTCAACAATATCAACAACATGCTAATTTAACTCATGTGCCATCACAAGAATTACAACCTATTCAAATACTTTGGCCCTTTTTACAGTGGGGTTTTGATTTGATTGGAAATATATTGCCTCCTTTTTGAAGACAAAATACATTCATCATCATATCCACTGAATACTTCACAAAGTGGGTTGAGGTAATTCCTCTAACCAGTATGATAGGACCTCAAATTGTGGAGTATATACTTCATCATATCATCTATCATTTTGGTACTCCCTCAAAAATAATCCTTGACAACGACAAGTATTTCAAAAAGAAGGATGTTCAAGCACTTTACAAGAAATATAATATTCAACATAGTTTCTCGACTCCTTACTACCCACAAGAAAATGGACAAGCTAAGGCTACCAACAAGACCTTAATTGCTATTCTCAAGAAACTGGTCAAAGAAAATTGTTGAGATTGGCATACTCAAATCCCATTGGCATTATGGTCTTATCGAACAAGCATCTACACACCTACTAGGGCAACACCATTTTCACTTGTCTATGGAACCGAAGCAATTATACCTCTTGAGCTTGAGATCTCCTCATTGCAAATTTTATTGTAGGAATTCATAGATGATGATACTTCTAGACAAGAAATTTTTTACCAACTCACGTTTCTTGATAAAATAAGGGTCAATGCTTTAGAGCATTTATAATTTTATCAATATCACCTAAAGTGTGCTTACAATGCCAAAGTTCATATACGTGAATTCCAAGTAGGATATCTTGTTTTTAAGGAAAATCAACAAAACACCAATGCATTGTTGCATCTTCATGATAAATTCATGGCTAATTGGTTAGGTCCATACATTGTCACTCAAAAAGTGGGTAAAGGAAATTATAAGCTTGCCAATACAGAGGGATTTGAAGAGCCTAAACCACTTAACATCATCCACTTGAGAGCATTCTATGCTTAATGTGATTTATATATGTATATATACATGGATAATACACAAAAACAATATTGTATTTCACACATTGTATTTCACACATCATATTTTACACATTGCATTGCATACATTACATTTCACACATTACATTCAACTTCACACATTTCATTCACCACATTGGGGGTCATTTATTCAGTTTAGATGATAATTGGTCCAATAAAGTTTTGTTGCCTTAATCAAGGGCACCTTCAAATCATCAGCCATTTCATTGCACCATTCCATAAAGTCATATTTTCATTTACAAACCACATTTCCATAATCCCTAGGTGTTTTCAGTCACTCAGACACTCTTAGTGTTTCTAGAAACCTCTAATACATGTCGAGTTTTCTTTAGGACTAAGACACATTTTCATTAAGAAAATCTTAAGTTCTGAGATTTGAATCTAACACTCATGAACCAAACACAATCACACATCTTAAAAACATCTTGTGTCAAAGAGGGATAACACCATAATTGAGTTTAACCTCGAAGTGAAAAGGGTACTCCTTTATTGTCCCATTATTCACATAGTCCAAAAATGAAAAATAGTGGTTTTTACCACTATCTCAATTACTTCCAAATACAAGACAAATTAGTAAGGATAGGATAAAATTCTCATCACACTTCAGTTGAGAATCTAATTCCCCAAAGCTCTAAATATTTTACACATCACACATCACACATCATAGATCCTCAAATTGTAAGGATAGAACTACATTTCCAATCAAAATATTAGGTATTCTGAATCCCCAAATCTTAGAGATCATATTTGTGGACTATGGACCTAATATCCACCATGGCTATAGATGCTTGACTGACAGTGGAGTAGGCTCATGCATGAAGACACATCTCTCTTGAACAGATTTTTGAATACACATAAGGACAAACTAGCTTCTTGATCTTATCCATGATAAATTTTATCATAATCTACTCAATATGGGTTAATGAACTCACTTGCATACACATTGGTTCTTGATTACCTCAATTCATTACCATACTTATGATTTTGTAAATGAATTCATTACACACACATTTGGTCCTAGAGAAATTATGCAATATTTAGTGAGTTTGTTTGATATCACTAGTATGTCTAAGTCTCTACAAAAAAAATAGTTTTCCATATCAACATCCATATCTTATTTCATATCAACATCCATATATTCCATATCAATATCCATATCATTACATGAGTCTTCCATCTCACATGCCACCATTTTGGTGCCCCTAATTAAACAACAATGCTATAAATGGTCAAGTATATTCTAAACTATGAATGATCATTAGTGCATTAGTTCATTTGCATTCATACACATTATCATTGCACTATCATTTATCACATATACACAAAATCATAACACAAAATTAAAAGCCATGTATATATATTATATATATATATATATATATATATATATATCATATGTACAATGAATTATTGAAGGCTATATACAATGGAGCACCAAGGATCATATACAAAAAGTGCATCTAAGAACTAGATAACACCTATAGGAGGACCACTATGACCCTGAAGGAGCCCTAGACCTAGAGCTACTATGCTTAGACTCACTATGCCTAATAGTCCTAGATATGGAGGAAGAGGGTTGATCTGGTAGCCCAATGTTGTGTTGCATCAATAGATTCTTCAAATCTTAAATGTATCCATCTTGGGATTGAATTTATAATACATCATACCTCTGATGATGGTCCCTCTATGATAGCTCTACGTGGAGCCTCATGATCCTATCATCACCTCCACCTGTAGTCATTTGTACCTCTAGCTCTGCCCATAGTTGAGCTATCTCCACATCATGAGCTACTATCTTAGCATCTCGATCTACCACCATCTGCTTGAGCCACACCCACTCCTTATCAATCTGACCTGGAGTCTTTCTAGAACCTCCTCCATGTCATCCATACCACCTCCATTACCTATAATATTTGGAGGTTTCTCTACTACATCCCTCACCCATATCCCTTGATTGCTAGATAAAATATGTCTCTAACATCTAGGAACCTCATCTGCCTCCTCCACCTCAACCTTTAACTCATCCTCATTCCCACTACCCTCATCCACTACCTGACTAGGTACCCATGGTGGCTATGTAGTGAACCATACATCATACTTGATTATGGTCCCTACATCATCCACATTTAGGAGATATATATCTTTAGCATCATCATAGGTCACCCACCATGTCTTAGAACAAGGTAGACCCATATCATCTTGATGATGCCTATATAGCACTGGTGTCTTAGAAACCCCCTATCATAGCCCAAACTATCGTAGAACCCATGAGAACTAGATAAATTCCACCTCACTCCTACACCTCCCAACCATCCATCTAGACTACTAGACTCTTCGTAGCTACTCCCCATCACTAGTCCACCTGGATCCTCACCAATATCTCCAAAGCACCTAATATATTTTTAGCTCTACCCACAAATCCCTGTACTCCTAAACAATATATCTAGGATGACTCAGTTGCACATCCTTAGCCACCCACCATATCATAGCATAGGGCTACTCCCCATCCCACACCTTAGTAGGTAAGCCCACAGTCTGAGCCACATTGAAGTGCTCCCAACTCCAACACTATAGTAGTACATTGCAACCCAACCCATTTCACCCCTACCTCCTGACCTCGTACAACTCCAAGTACATATGAGCTAGTATATCATATTCCCATGCATAAACCTGAGGCTCATCGATCATATCATAAACCAACCTGGTCATGTTCCATGGGAACTTACAGCTAGTGTTGTTTGAAGCCATGATTTTTTCCAATAGGAACATGACCAAGGTAGGCAATACCTCCAAATCCTTCTTGGTATACATCACCAAGTATCCTCCACCTCTCACACTCATATCTCACCATTAATATCCAAATATTTAGCTCATCTCATGCCCCTTATCATTTCCAATATCGACATGTAACCCCTCCACCAGCACTCAAATGATGCAGTATACATCCTCGAAAGTCATTTTTACCTCTCTAGTAGGGATTTGAAATATCCCCCTATCTGGATCCTATATCTCTATCGAGGTAGAGAGATACCCCTCATCTACCCTCACAATATCAATATGAGCTACCCTAGCTAGCCCCACATCCTCTAACCAATCCCAATACTCTTTTTGCAATACCTTTCTCACCTTGGGTATGAGGGGTGAGAACTAATATTGAGCCTCCAATATCCTCAACTGCAACACAACACATGCATAATGCAAACACATTAATGTCACATTCATTGCATAACTCAAAAATAATTACACAAGTCCAAACAAGAAGTGCCAAGGACACTTACCTCAACCACCTCTACTCCTACTATTGCATCCACACCCTCCATCACCATAGCCTCCATTCCATATCACTTCTTCACTCATTCACTCTCCTTCAGACATAGTTTCTAAAAATTGTGAACACAATAATGAATCTAATTTCACCTCTAATAACTATTTATAACTATTTTGGTGAGCTAAAATGCCCATGGGTATTCATAGACACATTGAAATGTTGACCAACATTTGCAAAGTGGCAAACGCTTGTTGGTTTCTATGCATGATGCAGATGCTAGCCATCGTTTGTCTTTAAAATTTATATAAAGATAAAAATACCTCAAAAAATATCTTATCTTCAAAAAAACACTCCACATTGCATCCATGCATTCATTCCATCACCATATCATTTTTTGTGAAACAAAAAATTGATTTGGGTACTTAATTTTTGTTTGTGATAAAAAGTAACAAAATTGCATTACAAGTTTCAAACGTACCAAAATGGTCCAAAATTTCACAAAATGACCATATTCATCATTCTACTCATCCATATCATCATTTCATTCATATTTTTGATAACATGGATTGATTTGGGTGGTTAACTTTTGTTTGGGACCAAAAGTCGTAAAATTATCCAAAATTGCTCCAAAATTGCTCCCAAATAATACAAAATTTCACAATCTCATGTAATTCATGCATCAATGCATTTTTCATCATCACATCTTCATTTCAACATCATCAAATCCACCAATTGCATCAAATATTTGCCAAGTTCACATACAATTTCAAGTGCACCTCGTATCTAGTGGTCTATTCTATCTCCTTGGTGATTTTAGCGATTGGCCATCCATGCAATATGGTAAGATAATTAAATCACCATAAGGACACTTACCCATATTCATCATCCAATATCCTCTTGTTCAAAAACAAAATCACTTTTGGTCCCTCACCTTTTGAGTGATACTATGCCAAGACCAATTTTCCCAATAGATGTCATTGATGTACTTTTCCATGTGGTTCCCAACATGGATAACTTTCATTATTTCCTTTGCAATTGCACCAATATCCTAGAGTGCATTCTGGTTAAATTTATTGAGAGACCATTTAGGAATTCTATGTGGGAATTAGCTACAATCATGAGTGGCCTTGAGGATAGACTATTTTCTTTTATTTTTTTGCATATGCATTTTTGCATTTCAATGATGTCAAAAAGCATTTTCTTTAACAATATGGAATCACCCCAAACTTGGGGTAGCTAAATTTGATTTTGATTTTCCACAATGGAATATCTCTTACATGATCATGGCATCTACACTTGGCAAAAATCTCTTTTATCCATTGGGGCAAAAACGGCATCAATTTACATCATTTATATCATCCACATTTACATCATTCATATCATCTATATTTACATCATACACTTGCACTTGCACCATTCAACTACATTTTCACCCACAATTCTATCAATTGGCTCGTGAGACTCATTTTTCACTCATTTGCCAATTGAGGGGGTAAGCTACACATACAAATTATTTATCTTCAAAATCGTCTTTGCATTCCAAGAAAAGAAAGCCACTTCATCATGCCAAACCAGGTATCTCGTATTTTTGCATCGTATTGTGTTTCATGCAACTTGATACAAAATGGGTATTTGTAGACACCAAAATATAGCCACTTTTCATCCATATGTATCCTCCAATCATAGTCATCCATTATTTATATATATGTGTTTATTTAATATATACATAAATATTAATATTTTATATTTATATTTATCTATATTTAATATATATATATATATATATATATATATATATATATATATATATATATATATATATATATATATATATATATATATATATATATATATATATATACGTGTTTATATAAATAAATCCTAGCAATCCACCACACTTTAATCTCATCCATCCATCCATATCAATTCATGTCACTTACCGAAGCTTAATCTCCACTCTTCCTCAAAATTTAATCTCAATCGCCCATTTTGTATCGTTGAAACCCTAACATGTTCAAGGGTAGATTATAAAAAGTGATTCACTTTGATGAATCAAGAGCCACTACAATTCTTGGAAGGTCCCACATTTGAACATTTATCTTATCCACTTTGCCATCATCTTCTTCCCATATTGTTACCATCGCACCCACTGTAAAACCCTCACGAACCAGATCTAGTTTTGCTTCATCCTCATCCATCCCCAAACACATCCCAAAGTTCGTAGAACATTGCTAAGCATTTCTGGAACACTACTAGGCATTCACAACCATCATCGAATACCTCTAGGTATTTCTCATAGTATATTTGCAGTTGGTAAGCCCTCGGATGCTTTTAGGCGTTCGTGTGACCATCAACAACAAAAACAAGTTCAAAATAGCATTGATAAGGTAAAAATATTTGTTGCATCATTTAGTTACATTCTTGCATTTCTATTTACAATTTTTTATTGCAACATCTAGGGTTTACAAGTTTTATCTTTCATAGAGACTCATGCAGTGGAGCCCTCACAGGTGTTTTTAACTCCTTTTATGTTGTTTTTCTATTTGCAGGTGTAGGAATCATCTTTTTGGAAGTTTTTGTAGCTAGGGTGGTCCCATGAGATACACAAGCCCACCCACACTCTTGTTTGGATCAAGGACAAGCTGGAAGATACTAATTATTCATTGAACTAGGGTTTTGAAACTCTATTATTTGTAATATCTGTATCAAAAAGCATTTGTAAAATCCCATATTGGGGCACATTAATTGTACAACTCAGAGATATGCCCATATTAATAAAAATATCATTCATCTTGTGTATTGCATTGTATTACTATAATTTTTGCATTCTATCTTTGTATTGGTGTTGTTTATTTTTAGTTTATAACACCCATCACCACTGGATGGTGATCCACACAGAATTGTACTATGTTCTAAGATACTATGTCCCCAAATCTCCTATATCTATCTAACAATAAGGTCTTCCTTATATAGGAAAAATAGGTTACTTGGCCAACACTCTACCTTGTTGTGCAAGGTTCAACTTGCACATATACAGCTTGCACATTGACACTTGTGCATTTATTACATTGCATGAAGTAACTAGATAAACTCCCCCTAAACTAATCTAATGCCCTAAGTATGCACCTTTGAATATACATTTACATGACCCAAATTATGTAATATACTCTATTTCTAACAATACATTCAAAAAATTCAAGAAAAGAGAAAGCTATGATATTCAAAATTGATATGAGTAAAGCCTATAATAGGATTAAATATGATTTTCTTTTTGTAGTTTTAGAAAAGTTTGGATTTAGGAAGAAATGAGTTATATGGATTAAAGCTTGTGTCTCTACAGTTTCTTATTTAGTGTTTGTCAATGTGTTAGTAAAATAATATTTTAAAGCAAAGAGAGGACTTAGATAAGGAGATCCTCTATCTCCTTATTTGTTCATTATTATGGTAGATTTTTTGAGTAGGAACTTAAATAAGGATTAAAAGTATGGGCTTATAAGTGGACTTAAGGTTAGTAATAACATCGAAACATCACCATAAATATTTTGTAGATGATACAACCCTTTTTGAAAGGGCAAACGATAAATGATGCCAAAGATTTGAATGTTTTTAAAGGAATATGAAAGAGCATCAAGGCAAAAATTTAATAGGAAAAAATCCAAAATTTACTTCCTTAACACTCTAGCTAATATCAAAGCAAGAATTTGCAGGTTACTTCAAATGGAGGAGGCAAATTTTCTAACAACTTATCTATTGTTTGAGGGGAAAATGAGGATAGAATTATGGAATCTAGTTATTAGTAAAGTTTAGAATCAATTACTAGCTTGTAAAGGTATATCATTAGTAAGAAGAGTGTAGTTAATTAATTTAGTCTTATAGGCCATTCCAACATATTATATGTCATTGCATACTATACCAAAATCAATTGAAAAAATTCTAATATATATTATGTGATATTTTTTATGGTCAGTTTACGTGATAAAAGAAAACTTTCTTTGGTGAAATGGAGGAAGGTGTATGATGATAAAACTAGGGGAGGTCTTGGTTTAAGAGTTCTTACAAATGTAAACTTAGCTCTTAGGGAAAAAGTAATTTTGGGATTGTACAAAGATATTCAAAGACAATGGGCAAGAATTATTCTAAGTAATTATGTTGAGCCTAATGACCCAAGTTTAATATTTATAGCATCATCTCTACCAAATGGTTTGGCTCTTTTAAATGGTTTAAAAAATCTATTGATATAATGATTAAAGTTTTAATATGGATGGTGGGAACAAGAGAAAAAATCTATTTGGATGGATACTTGGTGTGATAAAAAAACACTCAATTTAGATCCAATTTGGAAACCTTGGATGATATTGCTTCAAGGAAAATATGGTGATAGGATTTCAAAAAATTTGTACAAGGATTAGGAAGGAAGATACAAATGGAAATATTTTTTATATACAAGATATTTATGCTATGAGGAAATTGAGTAGAAATATAATAACTATGATTATTCTGAGGGAAACAAAGGATAGGTTGATTTGGGAGTTGAATAGCTTAGGATAATAGACAACAAGAAGTGGATATAATGTAAAGTACCAACAAAATAGTAATTTTCTAGAATATGAAGATATATTTGGGATAGCCCAAGCATTACTAAAGTTAAAATGTTTGTTTGGCTACTAGGTCATTGAATAATTTTATCCTAGGATAACCTTATGAAAAGAGGTTTTCATGGCTCCTCTCAATGTTTTCTTTATAAAAAGGAGGAGGAGAGTATAGACCATTTCTTGGGACATTGCTCAATGGTCTATAAACTATGGCAATAGAATCTTAATATGTTTGGTAAATGCATGATTATGAATAGAAAAATTGAACATTGGTCAAAGCTATAGACACTAAAATCTAGCCACTTGGTGTTCATCCATGTATTCCCACCATTATTACCCATTATTTACATATATTTATATATTTGTTTAATATATATTTTATATAAATATTTTTATATTATATTTTATATATTTAATAAATACATATATATGTGTGTGTGTGTGTGTGTGTGTGTGTGTGTAAATTAATCCTAGCCATCCATCTTGTTTTAATCCCAACCATTCATCCACCTTGATCCATGTCACATGCCCTAATTTAATCTCACCCTCCATCACATTTTAATCTTGACCACACAAATTGTGTTGTTGAAACCCTAATGTGCCCTAAGGAAGATTATAAATAGGAGTCATTTTTATGGCTCAACCCCTAAGTTTTTGAATTCCTAAGCAGCATAAGAAGTCTTTACCTGAGTTTTCCTAAGTCCAATTTTCTAGAGAATCCTAATTTTCTCCTTCGCATCCTCGCCCTCACCATCTCATTTCACTGCCACCCACTTTACTTAGATATATCTGCTTTTGTAAATTTTTGTTTCAATTCTTGAGCACCTATGGGCATCTCCTATCATCATCGAGCATCTTTGGGTGCTTTCCTCCATCACCAAGCACCTCTAGGCACCTTCCCTCCATCACCGAGTTCCTCTAAGTACTTTCCACCATCCTTGAGTGGCCTTGGGCACTTCGTGCTACTGTTAAGCACCAGTGGACATCTTAAACCCTAGTTCTACTGACTAGAAAACACTCAAGTATCACTATGGCATATGCACACCTATTTCCTACACTGATGACAATGACAAATCAGAAAGTGATAAGTTTACAAGGTAAATCTTCCATAATTGTATTGATTTTGTTATTTCTATATTTACTTATAGTTTTATCATTTTATAGCTAGGGTTTTTATTAATTTATAAGGGTCTCACATAGTGGAGCCCTCATAGTTATTACTAACTCTCTTTTGTTATCTTCTGTGTGTAGATTTAGAGATATACAAGTATTGAGAAACTGTTTAAGCTCAAGTGGTTCAGTCAATGGATATCTAAATCCCACTCACCTCTGTTGGGATAAAATATGAGCTTTGAAGACACCACAAGCATTGTTGGATAGGGTTTTGGAGAACCCTAGAATATTGTATTCATTGTATCAAAATAATAAATAGTATAAACCCCAATTTAGGGCACATTTAATTATATTGATATCACTTGACATTAATAATATAAGATTTATATTATTGTGCAATTCTCTTGAATCACTATTTTTTCATTTTCTATCATCTATATTTGGTGTTTCATTTTTGTCTTCACAAATGATGATCACGGTGGGAACCCTTAAGGGTTCTTACTTTGATTTATCTTGTGATCTAACTTGTTGTTTTATGTTCTATCTTGAAGTATTTTTAGAAGCACAGATCGCACGATTTTTGCAGAATATGGATTTTTAGAATAACGTAGAAGTTATAGAAGGTGCACAGAAACTCTATGGCACTCGTGCGATATTTAGGAAATTCCTATGTGTGTTTTCCAGGTGCCCAGGTGCGTTTCATGGAGATGAGGAAAAATATGTAGGCTTCTATGTAAGCTTACTTTGAAACCCTAATATTTGTTTTATGCATTTTTATATTTTACGTTTTTTTTTTTTGTGTTATTTCAGATATTGGATTAAAAAGAACATAATAATATATCTATTAGAAACAATCATTCTAGTGTGCATTTAGGCATCAAAGTAGTTTTTGCATATAGTTGCATTTACATATAACACATTTCCATTTAAAAAGAATTCAAGCTTTCTGGTGTGCTACATCTTTTGTATGCATATGAAATATTAAAAGCATAAAATAATGTTCATCCTAGGGTTAGAATTTTTTGTTTTTATTAATCTAAGTAGGAAAAACATTTAAAATAAAAAAAGTACTCATGCACTTGGTGATTCAAGGCAAAGGAGTAGATGAAATCTCCTCTATTTCGAGAGTGGTCTTAAGTGGTGTACTTTAATTCCTATTGGAAAATTGATATTTTGATGTTGGATTCTGATTTAGATTGATGAAAGTAGATATTTTCTAATATTGTATGAGCAAAATAGAAAACTAAAAACTTTCAAAAGGAATCACACACACTAAACGTATCATGTTTAACAATAATGGTTGTATTTCATCACCAACCATTGGTTGAGATCTCGTGATGGTGGGTTTCATCTCCATCCACCAATATCTACCCCTAGACACCATAGGTTACCCTGAGAAAACTTGTTGGATTTCATCACCAGTAATAATCTCGTTTCCCATTCCTAGCCATAGTATTCACCCATTCTAATTAATATTAGTGAATTCAAACACACAAAACCAAAATAAATAAATTAATTAAAATTGTTAAAAGAATATAATTAATGAATGAGGTAAGACACAATTGTTAAACATAGCATTGATTGTCTTCACTTGATTTTTGTGAATTTCCATTTTTGCATTTTATTTACAACACATTTTACATTTAGTTTAGTAGCTTATGGTCTTAACAAGAAATAAAAAAACTTTAAACCAAAACAATACATCTATGGACTAATCATCTTCATTTCCTACCACTTTTATGGTAAATCCCATCAGTATGGTTCAGATAGATTACATAAATCTATCTGTGGGTCCATCCTTAGAGCTACTGATGTTTCACACAGATACACCTCCACATCTCTTATGTAAACTAAATCATCCTCACCCACAATTGACCACAACATTACCCACATAGACATGGCCAAAGTAGAGGCTTTCTACAAATCAGCTAATTATGTCTTGTAGCCTATCCATAATGACCCAGATCAAGATCCTTCTTTACAACAAGAACTTGTTCCTTCCCAACCATCCAGTTTCACCCAGGTGTACACTAACCCTCTTTTTGAGGCATAATTTGCACCTTCATACCATTTCTCCATTCCCCAAATATCATGTGCTCCTAGCACTTCATATGTATCCACCTATACCAATCCCTTGTATGAAGCACAAGTCAATTCTAATTCACAAGTACCCATTTCATCCAATCAAGTTACAATTCCCATTGCTACTTGTCCCTCATCCAAATCATATATTCCATATTCATCCATGCCTTCCAATGATGATATGGAAATTAATAAGGCATGGGAAAATTTGAAAAAATTATTTAAGAAGTGGTAGACAGCTCAACAAAAAGTTCAAGTGAACCCTACGCCTCAACCAATTTCTACTTAGCCCATATTTTTTAGCCAAAGTCCATCTTGGGTACCACAATATTCTGTGGTTTACATTCCAACACCTCCATCCACCCATACCCATTCCATTCCCATAGACCATACCCATTCCATTCCCATAGCCCATACCCATTCCATTCCCATAGGCCAACCTAGCCATAGTCCTCATGCATTGTCCTCTTTTCAATAATTACCATAATTTCTCAATCAAGCTCATCATCATCAATTTCAATCCACTCTGCCTATTCATCATCATCTTGTCACTCCACAACATCTTTCCACTCCTTCATAGAATCATCAAGTTATTCAATGTTTTCATATTCCTGGGAAAGACCCTAGAATCAAGGCTATGTAACAACAAATTTATAATTTGATACAACATACTCTTAGTTACAATAACCAGAAGCTAACCTTATATCAATTAATCAATAAACCAATTCACCCTTTGGTACCATCACCGCCATATCCGATAAACTTCACAGTACTAAGGTTTAACAAGATCAATGGGAATGATGATCCTAAAGAGCATGTGAGCACATTTGTGTACTCATGCTTTAGAATTCAAAATGATAATACTCTCATACTCCACACATTTCCTCATATATTTGGGGGAGACACCATAGAGTGGTATAACCAATTACCCAATCATAGTATCTATACTTTCAAATAATTGGTTGACCAATTATTTTAATGATTTACCCTTAATGTAAGAAATAAAGTCTCATTGTATGATATCTATGGTTTAAGAAAAAATGATGATGAGTCTATCTATGATTTTGGTAACCATTGGAGGGCCATCATAACCAAAATTCACCTTACCAATGAAATATCTTATTAAGCTATTCACTAATAGCTGCCTAAAACCTATTTCTTGGATGCTTCAATTGTAAAAATAGAACTCATTTGAGGAAGCTCTTGCCCAGGCTAGTGTCATCAAGGAGATAAAAATCTAAGAAGGCATACTTAAGCTAAGAAAGAAGGAAAAAATAATTCCAATACAAAAGCAATTATTCTGGCCAAACCAAATCAACATAGGCCAATCCGACCAATCAAGCCAATCATGTCAATCAAGTGGTCATGAGCCAGATGGTAATGGCTCAACAACAACCAATGCAACAACCACCATAACATATTACCTATCATGTGATGCCCTAAGTAACCCAATCTATGAAAAGCACAGTGCCAACTATGGAGAATCACCAACATTGATTATCTGTTCGATAAAATAATTAATACACCCCTCTATATGAATCTTATGCCTCCATATTTCAAAGGTTGTATAACACCAACCAACTTTTTTTGCTTGAGGTTAAACCAAATGATCCCACCAGATGTGGTAAAAACTATAGGAAACATTTGTTTTACCCCTATCATAGGTAAAATGGGCATGATATCAATAACTGCCATGTATTTAAGAATATAGTACAAGACCTTATTGAGTTAGGAGCTATCAAGCTTGACAACCCCCTAGCTCAACAAAACCAAAATCTTGGTATCTTTCAAACACCACTTCCTCATCATGATGAGGTGCAATCCAAAATAGAAGTATCTAACATAAAGACCCCTCCCAATCAAGTTAACCATGTTTAAGAGTACCAAGTTTTTATAGGTGCCATTCATGTGGTAAGTCAAGGTCAAAAATGACAAAACAATCAACAAGATGCATGATAGGAACCCGTTCAACAACCCTTGAACTCACAAGCAAGGGAGTCTCAACCTTTTCCATCACCACCTATCCAAATTTCCCCTAATCCTTCTCCACCAATCCACATTCCCAACCATTCTAATCCATAAAATCATCCCATCAATCATTCCCAAAGGCCAATCATTTCTTTGAGTATCCATTTAACCATAAGCCTAAAAATAACTTCATCAAAACTGTCTATATATGAGCTAATTCAACAATATTCCCAACATCATTAGGTATTAAAGGATATTCTAAAATCAATTGAACTCCAATATCAATATGCTAATACCTTTAATAACTTTATAGGTAGTATTCAAACATACATGGAGCCTTCCATCACATTTTATAACTTTGAGATTAAACCAATCTCATCGAAATTGGTGGACCTCCAATGCATATAATGGCTCAAATTTATAGGAAGCCATTCAAAAGAGTCTTAATTGATACTGACTCCTTCATTAACATCATCACCACATCTACTCTCCATCATCTCAATATTTCTCCATCTCACATAACCAAATCCACCTTCACATTGAAATCATTTAATGATGCTCTATGCTCTACAGTTGGCACTGTTGTTTTGCCTATCGAAGTAGGGGTAAAAATATTGCATACTTTATTCCACATATTACAAGGATCCATGGCATATAATGTACTCCTTTGAAGACCTTGTATGAGGTAAATGAGATGTGTTCCTTCCATATTACATCAATATCTAAAATACATATACGAAATGCAAGTACATTACATGCCAGTGGATGTTGAGTCGTTTAAGTATTGCAACTTCATCTTGAATCCTTATGAATCCATGCTTCCTTCTACCTACCTTTTCCTCACATCATCCACCACATCATCAATCACTCCATCTAATTCCTCATCAAACTATCCCATTCCTGAGGAGCTTCCCATAACCAATTCCAACCAAGCATCCACTTCTACACCTTCACTATCATCATGATTGACAACATGTACATGTGGTCAAACCCAATATATGTCATCCACATCATCATCCCCTTCACCAACTACAACCATTTCTTCACAACCAAATTTATATTCCCACACCTCAGCTAATGTGTCACAAGTCAAAGTATCAAATTGTGAGATGCCCACATATTCCCCATCATCCAAGCCATTATCCAACCATGAGCATCCCATTTCCAATTCATCCTCATCATCCCAATTTGAGGTCCACCTCATTAATTCTAGTATTGGTGAATATGTGGTCCAAGATATTACAATAACACTGCTCAGCATCCCAATTACTAAGGATTTTGGTCATCCATGTGACCCACCTTTATCTATAGGAGTAGTATACAATATGGTTTCAATGCCTAATAGCAAAAAAATTGTGTATGGGGGATAGAATATTTGTCTAATCCTAATCCCCCAAAAGAACCCAAACAACAATTACCTGCCAATATCCAACAAATGACGGGTTTTCCATCTTGCTATTTTCATAGATATAATTGGCAAAGACATGGCTTAGGATGATATGAATAGGGAGTGCCTCAACTTATTGATGTTCCTTATCAATAAGTGCATGACCATTCAGATATAGGTTATCACCTGCTTCCTACCATATATTCTTTTGAACAAGTCTTCCAAAGGCTTAATCTAAATTCAGAAGAAGTCCTCCACCTTGATGACTCTAATGAGGAAATATATGAAGAATTTGATCTCATGTCAATAACTTATGATGAATCTGATGAGGAATCGGACCCCATCCTTCTCCACACTGAACAAGATAAGTTTTATTTTAGAATTTTCCACATCCATGAGCTCATATTTTGCTTGCCTCTTCCACAAGAGTGAGCTGAACCTACCGATGATCTACCACCTCCATCTCATTAATCCATCTCATCAGCTAAAATTGTAATATATGTATATAATGCAAAAAAACATAAAAAAATGAAAAGCATTTTTTTTGTATTTCATGTATATAGCATTTAGTTAAGTGCATTTATTTGTGTTGCTTAATATTTTCCAAGTCTACCAAGATCCTAGCATTGGTTCTTAGGCTCTATCCATCCCTTCCATTTCACCTCCTCCATTTTCCCTTAATTCAACATGAATCTTGTTGACTTATTTGCCCCACTCTGTAATCCATACGATTTGGCAAAGCCAATTCCAATTTACACGAGCCTTATTAATATGGATCGGATTTCCTTGCCATCTTCCTTTTCCAAGTTTATCCTCTTCAAGAAATTATTAACGGCTTCAGCCAACTACATTCCTCCATCCCCTCCACCTTCACCTTCACCTTCACCTTTGAATCCTAAGGTTTTTCAGTATACATAGATGAGAAAAAGTCATAATAGTTTGATGACATCATAGATGACATTCATCTGATCCTAATACCCCATCAACTTGAGGAAGATTCCCATATATCCATTGAATATACCATCAATGTGGACCTTAGTTCAGATAAATACAATCCCCAAATTATCAAAATTGGCAAAAGCTTATCCATAGATGAACAATAGCAATTAATTACTCTCATTAAGAGGAAGAAGGGAAAATTTTGCATGGTCCTACAAGGACATGCCTGGTATTAACACTAATTTGGTTATCTATATTCTCACCTTGCACCTTGATGCTAAGTCAGTCAAACAAAAACTTAAAAATATGCATCCTACCATTGCCCTCTTAGTCAAATAAGAGCTTCAAAAACTACTAGATATAGGTTTCATTGTTCCCATTGACTATCCTAAGTGGCTATCAAACATGGTACCTATTCGTAAGCCTAACAGGGTGATACATGTTTGCATTGATTTTTGAGATCTTAACAAAGTGTGTCCTAAGGATGACTTTCCTCTTCCAAACATTGATACTCTTGTCGACACTTGTGTTGGCCATGAAATGCTTTCTCTCATGGATAATTTTTTAGGATACAACCAAATTCAAATAAATATTGATGACCAACACAAAACAACATTCACTAGACCTTAAGGGACTTTTTGTTACAAAATGATGCCCTTTGGCATTAAAAATGTAGGTGCCACTTATCAAAGTGCCATGACATACATCTTCCATGATTACATGTATAATATCATCGAATATTATGTGGATTATCTCTTGGAAAAATCCAAAACTCGACAAGAGCACATTGGTGTATTGAAAAAAAATTTGATCAACTTTTAGAGTAAAATGTAAGGTTGAACCTCAAGAAATGTGTCTTATTTGTTACCTCAGGTAAACTCCTAGGGTTCATTGTCTCCAAAGGAGGCATTGAGGTGGACCCAAACAAGGTCATGGCTATCATGGAGATGCCTCCCCCAATAAATTTAAAGGAATTACATAGTTTACAAGGAAAAATACAATCAATCCTTCATTTCATTGTGCAAATTTTTGACAAATGCAAGCCATTAAATAACCTACTACAAAATGGGGTGCCATTTTCTTGGACAGATGAGTGCCAAAAATCCTTTGATGATATTAACCAATACTTAGCTTCTCCACTAGTCTTACTCCTCCTCGTTCAGGACTCCCCTTCTATATTTATGTTTCAACAATGAACTTTGCATTAGGGACAATGCTTGCACAAAAGAATGAAGAAAATCAAGAGAAAGTTGTCTATTACATTAGTCGAATATTGGTAAGCTATGAAACCAGATACATTTATGTAGAAAAACTATGCTTAGTAGTGGTTTTTACCACTAAGAAACTTAGACATTACATGCTTAGTCACACAACATATATCATAGCTAGAGAAAATGCTTTGCATTATATGATATCTCGCACTTACAATAATACCCTCACTGCTAAATGGATAATGCTTCTTACTGAATTTGACCTTGAGTTCATTAGCCAAAAATCCATTAAAGATCAGGTCATAGCCGATCAACTTGTGAAAGCTCCACTACCTAGTGATCATCCCTTAATTATTGAGCTCCTAGATAATTCAATATTAACTTTCATTTAACAATAATAAGATATCATTTCAAAGGAAGATGTCAATTTTACACTATTCTTTTATGGTTTTGTTGAGTGGTATTTTCACCCAATTGTGAAAGTACACTCTCCCTTAGGATTTGGGTTCCAAATCCCCTCTTGCAAAGAAGTTAAACAAACAACTTCTCCAAGGTCTCCGCTATATTAGCATTTGCATATGTGTATTAATAATCTCAAATAAAGATATTCAATTTAAATGCTTGGAACACCTTAGTGATTGCAAGTAACTGTAAACAAGGGGCAATGTTGGTTTATTTTACCATGAAAATTTAGTGATTGTTCATTGAACCAAAATAAAGCAAATGTGATTTGGCCCTTATATGACCACGATGTAGTGCCTTAATTCCTTTTATCTTGAGGTTTGTAAAATAGAATTTATCTTGTTTATTAAGTCTAAATCTGGCTTCTTATCATGAAGATGAAGATAGCTTTCAATGTGATGCTCAAATTACCCCTCTTTCGTAAAATCGTAATTTTTATGAAGAGAGGGCAATTTAATTTTAGGCTCCAAAAATGGAAATTTGTAAAATGCCATAAAACATAAAACCTTCAATGAAATTGGAATTTTCATGAAGGGAATGTCATCATAGGCTTATGAATGAAACATGAAACTGAAAAAATGAAATTCGGTCCAAAAAGAGAAATTTTCTATTTTCGGAATTTTCGAAATCTGTAATAAAACAGCAACTTCGATGAATTTTAAAAAATACTAAAAAACTCTGAAAATAAAATTTCAAAGTGCATATTGGGAGTATGAAATATAACCTACGCAATGGTGAAATTGTTTTTGGATTTTGAAATTTTTTTAATGTTTATTTTAATGCCTGAAATTTTTTTTAAAAAAAAAATTCTAGGAAAATAAAATGCAAAAAAATGAAAATGAAATGCAAAAAATGAAACACATGATACATTCAGTCTGATGCTATCCTATTCCAGCAAAACTGAAGATGTGAGGTTTTCATGTATGCAACCTAACCTATTGGACTTGCAAAACAAGCACAATCCGGATAAGCTAAATGCTGGCTCCTAGGGTTTTAAATGAGGTTTTTAGATTTAAACATTCGCATGAAGCAACCAAGAAACTTGCATAAACTCCATTTACAAGCCTAAAATCTAAAAAGGGGAAAAATAAACATTTAATCTTGCATACAGAAAATGACTCCTTTCTTGCCCATAAAATGCAACTTTTTCAAATTTTCTATATTAAAAATTCGTCATTTTATAATAACAAAAATTTCTGGTTTTCCCAAACCAGTCCATAAAAGAAAAACAGCCCAAACAAACCCAGAATAGCCCTCTTGCCTTCAAATCAGCAGTTTCCAACCTTTTTATCTTCTCTTGAATGCCATATTTAAAACTTGCATAAATAACTCTTCCTTCGCCTTCCCTGTTTCGTTTCATTTTCCCTGGTCTCATTTCCGACCGTTTGGCGTTTCAATGCCTTCTTCGTTTGTTTACATTTGTAACACTTATTTTAATAAAGCATTTTCTCCCTCTATTCTTTCATAACAACACATAAGGCATACGTTTTTATTTTCCACTATGGTCAATTCATTATAACAAGCATAAGTCCATTTTACTATTCAAATGCGTAACGCACTTTCCCGACAAGGAAGCCCTCATTGAACTGCCATATCTCAGCCCAACCATAATGTAGCCACACTTTTACTCAATCGCATAAGGTTACCGTGCCTCCTTCCTTGTACATAAAATAGACGCAGTAAATTAAATGCCATGCCATTGACCTATATAGGCCCTCCACTCGATTAATAAACCATATGGGACCCTTATACCATATAAACCTTTATGTTCCCTCCTAATTCGGACTGTCTATGGTACTACATTCGTTATCATTTCAATGACGTCGACGAATCCGATATCCAACACCGCATCTTGCTATTAAACCATCCTTCGAGGGGCATGAGAATATTTTGATTTAAATTTAAAATGTTACCCCTGGCTATGTCTATCAATTTTTGTCACAGAATCCTCCCCAACATATCATGAATCATCGCATTGATCCTCCCGTATCTTCTGACGAACCCAGCGTGGCTCTGCGTTGTGGGCAGGATATACCCAACGCAACACAATCATAGACGCCTGCAATATTTTGAGAACTGCTCCCGCGATATCTTCAGTGTATTGCATTCTGTCGTATACCTCAAGCGCATCTAACGTTTCCACTGAAATCAATCACTTCTCATCACCTGCGATCGAATCATAGCTGCCAGTTGCTCACCCCAACGTCTCCTTTGTCGAAAACTCCCCTACATTTCCATGAAATCCTATTACCCATGGTATTGCATTATCATTGAAAGTTTGTCTCCCACTGTTCTTCATGTAACGTCTCTTTGAATTCTGTAATACCTACGAAATTTCCATCGCCCATTGCCGGACGAGTCCGTCAATGCATCGCTATGTTGCAGATGGTGTCGATGAGAACACTGTTGAATTCCTTCTGCTGCGGCTATATGTTCTTTGTCGCTGAAATCCACCAAGGTAACTTTGCCCAAAAACTCATAATTTCCACCTGCCTTGTCGTCAAATCGTCGCTTGTTTCGCAGTGCACCACGTCACTTGGTGGGTCCTCCGGTACTCGTCTGCCAGTATCCCTGTTGCTATACTGTCGATAGCTTAGAGTTATTTTACATTATCTACATTCGATATGAAATGCCATTGTCCATAACGAATACCCTTACTGCATTTTCTCTAAAATTTGAGTCATTGCGGTGGGGTCCTTCCAAAACACTGGTGGATAGTAACAGTCCCCTTCGCCCTCGAATGAATGCAAAGCGTAGACCTTCACCCGTTTCATCCGTTACAGCAGTAGACCCAATGACTGATCATGTTGATAAAATCGTTCTTTCGGTCACTGTTTTATCTGGCAGGTGGTGGGTGTGCACTGCAGCATTACTAGGCGGGCCCGGTCCACATCTTCAAGGCATATGAACTGTCCGTCGATTGGCTTTTTTTTCAATCACTATTGCCATTTACCTCGTTCTCTGTCACTGTTGAAGAAGTTGAATCCCAACTACCGCTGGATATGGCTGCCTTCATAGTATTTGGACGCTGGAGAGCTGTCTGTAGACTTCCTGGATCGCCACCGTCCGCCGTGGGCCACAATACTCCCGATGATTTTGCAATGTTTAGACCCCCGTGGTGCCGTAATGGTGGTCCACGCCCGCTCGGGCATTCATGTAGCCCTGCCACATTTGGAACCGGTGATTCCTTCTTCGGTCAACTCACTGCCTTCACGATGTCGTTGTTGTGTTGAAGCATTGGAGCCCGACGTCCAGCCTGTTATAACACCAAAACCAAAAATTAATCCCCTATATTAAAATCGACAATGATACTCCTAAAATTAACCTTCTAAAAGCTTAAAATAAGAGGAATTTTTTTTTTTAAAAGAAATGATTTTATTATTCATTATTATTTATTTATTTATTTATTTTTAAATATAATATAATATATATTGTATATATAATATAATATATCATATTATATTATATACTACAATATGTATTATATTATATTTTTTTACTCTTTATTTTTTATTTTTTATTTTATTAAAATAAAACTTTTATCAATTTGAATCAATTTTAAAAGTTTAAATTAAATTTATTTAATTTAAGCTTAAAAATTGATCAAACAAGAGAAACCTATGAGACATTCAACACTCAAAACAAAATAAAACACCCAAATAAGCCAACTAAAGGAAACATATGCAAGCAATGATTTGAAAGGCTAAGGTGACCCGATCCACAAGTATCATCACGAGATACTCATTTGAGAAAATCAATTCAATGGAGATGTTCGCATGCTAAGGACAGCAAATCAAGAAAACCTTATGAGACCGGTGGAGGACAATTTATCAATCATGCACACATCCCCAAACCATGAGATTATTAACAACAATTTAACACCGACAAGATGTCGCAAGAAATCATCAAAAAATCATCAACAAGAAATTGATGACAACAAGTCGTCGACAAAAAATTGATGACAAAAATCATCGACAAGAAATTGACAACAATTTGACAATAAAAAAATTGTCGACAAGAAATTGACAATAATTTGACAATAAAAAAAATTGTTGACAAGAAATTGACAACAATTTGATGATAAAAAATCATCGACAAGAATTTGCAAAACCAAAACAAAGTGAAGAATTAGACACTAAAACGAAATGCAAACACCCGGATACCAAAATGAAAAGGTGGGTCCCCAATTTTTGGGTATGTTGTGGAACAGCCACAACAAGTTCTAAATGCGAGAAAGGTCAAGGTGTTGGAGTCATGTTTCATACACCCTAGGGGGTACCTACTCCCTTATCATTCAAACTTGACTTCCAATGCACAAACAACACTATAGAGTACAAAGCCTTAATCTTAGGTCTTCAATCAGCTATAGCTATGAGTATTAAGTGTATCAAGATATTTGGTGATTCTCAACTTATTGTCAAGAAAATCAATGGAGAATACCAATGCAAAGAACCTACCATTAAGATTTACCATGAAGTAGCAATGAAATTGCTCTCTAAGTTTGATTGGTATGAAATCAATAGTTTACCACATTTGACTAATATATTTGTAGATGTGATGGCCTCTCTTGGATCATTGATTCCAAAATAATCCTTAGGAGAGGTACAACCTCTAATTATTTCAATGATCTCTAAATATGCAATCATCTATGCTGAATAAAAGGATGAAAAGAATATTTGCTTTATCTATTCGGATCCATATGAGCCTTGGTCAAGCCAAATAGTAGCATTTCTCAAGTTTGGAACACTCCCATATGATATGTCTCAATCTGCTAAATACACTTTCAAGCAAAAAGCAGCTTGTTTTGTTCTCTTGGGGAACGTGTTGTATAAACATGGTTATGATGGAATCTTCCTTCGATGTCTCGAGGTCATTGAGGTAGAAAAAAGCCATATCTGAATCCCATGATGGTACTTGCGGTGATCATTTTAGTGGGATGGCCATCACAAAGCATATTCTACGCATGGGTTATTATTGGCCCACCATGGAATGAGATTGTTGCACATATGTCAAACATTGTGAGCAATATCACGAACATGCTAATTTAACTCATGTGCCATCACAAGCTTTACAGCCTATTCAAAGCCTTTGGCTCTTTTCACAATGGGGTAGGCTTACCAGTATAGAGAAAGAGGAAGAACTCCAACCACTTAATGTTATACACTTGAGAGCTTTCTATTCTTAATGATATATATATATATATATATATATATATATATATATATATATATATATATATATATATATATATATATATATATATATATATATATATATATATATGTATATATATACATGGCTAATACACAAAAATATTGCACTTCATTTGCACACATTTCATTTAAAAACAATTGCATTCACACATTTCATTCATACACTCCATTTCAAAAATTGTATTTTGTTCATCCCATCCACATTTCCATTTCATATTAGGGATCATTTATTCAGTTCAAGGTTTTAATTGGTCCAATAAAGTCATGTTGCCTTAATCAAGGGCACCTTCACAACATCATCCACACCATTCCACCAAGTCAAATTGTTATTTGCCTCCATATATCTATAATTCCTATGTGTTTTCAATCACTCAATCACTCCTAGTGTGTTAAGCAAACCACAAATACATGTCGAGTTATTTTTAGGACCATTACACATCTTCACTAAGAAAATCTTGAGTTTTGGGAATTGACTCCAAAACATTCTTGAACAAAACATAATTTCATATCTTAAAAACATCTTGTGTCAAAGAGGGATAATACCATACTTGGGTTGAACCTCAAAGTGAACAGGGTATTCCTTACTTGTCCCATCATGCAACATAGTCCACAAAAATGGTGGTTTTCACCACTATCACAAAATTTAAAATAAAAGAAAGAGTAGGGAAAAATCCTTTAAAAACTCTAAATATTTTACACATTACACACCACTAACCATTGGGTTGTAAGGATCGTACTACATTTCTAGTTATATGGTTAAGTAGTCATTCCCAAAACTTGAGAGATCAAAATTCTTGGACTATGAAGCTAGTCTCCATCGGAGCTATAGATGCTTGATTGACAATGGAGTACGCTCATGCATGGCAATACGTCTCTTTTAAAGAGACCTCTAACCGCACATAAGGACAAGCTAGATTCTTAGTCTCATCCATAATAGGCCACACCAAATTTACTCAAGAAGGGTTAATAAACTCACTTACACACACATAGGTTCTTGATTTTCTCGAGTAATTACCATACTCATGATTCAGTAAATGAATTCATTGCACACATTTGGTCCTAGAGGAATTAGGCAGTTTTAGTGAGTTTGTTTGATGCCACTAGTATGTCTGAGTCTCTATAAAATAGTCATTTTTCCATATCAACATCCATATCTTCTTCCATGTCAACATCCATGTCATTTCATGAGTCTTTCACCCCACATACCACCAAGTTTGGTGCCCTTGATTAAACAACAATGCTAAAACATGGCTAAGAAAAATCTAAACTATGAATGATCATTAGAATATTTGCATCCCACCACTTCATTAATCATCCAAACCACATTAAAACTTGCATTAATCATGCATATATATATGCATTCACACAAAAGCTTTCACATAAAAAAATTCACACAAAATTATAACACAAAAGTAAAATCCATGTATGTTTGTATATATATAAATATTGCATGTACAATGAGTGCCCAAAAAGGTTACCTACAATGGAGCACCAAGGCTCATATATAAAAAGTGCATCTACGCACTAGATAACGCCTATGAGAAGACCTCTATGACCCTGAAGGAGCCTTAGACCTAGAACTATGCCTAGACTCATTAGGCTTAGCTAACCCAAAAATGGATGAGGAGGGTGGTTCTAGAAGCCCAATGTTGTGCTCCATCAATTGATCCTCCAATAGATGGATATATTCATCTCAAGCCTGAAGGTGATGTACATCATATCTCTACCTACGACGCCCCTCTAGCAGCTCTGATTAGAGCCTCGTAATCCTATCCTTGCCTCCACCTACTATCAGTTGTACCTCTAGATCTATCTACAATCAAGCTATTGTTGCCTCTCGAATTGCCTCTCTATCTCATAGCCAAGCTATCTCTATATCCTGAGCTGCTATCATAGCATCTCACTCCACCACCAGCTACTCCAGCCTCACCTGATCATCCTCGCTCCAACTAGGGGGCCCATATGGAATCTCTTCTCTATCCTCCACATTCTCTCCATATCCCCAAAGCTTAGGAACCTTCTCTACCATATCCCCAAAGCTTAGGAACCTTCTCTACCATATCCCCTCCATATCCTCCACCCTTAAAAACTTGCTTCATTGCCCTCCTAGTCTACCTCTTCTAACTGCTAACCTAGATATGCCTCTAGCACTTAGGATCCTCCTTGACACCCTTGGCCTCATCCCCATCTCCCTCTCCACTATCTACTTCTAGAATCAGTACCCATATCGGTTGAGTCACAAACCATGCATCATATTCCTTCATAGTCCCTACATCATCCACATTGAGGAGGTCCATATCCTCATCATCCTCAAGTGTGACCCTCCATGACTCAATACATGGTAGCCCTATCTCATCCCAGTGCTTCCTATAAAACACTGGCTCATCAAGACCCCCAAGTAAGTAATCCCTCCATCTATCACCTCCATAGCCTCCCATCCATCCCCAAACATGTGGCTTAGCTCAGTCTTCTTTTTTTGTCTAACATCGACATGCAAACCCTCCACCGGTAACTTAAGGATGTGGTATACATCCTCAAGTATCATGGTCACCTCTCTAGTAGGGAGCTAAAATATCTCCATATTCGTATCCCACCTCTCTACCAATGTTGAAAAGTACCCCTCATCAGCCCTCACCACATCTATCCAGGCTACGCTTGCCAACCCCACTGCCTTCAACAAATCCTACTCCTCCTTCCTCAATGCCTTCCTCACTCTCAGGATGAGAGGTGAAAATCGATGTTGAGCCTCCAAAATTGTCAACTGCAACACAAAAAAAAATAATTAATATTAATACATGTACATTACTTAAAAAACAAAAACAAAGAAAATATTTTTTGTACAAAAACAAAATAAAGTCAAAAGGCCTTACCTTGGCATACCGCACTCCACCTTCACTCCACTCCCTCAGATGCAACTTTTGTAATTTGTGAATGTACAAATGAGCTTGGTTTCCTCTTTGTAATCCTTATATAGTTGTTTTAGGTGCACCTAAATGCCCATGGGTGTTTCCTGGTGCACTAAAGTGTCCACCTCTATTTATAAACACGTCAAACTCTAGTGAGCATTTGCACAAGCAATAAATGCCCACCAGTGTTTGGAATCAAAATTGACAAAAGATCAAAATCAATGCATAAAAATGGCTTACCTCCACAAAATCATTTGAAATTGTATCCATGCATCAATTTCAGCATAATAACATGTTTTGTGAATGTTCCAACTGATTTGGATGCATAATTTATTTTTACAACCAAAAATGCATAAAATCATTTATCAAATTTCAAATCACTCCAAAACGTTCCAAATTTTCACAAAACAACCATAATCATCATTCTCATCATCAATGCTTTATTTTCACATCATTTCCAATCATCAATCATTGCATTTGCACATTTTCCAAGTTCAAATACAATTTCAAGTGAACCTCATATCTAGTGGTTTATTCTATCCCTTTAGCGATTGCAATGATTTACATCCATGCAATTTGGTAGGATTAATAAACTATCATAAGGACACTTGGGAATTTTTTATTATCCAATATCTCATTTCTCAAAAATAAAATCATTGTTGGTACTTCATATTTTACGTGAAACTATGCCATGACCAATTTGCCAATAGTTGTCATTGATGGCCTAGTTTGTGGGGCTTGAAACATGGACAATAATCACAATTCATCATTCCTTTTTGCTATTCATCACAGAGATAGGCACTAGCTAGGGTGATTTATCCAATCATGGTAATTATTCAAAAGTCACTAGCAGGCCATCCAAAGTTGACTCTTTTTCTTTTCTTGCATCTTCATCTTTGCATATCAATGACGTCGATAGGCACATTCTTCAACAACATCGAATCACCCCAAATTTTGGGTAACCATATTTGGTTTTGAATTTCCCACAATGGGATACATCTTACATGATCATGTCCATTACACTTGGTAAAAAACCCCTTACAACCGTTGGAGCAAGAATAAAATCATTTTACATCATTCATATCATCCACAAATACACCATTCATCCGTACAATCATTTGCACTCATTTTCAATTGGCTCATGATATTCATCCACAAACTCATTCACCAATTGAGGGGGTAAAATATGCAATCAAAATTCTTTTATCTCCAAGCGCACTTCCAAATCTCAACAAAGTTGCTTCACCATCAAGCCAAAAATAGGTGTCTTGTATTTTTGCACCACATTGTGTCTCATGCAATACAGTACAAAAAGGGGCATCTGTAGAAACCAAAATATAGCCACTTGTCATCCATCCAAGTCTTCCCACCATTTTTACCCATTATTTACATATATTTATATATATTTGTTTAATATATATTTAATATTAATATTTTTATATTATATTTTATATATATAATAAATGCATATATGTGTGTGTGTGTGAATTAATCCTAGCCATCCATCTTGTTTTAATCCTAGCCATTCATCCACCTTGATCTATGTCACATACCTAGATTTAATCTCCACCCTTCGTCACGTTTTAATCTTGACCACACAAATTGTGTTGTTGAAACCCTAATGTGCCCTAGGGAATATTATAAATATGAGCTATTTTGATGGCTCAACCCCTGAGTTTTTGAAGTCCTAAAGTAGCATAAGAATTTTTTAGCTAGTTTTCCTAACTCTAAGTTTCTAGAGAATCCTAAGTTTCTCCTTTGCATCATTACCCTCACCATCGCATTCCACCGCCACCCACTTCACTTACCCATATCTACTTCTTTAAATTTTTGTTCCAATTCTTGAGCGCCTCTAGGCATCTCCTATCACTACCGAGAATCTCTAGGTACTTCCCTCCACCGTCAAGCACCTCTAGGCACCTTCCCTCCATCATCGACCACCTCTGAGCACTTTCTACCATCCCTAAGAATCCTTGGATACTTCCTACTACTACTGAGCATCTGTCAGCATCTCAAACCCTAGCTTTGCTGACTAGCGAACCCTCAAGTGTTGCTAGGGCATCTATGCACCCATTTCCTACAATGATGATAATGATAAATTATAAAGCAATAATTTTACAAGGTAAATATTCCATTATTGTATTGAGTTTATTATTTCCATATTTTCTTGCATTTTTATCATTTGATAGCTAGGGTTTTTTATTTCTAAGGGTCTCACACAGTGGAGCCCTCATAGTTATTACTAATCCTTTTTTGTTATCTTCTATGTGCAGACCTGGAGATATATAGGTATTGAGCATCTGTTTAGGCTGGAGTGGTCTAGTCAATGGATATTTGAAGCCCACTCACCTCTATTGGGAGTAAATATGAGATTTGAAGATACCATAAGGATTTTTGGCTAGGGTTTTAGATAATCCTAGCATATTGTATTCATTGTATCAAAATAATAAATAGTATAAATCCTTATTTGGGGTGCATTTGATTGTATTGAGATCCACCCAATATTAATAATATAAGATCCATTTTGTTGTACAATCTCTTGTATCACTGTTTGTTCATTTTCTATCATCTATATTTGATGTTTCATTTTTGTCTTCACAAAAGCAATGGTGGGGTACTTATAAGAGTGAGGTTTTACAAACAATATGGGATATATCAAAATATATAATACTTTGGACTGTATGGCTAGAAAGGAATAAAAGATTATTTAAATAAATGGAAAGCATTTTAGAAGCAATGAAAAGGAAGATATGTTTAGCCATAGAGGATTCTAAACCAACCCCATCAAATCACCCAATCCCTAATTTGGAAGCAAAGGTCCTTGACAGATGAAGTCAATTCATTAAATAGAATTATGATGTTGAGTACAAGAGAAGCAAAAATAAGGAAAATAATATAAAGTGGAAACCACTAGATGTGGAGTTGGTTAAATTAAATTTGTATGGAGCATCTAAAGGAAATCTAAGACTAGCAAGAGGAGGAATAAATAGAAATAACAAAGATATTTTATCTCATTATGCTTTCAAGAGTGGATTTAAGAAAAATAGTGAAGCTGAAGGGTTAAAAATATGTAAACAAATAATATGGAATAGAGTATGGATGGAAGGTGATTCTCTCATAGTAATAAATGCAATTTTGAGGAAAGCAAAGGCTCCATGGTACATACAAGAGATAATTGTGGAAATTCAATATCTTTCTAAAGAGTTTGAAGAAATTCAAGATTACACATACATTATGGGAAGAAAACAAATGCGCAGATAGGCTAGATAATAGAAGATTTTTGATTGAGGATCGTGAATTTAAATTCTAATTTTCATGGTTAGAGGAAGTAGTAAGTTTAGATGAAGCTGACAAGAAAATGTTGACTACCTAAATCAAATAATGATTAAGATTTACTTTAATGTTTTCCATTGGTAATAGTTTCTTTATTTTATAACAATAATGTATTTTCGTATAAACTATTTATTATAATATTTATGGTTGCACTTATGTTTCAAGAAGGAAACTAGCAATCTAAATTTGGTAAAGTGGACTATGATAGTGCGATGTTTTAGAAATATTACTCTACTAAGATGCAATGCATAGATATTAGAGGTGAAGTTTTGGTATTGTGAAGGCTTCTATAGAAAAATATCAAGAAGGGTGCTGAAAACTAGAATATTTGTATTCATACAAAAAAAGAAAAAATCTAGAAAATAAAAATAAAGAATTTAAACAATTTATGTAAAATGATATATGTTTCTAGCAATAGCATATCAATTGAGATGATAAATTTATCTATTTTTAAAGTCTCAATATCTAAAGAAGAGAGTTTTAATTTTTCAAGGGTGGGGGTGTACAACCTCGAGAAGCGTGGACCACAATTGACCCTAATTACAATGTTATTATTATATCAAATGCAAAAATAAAGACAAGCACACAAGCACATATAATGCAAAAATAACAAGCAATGAAATATTCTTTTATTAATGCTTCCAGATCTCGGTTACATGTATGTCCCTCTAAGGGATACTCATTTTTTATACAATATATTACAAGTGGGGTAACGGTGAATGTATCCCCCACAAGGGGACGGTGCATCTTCATGGACCTCCCGATCTCATACACCAAACTGTCTGAGGGCTTATTGATGCCTCATTCTCTCGATTTCATCCTGGAGGGATCTCATGCTCTAGATACTTCAAATTGATCCTATGAACCTGTATCTGAGGGCATGGAAACAAAAGAGCATAGTAAGTAGTATGGGATACCTCTATAGAAGAGGATATTATTAGCAGATCTGATAAATAATATTAATGATCATGATAACAATGAAATACGAGCATAAATTGAATAATAAATGCATAGAGAGCTTAGAAATATGATGCAAATGTGATTAAGAAATCAGATCTGAGCTATGACTAATTAAATAAATCAAGCAGTAATGGATCTAAGCTAAAACAAAGGGAAATAATATCTAATGCCCTAAAATATACCTGCAGGTCACTATCCAAGACAGCGGACGTGGAGTAAAGCTCTCTTCCTCTCAAACCATGGGCTGTAGCACTATCTCCTTTGCTTCAATTGATGTTCAAGGGTCACCGATTGTATCTTGGTATAATTATTGGTAGTGAATAATAATGGATCTGAATAGTGAGTGTGTAGTCTCTTCTCAATCGAATAGCACTTCATTGCTACTCAAGGGTGCACAAATTCACTCTCCAATCTGATAGGGCTTCATTGCAAAACTTTGAAAATCATGGATCTTTTTTGCTTCTTGGGAGGGCCCATAGGTAGCCCATCCTCATTTCATATTTGGACCTTGGATTCCTAGAGAATATTTAATCCAAATTACATGCAATTGACCATCCTAGGTGGAAAGCATCAATCACAAACTGGTATTGAAGGGGCAGCTAGGAGGAACTCAGGCAGTTCCTCGTCAAAATCCACCCACAAAAAATGTAAGGTACAGTTAGACTACGTGATCTGCACCCATATTCATGGCCAGACTATGCATGGTGCTAGCCACTATCAGGTCCAATGGCTAGGTGTTGTCATTGTCAACTTTAGTGGCCAGGTGTGGCAACCGCTTTACTTGAGAGCGACTAAGATTGGATGGGCTAGAACTACCCTTTTGAGTGGTTAGGACCACTTCTTGCTCTTGGAAAGGTCCAAGATTGGTCATATGGTATATGAATGTATCCATATGGGTAGTCTCCTAAATATGACATGTTTTAGGTGTCTACAAATACCCCTTTTTGGGATGCACTGTGGGAATATACAACGCATAGCAAAAATAGACCACCTAGGGTCACATTGTAGGTTGTGTGATGATCATTGATCTGATCAACATTGGATGCCCCAGTCATGAGAGATGGTGAACATCCTAGAATCATTACTTCCAACAAGGTGCAAGGCTTAATTTTTTAAAAGCTTACACTCATCCAACAATGATTGGGTAGTTTTAGTACTATTATAGGTCCAAAATGAGGAGAGCTACAAACTTAAATATCATGTTTGATTTTTGCCCCAGCAAAGGGTAAGATTATTATAGTTGTTGGTAATGATTCATAAGACAAACGTAATTTGACATTATCGAGTGATCTTTTGTTGATTTTGATTATGATTTTTGAAATTTTGACTACCCCCTCAAATGACGAGTCGATGAGGGAAGGACAATTAATAAAGTGACGAGTCACTTGACCATGATGAATGATTTGGACCTCTTTAGAGGGTTTTTTTGTTATAGGGTAGGTCCCATCTAGGAGTGATTTCAACCATTTTTTGTGATTGTACATATTTTTCCCATGCAACAGCTCGACGTCAATGGCATTCTTAGGGAATCAACATGATAACAATTCCATTTAAGCTTGTTTGAATCACTATTAATTATAGGAGAAATGAGATGAATCCTTGCTCTCGTGGGGTAGTCCGACCATCATGGCCTTCTTCAAGTTTGAAGTGAAGCACCCCAATTCTACCATAACTATTTTTACCCCAAGTGGCCTTATGGTAATTTACTCATCTTGCTAGGTTGCATGGAGTGCAAGTCGCTACAACCACCAAGTTGATAGAATAAATAACTGAATACGAGGCTCAATTGGGATTTTGTTTATTTGATTTTTTTTGTTATTTATGCAATTTTTGCTTTTTATGGACCACTAGGTGTGCTTAATGGTCTATTTTGAGGTGCTTTATGCAGATAAATTGAGCCAATTCCTCTCTTTTTGCTAGTTGTTGTCAGGTCCAACGGCCCCTAAATGCCACTCTATGGCCACTTTCAAGTCTAGTGGCCAGAAATTTCAGTCCACTGACGCCAGTAGTGTTCGAGGATCAAATGGAAAATATAAAATAATTTTTGGGTTTTGACTTTTCATTATCCAACTGTTAATTGCACTTTTCTAGCTCTGAGTTGAGAGTGGCTATTTGTGACCCAAAGTGCTACTTATTGGACACCATGGCTAAGCAAGGTGAGGCTTCGTGTAGTAGAGGAGTAGATGACTCATGAGTATCTCTCAAACCCTAGCCTTTTTTTTGCTTTTAACGAGTAAAACGAACTCCATTAAATAACCGATAAATGAATAAAACTAAACTTGTTGGCAATGAACTGACACCATAGGTAGGCTTAGTTTTAGGGTATTTTAGTGGGTCTAGCCTAATTTAGGATTTTTTTCAATTTTTTGTGTTTTGTGGGCTGAGGGGGAATATTGTTGGCGTGTCGCCTCGTGGCCACTAGAACTCAGAGCGGCCTCTGAATTCCAAATAGGGGTCATTTTCACCACCAACGGTCAGCTTGAATTTCCGATAGTCACATTTTTTACCATTGGTGGTTGGCTTATATTGACCTCAATGGTCATTGCATGGTCACTTTTGGCTTGAGCAGCCAGACAACCTTAGGCTTTGTTCTAAATTTTTGAAATTTTCAAGGCATTTAATTGATTTTTTGGCTTTTTTGGAGTGTAAATTTGATTTTTAGGTGCACTTAGTTAATTTTATCATAGCCTTAAGCTTGTCTTAAATCATATTGCATCATTTTTGGTTTTATTTTTGGTTTTAGCTTATAAGTGCATTTAATTTTGCACTTCTAGATTTTATCTACGCAAGCTCAGGACCCGAAATTGCTTGTGGACATCCTACCCCACATGGATAACACTGACTGACATTGGGTCAATGCTCATGGCCTCTAGTATATCACTAGGCTTATGATGGTCATGTCATATTAGGCTTATCTTACTACCCTGGACCACAGGTGGGATTCTAGGACTAACACATTCCACCTACCTACCGGTGATATGACCATTACATCGAAGGACGTGTACACGATCTTGAGGATCCCATTTGATGGATTCCCTATTGTGTCTTCCCCTACAGATGCTAGAGAGGTTGTCTTCATGAGAGTCTTTGGGATACATGTCACTGCTACGTTCCAAGATACCCGGTCTAGTGGGATTTATTTTGTTCAGTGGTATAAGGAGGATGTCTTTTCTTGGTGACAAATTTTCTTGTTGATGGTCATTTGTAACATCCTTCTACCCGACTGCTCTAGAGTGAGGTTCCCATGGAATCTCCTGGTGATGGTTCAGAATCTGATGGATAGCACAGAGCCTATAATTTATTATTGGGGGAGTGCTTTTTTAGCTTAGTTCTATGATAAGCTGTATCGTATCCAGTAGTGGAGATAAGCCAACATCGCTTGCAACCTACTCCTACAAATTTGGGGTTGGGATCATATCATGGTGGACCATCTAGTAGGTCTATCTATCGAGTTTACTAACATAGTAGAGGTTCCTCAGTGCTATGGATCTAGATGGACCCGAGAGTGCGAGGAGCGCAAGAGTGGGTGCCATGCAGGAGAGCTCTCTCACTACATGACATCTCTTGCTAGCCTCCAGTACAAGGACAATTTAGAGGCCTTACCATGCTTACCCATATGGGAGGAGGTAGACAAATTCATAGCTCAGACTTGATGTGACCAATGGTTCATTGACTGCAAGGATAGTATCAGAGAGTTCTACTATTCTCGGGTGCTCTAATAGTTTGACATTCAGTAGGATGTTCCTCTTGAGTCGGTTATGTACCATCAAATTTCCATAGAGAAAAACCTTCCATCGCCTTAAGTTATAGTAGTCTCAATGGAGGATGACCCTCTTGTAATTGATGTGTCTGTTGATACCGGGGTTACTAAGGCATATACCCGATGGTCGATTACATGGTTGTGGCAGGGTTGTGGCTGCCTAGGATGATCTATGGATGAGACAAATGTTGGGTATATTTATGGGTGTTGAGTGTGAGTGGAAACATAGGACTAGGGGTAGGTAAATTAGTAGGTTGCAGAGAAGCAGGTCATCCCTAAGGAGGAGGAGGAGTAGTTAGCTCTCGAGGAGCGAAAGTGTCCTATCCAAGATCAACTGCACCAGGTAGAGATCGAGTTGTAGGTAGCTTAGATCTATATATGGTAGAGGGAATCTACCATTAGCACACTTCAGGAATGGATCAAGATATTTTACGAGGAGAGGACCACTCTCTAGACTCAAATGGCTTAGATCAAACTAGGATAGACGAGCCTACAACTGAGAGAGATGCTTCCCAAAGTCAAATTATGTTGGTTACTCCTACTGCATAGGGGCCTATAGACTTGGATCTAGGTACAGAGGTTAGGTGCCTATATGGTCTCCTGTATGAGTACAATGATCAGATTATTGCAGATGTTGCTTACATCGTTGCTCTATGGATGCAAATCAGGATGTTGGGTTTCATTCCTTGTAAAAGGCCTATAGCTGGGGGATCATAGCAGATCTTGTAGATTATCTCATGATAGTCTTTGGTACATCCTGGACAAAGGACCGGAGTCTACATAGAGAGTACTGCAGAGACTAGCTCTTACGGAGAGAGGACTATAGAGACTAGCTCCCATTGTTCTCACAAGAACAGATATGAGGACAGAGGCGAGGCAAGGGGGGCAAGCCCAGGTTGATGGATTTATTGTATTGGATTAATTTTTGAGTGTAAGATCGGGTGACCTACATGATTGTAGCCTTATGGTGATTTTTGTACCTCCATGTACTTTGACACACATTTATATAATAGTAGTACTTTGAGACTCATTATGTGTATCTTTTATGATTATGTTTTTATGTTTACGTGATGCAGTCATGATTTTATATGATATGGTATGATGTGATGCTTTAGATGTCATGATGTTATGATATGGATGTGTAGCGGACTACTTTATGATTTTATGCTATATGATGAGTGGATGCTTAGATGGCATGATCTAGATGCGTATATGCATTGCGATGATGGATGCATATATGGATGCAATGCTTATTTTTAAATGCATGTTTAATTTTAGTCTATTATATGCATCTAAATTATGTTGTTATGATATGGTAAATTAAATGTGTGTAATACATTATGTTGATTATCTAATGTGAATGAACCTGTATGCTTTAATCACTTAAACTATATGGTATGATGTGACATGGGTTTGGACAATCTAATGGATGACACCACAGAATGTATAAAAATCAAGAATAAATGATAACTCTTATAATAATAATTAATCATTTAAATATCCAAATGTGATATGAGATGATGTGATATGCATATACTTTCTTTAAAAGCTTCTATAAGTTAAAATACATACCCAAAATAGTTAGTGGTTGTCTAAATGTCATTGCTGACATTTATCCGGTATCTATCCTATCTCATGAACATCTCTTAACAAACAAAACCTCCTAAATAAAGTTGATGATGTAGTTGATGACATGAATTGTTGCTATTAGAGAATTTTGGAGGTTTTCCATGAGATCCAAACACCCTAGTTTCTCCATAAAAAGTTGTATATTGATCATATAGAGCTTCTGAAGCATTAAATTTCTCATTATCCCTATGTTTGCAAATGAATATATTAAATAAAACATAAGAATACCCCAATGCCAAGCAATATTCATTAAACCCATTATTGTAATGGGGATCCTCAAATGTTTATCCTGATCCTAAGTTGGACTCAGTTGGATTAGACCACTAGGCGGTACATGACACCTAAAGCTAGCCCTTCCACATGCAAACATTGGTCTGTTCAAAATCAAGATACTAATGTGATAAACATATCATCATGCGTAAGTATACCTTAGGTTCATCCATGCTGAGAATTATAGGGATTCAATTTCAATACGTCCTTCTTTTATTCATATGTATTTGGGATACTTGCTCATATTTAGTGATGAAAATCACTGTTTATTTTGAATTTTTGTTTTTTTTTTTTAGCAAGGGATTTATGTAGTGATGATAATCACAATTTATTTTGATTTTGAATTTTTGCTTTGTTCAAGATTTTTTATTATTTTGATCAAAGCAAGAGATTTCTTTGGGTAGGGGTGAACTTGTCCTTTTGTCAATTCTTAGTATTTCTAAATCGATCGCACAGGGAGATGAGCAAGATAAAATTTTCACCTTAGGATACCTAATACCGCTTCACAGCATTCATATTTCCCTTGTTCCAAGCAGGATTTTAGTGTTTTTATTAGTGATAGGATTTTGAAATATACCAGGTGCTATCAAAACCAAACCTTATTTATTAAAAGCTAAGGCAACTTTCTACAAAGTTTGATAAAACCACTAGGTATGGTTGAGTAACCAAAAAATCCTAGTATATTCCTTATAGCAATAGGAGGGGTTGTGTTGAAAAACATAGTTACACACATGGGTTATGGATGATGATGGATTTTGAAGATGCATGATTGAGGTACAAATGTGGTGTCATTTGTAAGATTGTGAATACAACCTACTAAATGTAAATGCAATGGATGCAAATGCCTAATGCAATGCAACTATATGGATGCAAGTACGAATGCATAATGCAAATGTTTTTGTATTTTTGATGATTTCAATTGTTTTTGTGTTTTGATTATTCTAAATATTTTTAAACTTTTGATTTTAATTTTTTTTGTGCTTTTATGTTTTGTTGTTGACCAAAGGGCTTATGGTGCCTTTGGGTATTTTTGTGATTTGACCAAACGGCTTGGAGATGCCTTTGGAGCCTTTTGTGAATTGACCAAAGGGCTTTAAGATGCCTTTGGAGCTTTTTGTGATTTGACCAAAGGGCTTTAAGATGCCTTTGGAGTTTTTTGTGATTTGACCAAAGGGCTTTAAGATGCCTTTGGAGATTTTTATGATTTGATCAAAGGGCTTTAAGACGCCTTTGGAACATTTTGTGATTTGAACAAAGGGCTTTAAGATGCCTTTGGAGCCTTTTGTGATTTGACCAGAGGGCTTTAAGATACCTTTGGATATTTTGTGATTTGACCAAAGGGCTTTAAGATGCCTTTGGATCTTTTTATAATTTGATCAAAGGGATTTAAGATACCTTTGGAGTCTTTTGTAATTTGACCAAAGAGATTTAAGATGCCTTTGGAGCCTTTTGTTTTTACGTTTTTCTATTTTTTTTGTGATTTTGAAATTTATTTGAATATTTTTGATATTTTGTTGGTTTATGTGTGAAATGCCTTTAAATGAATAATGTTGAGAGGCTTTGGCTCCTCAAACCTTATAGTATTGTTAGGAAATATACCCTAGGCCCAATATTCTCAGAGATGATATAGGGACCTATCCAATTGGCCGTAAATTTATCTCACAGATGCGGTGGTAAATTTGAGTTCTGTTGGTTTTCTTTAATCATAAGATCCCTAATTTTAAATTCTCACAGATGGACTTTATTATTATAAGCTCATGTTAGATGATCTTGGTAAACATAAATATTCTCAAGAGCATTGATGCAATGTTCATCTAGGAGGGTCAACTGATCTAAGTGAGATTGCCACATAGTATTGTCATTGATGACCTTTTTCTATGCGATGCACAATATCAGAATTTCCAACTCTAAGGGTATAATGGCCTCAGTGCCATATACAAGCAAAAACGGTGTTTCCCTGGTGGGTGTTCGTACACTAGTATTGTAAGCCCATAATTCCAGGGGTAATTTTAGATGCCAATCCTTATGATTTTCTTTCACTTTTTTCTTTAAGATGGCTACTATTATCATGTTAGAGGCTTCTACTTGCGTATTTGCCTATGGATAGTATGGTGTTACAAAATTGTGGTGAATTTTGTATTTGGTCGTTAAAGCTCACACATTTTTGTTTTTGAATGATGGATCATTATCCAAGATTATCTTGAAGGGTACCCCAAAATGATAAATGATGTTGTGAAGTATGAACTCCACAATTTGAGGTCCAATTATCGAGGTTAAGGGGACCGCTTCCACCTATTTGGTGAAGTACTCAGTGGCCATTAAGATAAATGTATGTCAGCCCAAATATGGGGGAGAAATCTTTCTGATCAGATCAAAATCCTACTAATAAAATGGCCAAGCCATTTGAATGGGTTGTAAGGCCTGATATGCAAGTACATCATATTTACATGTTATTGATACTTAATGTATTTCCTGATATACTCGTAATAATCCTTCTCCATGGTGGTCTAGTAATAATCCATTCAAATGATGCGCTTGACAATGGCTATGCTACTGAAGTGGCCATCGCATGTACCATCGTGAGCTTGCAAAATCACCCAAGATGATTCTTTGGGATCTAATAAATTAAGGAGGACTCCATCGTAGCTTTGATGATACAATATACCTCCTAGAAAGACATATTTGATCACTTTTTTCTTGAATGCTCATCTTTCGATATGTGATAGTCCATGTGGGATAATTATAAGCCTAAGGAAGTCTTATAACTAGGATAGCCAATCATGATAGGCTATGGCCTCAATAGATAATATGGCTTGTTCCTCCTACAATGTTATTTGCACAAATGTAGATTGAGAAAAAACCTTGTGGTGAATGGTGGTTCCATTCTCCATAGGATCCTAAGATATCAAATACCCCCAAGGCACCTTATTTAAAAAATATTTGGCTTTACATAACTAGTCATGGTCTAGCTCTATATGAATCATGTTGACTGATTTCTTGTTATTAAAAGACTCACACTGCATTGCTAAGTGTGAGAGCATTTTGACATGAATGATAATGAAATCAGTAGATGGTTTCTGAGGGATCAAGAATTCTAAAGATGCCATGGTGTCTGCAAATCTATTTTATGAATGAGGTATTGCCTCGATTTTGTACCATTCTAGTTGGGCTAGATAGGTGTCAACAAGCTATTTGTAAGCTTTCAGGATTGGATCCTAATATTGAAATAGTCCCTTGACTTGGTTGATTATAATGAGGGATTCATCGAATATATTTAGCCTCTTGATTCTCATGGCGATGGTTTTTTGGAGACCCATGATTAGGGCCTTGTGTTTGGTGTTGTTATTTATGCAAGGGAATTCTAGCTTAAATGTCAAGGGCATTGGGGAAGCTTGTGGTATGAAAAATACAATCCCTGCACTACCTCCTTACTCACACTTTGAACCTTTGAAGAACAAAGTCTTTTCAACTTCATTTTTAGGTTCTTCGATTTTGGATGCTTCTGACAACGTGAAGACTGCACCATCAAGAAGTTCTATGGTGATGGGCCTACTGTTCTGAATAGGTGCCTTAGCTAGCTGATAAGCTATGACCTATCCCTTAATGGACTTTTGGCTTATGAATTCCAAATCAAATTTTGTCAATAGCATGATCCACTTTGTAGTACGTGTATTATGATATGTCTTGCTCATTATATACTGCAAAGAATTTTGTATGGATATTACATATGTCGTATGTCTCAACATGTAGTGGTACAATTTCTTGTTTTCAAAATACCACTACTAAGCACAACTTTTCTACGTATGAATATCCTATCTCGTATCTCACCAAGGTTTAGTTAATGTAATATATCACTTATTTCTTATCTTGCGCATTCTTTTGAGCCAACATGGTGCCCAAAGAAAAATAGTAGCAGATATATATAACAAGAATGGCATGTCTGACCTTGGTGGAGCTAGAACTGGTAGCATTACCACGTACTCCTTGATTTTAGAAAAGGCTTGCTGACATTCTTCATCCCACTAGAATCAAACCCCCTTGTGTAGCAATCGATTCATGGATCAAAATTTATCTGATAGTTGTGTGATGAATCGCTTTATGGAAACCACTTTGCCCTGTAGCTTTCTTAGATCTTTGATGTTCATGGGCGAGGCCATTTTTAGGATAGCCTTTACCTTTTCTGGGTCTACCTCGATGTCTTATTTAAAAATGATGAATCCCAAGAGTTTTCCAAATGTTTCTCCAAAGACGCATTTCTTGGGATTCAACCTAACATTGTGCTCAATCAAGAAATCAAAGACCTTTCTAAGGATCTCAACATGCTCTTCACGCAACAATGACTTGGCCAGTAAGTCATTTATTTAGTCTTCCAAGATCTTATGCATGTGTAATGGAAAATATATGTCATATATGTGGCACTAGTATTTTTAAGGCCAAATGGCATCACTTTGTAACATAATATCCCCCATGGAGTGGTGAATGTGGTTTTATGTTGGTCTTCGGGTTTAATATGAATCTGATTGTAACTAGAAAAACCATCCATTAGGGAGAGCATCTCATGACCTACAGTTGTGTCTACAAGAGCATCTATATTAGGCAATGGGAATGAATCCTTTGGTGTTGCCTTATTGAGATCTCTAAAATCCGTGCAAATGCATATTCTTCCATCAGGTTTTTCTATGGGCACCATGTTTGATACCCATTTTGGATAGTCGATGGGAACAATAAATACTACATACAATCATTTTTTCAACTCGTTCTTAACCATCAAAGTGATGCTTGAATGTATATTTTTGAGCTCCTGTTTGATCAATTTCTTTGTGGGGTCTAGTGAAGGGTTGTGGACAACCAATTTTGGATTGATTCCTCATATGTATTTATAGGTACAAGCAAAGAGATTTTGTGTCTCTTTCAATAGAGTAATTATTATGGCCTATTCTTCTAGAGATAAGCTTTCTCTTAACTTGACTTTATTTGGTTAAGAAGGATAATTACTGATGTCCACATTGAAATTCTCCTCTATTTCCATATGTGATCCCTCCTCAAGCTGGTAAGGAGCAGGGATTAAATGGGTGTCATCTGCTAGATTTATAGTTCCCACTGACTCAGGGTCAATACCAGCATGATAGACATCATGTGTGTAGCTTGGTGCAAAATGGAACAGTTGTAGCATCTCTTCATTACGGAATAAATCTTCAGGCTCTAGGGGTGACTCAGTGTGATCCCAATAAATAGCATATAAGTTAAGACACAATGGTTTTGAAGGATCTACTAGGTTATGGAGTGGAGCGATCAAATACATGGATATCATGTTGATGGATGGAATAAAATCTTCAAGACCATGCGGGTGAAGCTCTACATCAAATGTGTGTCCTCCATACACACGATGAGGTTCTAGGGGTATAGGGATCTCAGGATACGATCTATAGAAATATGAGATTATGGGATCATAGGCAACAATTGCTCTCTAAATATTGGTATATTTGGGAAGACCATGTGATAGATGACATCTAGGTTTACTGGTCTTCCTAGGAAGTGAAGGTCATAATATATGGTGTGAAGCATTGCTTCTCTCTCAACAAGTAGATTGACCAGATGCAAGTTATGAGGCCTAAGATAGGCCATCTCGATCTCATCCTCAAATTTATCATTGCTTATGAAGAAACCATTGGTATTTGTTTTTGGCCCTAGGATGGGGTGGTGACTTGCCTTTTGATGCCCAAGATAGGCCATCTCAATCTCATCTTCATAGTCATCATCACTTATGAAGAATCCATTGGCATTTACTTCCAACTAAATGGTGTGGCTCGCATGTCTAGGCCCCAGATAGGCCATCTATGTTGATTCCTTTGACTTATAACCACTCTCATCTGACATGTATCCACCCTCATCTGAGATGTATCCACTCTCATCCAAGATGTATGCACTCTATGTGTGGCCTGGCCCATGGTAGGCCAGGCCATATTCATATTTGTCCTCACTTAATACATAATCATACTCCTCTCACTTATATCTATGCATTAGCTCTTCCTCCCACAGGATGGCTCATGATGGGGGCACTTCAAGAGAGAATTCAGGGTGATACTCATCAGTTGGTGCGATATTAACCATAGACATCCATCCATCACCCAAGTAGTTTTTGCTAAGGGATTGATAGGGATTCCAGTCAATGTCCTCCCCAAACCCTATGCTTAGGCTATCTAGGGCTACTACCAAAGAATCATCATGGATCTATATTTGATATCCTAGATCGCATCGATCAGTAGGCAATTGGTACTAAGACTAGAATGACAGTCGATACCCTTGCTCATAAAGACCTAAGTCATAGCCATGCCAATGGCACTGATCAAAATACATTAGATTAAACTTGGGATTTGACAAGTAATGAATATTCATGGTGAATGGTTCATCCTCATCCTCTTCAATATCAACAGTAGTATGGGCACAGTCCAAACCAGCATAAATGAAGTTGGTTTGGTTAGGGGTAACCCCTAGTAGAACTATCCCTATTGGCACATATGGGACTCTTGATCATCCTATGTCTTGCACAGACTCAAAAATAGGCATGAAAGTCATGTTTTACACAAGATATTCACCTAATCCTGTGTTGGCTAAGTGGACTATCACCTGTGGTGCAGATGACACTATTGATGATGCAGGTAAGGCAGGTTGAGGTACCTCCTCGGATGTCTTAGGAATATTCCTCCTCCATGGGATTTAGAATTTCCATAGCTACTATAGTTGGAAGCTCCTTAGGTCCTTCCTTCACTAGGGGTGCTTTCAGCTTCTAAGTATCTTTTGCCTTAGATGTCGAAGACTTTTCAAAAGCACCAGTAGTATTAGATGCAGGAGGTGGTGTCGATGTGTATGGATCACCTCACATTGATTTTCTATTACTATCTGGTTGTGTGGTCAAGGATAAATGCCTTATGTATAGATATATTGATGGGAGGATAAAGTCCCCTAGAAATTTGACCTGATGTATGTACTTGAATGGTTCTTCATAGGATGAAACCATATGAACTTGTCCCTCATGCACATACTTGATGCATTGGTATAGGATTGAGGGCACATAATGCATATCCCTTATCTAGGGATGTGCTAGAAGGATGTTGTATTGCATTGCCCCTTCCAACATGTGACACATCATGAGGATGGTCTTATGTCCTACCTTTATAGGCAAAATGACTATAACCAATATGGATCATAGTGCATCGTTGAAAGTCCTTAGTGTGTATGAGGTTGGGATAATTTTGGACTTAGGGATATTCAGGTGCCTAATAGCCTTTGTAGTGATGATGTTGATCGATGAGCCTGTATCGATCAGAACTCACTTGAAGGGTATATCATTGATTGATACAATAATATGCAATGGTGGATCTTCTAGGGTAGTAGGAACTACCTTTATTTTATGATCATAGAAACAGATCACAGGCTCTTGGTATTGCTGCACTTGCTCCACCAAGTGTGTGAACGCATCTAGGTTCTAGGGATGGATCTTGATTGATCTCAAAATATCCTTAAAAGTCTCTCTATGCCTACGAGATTGTTGTATGAGCTCATAAATTAATAACTTGGCCAGAGTCATTTGTAGGTTTTATTCCAGACTACTCTAAAAAGTTACCACATGTTGTGTTGGTGGACCTAGAGGATTTTTTTGCACCTGTCTTTATCAAGGTGCAACCAAAAGATGAATAGGCACCGCTGGAGGCTGTGGCTGACCATATCATCAAATCCTAGTTGCCATGTTGACTATCTCAACCATTCTGATGCATCCCTGAATGAGTGGCTCGAATTGAACCTGGTTGACTTGGGCATCCTAATATCTAGGGATCTCATGATTTGGTAATGGGTTCCTGAATATACTCATATCTTTGTTATCGAGAGCTAGCGGGTTGTCAACTTTTAGCTCACCCTTCTCAATCATGTTTTGCACAACATTCTTGAATCCGATACATGTCTCGATGTCATACCCCTATATTCTATGATATGGGTAGTATTGATCTTCCCTATATCCCTTGGTCTTGGGATGATTAGGTTCAAGAACTTGTGCATCAATAAATCTGATTCTCTATGCCTCACTCAACTGATTAAATATTTATTGCATCGATTCAATCAAAGGTGTGTAATAGCAAGGTGGTTGATGCTCTATGTTTTGGCCTTGATTGTTATTTGGGTTATAATTAGCTAGTGGGATATGAGCTTGATAATTCTAGGGTTGTTGTCTATTCCCCTTCCTTGGCATAGCCAATACAACTTGATTAACCTAAGGAGGCTTGGCCTGCTTCTATTTATTTTTGTCATTCTAATTTTTCTTGCTCCACTCTTTCTTGTTCTAGAGCTTGATATCTCCCCCATTGACCTTTATGTCCTTTATAATATTATCTCGAGCCAAGGCTTCTTCAAATAATTCATACTACTATAGTTATAATAATAGAGGGATGTGTTTTACATAGCTCTTTGTGAACATTCAGATAAGTTTCTTAGTGAGAACGAAGAATGATAGTTTTGCCATAATTTTTCTCCACCTTTCTCCATAGTCCATAACTGGTTCATCGTCATACTACTTTAAATTAGCTAGATAGGTTAGGTTCACCTTCTTCTTGGAACCGAAGGAGAATATTTCAAGGAATGCATTCATCAATTGCTCAAAACTGGCAATGCTATGCTTGGGCAACTGATTGAACCATAATTTGTTGCACCTAAGAACATCATGATGAATGTTCTCAGCATTAGGGCATCATTATACTCAAGATAGAAGTATGCATTCATTAATTTGGTAACATGTTATTTCGCATCTTCCTCTCCCTTAAACTTGTCTAGCCTAGGCATCTCAAAGTGCCTAGGATATGCAAGACTCAGGACTGGGGGTCACAAAGCTTGGTTGTGTATCTTTCTCAATGTCAGCTTCTGCCCACCCGTGTCCTATTTTTCAAGAGATTTGACCCTTCATTAAGTATATGATATGCCTTCAAAGAAATAATCTATTGTTCTTGAATGTTCACTCATGGTGGTAAAGGAGGTAATTTTGTGTTTACCTGATTCAGGCATCTATACTCATCCCCCATAACCATGGATGGAGGTTCAGGATATGTCTATTCCTAATCTTCGAACCCTACCTGTTCCTCATTGAATTATATTTTTCCAAAGTCCAGGTATTTTTTATATTGTGAAGCATGGTGAGTACACTAATTTCTTTAGATGGTAGGATGTTGAAGAATTATGTTTGTCCAAGGTCCAGGTGTTTTTTATATTATGAAGCATGGTGAGTGTTGTTCAATCTCACAATGCATCTCAAAAGGAGCATCTGTAGATACCTAAAATATGTCATATCAAGGTGACTACTCATATGGGACATGCTAGAAGACCATATGGAAGACCTTGGATAGATTCCAAGGTATATCAATGGTTTTCACCACTCATTTGGGCACCTTTGCCTAGTCAGTTATAGTCATTGTTGACACCTGTGATTAGCAGTGTTGATCGCACCTATCAATTGTAGACAGGACTCAAAATTAGTTTGCCTTCATCTGACTCAAAATTGGTTGCAATGGTCAATTGGTTGTGGATTGGAGTGGTTTGAGTGAGGAAGGTTATATATCCTTCCATCTAACAAGCTCAACTACCCAATATTGATCTTAGCTTCCTCATGAAGCTACTCCTAGCCCTTGGTAATTGCTATATAATCCCCCTCGAATTGGGGAAAAGAGAGAGAAATATAATCAATTGAGCAGTGAAGCCCTGTAAAATTGCATACTCATTCACATGCATTGATAGGAATACTTTTGCTATCCAATTGGAGATCACATTGCCATGGAGATCCTAGGAGGATAGGAGAGCCAAGAAACGCTAATCCATGCAATCCATGCACTCACTGAGCAATTAAACCACCAAATATATTATAAGACACAGAGGTGACCCTTGACCATCAATTTGACAAGGAGAATAAAAGAATTAGCCTTGATTTAGAGGTAAACTTACTTCAGGCTCAACCGTGGTTGTCAATCATGGTGAACAGTTCCCAGCACTTGAAGGACCCGCGGTCAGTAGGTGACACATGATTTCCTTGTTCTTTACTTTGCATTTTATTTAACAAGGTTATATTAATCATTTTGTAAGTTTAATTTAGTATTCTAGAGATATTTGACCAACATATTAGGAGTTAATTGCAGTTTCCCTTCATTGTTGTAGTGTAGGCATAACAAATACTTTTCATGCTTCCATGTCTTCAATTGATTAATTAGGAGCTCAAATATATTTATATTAGTTTATTTCATATTTATAATGGCATATTATCATGTTTTAGATCAATTTACATGCACTAAATCACTTTATTTATTTCTTGATTATCATGTTATCTTTTGTGCAAATATCCTTTTTAAAGCCTCATCAAGAGAGGCCTCCTTTATTTTTAATATTTCTTGTTGTTTATTGCATGTAGGACTAACAAGGTTTTGGGATGTAAGGCAACAAATGCCTCTAATCATGGAGAAGAGGGTCATCGACACCCTAGAGCAGTTCATGTCACCCTGAAAGGCATTTTGATTGCATCTACCCTTGAGAGGGATTTAAAATTCTATTGTAATTGATGTATCAAATGGGTTTCCCTAAGAGGGACGAATCTGTAACTTGGCTTAATTGAGATTAATAAAGGGATTCTTTATACTTGTTTCATTTATTTTTGTCAACTTATTTTTTCTCATTTGTGCATATTTCGTGAATTGCAATAGATAGATTAGATAGCAAAAGCCTTTTTTGTGGTTACAATACTATAGAGAGTATTTGGAACTGAGGCTCAGATTACAGGGTAGTGAATACACAATGATGGATTACTTATCAGGGCATGGTATACTGCTAGGGTGTTCAGTATAAGGTGTGTCATTTTTATGTCCATCATATCGAACATCCTACTCTCCAACTCATCAAGAGTGAGGCTCACATGGAACCTCCTTGACTTAGTGTAGGACCTGATAGATTTTGACATCTAGCAACCATTGATCATGGTATGGAGAATTACCTTATTGGCTCATCTATATGATGAGATATATAAGATCTGATAGTGGGATCGATGTGGATTGGATTATAGTCTCCTTATCCAGGTTTGGGAATGGGAGCACATCTGAGTAGATAGACCAACGAGATTGCTAGTTTCATGAGCATATATGGATGAAATTGATATTGAATACATGGCTCGATGGAGGTGACCCTAGGAGATAGTTCATAGTCACCCTCATGCAGGTAGGTTGTCCCATTATGCAGGATCTCTTGATGAATTGAGGCTAGGTTACATTATCCAAAGGTATTATATGGATTATCCTCCCTAGGTAGAGGTAGCGGTATAGCTAGGATATATGAGGTGCAAACGATGGTTGATAGGGTGACATGGCACAAAGTGGGAGTACTTCCTATACTCTTGCATCACACAATAGTTAAAAATATGCTAGGGTATTCCTAATGAGCTTGTGATCTATCATCATCGAGGGATGGAGATACAGTTGGAGTGGCCTCAAGTGGAGCCACTAGCAAATTAGGAGGACCCAGAGTTAGCTGAGCTAGATCTGGAGGATCTAGGTACCATAGTATAGTATAATACTTGGTGGATGATTTGATTGTGGTAGGGATATGGACCTATGGGTAGACCTATTGAGGTTGCAGTGATAGACGATACAGTAGGTGAGGCCTCAAGAATAAGGTGGGTGAGGGAGGGTGATGAGTGCATCACCAAATAGAGGGAGAGTGGGGCCTATCCATAGAAGGGATAGAGGAGAGATAGGAGGAGGATGACGATGAGGAGGATCCTCAATATGAGATGACTCAGCTACGAGCACAAGTACAAACCCTGTAGGGATAGTTGATGGAGCAAGACACCCCTCATAGTAGTATAGAGTCAGATTAGTAAGGGGTAGTAGCATTGGATAGGATTATCTAAGGAGAGATCTCCTTAAGGCCCATTTGGATAACACCCAAATAGAGATTGATAGGGTGATCGTAGAGTGGGATACTCTGCATACACAGATAGCTACCTGTATAACAGAGAGATGTTAGGATAACAGAGCAAGATGCTCTATAGGTTTAGTTGTGAATTATAACTATAGGGTAGGGGTAGGCTATAGCAGCTACTAAGGCTACTCAAGCTATAGTGGATGTGGTAAGGTTATAGGTAGAGTTAACTAGACTACAAAGCCTACTAAGTTATTATGATGATCGAGATTGATCTAACATGACTTACATCCTAGATTTAGAGAGTTAGATCGAGCTGCTTGATGGTCATTTACTTGAGATATCTTTGGTAGGAAGTGTTGGGCACTGAATTGCACCAATTTTTCACTCAATACTGTAGCTTTCTATCTTCCTATTTTCTATTTAGGCTTGCACCCAATAGCTACAGCTCAACACTCAATATTAGATGGACCAAAATAAGGGTTTTTGATCCAACCTCCAGAGTAGGTTGGTTCCTAGTCAACTTAATAGGTTGTTGACACAATTACGCTCACTTAGGGTTTGGAGTTTAGGGTAATAAAAGGTTAGGGTTAGAGAGATGTAGATAATAGTGGATGGATAGGTTAACAACATTACATCACCATAAAAAGCTATCAAAAAACCATACTAAGGATATACATTTAGATCAACCTTTATCTCAAAATAGACCGTTTCAAATATTAAAGCATAATAGAAAAAAGTTATAACAAGCAATTTCAATACCAAGGGAATGATAATACAAATAACAGAATTCACCAAAACCTAGATTTCACATAAATTCACTTGCTAATAACATAGAACAAACTCAAAGCAGATTTCAATTACTTATAACAGCTAGTAATCCAAAAAAAATCTCAAACTAACCATCTAAGTGGTCACAGAAATACAACAATGAAATCTGAACCTCTAACATCAAGCATGAGAACGCGGACTTGAGGTGAAGACCAATGTATTGCTCCTTTAATTCAGTTCTTCAAGAATATTTCTAGTGGTACAGGAAAACACGCTATAGTCGACCCTTCAAAACGAGGGTTCAACCTCTACTTATAGTTTTTCATATTACAATAATCAAGAAACAATACAAAAAATCTTATTACAACAACTCAGCAAAGAGTTTAGCTAGTGTTAGCTCATTCGTTCATCCTTCAAGAAATCTGGTGGAATGGATTCTGCCATGACAGCATAGGGTCTCTACAACTTTCTCGTCACTCAGTATAATTATAGTTTAGAACATTCCAGATCATATGTCAATCCTTCTTGAGAATTGATTGTCACCGTCGATCTATAACTGCCTTTGGTCTGATCTTCTTGGAAACTTTTGATGCTTCATATTTTGGTCGACTATTATAGTTCTAATGGAAAAACCTCTTTTAAATAGTCAAAACTTAGAATACTAACCTCCATCATCGATCTTATTCATCACACGGTTCAGATTCAATTCGGAACAAGCTAAATGTCATTTCGCCTATGCCATCGTCTTTCTTAGTAGTAGAATCTCTAATCCAGATCCAGAGTATCCGAACCTTGAATCTGCTCTAGGATTTTTATCTTTCACCTCATCATTATTCAACCATTTTATTTTATCTTCATTCCAAAAATAAAATACTTTTTCATTCCTCGGATAGCCATTCTGCACTTTTCCACCACTAGCGTCATCATTTCCTTAAGACTTTTGCAGATTTGAATATAGAGCCAATCCAGAGTGGGAAACAAAAATATGTTTCTAAAATCAGATATACGCAAAGAGGCTATTCCGCATTTTTTTGTTTCTGACATCATCATCTCTCAAGAACATTTACGGATTTGAGATCTATCGTCATTTCGGACTCAGAATGCAGTTACCCGAAATTGCTTCAAACATTGCAAAATTGAATAACTGTCAAGCGGACTCATATTATAAACCTAATTCTAGAGCGGAATGATAGCCTTATGACTTAGTCAAATTTATACAAAATTTTACTAAGTATGTGGCCATTTTGGGCCTACATTTTTGCGCCTCTTGGGTGGATTTGCTTGCAAATCCAATCGAATCCAGAGTCTTATCCATTGGGTCTTAGGAGTCAAAATAATACTTATTCTTGAATATATGTTTTAAGGAATTATTTCCATACAAATTCTACCCTTTGAAAACTTAATTCTGCCTAGAGGGTAGAGGTTCATATCAAAACTATGCCAAAAATATCATAGAACTCATTTTTTCAACTAGAGACTGCGTCTATAATATCAGTATTACTACTGCCTTCAAAAAATATACACAAATCGCCTCCTTTATAAGGATCCCTTTCACAAATTCCTTCACACAAAAATGTTGCGCTATAGGCTTCATGCCTTTATTGCTTATTTTTGACAATTGTCAGATTAAAAATAGAAATACAAAACTGATGTATAGGAATACAAAACTTATGCATATGTACAAACAAAAAAATAATGGTTCAAGCATGAGCCCCTCTTGGGCCTATAATTGCTCAATATTACTCTTATTCTTCTACAACCTCTTCCTCTTCATCTTCTTCGAGAGTCTGTACTCCTTGATCATCTTTAACAGAAGTGTCCCCAAAAACTTGAACCATTGATTCCAAATATTGAAGAGCCTGTTTCTAGGCTTGCTCAGAGGGATTTTATCTCTTTAAACTACTTATAAACGTATTGTAGTTATCCAATATCTTCATAATTAATAGCATTCCCTCTATTCACCAGATCTTCCATGAGATATCTCAGGTGGGTGTAACTCATAATTAGCTTAGCAACTTTTTCTTGGGATAGTGGCTCTTCTAATGAATCAATTCCATCCTCATCCTATAATCCATCCTTGATGCTTTGCTGGACCTCCTCCATAGATAACAAGTTGTGTTCCTCCTCCTAGAGTCCTTTGAAATCAACCTGAATCATTTCCTCATTTATTTCAATGATCTCTTTAATTCCCCTGCCCATCCTGTCAAACAACAGTCAGGCTCTCTAAACTACCCTATACTTCTTCACCACTATCTTGGAGGCTACCCCGACTATATTCCATTCTTTATTAAAAATTGTTTTAGTGGCATCACTAAGTCTACTACCAACCAACCTATACATTTTTTCATTCAGAATCACCATAGGCAATAACTCCAGTGATTTGATTTAAATCTCTTTGAATGGCAGAGAGCAATTGGTTGGCATCCTTTAGGTAGTCAATTATGAGTTGGATAACTAAACATTTCTCTTGAACTTTAGAAATCAACTCCTTGATATTTTTCAAAATATCTTTGGAAAAACCCGAGGACTTGGCTTTATCAATCTGAAGTTGATGTTTCAAACTTTGAATTTCCTTTGTCTGATCCTCATTCAGCTTCTTATGTTCTTCTAACTAATCCTTCAACTCATTAGCATTTTGAAATATTTTCTGCCAACCCTTAGCCTCTTTCCTCAAAATTTTCTCTACTTCCTTTTAATCATGAAGGCTCTTCTTAAGCTTTTCAACTTGTTTCAATTTTTCTACCTTATCTTTTGCTATATTAGTCTTCACATAAAAGGTATCCAAGTGAGCCTTGGCCATCCCTAATTCATCTTCAGCAGGAAGCTTTTCAATATCTTCTATGATTTCTTCCGCTCTATAATACTAAGCAGTCATCTCATTTTTAGGCTTTCTCACCTGCAAAATCAAAGACCTTGAAACCCTTTGCTTAGTTATGGGATTAACATACATACTTTTTCTTGTCACAACCATCCGGCTAGAAGGCTTGGTAAGCTTCTATGCCCAATAATAATTTATGCTCTGAGCAACTACCTGCTCTTTGGATACAACAACAAACTTTGAAATATCAGCAGCCAAAGGAGATAATAGCATCAAAAATATGAGAGCAGACTAACTTATTGTTGGTGGTGATGGAGACACATTTATAGTAGCCTCTATTACAATGGTAGATTATATGACTATTGCTGCTATTGATACAGGTAAATTCAAGAAAACATGAACAAAAATAATAGTAGAATGGATGGGTGAACTTGGAACGCAGTGTCCCATGGATGGTGGCAATGAAAGATATGTGCAATAATGGTGGTTATTGAAGTGGATATCTCAGAAGTGGAAGGTGGGTTTGGAGGAGACTATGACACAATAGAACTGACTGGTACCTCCATAGATTTTGATGGGATGAGGGAAGAACTGTGATATGGAGGAGGTAAATTTACCATATTCTCTTGACTAGAAAGAAAGGGAAATACTTTTGGGGATTAATGGAGATGAGAAGAAGAAGAGGGATTAGAAACCATACCTTCACCTATATATGTAGGGTCTTCTTGTTCAGCTTCTGTCTCATGTTCTTGTTCTTGTTCAACTAACCCTTCTATATTAAAATTAGCTCCTTCTTCAGCAATTTGCTCCATACTCATCTTCTACCTTTTGGAAAGCTCTCTCCCTTGTATTTCTAGGGTTCTCTTAGTCCTTTTGCAAACTAACCCGAAAGCATCCATCTCATCTCCAGAATATTATTTTGATAACTCTTCTTGCACTTCCCCAAGAAGTAATGATTGTTCAGTAATTAATTGCGGCTTAGATGATGTTGTAGGAGCAAAAGAAAGTGACCTGAACCCAAAACTCTTATCCTTCCTTTTTTGATCAATAAATTTTTTTTGAAGTTGTCCTCCTAGAGCTAAATGTGTAGGCCTAGATTTTGCTTCAATAATTGGGGTACTAACAGTATTTTCTTTAGAACATATCATTTTTCTCATCATCCTAGCTCCTTTAGGGAATATCTCCACTTGCTCAGAAGTAGGACTGAAAGTCCTCAATGCTCCAGTGTTTGTTAAATAAGTATTTTGATCTGTAGAAGGTTGGAGAGATTCAGAATCACCCTGGGGATTTTCAACCGTCAATACAATGTGCCTCACATCCTTTTGATTCCAAGTATCAATATTTTCATATCTTTTTGAAAATACTTTATCAAATTTTATTCCAAATTTAGATTCATCTTTCCCAATTTCAACTCTCATTCACCACCAATACATGATCTTGGCATCCTCCCATGGTCCCTTGAAATCCTCCTCTTCTACTTCTTCTAAAACTTCCTTTTTAGATGGAATGTCTTTTTTCTTTGCCTAATTTGACTTGGAGGAGGGTCTACTTTTCTTTGTAGTTTCGGCTTTAATCTTGTCAATCATCTCTTCATAATCTGATGACTAGGCTAGTGGTTAAAATTAAAATATTCAATTTGCTCATAAAAATTCAACCATGGAGGTAATTGATCCATCTTGGAAACATTCCATTCTAACATAGTAGTCTCATTGTTGTTTCTTCCCTATTAAAAATGAGCCCTGGGCCTTTTCTCAAATTTGTAGGCCTTATCTTCGTTTAGGGTTTTATTTTTTGTAGTGAAAATACCATCAGGATCATAACTCCACTTTTATGGGATATAAAATAGACCTAACCCATCTAGGTATCAATCAATTTTTTGACTTTGCCCCTTTTTAGTAATGGTGATATCACTCAAAGTGCGGTGGGAAAGCAAAGACTTCATTTTTCTCCCTGAACCATATTTTGAGTCAATGTACTCTGCTTGCCTCAAATATTCTAAGGAAAAGAGTCTCTCTATGACAAAGTGGAGAAAAATAAAAGGTTTACCCATGAAACCATGTAATTTGATGACTGTTCCCTCAGTTAAAAGATACCAATCCCCTTCCTCTGCATCTTTATTCCTCAAAATCTCTTTGGCCAGGGGTGGCAATTTGGGGAAATTTATGTACATTATTTTGAGGGCCGGTCCAAATAGTGAGACTCACTACTTCTTAAATGGTTTATCCAATAGTAGACTGGCATAGGTTATCTTTCATCGGTCTTATCCTTGACTGGAATCCACGACATTCTATCTTTCATAGCGGCATAAAACATCCATACCAAGCTTGAACAATAGCTAATGCTAGGAGCATCGGAGCCCCTCTTCAAGCTTACTAATTGTTCATGTATTATTTGGGTGAGAAACACCGACTAGTCAAAATAAATCACCCTTATCCCTCTCTTTACCGCATCTTTTTTGTACATCCTTTCATTAGAGATACAATATGCAGTGGCAATTTGCCAACCATGAACCTCTTCATCAGAGTCCAAACCCTCCATGCATGCCAACATAGAGAATAGAACGAGGGTTAAAAATTTCTTGATAGAAATGGGAACCTCAGGCAACTCTTCCTGGGGTTTGGTATTCAGCTGTTTATAAACCCAATTCCTAAATAACTCACCATCATTTACATGTTTCTTAGTGGAATAAAACCCAGTTTGCTCAACAATTATTAAGGATTTTGGTGGTACTGGCGGGTCATACCCTAAGGCAAAAATCTCATGATAGAAAGATGTAGTTATGGTAAAAAGGGTCTTGCCCTCATAGGTTTTTACTGCCTTGGCTAGCGGGTCGTAGAATTTGACTATTGCAGCTATCAACTCATGACATGGGTGAACGGAATCATAAATGTAAAAGGATAAATACGAAAGGATGGATCATATACCTTCCATCGATAGAGTAGTGTTCTTTTTGTATTTGCCATTCACACTCTTTCTTAGTCTCGTCCTTTCAGTGATGGTCATCATTGTGTCTGCCACAGCATCGGCTTTATCAAGGTACGGCACCGACATCTTGTCGTCTAGAGTTTCAAATTCTAGAACGTCTTTTGAAGTCTCTATTGGTGATTTATTAGGAGCCATCTTGTAGCAGTAGGACTTTGCACACTAGAATAAGTAAGGAGAAATTCAGAACACTACTAAGCTTCCCTACAATCTCGTGGTTGCAAAATGAATCCCGCGCATAACTTCATCACTTTTATCTTTTGAAAATCACATATCATCAGCCATAAATGCAGCTACTATGTGATATATTGTTGGTACACTTTACCACCCTTTCCATTATTTATTTGGCAACTCCAAAGTGACGTCATATCTCCTTATTGGTTTAATTTTGAAATTATACCGCCAGCTCATCACATCCCTTCGGCTACTCTTTGTCCCATGCGTGGGTTTTTTAACATTGAATGCACGAACAATATTTAGCCTCCATGTGTCAAATTGAAACTTGTCGTTTGGATTTGGCCTAATTCTACTCTGGCATCTTTAAGAACTTTCCAGGTCCGCTAAGATTACATACATGTTGCTTTACCCTGATTCTGCTTCGACTATCTCCAATTTTGAGAGGTTCCCAGGTTGGTGCCATTCTTGTCCTTCATTATGTGGGATAAAAAAAATAGACCACTCTGCAGAATCACCAATCCAGATTTAACCATGTGGACTTGAGGGTAGAATGCCACTCTAGGGAGTTTTTCACAGCACAATGTGCAGAATGGAACATTACCATGAATTTGACCAACACTTAGTCATTTCTTGCAAAATTTATTCAAAAAAAAAACTAATTACAAAGTGCAAAAAGAAATGAAATAGAAAGTGCAGAAAGGAAGGGAAAATATTTGTGCAATGTATATACATATGTTACAATGAGCTTATTTCTTACATAAAGTAGAGCTTAAGGTGGAAACCATTTACCGAAATTGGTTGTATGTTTCCCTCTGGATCCTTCAACTGAAATGCATTAGACTCTTTAGCTTCCACTATTTTGAAAGGACCATCCCAAAAGGAATCAAATTTATCATGCTTGTCTGGATTTGCTTTGTCAACATTCCATCTGAGAACTGAATCTCCAACTTGAAGTTTCCTGAACCTGGCATTTTTATCAAACCATGCTTTAATGTCTAATGAGTACTTTTAAAAATTATCATATACCTGAGTCCTGCTCTCTTCCAATCGCAGCAAGTGTGTCAACCTGGTTTTAACTGGATCATCCTCTAATTATTCTTCTATACTAACAAGCTTGAGTGCTGGGATATCTAAGTGAATCATAAATACCACCTCTTTTTTGTATACCAGTGCATAAGGCAAAGTTTTGATGGACTTTTTAATAGTAATCATGTCTGACCATAGAGCATGGTTGAGCAACAGGTGCCAACTCCTTTTGTTACCTTCCAAATATTTTCTCAAAATACTTAATAGGTTTTTATTGGTAGATTCTGCAAGTCCATTACCTTGTGGATAATAGTTTGAAGTATTTTTAAGAGTGATGCCATACTTGCTGGAAAAATCAATGTACTTAGATCCTATAAAAGCAGGGTTGTTATCACTCACAAAGCTTCCAGAACTCCAAATCTGGAAATCAAGATCTCCATAAATTTGATCACAACTTCCTAGTCCGCCTTCTTTGTAGGAATAGCCTCCACCCATATGGTAACATAATCTATAGTTGTCAAGATAAAATTGTGCTCTGCTGAAGAATTATGATTTATGACTCCAATGAAATCTAATCCCCATTGTTGAAACGGCTCCTCAACTTGAATAGGCTTTAGGGGGGATGCAGCATTTCTGGTATTTACAACATACCTTTGACACTTTTCACAAGCCTAGGTAACTTTAAAAGCATCACTAAACATAGTAGGTCAATAATAGCCTACTCTTATTATCTTTAAAGTTGTAGTCCTACCGGAGCTATGACCTCCTGCTGAGCCTCCATGAAATTCTTCTAGGACTCTTTTTTGTTGGGCCTCCTCCAAATATTTTAGGAGAATACCATCCAAGATTATTTTGAACAACCCTTTAGGTAGCAACACATATTTTAGAGCATGAATTTTTTAGTCTCACAATGACACTCAGAGGGGGGGTGAATCAGTGTAGCTCTTAAAAACTTAAATCTTTAATTTTTAATGCCGAAACAATGAAAGCTTAAAACCCAATAAAGAAAATATACCAAAAGAGCATCACACAACACAAGATGTATCGAGGTTCACCAGTTTTGGCTACTCCTCAAAATTGACTATTTGGACTCCCATCCAAATCTAGCCTTTGCAAAGCAACAACTTTACAATCAATTTACTAGCACACACTAGAAGGAGCACCAACCCCTGATTTATCTGCAACAATAGAAAGGAGCACCAACCCCTGATTTATTTGCACCAACAAAAATGAGCACCAACCCCTGATTTATCTGCACCAATAGAAAGAAGCACCAACCCCTGATTTACCAGCACCAACTGGAAGGAGCACCAACCCCTGATGCCAAGCACCAACTTGGACTTCTGTTCTGAAACTAGAAGATTGACATAAAGATGCCTTCACTTTTACAAGACCCTGATTGGTCTATTGCTTTCTCAACATCGCCCACTCTTCTCATGCTTCACATACTGCACACCTCTCTCGCTCGCCTCTCGCGTGCCTCTCACTCTCCTCTTGCTCTCTTTGCAAGATTAAATCCGCCTTGCTTTAATCCCGAGCGCTTGCAAATTCTTCAAGCAACACTCCTTTTATAACCATCCTCTCTCTTTGTAACTCTAGTTGTAACTTCAGTTGTAACTCCAGTATCACACAGTATTCTCTCATGCAGCCTATTAATAGTTACGGCTCTTTGTTTGGTCTTCGACTGATGACTTTTAGTTTAACCGCCGCTCGATGATTTCACTCCGTAAATGGCCTCGTAACTGTCGTTTTGACTTCAGTTCACTATTCTTATTTTAGGTGCATAATTTTTCTCTGTAACTGCACCTGTAACTATCGTACTGACTTCAGTTAACTCTTCTTATTTTAGTTGCATGATTTTCTTCTGCAATGGCCCCTGTAACTACCGTATAACTTCAATTAACTGTCACATATCTTATTTCGGTTGGGTTCTCTTCTTAGCTCACGCCAAAGTGACCTATCATGAAATCATGACACTTTTGCCTCTTTGTCCTCTTCTCGGATATTGCCCGCAAAAACACAACATGTCATGATATCGCGACACTTTCACCTCCTTGCTTCTTTTCTTGGCTTGTACCCGTGAAAACACATGTCACGATATCGCGACACTTTCACCTCCTTGCTACTTTACTTGGTTTGTACCCACAAAAACACAACATGTCATGATATCGTGACACTTTTGCCTCCGTAATCTTCCTCTTTACTTTTGTCATGATATTGCGACACTTCTGCCTTCTTAATTTCTCTCTCCTCCTTTAGTCGTGAAAATGCGACATGTCCTGATATTGCGACACTTTTCCTTCTCTACCTTCCTAATATTTTCAAGTCACGAAAATGCAACATGTCGCGATATCACGACACTTTTCCTTCTCTGCCTTCCTGCTCTTTTCAAGTCGCGAAAATGTGACATGTCGCGACATTGTGACACTTTTTCTTTCTTTGTCTTTCTCTTCGCTTTGGACCGTAAAAATGCTACATGTCGCGATATCGCAACACTTTTTCCTCCTCGAATTTTCTCTTTGCTTCGGACCGCGAAAATGCAACATGTCGCGATATCGCAACACTTTTTCCTCCTTGCATTTTCTCTTTGCTTTGGACCGCGAAAATGCAACATGTCGCGATATCGCGACACTTTTTTCTCTTTGCTTTTTCTCTCTCCTTGGCCCACGAAAATACATGTCGTGATATCGTGACACTTTTTCTCCTTGCTCTTTCTCTTTCCTTTGGCCCACGAAAATACAACATGTCGCGATATCGCGACACTTTTTCTTTTAGACTCTCTCTCTTGCAATATGTCATGAAATCGCAACACTTTTTCTTCCGTACAATCTCTCTTGCAATATGTCGTGAAATCGTGACACTTTTTCTACTTGCCTTTTTCTCTTCCAACATGTCGCGAAATCGCGACACTTTTTCTTTCGTACTATCTCTCTTGCAATATGTTGTGAAATCACGACACTTTTTCTACTTGCATTTTTCTCTTCCAACATGTCACGAAATCGTGACAGTTTTTCCTACTTGCGCTTTCTCTTCGAACATGTCGTGAAATCATGACAGTTTTTCTTGCTTGCACTTTCTCTTCGAACATGTCACGAAATCGCGACAGTTTTTTCTGCTTGCGCTTTCTTTTCGAACATGTCACGAAATTGTGACAATTTTTCTTTCTTCTCAACATGCCGCGATATCGCGACAGTTTTTCCTTCTTGCTCAACATGTCGTGATATCACGATAGTTTTTCTTTCTTTCTCAACATGTCGCGATATCGCGATAGTTTTTCTTTCTTGCTCAACATGTCGTGAAATCGTGACAGTTTTCTTCCTTGTGATTTTATTTTGATTTTTAGCATATGTGCCACTTCGATCTTTTGGAAAATCACTATACATACTCTGAAGAACCTCTTAACTCCTGTCCACTACATCAACCGATCTGTCTGACTATATTGACAAAAATGACAATACTGTTTTTGCACCTTGCTCAACAATCTCCCCCTTTAGAATTGTTGGCAAAACACGTGCAATTTCCTATAATTCTTCTCCCCCTTTGACAATAATACCAAAGGGCTGCTGTAGACTCCCCCTGAGTCCATGCACAACATGCTCAGGCACAAATTATTACAGTTAGCAAAAATCACAAACATGAGCAAAAATATAAACAAATATATAAATTCTCCCCCTGAGAATGTGGTCCCGATAGCTATTTAGTTCTTGGGAAGCTGACCACTTCCAATTTATTGCGAAGGTACTCAAAGACTTTCTTGGGCAACTATTTTGTGAAGATATCCTCTACTTGCTTTATTGTTGGAACAAAATCCAACTTAACCTCACCTTTCGCAAATTTCTCCTGCGTACAGCACGTTGTCGCTGCAATATATTCTCCCTCTGCTGTGAATAAGGAGACTAACTCTTGTTTCTTACTGTTCCACGTGACCAACCTGTCTCCAAGATAGAGTGCACCTCTACTTGTACTCTTTCTATCATCTACACATCCTTGCTCAACTTGCAACCTATCGTCATGGGAGTGCTAACTGGCTTACAATCCTCCATTGTGAACTTTTTAGCATCTCTTTCACTAAACCAAATTATCAGAACTGTTATAATCCATAACTTTGAACAATGGTAGTAAGAACCATCAAAAGTATAACACTGACATATAGTAATACTACCAATGGTGACAACTCTCAATTTAATCACCACCCTTCACGGTACCTTCACAAACAACTACATGAACTGAAACACATTTTGACAACTATACGACAACTCCCCTTGCCTACTTGCCTTTCATCCTCAGATAACCAAACAAACACATAGGAGAAAAAATAACCTTTAAGATTGCTCCCCCTGAGGATGTGCTACCTGGAGCTGCTTAGTGCAATAGAGGAGTAATCTCCTTCAGTCCAAGGAGACATGATTTCCTCTCTTCTTTGTTTCTCCAACCTTTCTTGAACTTGGGCTTGATTTTTTCAACTGCATCCCTATTTTGAACCTTTTCATGAACTTGAACATTTCTCTTGGGTGGTTGTCTCTTGTGCATCCTTGATGGATGATTATTTTCTTTTCTTTGATGCACATGATTTCTTCCCTGTCTGTGTTGCATTCTTTGTGTCTGATGAAATCTACTATCTTACCTTAGATTAGATACAAAAGTTCTTGGACAAAACTTTTCTATGTGCCCATGACCATTACATTTAAAACATTGCACATGGTGTTCAATCAGAAAAGCAGACGTATTTCTATCATCATAACTCTTTGATCTATTATTCAATCTACAATAAATTGCCTTGTGACCATAATGGTTGCATCTAAAACAATAGCCATTAAAAGCATTATTATGAATAGAGTGAGAGTGATAGAACCTCTTTTGATGTGGTTGCTTTGTTGTAGATCTCCTTTGATATTTTCTTCCTTTTGAAGATTCAGCTTCAGACTTTTCTTGCTTCGATCCTTCACTAGTGAACTTCTTCTTCTCTGCATATTTGGAAGATGAAGGTTGTTCAGCTTTATATCCAAGACCAAGCTTAGACATGGGGCTTCTTTGTTGCCTTATCATTTCATATAGCAACTCTGTGCTCTTCTCAAATTTGAGATTTGTATTGGCCTCTTCTAGTTGTTTCTTCAATAAAAAAATCTCCTCTTCTTGTTTGCAGCAAACAATTTCTTTCTTATTGATCTGTGACCTGAGAGTTTCTTCAATCCTTTTGGACTCTTCTACTTGCAGCTTTAGATCAATAAAAATTTTGTTAGATTCCTCTTAATGTTTACTACATACATCGACTTTATTATCCAGGTGTGACTTCAAGGCTTCTTCTATTTTCTTGGCTTTATGAATTTGTAAGAAGAGATCTTCAATCTTATCCCCATATTCTTCCAACTTCTTGGACAGTCTTCTATTATTTTTCCTTTCTATATTCAACTCTTCAAGTGCAGCGATCAACTCACCTTCTAGATATACTTCAGCCTCAAGGTTTTCATCACATACTTCAGAATTCACTCCTTCAACCTTTTTTAGTTCAATTTTCTCTTCCATAGGAACTAAAACTGACTGAGATGCCTTATTTTATGAGGATCTATTCTTCTTACCCATTGCGTACTAATCCAAGATCAACCCTAGCTGATTTATCCTAATAAGGGAAGCTAGCTCTGATACCAATTGTTAGTCTCACAATGACACTAAGAGGGGGGGGTGAATCAGTGTAGCTCTTAAAAACTTAAATCTTTAATTCTTAATGCTAAAATAATGAAAGCTTAAAACCCAATAAAGCAAATATACCAAAAGAGCATCACACAACACAAGATGTATCGAGGTTCACTAGTTTTGGCTACTCCTCAAAATTGACTGTTTGGACTCCCATCCAAATCTAGCCTTTGTAAAGCAACAACTTTACAATCAATTTACCAGCATACACTGGAAGGAGCACCAACCCCTAATTTATCTGCAACAACAGAAAGGAGCACCAACCCCTAATTTATCTGCACCAACAGAAAGGAGCACCAACCCTTGATTTTTCTACACCAACAGAAAGGAGCACCAACCCCTGATTTACCAGCACCAACTAGAAGGAGCACCAACCCCTGATGCCAAGCACCAACTTGGACTTTTGTTCTGAAACTAGAAGATTGACATAAAGATGCCTTCACTTTTACAAGACCCTGATTGGTCTATTACTTTCTCAACATTGTCCACTCTTCTCGTGCTTCACATACCGCACACCTCTCTCACTCGCCTCTTGCATGCCTCTCGCTCTCCTCTTGCTCTATTTGCAAGATTAAATCCACCTCACTTTAATCCCAAGCATTTGCAAATTCTTCAAGCAACACTCCTTTTATAACCATCCTCTCTCTTTGTAACTCCAGTTGTAACTCCAGTATCACACAATATTCTCTCATGCAACCTATTAATAGTTACGGCTCTTTGTTTGGTCTTCGACTGATGACTTTCAGTTTAATCGCCGCTCGATGATTTCACTCTGTAACTAGCCCTATAATTGTCGTTCTGACTTCATTTCACTGTTCTTATTTTAGCTACATGATTTTTCTCTATAACTGCACCTGTAACTGTCGTATTGACTTTAGTTAACTCTTCTTATTTTAGCTGCATGATTTTCTTCTGCAACGGCCCCTATAACTACCGTATAACTTCAGATAACTATCACATATCTTATTTTGTCTGGGTTCTCTTCTTAGCTCACGCCAAAGAGACCTGTCGTGAAATTGCGACACTTCTGCCTCTTTGTCCTCTTCTCGAATATCGCCCGTGAAAACACACCATGTCGTGATATCGCGACACTTTCACCTCCTTGCTTCTTTTCTTGGTTTGTACCCGTGAAAACACATGTCATGATATCGCGACACTTTCGCCTCCTTGCTACTTTACTTGGTTTGTACTCGCGAAAACACATGTCGCGATATCGTGACACTTTCGCCTCCGTACTCTTCCTCTTTACTTTTGTCGTGATATCGTGACACTTCTGCCTTCTTACTTTCTCTCTCCTCCTTTAGTCGTGAAAATGCGACATGTCACGATATCGCGACACTTTTCCTTCTCTACCTTCCTGCTCTTTTCAAGTCGCGAAAATGTGACATGTTGCGATATCACAACACTTTTCCTTCTCTGCCTTCCTACTCTTTTTAAGTTACGAAAATGCGACATGTCACGATATCGCGACACTTTTTCTTTCTTTGTATTTCTCTTTGCTTTGGACCATGAAAATGCTACATGTCACGATATCGCGACACTTTTTCCTCCTTGCATTTTCTCTTCGCTTCGGACCACGAAAATGCAACATGTCACGATATCGTGACACTTTTTCCTCGCATTTTCTCTTCGCTTTGGACCTCAAAATGCAACATATCGCGACACTTTTTTCTCTTTGCTTTTTCTCTCTCCTTGGCCCACGAAAATACATGTCACGATATCGCGACACTTTTTCTCCTTGCTCTTTCTCTTTCCTTTGGCCCGCGAAAATACAACATGTGATATCATGACACTTTTTCTTTCGGACTCTCTCTCTTGCAATATGTCACAAAATTACGACACTTTTTCTTCCATACAATCTCTCTTGCAATATGTAGCAAAATTGTGACACTTTTTCTACTTGCCTTTTTCTCTTCCAACATGTCACGAAATCGTAATACTTTTTCTTCCGTACTATCTCTCTTGCAATATGTCATGAAATCGTGACACTTTTTCTACTTGTCTTTTTCTCTTCCAACATGTCGCGAAATCGCGACAGTTTTTCCTGCTTGCGCTTTCTCTTCGAACATGTCACGAAATCACGATAGTTTTTCTTGCTTGTGCTTTCTCTTCAAAAATGTCACAAAATAACGATAGTTTTTCCTGCTTGTGCTTTCTTTTCGAACATGTCATGAAATCACAACAGTTTTTCTTTCTTACTCAACATGTCACGATATCACAACAGTTTTTCTTTCTTGCTCAACATGTCACGATATCGCGACATTTTTTCTTTCTTGCTCAACATGTCGCGATATCGCGACAATTTTTCTTTCTTGCTCAACATGTCACGAAATCGCAACAGTTTTCTTCCTTGTGATTTTCTTTTTATTTTTAGCATATGGGCCACTTTGATCTTTTGGAAAATCATTGTACATACTCTGAAGAACCTCTTAACTCCTATCCACTACATCAACCGATCTGTCTGACTGTGTTGACAACAATGACAATACTGTTGCTGCACCTTGCTCAACAGAATTCTATTCCTCCACCTTTGATAAGGATTCAGATCGGTAGGGAAGATTCTAGTTTGAAAATACCTAGTCATTTGCTCGATCCAATTAGAATCCAGAGTGTGAACAATCTCTATTTGATCCTCTTATGTCATCTGACAAGCTATTATTTTGGCCAATACTGAAGCATCTGTCAGTCCTTGGCATAAGGCTCTTCCCCTCACTAGCTTGGTGGGGCATATTTCCACATCATACTCCTGGGTCTTGGTAATCCAACCAGCTCTTTTATCTCTCGAGTCACCTTGTAAGATAAAACTCCTTACATCCGGATGAACCACATACACCAGATTTTTGCTCTGTACCAGATATTGTCTAAAATTTTTAGTGACTTCATCACAGCAAACACTTGTTTTTCAATAAAATTATATTTTACTTGATAATCATGCAAATTCTAACTCCAAAATAACATAGGGTGTTCATCCCCTTGATTATCTCTTTGGGTGAATACCAAAGTATAACTCTGTTCAGCTCCATAAGGATAGAGACTAAAATATTTACTGAAATTAGGATTTATTAGGACTGGGGCTATGGAAATGGATTGCTTGATGACCTCAAAAGCTTGCTTCCTAACCTCAGTCCACTTGAACTCTGCCTTTTTCTTGAGTAGTTCCGATATAGGCCTCACCTTTTGTGCAAAATCAAAAATGAATTTCCTGATGAAATTGATTTGACCTAGGAAAGACTGTAGCATCTTCTTATTAGTAGGCAAAGGAATAGCTAGAATTATTTTAATTATTTTCAGTTTTATAGCCATACCTTCCTTTGATACCACATGTCCTAATAGTTTTCCCTTATGTACTGCAAAGAATGACTTCTTAGGATTTAGCAAAATACAAAATTCTCTGTATTTTTGAAAAAACTATTCCAAATGAGATAGATGATCATTTTTATCATGAGAAAACATAGTCATGTCATCTAGGTAAATCAAAATAACTTTGTTTATAAGTGTACCAAAGGCATAATCCATGGCCCTCTAAAATGTATCTCCTGCATTAGACAGACCAAAAGGCATCCTCTAATAGGCAAATGTACCCCATTTTGTAGGAAATGTTGTCTTGTATTGGTCTTGATATTTTACCCAAATGAGGTTATATCCATAATAACCATCCAAAAGTGAATCTTTTTGCTCCAGCTACCACCTGTAAGATCTGGTCAATCTGAGGGAGGGGGTAGTGATCCTTGAGAGATGCTTGATTCATATTTCTAAAATCTACACATAGGCATATATCCCCATTCTTCTTTCTTACGGGTACCAAATTGGCTACCCGAGTGGAATATTTTATTGGATATATTATCCTAGCTTTTAGCAATTTTAAAATTTCCTCCCTCATAATGGCTTCTATCCTCGAATTGACAGGTCATTTTTTTTTCCAAAATGGTTTAGCATCAGGTTCTAACTCAATAGTATGTTGGATAATCCTTTTATCATACACCTTAAGGTCCTCATATGACCAAGCCACAGTGTCTTGGTATTTTAAGCATAAAGCTTTAATCTCTTCTGCCTCCTCGAGTGAACACTAGATCCCAATATTGAGCTTTTTTCCTATTCCAACCTCCACTTCCTTATAGATCTTTTCATCAAACTTCATGGCTCCAACCTTCCTTCTATCTTCATTATCAAATAAACTTTCAAGGGTGACCAATCCCTTTGGAATTTGATTATTTCTTAGTTGGATAAAGTCTTGCTAATCTATTTCCTCAAAGTCTTCTTCTTGAACAGTTGTGAGGCATGCTTCTTTTATCATAAAGTCTAGAATTTGTTCATCACTTTCAAAAACCTACTAGAATATATGCTTGTCTGGAACTGCAGGTCTGAAAACCATTTTAATTCCCTTGGTCTTCCTAGTTTCAAAATCTAAACGAGGATTGAAATTAGCTCCCTTTGTGGCCAATGCATCTTCTAGGTGATTCTCTTCTCTAGGCACAAAACTTAGATTCAAAGCATCAAATGATTCCATTAGGTCCCATACTCTATTCCTGTAGGCCTTTAAGTAATGGTGCTTACTGTTGCACTTATTCCTTACTTGATGGACTATTAGCTCAGAATCACCATATATGTTCAAAATTTTAATGCCCATGCATTTTGCTTGCATCAATCTGAGGCACAAAGCCTCATACTCTGTAGCATTGTTGGTACATGACCATGTCAGTCTATAAGTAAAAATTTTTACCCCTTTTGACTGTGATTGTAGAACCACACCAACCCCTACACCATTTCTACATTTAGCACCATCAAAGTGCATAACCCAAGTTTCATTGTTTCTTAGGGATTGATTATAAATAGCAGGGAGTTTCTTTTTTGACTTAGCTGTGATACTATATGTTCCCATACTAGTTCCAAATTGACTATAATATTCTTTGAAAGGCAACTCATCTTCAATATCTAGTTCTTCAATGTTTTCTACTATCTCGAATTCCTCCAAAGGATTAAGATTGCACATATCTTCTTCAATTTTTTCAATGTGATAAGCAACTAGTTTCTCAGGTGTTATCCTTATCCTTTTCCTTTGAAAGGTATTATCATGCTATAATAATCCATATACATACATCCTCCTAGATTTGCAGTAAATTATCTTAAGAGACACAAACAAAAATAGGGTTATAAACCCACCACCACTATTTCCTGTACCACCGTTACCTCGGGAGCTCTGTGCAACCTCATCAGTACATCTTTGATGACCCCAACTATCTTGACAGGTGTTCCATCTAGTTGTAACACTCCAAGACAAGACCGGGTATATTCCATACCCATTTCTTCATAGACTGCCTTAGGCATAACTGTGGTTGATGCTTCTGAATCAATCATACAATTCTGGACTACCCATCCCTCCATTATTATGGATATATAGAAAGGGGTAGGTTTGTTCTTTAGAATAGCATGTGTCATTTCTTTATTTTTTGATGGTATACTAAGGATGGTAGTGGCTGGTCTGTTCTGGGGATTTTTGCTAAGGTAAGCTTTAAGCAGGTCAATCTAGCGTGAAATAAAAATAGTATCATATAGGCTAGCTTTTGATGGAATCATTTTTATCTCTTCAAAATGCTATACTCAGACTTGGTTAGGGATAGTCTTTCTAGTCCTCTATCTAGATCACCATATCTCCTTTTATATTTTTGGGTTACCTCTAACCTTTGTCTTTTTGTAATAGAGGGGAACCTGAGCCTTTATTGATATTCACCCTTGGATCTGATCCTCTCTCCTTCTGTTACTCTTTCTAAGTTTTTAGGGAGATTAGCAATTTTCTCCTTCCCCCTAACTCGAGGAATAGGAAAAGTGTCACTTTTCTAAGGGGGGAAGTCAACTTTCTTTTGAGAAGGGACCTAGAATTGTCCCATCTTCTAAGGGTATACTTGTAAGTCTTTGTTCCTTGACCTTGTCATAATAGCAATTGGGCTTTCTCCCTCTAACTCTTTTTCAACCATGATCTGATCAGGGCACCATAATATATTAACTCTACCCTTTTGATTTCTTTCAGCTTGATCCATGGCTTTTTGAACATGGTGTTGATACATTACATAAGAATGTGAGTCATGGAGGTCATTATAAACTAAACACTATATATTTGCAAGAGTGGTATCCGTGGAACACTCCATATCCCCATATGTTGCATTCACCCTAACCCCAGCACTATTACTAGGACCGGGTATTTGATCTTTGTTTACATATGGGAATCTTATCTGTTGTGATATTTATTGATCTCTATTTTACATTGAATTCATTCTGTTACTGAAAGTTTTCATGGTATTTTGTATGTCCAGAATAGCTGACAATTCTTGAGAAGTTTAAGAAATAAGGGGAGGAAAAGAAGTGGAGGGCACATGATTAGACTGGGGTATTGGATTCATTTGAGGATATGGATATGGTAAAGAAGTAGGTTCTGTTGAGAAGCAACACACCCCCACTGAAAAATGAGATTCCATCCTTAGAAAATTCTGAACTTTCATTTTTGCAGCAGGGACCCTCTTGATCCTTTCCAATTTTAAATCCAGTTTTGCTTGTTTCCTTTTTAAGTTGTGCTTTTCCTGTCTTTCTAGCCGGTGTTTTCTTGGACTTAACTTTTACATGCTAGAAATCATTCATGCACAAAGAAAATCTTGCACCGGTACCGAGAAAATCCAGAAAACAGTTGCATAAATTCACTGAAAAATCAAACTTTCCATTTTTGGTAGTGTCACGATATCGCGACACTTCCATTTTTGGAAATGTCGCGATATCGCGACGGGTAAATGAAAATGCATGAAAATCGGCTAAGTGCTAGGAAGGTCGCGATTTCACGACATGTCGCGAAATGCGACATTTTTTTGGAGAGAGAAGCAAGTCGCACGGAAGGGCGCGATTATGCGACATGTCGCGAAATCGCGACATGTCGCATTTTCGCGGCAGGATAGAGAAAGTGGGCTATAGAATGAAAAATTGGCTAAGTCGCAAACATGTTCCAAAATCACGGTCAACACGGTCAACGAATGCAGGTACGAAACTGTCGCGATATCGCGACGTGTTCTAGAATCGCAGCTGAAAATCGGGATGGCTGTACGGAAGCCAGGAGGGTCGCGATTTCGTGACATGTCACGTTTTCACGATCGACGAGGGAAGAAGTTGCCGATGCGCTGGCAGGGTCACGATTTCGCGACATGTCGCGAAATCGCGACATGTCGCAGAATCGCGGTAGGAGAGAGAAAGTCATAAGTTGACCTGAAAGTGCATTTCGACGGGAAACAGAAGGCATCTTGGGGTAGCGACACGTGTCAAAGCGTGAATGAGACAAACAGAAGCCGACATGCAAGCTTATTTTGCGGTTTTTAATCTGTTTTTAATGTTTTAAGCTTCGATTTAATTAAAATGCTAATCTAATGCATCTTTTTGTCTTTCATGCAGGATTCCACCTAGCACTTACGGGACAACCGGGAAAGACCATAAAGGCAAAGATAAAGTGCGGATTTAGTCAAGGACCGCCATGCTAGAAGAGAAGAAGTCGGTAAAGCATTCAATAGCAAATTTATTGCAGACTTAATAGCATGAAGACAATTTCAACACAGGGATGGCTTTACGGAGACCAGATCTGAGAGAAGTGGTGACTCATCCGGCTCACCAGCAGAATTAATGGAGGCATTTATTTGTAGTCGCGGATGAATGCAAGTTGCATTTGATTTTATCTTCTCCATTTATGGCAGCTAACTGCACTTATTTGCAGAAGGGTTAAGTTCTATCCGGACTTTGATTTTTAAATGGATTTTTATTGTAAAACCCGGGTCCTAGGGTTTAAGTGCGATAAGATTTAGGGTTTGAGCAAGATATTTTGAAAAGATCAGGGTCTGTCCTGAGTCTATAAATACAGATTCTAAATGTAATCGCAGGAGGCGGAGACTTAGAAATAAAGGCTTATAAGCAATTTCTTGCAAATTTTGTGAAATCCTTTGTTTTTGGACTTGGAGTTGATGTGCTTTAGCTTTTCTGTGATAGCATGGCCAGGAGCCTAATCTTTTGCAGAGTGTGATAAGTGTATTTTCTTTTGTTATCCGTTCCATTTAAAGTTTATTAGATATATGCTATAAATCTGAGTTATCAAGTTTAAATATGTTGTTAGGCTTCAGTTGTTCTTTTGTCTGCTAGGGGAAATTACAGATTTCAGGTGTAAGTTTGTTCTAATTGCTCTGTCTTCATTGTGCGAGCTAGGTCGCCGGTGAAAGATACCCGCTTTAACCAACTGCCCTTGGATTTATAATTTTTTGCTAGATCTGTTTCACTCTGCCTTGTGCTCTTAGTTGAAAGTGATCTTAGACTGACTGGACACTTTCTTCTTTGATTTGTTCTGTTGTGAAGCTAGTAGCATAGATAAAATTGGTGGGTTTAAGTTTTACAGTTTAATGTTTGATAAGCTTCTCTTTTCTGCCTTACCCTACCCTCTCTTTGCTTTCGGTGAATGATCCATTTTTATTTTCTTTATTTCCCTTTTTATTTAAATCTGCTAACCCATGAGAGCTAGATCAAGAATTCAAGTTAAATCTGATTGTCAACAACTTTTGCAACTACTAAACAAGTTCAAGAACCCCCTGTAAGGTAACAGAGCAGTCCATATTGAAATCTATTCCAGAAGTGGAAAAGAGTGAATTGCCATTCGACCCAACTCTGTAACTCGCACCTTGGATAACTAGCTAGATCCTAAAGATGAGTGGGATCCGTCCCGTGGGTGTCTCAGGGGCTTCCTTGCTTCATCCTTCCCGGGGTGTGCATGAAAGCCGGACCAACACCTAATTGGCGCTAGAAGGAGGGGCACAGAACATCTGTTCTTAGTGCACTTGAGTTGAGAAATCCGACTGTATGTGGAACTGTAAAGCTGTATTTTATCCAAATTCTGGTAGCCAATTTTCCCCTCCTCCTCAGCCAACAACCTAATGGCGCTAGAAGGAGGGTTGTTGAACTCAGTTCAAGTATTTTAAGGGCATAACAACAACATTTTGAAGGACCCACAATGAACTCCGTACAGTTTTCTAAATTGTCAGTACAGTTTTCTAAATTGTCGGTGCAGTTTTTAAATTGTCAGTACAGTTTTCTAAATTGTCAGTACAGTTTTCTAAATTGTCAGTGCAGTTTTTAAAATTGTCAGTGCAATTTTTAAAATTGTTAGTGCAGTTTTTTTTAAATTGTCAGTACAGTTTTTAAAGTTGTCAGTGCAGTTTTTAAAATTTCCAGAGAAGACCTCAAGTTCAGAACAGTTTTATCTCCACTGGTAGTTATCCAATCACAACTCAGAACATCACTGTCAGCCAAGTAATAATGGCAAATTGGTTGGGCCCCACTGCTTTGAACATTCCGGGTATAGCCAATGAATTGCCCAGAAATCCAGAAAGATATCTCCCCAGATATAAACATGATGGGACAAGAACTGCAGAAGAACATCTGCTAGCTTTTAAAAATGCTTTAAAATTGTTAAATATACAGCATGAAGATGTTGCCTCGCAGATTGTTCCCGTTCACTCTCCAAGAGGGAGCTTATGATCGGTTTTTAAACCTCACCAAGCAATTCCATTACTAGTTGGGATGATCTAGAGAAAGCTTTTATATCACGGTTCGGTGAAGTGATAGATCCCAAGCATTTTATATCAAGCAATTTTCCAAGCATCAAGAGAGAGTCGGGAGAAACTGTCGGGTCTTTCAATATGAGGTTCCAAAGAGCTTACGGTAGAATGACTGGTCATTACATCCCAAATGCAAATCTGGCCTTAGAAATCTACAAGAATGCATTGGATTCATTGACCTCTATTTTCCTCAAGAGAGACATCAATATTACAACCCTGGCAGGTGCTTATAAAGAAGCCTTAATTCTTGAAAGACAGCTAGGACCTCAAATTCTGAGCAGTCCTTTGATAGCCTATGTTACACAGAACATGCCTATTCCAGACCCCATTCCACATCATGAGTTAGTGCCAACATGTCATGCTCTACCCAAGGAGACTTCGTTAACTGTGACATCCACTCAGCATGTGCAAAATACAGAGAAAAGTTTTGACAAATTCAAAGTGCAGGTGCTTGAACTGAACAGTTGTGATCTGGCACCACCCAAATCTGAAGTTTTTCCTGGTGAGTTAAATTTTCCTAGAGATCAAAGAAATATTGATATTTCTAGTTCACCCAAAAACAGTACAACCAGGGTTTCAGATTCTTTCACTTTTCTTGAAGAGACAGAAAGTCTTGTACAGACTCCTGTGGATGAAATGCAAGATTTTCAACAGTTCAAAAGAGACAGTTATGACTTGAAATGTCAGAGTCCAGAATCTAACAATGATCCTTCCTCATCAGAGGATGATGAAAGTGAGATTCAATTTCACTATGCAGAAGTAACTGAGGAGGATAACATCATTGAGGATATGAAGGAACTTAAAGCTGATATCACCCTCTATGAACTGCCTCAGATTGTTGAACAGAAGGTTAACTTGATTGAGGCTTACTCTGGACCACCTGTTGAATTTCAAGAAAAGGAGGAAAAGATGGTAAATATGAATGTGGTCAGCCAACTTGGAATTGATGAACTGTCTCAACATAAGCCTGCAACTTCTGAACATAATATCAAAGATAAGGCTATAAACTGTGTTGATGCTGATATTGGAATTTATAATTTGGCAACTGAGAAGGTGATAACAGTTGCAGATTTAAACCATCACAACCATGATGTTTGGATATTGCACATTGATGAGGTTAAATCTAAGCAAGGCTCAGGTGAAAAGGAAATTTGTAAACATTCTGCTAGAGGGATAAAAATTGAAATCCTGGATATTGAAGCAGTACAGCAACCACAAAATGTTCAAGTTGTTAAGAACTAGGGCATACATATAAAACATGATTTCTTTCAGTTGTCACATAATTTTGAAAATGTGGTGGTCTGGGTCTGTCAAGATTTTAAGGTATTTGATCCTGGGGGTTTTTTACATTCAGTCCTTTTGAAATAATTCTGCAAACCCTTCAATTAGAAGCATAAACATGTTATCATATGATTTGTTATTATATGATTTGTTTAAATTGAAGGAGTTGCAGATTTGTTTTTTTCAAATGGGACAGGGAAGACAGTAAACCCAAGTCTTTCCCAGATAGCAAATTTTTGAAGCACAGTCTGGAGTGCATTTCGTCAACAAGACCTGAAAGGTAATTTTTTTAAATTACTTGCATGGTCAAATTTTTTTAAGGCACCATTTCTCTGCTTTCCCAACTACTGCATTTTCTGAGTATGAAGGGAAGTTGTAATATGTGTACGCATTGTAAATAAGCTTTGAAGTTTTTCAGTTTATTTCTTTGTCAGTGCAGTTTTATTTTTAAATGTCTGTACAGTTGCAGTTTTTCAGTTTTCTTTAATTGTCTGTTCAGTTTTAGCTTGTGCAGTTTATTTCTTTTGTCAGTGCTTTTTATTTCCTTTCTTTGTCTTTTTATTTTAGCTTGCTTTTATTTTAGTCTGTACAGTATTTTCTTCCTTGCAGTTATTTTTCTTTGCTGTCTGTACAGTTGCAGTTTAATTTATTTCAGTTGCTTTAAGTTATTTTCAGGTCTAGGCAGTTTTAATTGCTTTGCTTTTGTTTTAGCTTAATTTTTGTTGCTCGTACAGCTGTGCTTTGCATCCTTTGTAAATAGCCTTGCAGTTTGTTTTATTCCTTTGTCTGTACAGCTGTGCAGTTTTCAGTGTTTAGTTTATTTTATTTGCAGTCTGTGCAGTTTTATTTTGTTTTGCTTTAAAGCCTGTGCCTGTCCTTGGAAGCCTGTACAAAGCCCTTTGGCTTCTGAAATTTTTTGTCCTTTACCTTTGCCTGAGCAATCAATGAAAAGTCAGCCTACTAAAATTGTTTATTCTAAGCTGATAAATCCACAATCCAGTACCCCCATTCTGTTCATTATTCCAATTGAGATAGTCTGCTTGCACTGAACTGTAGAACTATTTTGTTATCCAGGATGAAGGTAGAGAGATGATTGGATCTTGTGTCTTACTTGCCACAGTTGTTTTAATGATAGAAAAGCTGCTATGCTGTTTAGTTGGAGGAACTCCCCGGGAATCCAAGAAAAGCTGGTTATGAGAGGGGACTATGTCATGCAATTATTTGGGTGTCACCAGAGGCTATCAATGCCTAGACTGAAACAGTTCCAGATTGATCAAATGATAAAAGAAAATTGTAATTTCTCTAAGGTCTTCCAGATAGTGATATATTTCAAAAAAAAAGAGGGAGGAAGAAAAAAAAAAAAAAAAAGAGTTATATATTAAAATAGGCAGCCAATATTAGATTCTGCCCTGCAGTTGTAAATTTGGGTCGTGTAAATCTAAAGGGTAACTCTGTCTAGGCTGTAAAAGGCTAAACTAGTAAACAGAGCTCTACTCGGTTTCCCCTTTTACAATCTAGAAAAGTTGATTAATCCAAGTTTATCATTCAATTCAGTCATCTTTGAAGAAATTTTATACCCTTTGAAATTGCACATCAGAAATCTTCCTTGAAGTAATCCAGCCGAGTATGTCCTTGGGAAATTTTAACAATTGCGGTTAACAGATCAATTTATTGTGAAGAATGTCCGTGGCAAGGCATGATGCATGGTCTTTTTGTTTTGAAACCAGAGTCTTGGGTTCTAAAATAGTGCTACTATTTTACCTGCAGATATCGCCATTTGTTGAGAAGCAACACACCCCCACTGAAAAATGAGATTCCATCCTTAGAAAATTTTGAACTTTCATTTTTGCAGCAGGGACCCTCTTGATCCTTTCCAATTTTAAATCCAGTTTTGCTTGTTTCCTTTTTAAGTTGTGCTTTTCCTGTCTTTCTAGCCGGTGTTTTCTTGGACTTAACTTTTACATGCTAGAAATCATTCATGCACAAAGAAAATCTTGCACCGGTACCGAGAAAATCCAGAAAACAGTTGCATAAATTCACTGAAAAATCAAACTTTCCATTTTTGGTAGTGTCGCGATATCGCGACACTTCCATTTTCGAAAATGTCGCGATATCGCGACGGGTAAATGAAAATGCATGAAAATCGGCTAAGTGCCAGGAAGGTCACGATTTCGCGACATGTCGCGAAATCGCGACATTTTTTTGGAGAGAGAAGCAAGTCGCACGGAAGGGCGCGATTTTGCGACATGTCGCGAAATCACGACATGTCGCATTTTCACGGTAGGAGAGAGAAAGTGGGCTGCAGAATGAAAAATCGGCTAAGTCGCAAACATGTTCCAAAATCGCGGTCAACACGGTCAATGCATGCAGGTACGGAACTGTCGCGATATCGCGATGTGTTCTAGAATCGCGGCTGAAAATCGGGATGGCTGTACGGAGGCCAGGAGGGTCGCGATTTCGCGACATGTCACGAAATCGCGACATGTCACATTTTCGCGGCCGACGAGGGAAGAAGTTGCCGATGCGCTGGCAGGGTCGCGATTTCGCGACATGTCGCGAAATCGCGACATGTCGCAGAATCACGGTAGGAGAGAGAAAGTCATAAGTTGACCTGAAAGTGCATTCCGACGGGAAACAGAAGGCATCCTGGGGTAGCGACACGTGTCAAAGCGTGAATGAGACAAACAAAAGCCGACATGCAAGCTTATTTTGTAGTTTTTAATCTGTTTTTAATGTTTTAAGCTTCTGATTTAATTAAAATGCTAATCTAATGCATCTTTTTGTCTTTCATGCAGGATTCCACCTGGCACTTACGGGACAACCGGGAAAGACCATAAAGGCAAAGATAAAGTGTGGATTTAGTCAAGGACCGCCATGCTAGAAGAGAAGAAGCCGGTAAAGCATTCAATAGCAAATTTATTGCAGACTTAATAGCATGAAGACAATTTCAACACAGGGATGGCTTTACGGAGACCAGATCTGAGAGAAGTGGTGACTCATCCGGCTCACCAGCAGAATTAATGGAGGCATTTATTTGCAGCTACGGATGAATGCAAGTTGCATTTGATTTTATCTTCTCCATTTATGGCAGCTAACTACACAGATTTGCAAAAGGGTTAAGTTCTATCCGGACTTTGATTTTTAAATGGATTTTTATTGTAAAACCCGGGTCCTAGGGTTTAAGTGCGATAAGATTTAAGGTTTGAGCAAGATATTTTGAAAAGATCAGGGTCTGTCCTGAGTCTATAAATACAGATTCTAAATGTAATCGTAGGAGGCGAAGACTTAGAAATAAAGGCTTATAAGCAATTTCTTGCAAATTTTGTGAAATCCTTTGTTTTTGGACTTGGATTTGATGTGCTTTAGCTTTTCTGTGATAGCATGGCCAGGAGCCTAATCTTTTGCAGAGTGTGATAAGTGTATTTTCTTTTGTTATCCGTTCCATTTAAATTTTATTAGATATATGTTGTAAATCTGAGTTATCAAGTTTAAATATGCTGTTAGGCTTCAGTTGTTCTTTTGTCTGCTAGGGGAAATTACAGATTTCAGGTGTAAGTTTGTTCTAATTGCTCTGTCTTCACTCGTGCGAGCTAGGTCGTCGGTGAAAGATACCAGCTTTAACCAGCTGCCCTTGGATTTATAATTTTTTGCTAGATCTATTTCACTCTACCTTGTGCTCTTAGTTGAAAGTGATCTTAGACTGACTGGACACTTTCTTCTTTGATTTGTTCTATTGTGAAGCTAGTAGCATAGATAAAATTGGTGGGTTTAAGTTTTATAGTTTAATGTTTGATAAGCTTCTCTTTTCTGCCTTACCCTACCCTCTCTTTGCTTTCGGTGAATGATCCATTTTTATTTTCTTTATTTGCCTTTTATTTAAATCTGCTGACCCATGAGAGCTAGATCAAGAATTCAAGTTAAATCTGATTGTCAACAACTTTTGCAACTACTGAACAAGTTCAAGAACCCCCTGTAAGGTAACAGAGTAGTCCATATTGAAATCTATTCCCGAAGTGGAAAAGAGTGAATTGCCATTCGACCCAACTCTGTAACTCGCACCTTGGATAACCAACTAGATCCTAAAGATGAGTGGGATCCATCCCGTGGGTGTCTCCGGGGCTTCCTTGCTTCATCCTTCCCGGGGTGTGCATGAAAGCCGGACCAACAGGTTCCATGTAGGAGGGATTTGTAGATTTCCCTTGGCTACTACTAGTTTCTGAGTTATAGGGCAAAATGGTCTTGGCAAGAATTCTTACTACATTGATCAGGATATTTTCAGCATTAATAGCTACATTATAAACTTGGGGGAAGGTTTCAACTCCATATTTTTGCATTTATAGACCTAGCTCTGATCCCATGGTATGAATATAATACATATAAGCCAAAAAAATAGCTATTCTAGCAGTGGGGGGAATTGTCTTCCATGTTCTGCTAAATCTCAAATTGAAATCTGAGACAGTTTCTTGCTAGTTTTTTTCCATGGCTGTAAATTGATTCAGCAGAGAAAAGGGGTGAGTAGATTCATTAAACTCTTCTATGAATTTCTCAACCAATGATTTCCATGAAGTGATAGAATTATCTTCCAGAGTTCTAAACCAATGCAATATCTTTCCACGAAAGGATAGGACTAGAATTCTGACAATAATATTTTCTTCTTTTATGTTATGGATTGTTGCCAGATTCAAGATATCTTGGCAATGCTCATAGGTTTTCTTTCCAAATCCATCATATGTGGGGGTTTCCTTAGACACATCCTGGAGAATGGCATCCATTTGGGCTAATCTAAGGGGCCCAGTCGAATCCCAGTTGGGGAATTTTTGTAGTGGTTGATTGGGTGCCACATTGTGTGCCATATTTTTGGCTACAGGACTTCTCGGGGGAACTACTGGGTTTTCTTCTAGAAACTCTTCTCATTCAACAAAATATTTATTCAAACTTTTGATAACAGCAGCCTCTCTCATAGGTAACTCACAATGAAAGAAAGAATCAGGGTTTTTCCTTCTGAAATACCTGGTATACATGAAAGGGTATTGGTCTACAATACTTTTTCAGGATCTTCTGACCAGGGATTCACCAGGTGAAATTTCTTTTCTCCACTAATAATATTAATAAAATTCACCAAATCTTGATTTCTTCGGGTTGAGATAACAATAACTCTTTAGATGGGTTTCATGTTCCTTGTCAACTGGTCCAACCGGGTGTGCCAAAAACTATTGGGCACTGAATTGCACCAATTTTTCACTCGATATTGCAATTTTCTATCTTCCTATTTTCTATTTAGGCTTGCACCCGATAGTTGTAGCTCAGCACTCAACATTCGATTGACCAAAGTAGGGGTTTCTAATCCAACCTCTAGAGTAGGCTAGTTCCTTGTCAACTTAATAGGTTTTTGAAACAATTATGCTCATTTAGGGTTTGGAGTTTAGGGTAAGAAAATGTTAGGGTTAGAGAGATGTAGATAACAGTGGATGGATAGGTTAATAGCATTGCATCACCATAAAAAGCTCCCAAAAAACCATACTAAGGATATACATTTAGATCAACCTTTATCTCAAAATAGATCATTTTAGATATTAAAGCATAACAGAGAAAAGTTATAACAAGCAATTTCAATACCAAGGGAATGATAATCCAAATAACAAAATTCACCAGAACCCAAATTTCATAGAAATGTACTTGCTAATAACATAGAACAAACTCAAAGCAGATTTCAATTACTTTTAACAGCTAGTAATCCAAAAAAAGGTACAAACTAACCATCTAAGTATTCATAGAAATACAAAAATGAAATCCAAACCTCTAACATCAAGCATGAGAACATGAACTTGAGGTGAAGATCAATGTATTGCTCCTTTCATTCAGTTCTTCAAGAATATTTACAGTGGTATAGGCAAACACGCTAGAGTCGACCCTTCAAAACGAGGGTTCAACATCTACTTATAGTTTTTCATATTACAATAATTAAGAAACTATACACAAAATCTTGTTACAACATATTAGAAAAGAGTTTAGCTGGCATTAGCTCATTGGTTCATCCTCTAGGAGTTTCGTTGGAAGGGAGTCTGCCATGATAGCATGGGTTCTTTGCAACTTGTTGGTTGCTTAGTAGAACTGTAGTTCAGAACATTCCATATCATACATTTCCATTGATCCTTCTTGGGAATTGATTGCCATCGTCGATCTTTAACTGTCTCTGGTCTGATATTATTGGAAACCTTCGATGCTTCATCTTTCGGTCGACTATTATAGTTCTGATGCAAAAACCTCTTTTAAACAACCAAAACTTAGAAGACTAACCTCCACCATCGATCTTCTTCATCACACGGTTCAGATTCAATCTGGCACAAGCTAAATTCCATTCTACCTATGACATCGTCTTTCTTAGTAGTAGAATCTCTAATCTAGATCCAGAGTATCTAAACCTTGAATCTGCTCTGGGATTTTTATCTTCTACCTCATCATTATTCAGCCATTTCACTTTATCTTCATTCCAAAAATAAAATACTTGTTCATTCCCCGAATAGCCATTTCGCACTTTTCTGCCACTGACGTCATCATTTCCTTGAGACTTTTACAAATTTGAAGATAGCGCCAATCCAGAGTGGGAAACAAAAAGACTTTTCCAGAATCAGATATACACAAAGATGCTATTCTACACTTTTTTGCTACTAACATCATCATCTCTCAAGAGCTTTTACAGATTTAAGATTTTTTGTCATTTCGAACCCGGAATGCAGTTACCCAAAATTTCTTCAAACATTGCAAAATTGAATAACTATCGAGCAGACTCATATTATCAACCTGGTTTCAGAGCGGAATGACAGTCTTATGGCTTAGTCAAATTTATACAAAATTTTACTAAGTATGTGGCCATTTTGGGCCTACAGGAAGGTCCTAGAGGAGCTGACGTAGTGTTTCAGGACAACTGTTAGTGTGGCACAGCCACTGTTCCTTGGAAAAGCTAAAGATATCAAGGGCCAGTGGGTCAGGACATCATCATAGGGATGTGATCAAGGGCAGAGGTGACTCTACGGGTGCAAGCCCTACATGATATCTTGCTATATGTATTAATTCTTTTTGGGTGTAAGGTCTTAGTACCTACACGATTATAGCCTTCAAGTACGTACTATCTATATTGTATATATATGATATCATGTCTCCTTTGTGACTCACCATGTATTTTTATTATGGTTTTTATGTTTTTTGTATGGATGCATTTATGATGTATGTTTAAATTATGGATGTATAGATGCATAAATGTATGATATATAGATGTATACCTATATGATTGATGTATGACTAGACATTGTAGCCTAGATGCATAGATGTATGTCTAGATATATGTATGTATAGATGCGATATCTGATGTTAGATGGATGATTTAGATTTATTTAGTTTATTATGAATTTAATTCATGTTATGGATATGAAAAATATTAATGTGTATGATATGCATTAAATTTTATATGGATATTCTAATGCAAATTGTATATGTATGTTTTAATTGCTTAAAACATAATGAATGAATCTAATTGTGTTTGAAAAACTAATGGTAGATACTACAACATGTATAAAAATCATGAATTAATATGTTAACCTTATCACAAAATTTATACTTTTGGATGTAAATTTGTGAGATGAAATATGTGTGGGATGTGGCGGTTTTTCCTATGATCTTTAACAAACTAAAAGGTGTGCATAAAATAGCCAATGGCCATCTAAACATCATTGCTAATATTTATCCAGTATCTAACCTATCTTATGAGGACCTCTTAATAAGCAAAAGCTCATAAGAAAAACTACAAATGATATTGAGAGATTTAAATGCTATGAGGTAATTTTAAGGTTTTCCATGTGACTCAAACACCCTAGTTGATTGATGAAAAGTTGTATACTGGCTACACAAGACTCTCATAAGATAGAAATCTACTAGGAAGACCCATATAGTCAATATCCCTATGTGTGCATAGTGTTGTTCATTAAGATGATGCATAAGACTACCCCATTTCCAGGTGGGTTTCATGCAACCCCTTGCTATAATGAGGGTCATCCTATGGTCATATTTATCCTAAGTTTGGATGTAGTTGGGCTAGACTACTAGGCAATACAAGACACTAAAATCTAGCTCAACCATAAGTCAATATTGGTCTGTACAAAAGGTCGCTAATGTAATAAACATATTACCATGCATTATATTACCATGCATAAGGCTACTCCATTGCCAAGCGGGTTTCATTCAACTGATTGTTATAGTGGAGATTTCCCTATGGCTTTTGAATACTAAGCATTCGAGGGATTCAAGCTCGTTACCCCCTTCTTTTCTTTTGACTATTTGGGATACTTGCTCATTTTTAGTGGTGAAAACCAATTTTTTTTTGTTAGTGGTGAAAACCACTATTTTCTTTTTGGAAGATTTTCTTATTTTGTGTAAGAGCAAAAGGATTGCTTAGGTGGGGTGGAGCTTGTCCTTTTGTCAATTCTCAGCATCCTAGACCATGTGTATGATAGGATGAGCAAGGAAAACCATTCACTTAAGGTGGAAAGGATTACATTGTAATGTCATCCTTGTTTAAAACTTAGATATAAATGTGTGAAATTGTATTGAGAATTTGACATATGCAAGGTACTATCAAAGCAAGACATTACTTTCTAAAAGCCAAGATAGCTTTCTGCAAAATCTAAAAAGAAAAATAGGGATGGTTGAATGATTGGAACCCCTAGTAAACACCCTATAGCAACTTATTAGTTGTGTTGAAAAATATAGTTACTCACAAAAGGGAATGTTGATGGTATTGGTATATGTTATGTGGGGTTTTTCCCTGTGCTCTTTTATAAACTAAAAGTTGTGCGTAAAATAGTCAGTGGCCATCTAAACATCATTTTTGATATTCATCCGGTATCTAACCTATCTTACAAGAACCTTTTAATAAGAAAAATCTTATAAGGAAAACTACAAATGATGATAGTGGATAAAGTTGATTTAATATTCATGATTGGCATACAAACATGGTGTCATTCATGAGAATGTAAACACAACTTGTCCTAGTGTAAATGCAATGGATGAATATGCCTAATGCAACTAATCAATGAATGCAATGAAATGCATGATGAGATAATGCAAATATTTTTTTGAACCTTTGATATTTTGTATTGTTTTTATGTTTTTTATGTTTTCTGATTTGTTTGAAATTTTTTATAATTTTTGTGGTTTTTGTTATTTTGTGTGTTTTTTATTTTTGATTAATTTTTATTTTATTTTATTTTTTTGATGCATTATGTGTTATGCATGAAATACCCATAGATGGATAATGTTGATAGGTTCAGGTTCCTCAATACCCTTAAGATAAATGAGATGGTAAGTCCCTGACCCTATCTTCTACATGATGATAAAAGGGCCTAACCAGTTTACCATGAATTTGTCTTGCAAGTACAATGGTAAGTTGGAGTTTTGTTAATTTTATCTGAGCACAAGATCTCAAAATTTTAACTCCCTTAGGTGGAATTTCATGTTGTAAGCTCATTTAAGGTGATCTTGATAAACGTGAAGGTGCTCAAGAGAATTAACTCATTGTTCATCAAGAAGGGTCAATTGGTCAAGGTGAGCTTGTCGTGCGGTGTCATTATTGATGAACTCTTACAATGAGATATGCAATGAAGGGATTTCTAGATCTAGGGATATAATGGCCTCAACACCATAGACTAAAAAAAATGGTGTTGTCCCAATGGGTGTCTAAATGCTAGTGCGATAAGCCCATAATTCTAGAGGTAGTTGAAGATGCCAATATTTATGGTTTTTCTTAATGATTTTCTTAAGGATGGCAACTAGAGTTTTATTTGATACCTCATCTTGTTTGTTTGCTAGCAGATAATAGGGGGTAGAAAATTTGTATTGAATGTTGTATTTTTAAGTTAAAGCATGCACATATTTGTTCTTGAATGGTGTCCCATTATCCAAAATAACATATAATATTATAGAATATAAACTACACAATACAAGCTCTAGTCATAGTGATAAGAGGTATAGCTTCCACCCATTTAGTGAAGTACTCTATGGTCATTAAGATAAATGTGTGATGGCTTGAATATGAGGGTGAGATTTTCCCAATTAAATCAATACCCCATTGTGAGAAAGGCCATATTGATTGAATCGATTGTAAGGCCTGATAAGGTAAGTGTGAAAGATTAGCATGATGTTGAAATTTTATGCACTTACTAACGTAAGTGCAACAATCATTTTCCATAGTGGACCAATAATAACCCATTAATAAAATGCACTTAGCGATGGCCATGCTACTGAAAGGGCCACGACAAGTACCATTGTGAGCTTATGATATTGCCTAAGAATATTCTTGGGGATATAGACAATGAAGTAGAAGACCATCATAGCTTCGATGATAATGGATGTCTCCTAACAACACATATTTATTCATTTTTTGCTTGAATGTTCATTTTGTAGCATGCGATAATCCTAAAGGGATGCTACCAAGTTTTAGGAAATCATTCATCTGAGTGAGCTGTAGACAACAGTTCTAAGCAAGACAAATCCTAGAACTAGATGGAATAATGTTGTCCACCAATTTTGATTGTACATAGAAATTTTAGAATTTATATGTTGCATTTGATTTTGCAAAATCATCCAATGAAAAGGAAGGCTTGATTGTAAATGTACAGGACACTAGATGACAAAACTAGCCATCATTTGTTAATGGGATAACTAGTTTGTTAGATGTATAGTGAGACATCCATGGTTAGACATCTAGCTATTAGACATCCAAGATTAGTTAGCATCTAAAATATGTTAAGGCAAGATGGTTGGGGTAGTTGAGATTGAAGTAGTTGTTTTAACTACTTCACCTCCCTATTTATACTCCCTCTTCAAACATTGTAGATATCATCATGATCAACATTTTTCTACAAATGCCAATGCTCTTGTATAGAAGTTTTATTCTATGTATGGTGATGTTGTGAGTTTATGAGATTGCAGGTTGTATTGCACCGACTTATGAGTTGCAGGTTTCCATCTTGATAAGGCATTACAGGTTGATTGTTGCAGCAAGAACAAGATCAAGTGATGTGTATTACAAACACAAGAAGTAGATAAAGGAAATTGTAGACCTCTAGCCCTGACATCTGGGTAGTCATTAAATAGCTAGCCATCTAACCCAATTGCCTTGATTTCTAGTCTTGGCTAGTAGCCTTTCGAAACCAAGAAAAATATTAAACGTCTAATCCACATGTATAATGTTAGGTCTCTGTGACGTCAAGTCCCTTGTGATGTTTAGTTGTCTATGACATCAAGTCCCTTGTGACGTCTAGTTATCTATGATATCAAGTCCCTTGTGATATCTATTTGTCTATAACTTCAAGTTCCTTGTGACTTCTAGTTGCTTATGATGTCTACCCACTCTATGATGTCTAGCTAACCTGCATGATGTCACGACTGTGACATCTAGTCCTAGACATCTATTCATGACATCTAGACATTTTATCCTTTGATTTCCATAACCATTCTATAGGAGTATACATTGAATAATCTTGAGACTCGATTGTCCTGATTGTCATCACCCCTATCCTAGGAATTTACTCACCACTATCTACATTTGGTGCCATTACCTAATTAAACTTGGATTCTAGAGATACAAGTGATAGGAAGAATAGGTGAATGACTAATTATATGTTACAAAGAAATCAAATACTGGTACAAATAAGTACACAACTAGTAAAATTAAGAACACACGAGGCAACAACAGTCTCTTATCCGAATGTGGAGAGAGTTTGGAACTCTTAAGACAAAGAGAATCCAAGTATTGAAACATTGTTGGTGACTACAAAAAATGAAGAACAAGTAGCTGAGGAAGTGCCTATCATTGAAAACTGAATGGTAATAACAAAATCAATGGGAGAGGAATTTATAGAGGATACTGAAGGAGAGAACCTTGTATCAGGGCAACCATGTGAGGGTTCATGGGGAGGAAGACCAGAGCCATATTTGGTGTATTTGTGAAGGAGGTCATAGAGTAGAGATCAATTGGATTTGGGTAGAAGGCTATTTGGGTATAATTGTGCACCATCAACAATAGATAGATAACCTAATAAAACTCCATAACCACCTACACCAGGTATTCTGACCAAAATAACCAATACAATGGTAAATCTCGCTAATATAATGGTACAACAAAAGTGTCCACCTTTTTTAGGTGAAGGAAAGGAGGATCTGTCATGACATGTGGGAACTTGCATTACCATTTGGGAAGTAAATGGGATCACACAAGACACACAATTATTGCAACTATTCCCAGCCACATTGAGAGGCATGGTGATAGAATGGTACTTGAAGAGACAAAGTATGCAAGCATTTACTGAACGGGAAGACTTGAAGAATGCATTCATAGAAAAATTCCAACCACTCAGATATGACACCAATATCATCACAAAAATTTATTTCACCAAACAAAAACCAAACGAGGATGTTAGAAATTACAATAGAATATTGAAGCAGTTGACAAATAAAATGGATATGACATCGATTAATGATATGGTAAAGTGGTGGTTTTTGGATGGTCTACTACCAAAATTTAAAAATAAGATGAAGGTAGTACCATCCTCAACATATGTAGAAGCACTGGAAAAAGAAAAAAACTTTGAAAGTGAAGGTAAAAAAATGATCACAGGGATTGGAGGATATCTTAAGCATAACGAAGATTCAGACGGTGATGCAGATAATAAATCTCAAAGCACAATTCACACTTTTTAGATATAATTTTATAAGATTCTAAAGTGAAAGGAGAATGCTGCAAGGATCGAAAAGATATTTGGTGCTCATACTGCAAGGTAGAAGGACATTCAAATGTAAACTATCCAAAGAAGGCATACTGTAACATATGTGAGATAGTGAGACATCCTATACACGACTGTCCATTCAACCTGAAAAGCAAGAGGCATAAGAAATTAGCTATACAATAGGATGAGCAGCTAAAATATTTTGAGAAATGGACAAGGAGCCACTAGTGGAGGATATAGGAATAATCACCAAGGAGGAAGACAAGGAGGCCAGAGTCTACTACAGTATGACTCTAAGGGTCGAATGATTATTCAATGTCAAAATTATCAATAATGGGGCCATTTTGTGAAGAATCGTTCCAAAATCCAGAATGTAGGTAACAATAGTGGTAACAAAACTACCCAAATATGTTAATGGTGTGGTCTGGGAAACCACAAGGAAGCTAATTATTCAAAGAATGCAAGTACCAGTGGAACTCATAATATCAACCTCATTGGTATTGGAGAGGTGACAAAGGTACACAAAAAAGTCTTAGCTATAACAAGAGCATAGACCAAGTAAATGGAATAGTACCCAAATCCTACCAAGGATAAAGAACGATGGTAGGAAGCCCAAGAATTAATCAAAATAGAACTAGCAAAGGAAAATCAAGGTCAACTAATTCTAGAGAAAGTATTGAAAAGATCGAAGATCACCAAGAAGGCATCAGTAGAAGGCTTGATAATAGAGGTACTAAACACGAAGGTGGAAATGAAGGTGGCCAACCTATTTAGTATAGTACCTAAGTTATATGCTACGATCAAGGAAGCCATCAAGAGGAAGGATGAAACTCAACAAGTAGTAACCATCAAGCAAGGACATCGATCCTACAATCTTAATGATTGAATCTAGGAGGCCAACTATAGTCCAGATGGAGGTGTTGGACCATAGGCTGAATCAGGTGATTACGGATGGAGGATCAAGTGTGAATTTAATGTTAGAGAAGTCATAGTGAATTATTGGGTAACCCGCCTTACGATCTCTAAATTTCAAACTATATGGCATGGATCAATATGGAATTGAAACATTAGGTATCTTAATGACTCAGAAAGTACACATAGAAAAACATTATTTCATCATGGATTTTGTTGTCATTACTATGCAAAAACTCGTATATGATGCATTTTTAGGATGAGGATGGTTGAGAACTACAAAATTCAACCATAATTGGGAGAAGGAATGTCTATCTTTCAAACAAAAACAACACAAGTATATAATCAATCTGAAGAATCAAACAATGATTGAATATTAGCAACTTTAGATGATTCAAAATCCTCTTTATCTGATGGTGAAATAGGGTACGAACCAAATGAGGAAGGAGTTCTACACCTTGAATACTACACGGAGGATGAGTATGACCAAGACAAAGGTCTACTACATTGGCAGTTAGAGGACTATGAGACAATGTTTTTTCATAGATGCAAAAAATTAAATTCAAATGGGTGAGATACAAGAACCTGAAAAGGGAACTAGCAATAGAAGACAAACAACAGTAGAGAAGGACAAGGAAAGGGAGAAGTGGACATTTTCCAAGAATTTTGTAGAATTTATGATGGGGGAGGTAGTTGTTGAAGATAAACCAACCCACCCCATCGTTGCACTAAAAGTAGCAAATGAACCTGAGTCAATCAAATATGAAGATCCTAAAATGATTCAAGTAAAATTAGGAGAAAATGATGAGGAAAATATGACCAAATGTGGAGACGATTGGGATCCAATCCTGAAAGCAACAGCATTCAAAATTTTTTTTTACTATAAGGATGTGTTTGTATGGACATAAATACTTGAAGGGAGTTCCACCAAAAATGTACGTACATAAGATTCCTCTAATCGAAGGTGTGCACCCAGTGAGAATGCGACCTTACAAAATGAATCCCAAATACGCAGCATGGGTGAATGCCAAAATTAAGAAAATGTTGGATGCATGCATTATCTACAAGGTTATGACAAGTGAATGGGTGTCGTCGATTGTGATTACCCTAAAGAGATAAGTAGATAAAATCTGAATTTATGTGGATTTTAGAATTTTAAATGTCATAACCATAAAATATCCCTTCCCAATCCCTTTCACATACTCCATACTGGAAGAAGTAGTCGGGCATGAGATATATTCATTCTTGTATGGATTCTTAGGCTAAAATTAGATCAAAATTGTGAAGGAAGATAATTTGAAGACCACATTTATTGTTTAAAATGGGATATATACATATAACCACATGCCCTTTGGATTGTGTAATGCACCAACTACCTTCGAAAGGATTATTTAATACATTTTTGACAATATATCCACAAGAAACTTCAAAGCCTTTTTGGATGACTGGTCACCGTATGGTAGGACACAAGAATATTTTAAGGCCCTAAAAGAATGTATGGGGTTGTGAAGGAAAGCACAAATATCATTAAACCCAAATAAATATGTCCTATTGGTGACATACAAGAAGTTTTTGGGGCACATTGTGTGCCAAGAGGGTTTGAAACCCGACCCAAACAAAATTTGGGTAATATTGTTGATAGAGGAGCCGCATGATGTGAGTTCAATAAAAACATTTTTGGGAACAGTCGGGTATTACAGGATATTTATTAGAAACTATGCACTAACATCTCAACCATTAGACATGCTTACACGTAAGGGTGTTCCATTCAAATGGACAAAGGAGCACTATGGAGAATTTGAGGGATTGAAAGGACACTTGGTAAAAGCACTTATCCTAGTTTACCCAAACTGGGAGAAATAATTCCATGTGCATGTGGATGCCTCAAACTTTACCATTGGATGTGCATTGGCACAAGAAGGCCAATTTGGGCTAGATCATACCATATACTTTGCAAGTTGGCTATTATCTAGAGCCAAAAATAATTACAACACAACAAAGTGAGAAGCACTAGGAATGGCATATGTGATGTAGAAATATAGACACCATTTACTACCTAACCCATTTACTTTATATGTGTATCATCAGGATCTATTGTACTTAATCAACAAACCAATGATCTACAGATGAGTGAGTCGATGGCTCATCATCCTATAGAAATTTGTGTTTAGAGTGGTATTAAGACCAAGGAAGAAACATGCAATAGTGGAACAATTATCAAGGATTTGCTCTGGAGAACCTGTAGAGGGAGGAATACCAAACAAATTTCTTGATACCCAGTTGTTTATGATTAGTGCAATACCAAGATGGTATAAGCATATAGGGGAATACCTATCGACAGGAGAGCTACCAGAAGAGCTAATGATAGCTGAATAGAGGAAGTTTATTATAAAATCTGCACCCTTCACCTTGATTGTAGGACTGCTTTACAAGATGGGGGAGGACCACATTTTGCAATGATGCATAATGGAGGATGAAGTACAACAAACCTTGAAAGAGACACATGAGGGATTGGTAGGAGGACACATGGGACCAAATGCGATAGCCAATAAAGTACTATTGGTAGGTCTATGGTGGCCTACCCTCTTTCATGATTCAAAGAATTTTGTGATAGTATGTGATACATGTAAAATAACAGGAAAACCATTGAAAAGAGACTTCATGCCATTACATCCAGCCTAGCCTCAGGAACTCTTTGAGAGATGGAGACTGGATTTTGTAGGTCTTTTAAAAATAATTCGAAGGAGAAAATGTCGTTATATCATAGTTGCTATAAAGTACCTAACAAAATGGGTAGAAGCAAGGTCCTTACTGGACAACTCATTTTTTGTACAAAAAATTAATTACAAGGTTTAGGATACCTCTACAATTGATAAGTTATATAGGAGGCCATTTTGTGAATGTAATTATCTAGAACTTGATGGAAGAATTCAGGATTTTTCACTCCTTTTCAAGTTCGTATTATCCCAGATCAAACGGGTAGGCAAAGGCAACAAATAAAATATTGGTTTCAATCATGTACAAAACATGTGGAGTGGAAGGATTCGACTGGGAGGAATGGTTACCAACAATTTTATGGGTATACATAACCACTTTCAATCCCACCATAAACCACACACTCTTTCAACTGATGTACAGACAAGAGGTAGAAGTACCAGTTGAATTCCTTGTACCAATTTTAAGGATAGCAATCAACAATCATTTGAATGATGAGGAAAGCATGCAAGAGCAAATAATAGCATTGGTACAATTAGATGAAAATATGGTAATGGTACAATGGGCAATGAAGATCGCATAGAAAATAAGGAAATTCTGGCATGATAAACATCTCTAGAAAATGGATCTTAAAGTTGGTGAATTAGTTCTCAAATACAATGGTAAGAGATAACTCAAGCTAGGAAAATTAAAAACCCTATGGCTTGGACCCTTCCAGGTAGAAGAAATACTAGAAAATGGGGTAGTAAAACTAAGAAAACTAGATGGAACACTATACCTCAAGGTAATTAATGGTTTGAATTTGAAGGTATATAAGCCGCATGATCAGGTGAATATGGTCAACTTGGAATATATAGGAACTCCCAAAACAATAACAAAAGAAGGGGATCCATTTACACAACCTTCTGTAAATAATGATTAGGGTAGTTCTATTTGAGATGAGGATACTCATAACCTAGATTGGTTATTTGGGATTGAATAAGGACCAACAATTGAACAAAAAGGAGAACAACAGTCACATATTCAATTCTCAAATAATAGTGAGGAAGATCGACTCCAAGCCCATGACGGAGGTCGCTTTACAAGAAGTTTTGGAAGAAGAAGAAGAAGAAGATGATGAGGAGGAAGGAGTTAGACTTCTACAATGAATGAGACTAGAAACACAAAATTTTCAAGAAGAATATGAAACAATAAGACAATACAATAATCAGCTATGGGAAAAGGTGATTCAAGAGTTGAACACAACCATGCAACAAGTGAATGAAAGACATGAAGCACGTTAAGCAGAATGGACAAAATTAGAATAGGGTGAGCTAAGAGGAAGTACAAAAGGCAACTCTTTATAAAGTAGTTTATTTCCTTGGAGGAAGAACATGAAGATATTATAAGCTCAGTGGAAAATAGAAGAGGAAAAGTAATAACAACATGTGCACATTCTATGAGTTCTTTAGCCACATTAAAAACCATGCTTAATTTAGAAGAGTTCACAAGCTCGAAGTCAGTGAACCATCAAGATATGAGAGAATATCTAGAAAGACCCAGGATATGATAAGTATGAGAAAGCTTTACTACCAAACATCAGATAAGTAAGGAGGAAATGGCAGCCATTATATGGAAGGATATCGAGATGGTACTAAAAAAACCAAAGACAAGAAGTTGGTGGGAAGAATCAAGTAGTGACGAAAACCTACCCTAGATTCCTAATATACCATATACCAGTCCTAATCCAGATCATAGGAGACAGAGAGATGAAGATCACAATCGACAATAAAATGTCAGATTTATAGAAACTGCACACATAATCAAAGATGATGCCTCACTAAGTCCACAAGATGAGTACAATAAATAATTGAATGAGGACATGATGCCAAAAGTACCACCACCTTATGCATGGATAACACCGGAGCCATGAGACATCCAACTAAATGGGAAGAGGTAGCCAGGTATAAGATGGTTCCACTTAACTTACGACAACATAGAAGGGAAGTAAGAATATTGTAGTAGTGGGTTCAAGAAACCTCAGAATGGCCAATGAACACGGTAGGAGAAGGAAATGACTCTAGCACTGATTCAATATTTTTAGAAGAGTATCAAAAAACTCATTGTGCCATACAATGACACTTTTAGGAAAGTAGATGGATATAAATACTAATAAGGGCCGATAGGAGACTGAGGATCTTGCACCAACTAACACCTGCGTATTTACACCATCCACCAGAAACAAGAACACAACTAATAAATGAATCCCATAGTAGAGATAACTTAGGTACTATAAGAAGACCACCAAGAATTTTGAGAGCACTTAACCAAGGGAGGAGCATGGTTGACCTCCATCCCAGTAGCTCGAGAGGAAGAAATTACCCTCTAGCTACCAATAGGTTGACTGGTTCTCAATTTGGACCGTAAGGGCCATCTGAGAACTTAGTCCAAGCCATCCCATCACTACGTGCTCCTAAGAATAGACCAATAGTTCCATCTCAATAAGCTCGTAGGAACTGAAGATGTCATCAAGAACGATTAAGGGACAAACCAAATCTCAGGCAGTTGGGAGTTTGATAGCCCAACACTAGGTAGATTCAATTAGAAGGAGGTCGAGGATGTGGTAACCAGGTCTACAAAAGAGTAAATTTGGACAAAAATCCCAATATATAACAAAGGTATCAAGAGAGGGCAGTTGCATGTAATGATAGAGGCCAAGGAAGAGGTCCAAGAGTAAGATGACTCCACCAAAATAGAGGATATTGGAGATAGCAACATGCTAATCAAAATAAAATTGATTAACAGGTGCAAGAAGGGGAGAGGTTTCACTACTTGGATGATTGCATAATAATCCAACAAAATTATGGAAGTACAGAATGAATTCCATTGGTGTCCTCCCATCTAGGAAATGACATCACATGTCCAAATATGACCAGTAAACACCTAGAGGATGTAGTAGAACACCTGGATAAAAATAATGCTAACCCAGAAGAAGGGATAGAACAAACTCATCTAGCAACAAAAAGAAATCAGCAAGCCACTAATAATGTTAGGTGACAGTCCAGTACCCACCAGCCCCATAATTTGAAAATATGGCATTAACCAGAAGAAGCAAAAAAGCCAGATTAGCGTATTGTAAAAAGAAATATGAGAAGACATCAACAGTAGTCATACCTAAAAATTCCTCCAAGATGAAATAATCATCAAATACATTAGCCAACAGAGGAAATAAATAGTGCCAACGATGATGACTTCAATAGCTTTGGAGAAAATAGTCATCATCATTGAATTTGGATGTTATATGTATGGGAACTGTGTATTGGCTTGGTCATACGGTTCACCCGTCGACGTTGAGAGTAGACATCACATGCAATTTTAAAAAATAAATAAAAATAAAACAAAAAGAAGAAAAAGTAAAAAATAAAATAGAAAAGACAAAAATAAAAGAAAAAGACAAAAATAGAATAATATAAAATAGGAAAAATACAAAAAGCTAACTTAGACATCTAGAAAATTTGGTGTGGCATGCATGCAAGAAATTAGTTGCGATGTGGTGATTGCATAACGATTTTAGGGTTGGCATTGCAACTATAAAAGGAGGATATGCCATCCATTTGGCACATCACTTTCATGTGTAGGAAATAAGAGGAGAAAGGTGAAGCAGGATGCATAGTTATAGAACAGCAGTGGATAATGGTTTGATGTGCACCATTTTTTCTTAACAAGATAAGAGATGGATGCCATAAGTCGTCAATGACCTGGCTGTCATTTTATCCATGACTCAAGTTAAATTTTTTAGAGCAATTTCTAGGGTAGATCTTCAAATCGAAAGTGCACAGGCTAGGGTGCAAAGGGCGTATGAAGTGCAAAATATTTCAAGCATGTAGGTATCTAGAATTGACAGACGATGTCTAGATGGTAGAATTGACGTCTAGGGTAGTAGCAGACGTTAAGCAGATGTAGGAGACTTCTAGGGAAGTAGATGTCTAGATGGTGTAGAATACATCTAGGTAAGGATGAGAGTTGTCTAGGGTAGAAGATGCCCAAGTCAGAAGAGGGAAGACATCAGATCAGAAGTACAAGTTTTCTAAGCAAGAACAGACATCAAGCAAATGAGGAAGACGTCTAGAGATAGGAAATGTCTGGTAGAAATAGTAGATGGCTACAACAGAAGTGATTTCTAGTGTAGGGTTGATTTGACATATGAAAGGATTGGACGAGTGTAGAACTAGAAGGGAAATTGAAAAATATGGCACACCAAAAATCTAGAAAAAACTTCAATCTGAACGAAGCCCAAACTTGAATCAATGGTAGCTAAAATATTATGGCACCAACAAAAAGTTGAAATGTGGGGACAGATAAAATTCTAGAAGGAGGATGGGTTTGGAGCTAAAGAGAAGCAATAGAGGTGACTACCCATAAAATTAAGGAGATCCATCAAAGTGGTAAAATTCCCATACCACTGGAGGAAATCACTTGGTTGTGCCCAATAGGAGACTATTGTCGTCAATGGTGGGCAGAGGCACCAACCAACCACCCAGTATGGGTAAAGCTCAAATAGGCATAAGTGCACTTCATCTTATAGAATCCTAATATTAAGAAAGAGTTGTTCAAATAATATATGCTGCAAATGGTGGATACGTACAATGAAGGGAGGCACAACAATTTTGTATAAGTAGAGGATACAACACTAGTGGTTGATTTCTCTCTTGAAGTTTTTTAGCGTACATTCAAACTTCCATGAAATGGCACGATGTTGATGAATGAGAGAGTGGATTCAAAAAATACATCTGAATTAATCATGAGTGTTACCAACTAAAGAGAGAAGATATGGATGTTATGTTAAATGTTCATGGTGGAAGAGGAATAAAATAGGCACAACTGCAAAATTATAGACTGGAGGTAATTATGAATGTCATCATGGTGAGGTTGTTAGGAGAACAACATAGTACAAACTTACCCATATGGTTGATTCTATAGCTACAAGGGATAGCACAGGGTGTACAATATGATTGGGAAACACACTTGTCAATGCCTATACAAACTTTTCTGATGATGACTACAAAGAATTTTTTTATGGCTTTCCATGCCATTGGGTTGCTCTTGGATGCAACAGGAAGAGCAAGAGTCTCGATCCTATACTTTGATCCCCCCCAGACACCTACCAAATCTAGCACCATCTATATACATGTGGATGGATGCCCAACCAACAAATAATATCACACCAATGAAGAAGGCTTTAGTCAAGAAGATTTTACACAAACCACATCAGCAAAAGCTGGTGGTTATTCTAGAAGTGGAGGATAGTGTAGTGGCACAAGTTAGGGAGGAAAAATCACAAACGTAGAAGAACTTCCAATCTCCAAAAGAGCCCAAATGAAAGAAGAATAAAGGGTTATTTTATGAGCCATCCCCAGTATTCTCTCAAGAGGCACTATAAAAAATTCAGCTCTTCATGATTAGGCAACTGAAACTAGTTCGATTAAAAAATTTAGACCTAATGAGTACCTGGTAAAGGCTAAATTTATGGCAACCGAAGGTCACAAGAACTGACTGGGGTATCTTTTGTGAGGCCAACTTCACTAGTGGGTAATTTGAGTACATTTCCAATAGATGACATGTTTACCGCAGCAGCTAGGGAATCAGACACCATGGGTATTTTAGAAATAAGTAGTAACCCTGGGGTAGAGGAGGGCCTACCACCACCATTTATAGGACAATTGACACCTGAGGCAGAAAATCCTATTTTGGAGAAAATAATGGTGTTCAAAGAGATGGAGATCCCTACAAGTTAAGGGAAACAGCCCCCACAAATAATAGATTTGGAAAATATCGAGGAACAGGTTGGGTAGAATAGCTAGATTTTAGTATATTTTGGAGCAATAGACAGACCACCTATTCACCAAGTAGATAAAGGAAAATAAATTGCATATGAGGAAGAATAGACAAACACTTTGTCCAAGGATTTCCTTTTTCGAGTGCCCAATCTCATGGACCCTGTTGGATAAGATGGATGAGCAAGTAGTAGTATGCTTTAAAAATTTGGAAAATATCATGGATAGTTTTTTCTTGTAGTTCAATATTGCATGTATGGGTCAATGGAAAAAGTGGTAAGGTATGATAGAGGAGGAACTAGACCAATTGATTAAGTGGGCGACACAAGGTTTATGGCAGAAGAATATATTAAGCATTTATGCGAGATAGCCATGGTCACTACCCACTGCCCATTTGCAAACAATGGAAGGCATTGAGAAGTTGCTAGACAAGACACCAAGCCTCTATCTGGAGACATCACAGGTATATATCTGTGACCATAGTAATAACCCTCCTCAACATCCCATGGAACATAACACATAAGTGGAAGTGGTGCTAGAATTAATACCAATATACATGTAGTTAAATTTCTTTGCACACTTGTTGACCTAGTTAGGAGAAGGGATCAAGCATTTACATTCAACAAAACAGGCAGTGGATAAAGCCGTGGAGGACAAGGATCGCCTTCTAGAGCAAGGAATGCAACGAATGGATGTAGTTCAACAGGAAATGAAAGGACTGGAAAAAATAATACAAGAATTGTATACCAAACTGAAAGAAAAAGAGTAGGAATTTTCTTGGTTGGAAGATGAGGTCTCACAAGTGAAAAGTGCGAATGAACTATTGATCAAGTAGGAAAAATCATTTGCAGCTAACAAGAGCCAACAGGAGCGTGCTTAGACTTAGGAAAGAGAAAATTAGCAAAAATAATAGGTAGCCTTGAAAGAAGAACTACGACTAGAAAACAACAGTTGGCATAGAAAGCTACAACCACTCCATCAATATTAGAACAGTATTTGAAGGACATGTTTTGAATTAGGGAAACATAGTTGTTATCCAGCCTCAAGTAGACTGAAGATTGGGCCAACACCTTGGGAGTAGAATGGACCAAGTACTTCAACTATTCTAAGAGGCTCAAGGACGAACGAGACATCTTGCAAACATAACGCGAGGAGTACGAGAAGATATTCCAAGCTGCCAATCCATAAATTTCAACACCCACGATTGTTGGAACCTCTTCAATAGAATGGAGAAAGTCACTGAGGACATCAACTTCTTTGAAGGGGAGGATAGATGTAGACAACATTTCTAAGCAATATAAATCCTAGAACTGGCTGGATTAATGTTGTCCACCAATTTTGATTTTACATAGAAATTTTGGAATGTATATGTTACATTTGATTTTGTAAAATAAACCAATGAAAATGAAGGCTTGATTGTAAACATACAGGACACTAGATGATAAAACTAGTCATCATTTTCTAATAGGTTAAATAGTGTTTTAGACGTCTAGTTAGACGTCCATGGTTAGACGTCTAGCTATTAGACATCCAGAATTAGTTAGCATCTAAGATATGTTAAGTCAAGATGGTTGGGTAGTTCAGAGTGAAGTAGTTGTAGTAACTACTTCACCTCCCTATTTATACCTCCCTCTTCAAATTTTGTAGATATCATAATGATCAACATTTTGCTACGAATACCAATGCTCTTGTACAAAATTTCTATTTTTTGTATGGTGATGTTATGATTTTATGAGATTACAAGTTGTATTACATTAACTTGTGAGTTACAGGTTTACATATTGATAAGGCATTGTAGGTTTATTGTTACAGCAAGGATGAGATTGAGTGATGTTTATTGCAAGCACAAGGAGTGGATAAAGAAAATTATAGACGTTTAGACTTGACATCTGGGTAGTCGTCAAATAGCTAGCCATCTAAACCAACTACCTTGATGTCTAGTCCTGGTCAGTAGTCGTTTGAAACCAAGTAATACATTAGACGTCTAACCCACCTGTTTGATATCATGCCTCTGTGATGTCAAGTCCCTTGTGACGTCTAGTTGTCTATGATGTCAAGTCCCTTGTGATATCTAGTTGTCTGTGACATCTAGTTGTCTGTGATGTCAAGTCCCTTGTGACATCTAGTTGCTTATGATGTCTACCCACCCTATGATGTCTAGTTGACCTACGTGACATCAAGCCTCTGTGATGTCTAGTCCTAGACATTTATTCACGACATCTAGATATTTGATCCTTTTATGTCAATAACCAGTCTATGGGAGTATACATTGTATAATCTTTAGACTTGACTATCCTTATTGTCATCACCCCTATCCTGGGAATGTATTCACCACTATCTACATGATCCAATATTGATAATATTGGGTCTCGACTTAATGAAGAGCTTTTTCTCATTGTAATTCATCATGCACAAATACATATTGGAAAACAACCATAATATGAACAGTTATACCATTATCATAAGGACCCTATGGGACTAAGGACCCCCAAGATACTTGTTTCATAAATTCATGTACATGAGATAACCAATCTTGATTTGGTTCAATCTAGATTATGTGGACAACTTCTTCATCGTTTGAAGCTTCACAAAAAATCGTTGATTACAAAATAATTTTGACCTAGATGGTTGTAATATCATCATAGGGGTTCTACAAAATTAAATACCCCAAAGATTCCATAGTATCTAAAAAATGATAGATGATCGAGGGACTGCCTTGATGTTGTACCATTCCAATTTGACCAATAGCTTATCCACAAGATCCTTGTATGATTTCAAGATTGGGCATCAACATTAATAAATTTCTTTTACTTGGTTGATTATGAGTAAGGAGTCACCAAAGATATTAAGCTTCTTAATCTTCATGATGATAGTTATTTGGAGATACAAAAGGAGATCCTCTTATTCAGTGTTGTTATTAGGGCATTGGAAGTTGATTTTAAAGGACAAGGGTATAGGCACCCCTTGTGGTGTGAAAAAAAACACTCCTGCACCACCCCCTTTATCGTATTTAGAACCATCAAAGAAAAAAGTCATGTTAGATTTATTTTTAGGTTCTTTGGATTCTAGCGAGTAGGATAATGCAAATACTACATCATCGAGCAACTCGATGATGCGAGGCTTATCATCCTGGAGAGGAGCCTCTGCTAGCTGATCTACAATAACTTGGTCTTTCATATATTTTTGACTTATAAACTCAATATCGAATTCAATTAGTAGGATAATCCATTTTTTAGTATGACTATAATGGTACGTGCAACTCATCATGTACCACAAAGTATTTTCTTTCGAAATGACATACGTTGTATGATTCAACATGTAATTTTGAAGCTTCTTAGTGGTGAATACCACTGCTAGGAAAATATTCTCAACGTATGGGCATTTGAGCTCATAGTTCACTAAGGTGTGACTAATATAATATATAACATTTTCCTTATTTACTTCATTCTTTTGGACCAACATGGCCCCTAAGGCAAAGTCAATGACTGAAATGTATAACAAGAACGACACACCTGGTCTAGGTGGGGCTAAAACTGGTGGTGATGTCAGGTACTACTTTATCTCATCAAAGGCATTTTGGCACTCCTCATCCCAGTGGAATGGGATCTCTTCTTGTATAAATTGATTCATGGTTCAACATTTATTCGATATTTGTGCTATGAAGCGTCAGATAGATGCTAAGTTTCCTTATAAGTTGCAAAGTTGCTTAACGTTGGTGGGAGAGATCATGTCAAGTATTGCTTTGACCTTCATGGGATCAACTTTGATCCCTCATTTGGAGACTATATAGCCTAAAACATTTCTAGATGTGATTTCAAAGATACACTTTTTGGGATTAAGTATGATGTTATGCTCAAGGTGATCAAAAACCTTCCTTATAACATCAGCATGCTTGTGATGCAATAGGGATTTGGATATCAAATCATCTATGTAATACTCAAGAATTTTAGCATGTAGTCATGGAATATGTATGTAATGGCCCACTAATATATGGCAGCAATATTTTTAAGGCCAAATGGCATTACATTGTAGCATAAATTTCCCCAAGGGGTGGTAAATGTTGTCTTTAGTTATTCTTTGCATTTGACCTAGATTTGATTATAGTCTAAAAAGTCATCCATGAGGTACAACATATCATGACCTGTGGTGGCTTCAACTAGCACATCGATGCTAGGAAGGGGGAATTCATCCTTGGGAGTCACTTTTTTGAGATCACAAAAGTTTGTACATATGTGAATCCTCCCATCTAGTTTTTCTACGGGTACCATGTTGGACACCCATGAAGGATAGTTAATCAACTAGATGAAATCTGAATCCAACAATTTTTGTAATTCATATTTTACCATCAAGGCAATTTTTGGATGCATCTTACAAATTTTTTGCTTGATCAACTTACAAAGTGTAATGTTGTGCATGACCAAATTTGGATCAAGACCCAACATGTCTTTGTATGACCAAGAAAAAATCTCTTTTTCTATCAACATGTATAAATAGCTCACTCTTCTAGGGATAAACTTTATCCCAATTTCACATTTTTGGGAGCCTCAATATCATTGCAAATATTAACATCAATGGTTTCTTCTATTGATATGTGATATCCCTAAAGCTGGTGAGGCATAGGGATTAAGTGGATGTCATCAACTAGTTTTGGAGGATCGATTATATCTAGTTCAACCTCAACTTGACTAACATCTTCGGATGATCCTTGAGAGAAGTGAAATGGTTGCAACATTTACTCATAAGGGAAGAACTCTTCTAGTGAAGGTGGTGATGCGACGTGATCAAAATTAATGGCCTTGTGATTGAGGTGCAAAGGTTTTAAGGGGTCATTGGTATTATGGAGTGGAGCGATCAAATCAATGGAGACCATATGGATGGATGGATAGTCTCTATTTTTGGATGGAAGGGATGTATCAATGATGTGAGGTCCTAAGTATATCAGATGTGGCTCAAGTAGAAATATAATAAATGAATTGAGCCTATGAAGATCCAGAATGATGGGGTCTTCTAGGGGCATAAAGTCTCTCCAAGTAGGCTGGTGTAGAGGAAAAGCCCTATGATAGAGTTCATCAATTTTTATAGGGTTGAATTCTATTTGATGTTATTTTTTCGAAGGTGGTGAGGATCGAGGTATGCAAGTTCTGTCTCATCCTCATATTCTTTTGAGGCCTCCCTAATGAAGTCAAGAAGTGGTCGATTATTGCGAGGATCAAGAAAGGCTAATTCTATCTCATCTTTATACTCCTTTGATGTCTCATTGAGATAATCAAAAGACTCAATAAAATAAGCTATAACGTGGAGATGAACTCGTAGCAGATGAAAATAGTGGAGATCGGTGTAATAATTCTCATCAATTTCTTCCCCAAATCCTATGGTTAGGTGCTATAGGGAGTCTACAAGGACCTCATTTGGCATGTGCACTAAATACCCTAAGCTAAATTTATCTATTGGAAGTTGAAATTGTGATTGATAGGGTGTCCGAAGATCTTTTTCATATCATCCTAAACCATTTTTGTGCCAATGGAAATAGTAAAAGTATTTCAAGACAAACTTTAAATTTGACATATAATAGATGTTTCTTGAGAAGGGTTCATTGTCATGTTCTATCATAGGAAACTTGTCTATAGATTCATCGAATCCCCTGTAAAAAAAATCATTTGATTCATGGGGATCCCCAAGGGTACAATGTTATCAATAGGTAACAATGGCATACGAGTTCTACCAATATCCTAAATGGTCTCGATGAGGGGTGTGAAGGTTATTTTTTGTACCAAGTACTCACCGAGACTAGGGTTGGTCAAGTGGATTGTGACTTGAGGTGGTGGTAATGAAGAAATGATGTGAGGTAGTTCATCCATCATAGCCAATGATCTTCTTTCGATGTAGGGATTGTAATTTCTACTACGAAGATCGTGGGAATGACCAATGGGATTTTTTATCCATTTGCACGTTCAACTTCTTATCGATCAGGAGATATACTGATAAAGAAGGGATGTCAGAAGAGGCCACTAGTGATGGGTGATATGGAGGCATCAATGTATATGGATCGATGGATGGGGGTACCTATGTGGATGGTTCAGTGGGTGGTGATGATAGTTTTGATGGTGGCTCTAGATGCTTAATAGGCTCATTAGGTTGTATGCCCAGATGCGTAGATGGTAAGATAAACTCTCATGGATTACTAACTAGATTAACATATTTGAAAGGCTCATAATATGAGGGGATGCCATGAACTTGCCCTTTGTGGATGTATTTGATGCACTGGTGGAGTATAGAAGGGATGCATTTAATATCCCTAATCCAAGGTCAACATAGCAATATATTGTATTGCATCACACCTTCTAAGATATGGTATAATATAGAAATTATCTTTAGTCTAACTTGGATGGGAAGGACTATCATGCCAAATATAGAGCAAAGAGCATCCTTAAATGCACAAAGAGTGAATGTGGATGCCACAATATGTGATATTATAATAATAATATGTTCTAGTGCAGTTGTGGTAATGATGTTTATTGAGGAACTCGTGTCAATCAACACTCGCCTGTAAGGAATCCTATTGATGTACGCAATGATGTGCAACATAGGATCGGCTATGTTGGTAGGTATAGGTTTGATCTTATGATCTTGAAATGTTATAATGGGATCCTTACATGTTTTAATATGCTCCATAAAATTAGTAAAAGCATTAGGTTCTCGAGGCTATAATTCAATCGATCTCAAGATTTCCAAGAGAGCTTCTCTATATCTAGGTGATTGTTGTATTAGCTTTTATATGGACATATTGGCTGATGTTGTACACAGAATTTGGATAAGCCTACTTCTAATCATCACCATCGGTTGTTGTGGTGGACCTTGGTCTGGAGTTCAAGGTGGTAAGGGATGTGATGTAGGAGTGTTAATGAGAACTGTGGGTGGTACCACTTGGTCATACCTTCGATTCCTCATCACAATACTGACCATACCTATAAATCCTTGATTTTGTGGATTTGTATGGACCTTGTTCACTTGTTTGATTTGATTCTCCTTAACTTCATGTGTGGTTAGGGTATCTTTGAAAATACCCATTTTTTGATTGTCAAGGATAAGAGGATTATCGATTTGTAATTAGTTTTTATCAAGCATGTCTTGTACCACATTTTTGAATGCATAACAAGTTTTAATACCATGACCATGTTGCTAATGATATAGGCAGTATAGTTATTCTTTGTACCCTTTCAGTTTCAAATTATTAGGATCAAGGGGGTGAAACTTAGGTAGAGTAATAATTTTTTCCTCGCTTAATGACTTGAAGAGTGATGCCAAAGATTCAGACAATGGCATATAAGTTGGAGGTATGTGACGTGGTTGGTCTTGTGCCTAATTTCATTGAGGCTTGTTATGGTATTGCATGGGAGGAGGTTAAGCCTGATAATTAGCTTATTTGGGTACTACCTACTTTTCAAGCTTAGGAACATTCTAGACAACCTGATTGACCATAGGTGATCTTTGTTGTGTTTGATTTCTTCTAGGGTTTTTGTTCTACTCCTTTCAAATTTTAATAACCCCCTCTTAAAATTTTATGTTCTTGATGACTTTGGTTTGTGCCAAAGCCTCCTCAAATTTTTGATGTTTTTGTAGCTTTAAAAGTAGAAAAATATGATTCGAGCAACTTTTAGTAAAAATTCAAGATAATTTTGTTACAGGTAGAGTGAAAGGTAATTTTGACTGGTTCATCATCGAATTGTTTAAGATTAGCTAAGTCACTAAAATTGACCTTATTCTTGATGCTATTTGAAAATCATTCTAAAAATATATTTATGAGTTGTTCAAAGTTGTATATGCTATGCCTAGGTAAATGGTTGAACCACTCTAAGGTTGGGCCAAAGAGTGTTATCAGGAAATTTCTTAATAACAAGGCATCATCATCTTGCAACTTAAAAAAAGGTTCATGACGTTAGTTACATGCTCCTGTGCATCCTCATCCCCTTTGAATTTATTCAACCTAGTAATTTGGTTGGTTGCACAATTGATGCAATATAGGTTTATGGTAACCCGCACCATGTTTCTCCAATAATTTAATGCACTCTGTGATCACCTTATAAGTCTGAGATGATATTTATCTCTTCTTCCTGGAGTTGTCTTCAAGAAGGATGAGATAAGAGGTTTCTATTAGGATGATATATTGGAACGTAATCATCATCCACATCTCCATAGAGTGACTTAGGATACCCTTGGTCCTGATAATTTGGTTCTAGGTCTTCATAAGCCTTGTGGACTGCTTGGCGATCTAGTAGTTGATGTAGTTGCAACCTATGATGATGGGTGGACATGTGAGGAGAGTGATTTTCTATTGGCCTAGGAGGTAATTCATGATGTTGCACAATGTGCCTTTGATTAGTTTATTGCCTATAAGTACTAGGTGTAGGGACTTCTTCATAAGCTACCCTATGCAATTTCTCCTCATGCAATATTTTCTCATACAACTTTTGGTGATGCACTCTCTATTGTTCTGTGTGATCTTTTTCTAGGTTCTCTTGATCCTATTCTATATGCTCTTGATCTTTTTGCAATCTATCCAATCATAACTGGTGTAGTTGCTCTCGTTGACTCATTTTTGGCCTAGGTATTTATTTGATCAATAGTGTAGGTTTATCGAGCTCTTATGTTAACATAAGGGGACTTGGATCATTATATGGATGCAATAAGAGTAACAAACCATTTTACTCGATTGAGGGAAGTCATATTAACATTATGTTTTAATATAGGTGTGATTTTTCATGCTAATATAGAGCAGGAGTATGACGTGATCGCATGAAAAACTCTCCATGAGTGGGAATAGGATGAACTAGGTCTTAGTCTTCCTCATCCCCTAAATGAGTGTGGATGGAAGAAACCACTCTATTAGTAGCATACAATCCATACTTATCTAAGTGAGTGAACTTCCTACTTATCCAAGGATGATTAAGTAGGGTAGCTTACCCATCCAAGCTAGGTAAAGGCATGTCATTTGGCTCATGCTCATATGGGTGTATGGATCAAGTGGGGATATGAATTTTTGCTACTCCCCTACTATGATCCTCAATGGATGGATTTTTTCTATCGGTAGCATGGGATCGGTGTTGGCTGATAAGATCATATGCTTCTTCATGTGGAGGACCCATAGGTGTTCCTTGGGTGTGGGTACCCTAATGGTTGGATCCTCTATGTGTGGATTTAGCCTCATGATGGTTACTAGGACGTAATTCAAGAATGAGTAAGTCCTAAGGACTATATCAGATATGTCCTATATGTCCTTGTAAATTTTTTGTATCACCGGCTCAGGACTGAGCTCGAATGTGGGTAGTTACCATGATATTTATGTAAACAAAAAATGAACACCAATACAAATATAAGGTACAAAAGCATAATGAACACCACAAAATGCACAAAATGAATAATCTTATTATTAATATGGGTAGATCTCTGATTTGTATAATGAATGTATCCCAATATGGGGGTTACAAATGCTTTTGATACATATATTACAAATAATAGGGTTTTGAAACCCTAGTTCAATGAATAATTGGTGTCTTTTGGCTCATCCTTGATCCAAACAAGAGTGCAGGTGGGCTTGTGTATCCCTACGGGACCACCCTAGCTGCAACAACTTCTAAAAAGATGGTTCCTACACCTGCAAATAGAAAATAACATAAAAGTTGTTAAAAGCACCTACGAGGGCTCCACTATGTGAGACCCTCTGAAAGATAAAATTTATAAACCCTAGATGTTGTAGTATGGAACTATAAACATAAATGCAATAATGTAAATAAATGATGCAATGAATATTTTACCTTATCAATGCTAATCTTTGCTCCTATTTCTATTTTTGATGGTTGCATGAATTCCTAAAATCATTTGAGGTCTTACAAACTACAAATATGCTATGGAAAATACCCATAAGCATTCGGTGATTGCTATGAACACCCAGCAATATTCCAGAAAAGCTCAGCAGCATTCTACAAACTTTGGGAGGCATTCAGGTGTGGATGAGGATGAAGCAAAACCAGATCTGGTTCACAAGGGTTTAGCAGTGGTGAAAGCAGGTTATGCGATGGCAACGGTGAAGGACAAATATGATAGAAAAATGGCTAGGGAAAATGTTCAAATTCAAGATCTATGGAATTTTTTTGGACCTTTATTGATCAAAATGAATCGCTTTTTATAATTTGCCCTTGAATATGTTAGGGTTTCGATGACATAAAATGGGAGGTCTAGATTAAAACATGAGGAAGGGTGGATATTAACCTTGGGTAAGTGACATGGATTGAGATACATGAATGGCTAATATTAAAACATGGTGGATGGCTAAGATTTATTTATATAAACATATATATATTTATTTATTTATTTATTTATTTATTTATTTATTTATTTATTTATTTATTAAATATATAAATATAAATATAAAATATTATTATTTATGTATATATTAAATAAACTCGTATATATATAATGGATGGCTATGATTGGAGGATACATATGGATGACAAGTGGCTATATTTTGGTGTCTACATATGTCCCTTTTTGTATTGCATTGCGTAAAACACAATGCGATGCAAAAATACGAAACAACTTTTTTGGCATGATGAAGCAACTTTATTTTCTTGGAATGCAAAGATGATTTTGAAGACAAATAATTTGTATGTGTATCTTATCCCCTCAATTGGTGAATGAGTGAAAAGGGAGTCTCAGGAGCCAACTGATATTTTTGTGGGTGAAAATGCAGTTGAATGGTGCAAGTGCAAATGTATGATGTAAATGTGGATGATATGAATGATGTAAATGCAAATGATATGAATGATGTAAATTGATGTCATTTTTGCCCCAACGGATTAAAGGGATTTTTGCCAAGTGTAGATGCCATGATCATTTAATATGTATCACCATGTGGGAAATCAAAATCAATTTTGGTTGCCCCAAGTTTGGGATGATTTCATGTTGTTGAAGAAAGTGCCTTTTGGCATCATTGAAATGCAAAGTGATGAAAATGTAGAATATTAGAAACCAATCATCCTAGGATCGGGTTATTGCTAGGAGGCCCCTCCTAGTGACTATGTGCAATTCTTGAATGTTAAAGGGAATTATGTAGTATGAATTATCCATGTTTCAAGCCCCATGGACAAGGCCATCAATGACAGCTTTTGAGCAAATTAATTTAAGCATAGTCGCACTCAAAAAAAAATGAGGGACCAAAAAATATTTTGTTTTTGAACAAGGAGATATTGGATGATGAAAATGGCCAAGCATCCTTATGGTGATCTATCCATATTAACACATTGCATGGATAACTAATCGTTGCAATCAACAAGGAGATAGAATAGAACACTAGATACGAGGTTCACTTGAAATTATATGTGAAATTGTAAAATGTTTGATAAAAATACAATTTTTGGGGGATTTGATGATGTTGAAATGAATATGTGATGATGAAAAATGCATTTATGAATGAATTTCATAAGTTTGTGAAATTTTACATTGGTTTTGGAGCATTTTTAGAGCAAATTTTGGATAATTTTACAACTTTTGGTCGTAAACAAAAGTTCACCCAAATCAATCCATGTTATCACAAAAATGAATGAAATGATGAAATGGATGAAAATATTGATGAATGTGGTTGCTTTGTGAAAATTCAAACCATTTTGGTGCATTTGAAGCTTGTAAGAATATTTTACGACTTTTGATCACAAGCAAAAAATACTTATCCAAATAAATTTTTGGTTTCACAAAACATGATATTATGATGAAATAAATGTATGGATGCAATGTAGAGTGATTCTATAGAGATAAGCTACATATTATTGGTATTTTTTTCTTTTTGTAAATTTTGAAGCCAAATGCTAGTGATCATTTCAATATGCTTGTGAAATCCCATGGGTGTTTCAGCACGTCAAAAACAAGTATAAATAGTCTATAGAGGTGAAATCAGATTCATTATTGTGTTCACAAGTTTTGAAAACTATGTCTAAAGGAGGGTGAGTGAGTGAAGGAGTGAGGTGGAGTGGAGGTGATGGCGATGGAGGATGAAAATGTGGTAGCAGGAGTGGAGGTGGCTGAGGAATGTGCCCTTGGAACTTCTTGTTTGGACTTGTGCAAATTTTTTTGAAGTATGCAATGAATGTGGCCTTAATGTGTTTGCACTATGCATGTTTTGTGCTATAGTTAGAAATCTTGAAGGCTCAACATTGGTTCTTGTCTCTCATATCAAGAGTGAGAAAGGCACTACGAAAGGAGCAGTGGGATTGGTTGGAGGCTGTGGGGCTAGCTGGAGTCGCTCATATTGATGTGGTGAGGGATGATGAGGGGTATCTCTCTACCTTGGTAGATATATGGGATCTAGATAGGGGTACCTTTTAGCTCCCTATTCTAGAGGTGATAGTGACACTCGAGTATGTCTACCACATCCTTCGAGTGTTGGTGGAGGGGTTACATGTTGAGGTTGGACATGATAAGTGGTATGAGATGAGTCAGATCTTTAGATATCGATGGTGGAATGTAAGTATGAGAGGTGGATTGATGCAGGAGCATCCTATGGTAGCAAAGCAATCTTGCATCAACAAAAAAAATTTAAGTGTTGCCTTGATGTCGCGATATCGCGATAGAGAAAAGTGTCGCGATATCACAACATGTCGCATTTTCACGACTCAGGAAGGAGAGAGAAGGCACAGAGCAAAAATGTCGTGATTTCATGACATGTTATGAAATTACGACCGAAAGAAGATAGGAAAGGTGTGGAGTAAAAATGTCGCGATTTCGCGACATGTCACGAAATCGCGATCGAAAGAAGACAGGAAAGGCTAGAGAAGAAAATGTCACGATTTCACATGTTGTGAAATCACGACCGAAGGAGTAGAAAGAAAGCAAGGAAGAAAATTGTCACGATATCATGACATGTCACGATTTCGTGACTCGAGAGGCGAGGAGGAGGCAGAAAGGAAAAATGTCGCGATATCGCGACATGTCACGATTTTGCGACCAAAAAGGAGAAATAAGAGCCGAAAGGGAAATATGTCGCGATATCGCAACATGTCACATTATCATGACCAAAGGACGAGAGAAAGTGCAAAGGAGGAAAGATGTCACGATATCACAACATGTTGCATTATCGCAACCAAAGGACGAGAGAAAGTGCAAAGGAGGAAAGATGTCGTGAAATCATGACATGTCGCATTATCGTGACCAAAGGACGAGAGAACGCGCAAAGGAGGAAAGATATCACGATATCATGACATGTCGCATTATCGTGACCAAAGGATGGGAGAAAGCGCAAAGGAGGAAATATGTCACGATATCGCGACATGTCGCATTTTCGCGACCAAAGGACGAGAGAAGGCGCAAAGGAGAAAAGGTGTCACGATATCATGACATGTCACATTTTTGTGACCCAAGGACGAGAGAAGGTGCAAGGGAGAAAAAGTGTCACGATATCGCGACATGTCACATTTTCATGACCAAAGGACGAAAGAAGGCCCAAAGGAGGAGAAGTGTCGTGATATCGCGACATGTCACATTTTCATGACCAAAGGACAAGAGAAGGCGCAAGGGAGGAGAAGTTTTGCGATATCGTGACATGTCGCATTTTTGCGACCAAAAGGCAAGAGACGGTGCAAGGAGAAAAAGTGTCGCGATATCACGATAGGTCGCATTTTTGTGACCAAAAGACGAGAGGAGGTGCAGGAGAGAAAAAGTGTCGCGATATCACGACATGGCGCATTTTTGCGACTCGAAGAGGGCTGGAAGGCAAAGAAGCCAAAAGTGTCGCGATATCGCGACATATCACATTTTTGCGACTCGAAGATGGCAGGAAGACAGAGAAGCCAAAAGTGTCGCGATATCATGACATGTCGCATTTTTGTGACTCAAAGAGGGCAGGAAGGCAGAGAAGCCAAAAGTGTCGCGATATCACGACATGTCACATTTTTGTGACCAAATAAAAGAAAAGAAAGGGCAAGAAGTTACAGGGGTCGTTACCAAGGAAATTACCGAGTGATGGTATACCAAACATCATCATTGGTTGATAGGCGGATAGAGTCTACAGTCGCAGCACTGAATAGCACGTGGCACTGAGGTGCAGTGAAAGTAGACGAAGATCAAGAGTCAAAAAGAGAGGCATTTCAAAATCCAAGACAATGAATAGGCACGGGAAATGAAATGAAGGGTCAAAAAAGGGAAACAGAGAGTCACGCCAAATATTTTTAAAAGGGGAAGCGAAGGCATGCACAAGGGTTGAAAAACTGTCAAGACAGTGTTGTAGACGTGAAGGCAAGAGGGCCATTCTGGACCTGTTTAGGCTGTTTTTCTTCCAGAATTGGAAATGTTGTAATGTAATAGAGAATTCTTCCTGGGTGGAATGTAATGTAATAGAAAATTCTTCCTGGGTGAAAGATGCTAAAATAGAAACAAAAAAAATTAAACTACCTTTCGAGATAAAGGGGTTTATTTGGCAGACGGCTACCATTGTTGTAAATTTTTCCAAGTTTAATGCATGAGAGTTTGAGAGTTTGGGGTGAGTGATTTTTTGTCCCCCATCAAGTGGTATCAAAGCGGGAGTTCTAGATTGTGTGAGCAGATCATCGAAAGTGAGGCAGTTTGCACCAGGATCTGTGGAAGGGTTGTGAGAAGAGAGTGAGGAAGAATACCTCCACGAAGAAACCATGGTGGTGGAAGAAACGTGGTACCTAAAGAAGATTTTAGAGATTTGCAAAGGCAAGTGCAAGCCCTACAAGAGGAGTTGTGAAGAGGGGTTGAACCAAGGAGAGAAGACCGTAGTGAAGATGAAGCTTGGGAGGTTAATGATCCATCGATTGAAGAGGAAGCAACGGATCCTGTAGAAGCCAGATTAATTAAGGCCATATCTTGGATCGAGAAGAAGACAAAGTTTGATGTCTCCACGTATTCTATGAATCTCAATCCAGAGGAGTTGATTGATTGGATCAATGATATGGAGGAATATTTTGAGTATGAGGAGGTTGTAGATCCAGATCGGATCAAGTTTTCAAAAACAAAGTTGAAAGGCCATGCTTGCATATGGTGGAAAGAAGTGCAACTAGAAATAAATAGAGAAGGAAAGGAAAATATAACCAGATGGGATCGAATGGTAGAGAAGTTGAAGAGAGTTTATTCTTGTAGATTACGAATTGGACCTATTGAGACAAATGCAAAGTTTGAGACAGTCAAACAAATCTATCAATGGAGGATAAGATGAAGATCAGAAGGAGACTAGTGAAACAAGTAATGACCAGGATTAGAAGGGAGATAATAATTACAGATCCCATGATCAGAACAATTACCAAAGAGGAAGAGGTAGATATGGAAGAGGAGGATTTCGTGGAACCTGTTTCCATTGTGGAGAAGAGGGATATCGGGCATATGAGTATCCCCAACACCAAGAGAGGACAAATAGGAGACCTGAGGATCATGCTAGAGTTACTATAGCAGATGAAGGTGCTGAATCAGAACATTCTAAGGAGGTAGAGAGAGGAGTTATGGTCACAAGGAGAACCTTGTTGAATGAGGAGAAAGGACTAGACCAGAGGAGGAGCCTATTTCGCACAAGGTGCAAATGTTTAGGTAAAGTCTATAATGTTATTATAGATAACGGTAGTACTGACAACTTGGTCTCTGAAGAAATGGTTACTAAGTTACAGCTATATAGGAGGAGACACCCGCATCCATACCGGATTGCGTGGTTGCAGAAGGACCATAGGGCATTGGTCAGTGAACAGTCCTTAGTCAAGTTCAATATTGGGAGATACCAGGATGAGGTCATGTGTAATGTTTTGCCTATGGATGCTTGCCATGTGTTTTTGGGAAGGCCATGGAAATTTGACAAATGTGTGATGTATGATGGGCACGCGAATACTTACTCTCTGATGAAAGGTGGAGTGTGCCACAAGTTGAAGCCATTGAAGGAGATGAATGAAAAGAGTTTGCTGACAACAATGAGAGTGAAAGTTGTGGAGTTTGAAGAACTTAAGGGTTTGTACCTTAAAAACCTAGATTTTGCTAAAGCTTGGAGAGCTTGTACAGCCCCAGTTAAAAAGAAGGTGACATAATAGTACATAAGTGAAGGTCACTTCTCAATCCACCCCGGTTGTCTGATGCAGGAGCATCCGGTGGTAGCAGAGCAATCTTGCATCAACAAAAAAAATTAAGTGTTGCCTTGATGTCGCGATATCACGACAGAGAAAAGTTTCGTGATATCATATGTCACATTTTCATGACTCAGGAAGGAGAGAGAAGGCGTGGAGCAAAAATGTCATGATTTCGTGACATATCGTGAAATCATGATCGAAAGAAGATAGGAAAGGTGCAGAGCAAAAATGTCGTTATTTCACGACATGTCACGAAATCATGACTAAAAGAACACGAGAAAGGCCAGAGAAGAAAATGTCATGATTTCGTGACATGTCACGAAATCATGACCGAAGGAGCAAAAAGAAAGCAAGAAAGGAAACTGTCATGATATCGCGACTCGAGAGGCGAGGAGGAGGCAGAAAGGAAAGATGTCACGATATCGCGATATGTCGTGATTTCACGACCGAAAAGGAGAAAGAAGAGCCAAAAGGGAAATATGTCATGATATCGTGACATGTCGCATTATCATGACCAAAGGATTAGAGAAAGTGCAAAGGAGGAAAGATGTCACGATATCGCAACATGTCGCATTATCACAACCAAAGGACGAGAGAAAGCGCAAAGGAGGAAAGATGTCACGAGATCATGACATGTCGCATTATCGTGACCAAAGGATGAGAGAAAGCACAAAGGAGGAAAGATGTCATGATATCATGACATGTCACATTATCACGACCAAAGGATGAGAGAAAGTGCAAAGGAGGAAAGATGTCGCGATATCGCGACATGTTGCATTTTCACGACCAAAGGACGAGAGAAGGCGCAAAGGAGAAAAGGTGTCGTGATATCGTGACATGTCACATTTTTGTGACCCAAGGATGAGAGAAGGTGCAAGGGAGAAAAAGTGTCATGATATCGCGACATGTCGCATTTTCGTGACCAAAGGACGAAAGAAGGTGCAAAGGAGGAGAAGTGTCGCGGTATCACGACATGTCGCATTTTTGTGACCAAAGGACGAGAGAAGGCGCAAGGGAGGAGAAGTGTCGTGATATCACATGTCACATTTTCGTAACCAAAAGATAAGAGATGGTGCAAGGATAAAAAGTGTCGCAATATCGCGACAAGTCACATTTTCACGACCAAAAGACGAGAGGATGCGCAGGAGAGAAAAAGTGTCGCGATATCGCGACATGTTGCATTTTTGCGACTCGAAGAGGGCAGGAAGGCAGAGAAGCCAAAAGTGTCGCGATATCGCGACATGTCACATTTTCACGACTCAAAGAGGGCAGGAAGGTAGAGAAGCCAAAAGTGTCACGATATCGTGACATGTCGCATTTTTGCGACTCGAAGAGGGTAGGAAGGCAGAGAAGCCAAAAGTGTCGTGATATTGCGACATATCACATTTTTGTGACCAAAAAAAAGAAAAGAAAGGGCAGGCGGTTACAAGGGTCATTATCGAGGAAATTATCGAGTGGTGGTATACCGAACGTCATCATTGGTTGACAGACAGACAGAGTCTACAGTGGCAGCATTGAACAGCATGTGGCATCGAGGTGCAGTGAAAGCAGACAAAGATCAAGAGTCGGAAAGAAAGGCGTTTCGAAAGCCAAGACAACGAAGAGGCACGAGAAATGAAACGAAGGGTTAGAAAAGGGAAACGGAGAGTCATGCCAGAGATTTTTAAAATGGGAAGCGAAGGCATGCACAAGGGTCGAAAAACTACCGAGACAGTGTTGCAGACGTGAAGGCAAGAGGGCCATTATGGACCTATTTAGGTTGTTTTTCTTCCAGAGTTGGAAATTTTGTAATGTAATAGAGAATTCTTCCTGGGTGGAATGTAATGTAATAGAAAATTCTTCCTGGGTGAAAGATGCTAAAATAGAAACAAAAAAAATTAAACTACCTTTTGGGATAAAGGGGTTTATTTGGCATACGGCTACCATTGTTGTAAATTTTTCCAAGTTTAATGAATGAGAGTTTGAGAGTTTGGGGTGAGCGATTTTTGGTCCCCCCTCATGGATGGATCAGGTACTTGGTGATGTATACCAAGAATAAGTTAGAGGTGTTTCCCATATTTTTCATGTTCCTATTGGCCAACATAGTGGCATCAAATAGCATTGGTTGTCAGTTTCCATGGAACATTATCAGGCTAGTGTACGATATGATCGATGAGCCTTAGGTATATCCATGGGTGTCTTCTCTACTAACTCATATGTACTTGGAGTTGTATGATGTGAGGAGGTGGGGGAAAAATGGGTTAGGATGCAATGTACTATTACAGTTTTGGGGTTAGAAGTACTTCAATGTGGCTCAACCTATGGGCTTGCCTATTGAGGTGTGGGATGGGGAGAAACCCTATACTATGAGATGATGGGTGGTGAAGGAGGTGTATACAAGTCATCCTAGCTACACTGGATATGAGTACATGGATCTATGGGTAGGGTTGACATTGAATCAGGTGCTTTGGATATCATGGTGAGGAGCTAGGTGGACTAGTGATAAGGAGCAACTATGAAGAGTCCAGTAGGCTAGATGGATGGTATAAAAGTGAGGTAGAATAGATCTAGTTCTCATGGGTACTATGGAAATTTGGGCTATGATAAGGGGTTACCAAGTTACAAGTGTTGTACAAGTGCCATCATGATGAGACAGGTCTACCTTATGCTTAGGCATGGTGGGTGACCTATGATGAAGAGGAGGATATATATCTCCTCGATGTGGATGATATGGAGACTACCATGGAGTATGATACATGGTTCACTGCATAACCACCATGGATATTGATTCCAATATTGGATGAGGGTAGTGGGGATGATGATGAGGTATAGGATGAGGTGGAGGAGGCAGATGAGGCTCCTAGACATTAGATATGTCTTTGATCTAGTAGTTAAGGGAGATGGATGAGGGATGCAGTAGAACAGCCTCTAGATATTTGAGATGATGGTGATGGTTATGGTGATGATGATATGGAGCATATTCCAAAGAGACCTCTAGGCTAGAGTGAGTAGGATTGAGTTTGGCTCAAGTATATTGTGGTAGATCAAGATGCAGATATAGCAACTTAGAATGCAAAGATAGCTCCGTTTTAGGTGGAGCTAGAGGTACAGGCTGTTGTAGGTGGAGGTGAGGATAGGATCACAAGGCTTTAAGTAGAGCTAGCATAGAGGGACCATAACCATAGGTATTATGTATTACACATTAGGTCTTGATATAAATACATCTAGGAGATGGAGAATCTGTTGATGCAACACAACATTGGGCTACCAGATCGATCCTCTTCCTCCATATCTAGGACTATTAGGCACAGTGACTCTAGGCATAGTGGTTCTAGGTCTAGGTATCTTTTAGGATCACATGGGTCCTACCATAGGCATTAGCTAGTGCTTAGATGCATTTTTTGTATATGAGCCTTGGTGCTTTATTGTATATAGCCTTCGAGAATTCATTGTACATGCGATATTTATATATATACATGGCTTTTACTTTTGTGTTATGCTTTTGTGTGAATGCATGTGCATATGATAATTTGTATGAATGCAAATGAATTAATGCTCTAATGATCATTCATAGTTTATATTGTACTTGATTGTGGATAGCATGGTTGTTTAATCAGGTGCACCAAAATGCTAGCATGTGAAATTTTGTATTCATGTAGTGATATCGATGTTGATATGGAAGAAGATATGGATGTTGATATAAAAATTGATTTGTTTACATAGACTCAGACATACTAGTGATATCAAACAAACTTACTAAATACTACCTAATTTCTCTAGAATGAAATGTGTGTGTAGTGAATTTATTTACCGAATCATGAGTATGGTGATGACTCAAGGTAATCAAGAACCAATGTTTGTGCAAGTGAGTTCATTAACCCATCTTGAGTAAATGGAGATGAAACCTATCATAGATAAGACCAACAAGCTAGTTTGTCCTTATGTGTAGTCATAGGTTTCTTCAAGAGAGACGTATCACCATGCATGAGTGTACTCCACTGCTAGTCAAGCATCTATAGCCTCAATGGAGATTAGCTCCATAGTACAAGAATTTTATCTCTAAGCTTTGGGTATTCAAACTACCTAATCGTCTGACTAAAAATGTAGTTCTATGCTTACAATTTGAGGATCTATGGTGTGTGTTGTGTAAAAAATGTAGAGCTTTGGGGAATCAGATTCTCAATTGAAGTGTGATGATAATTTTACCCTATCCTTACTACTCTTGTATTTAGAATTAATTGTGATAGTGGTGAAAACCATTATTTTTTATTTTTGGACTATGTGCATAATGAAACAAGCAAGGAATACCCTTTTTGCTTTGAGGTTCAACCCAAACATGGTGTTATCCCTCTTTGAAACAAGATGTTTTTAAGATGTGTGATTGTGTTTGGTTCAAGAATGTTAGAGTCAATTCCCATAACTCAATATTTTCTTAGTGAAAATGTGTCTTGTTCCTAAATAAAACTTTATATGTATTGAAGGTTGCTTAAAACATGAGGAATGACTGAGTGATCAAAAACACCTAGGGATTATGGAAATGTGGTCTGCAAATGATAATTTGACTTTATGGAATGGTGCAACAAAATGTATAATGATTTGAAGGCACCCCTAATTAAGGCAACAAAACTTTATTGGACTAGTAATTATCTAAATTGAATAAATGACCCCTAAAATGTGTGAAAATGGTTTTGAATGTAATGTATGAAATGTAATTTGTGAAATGTAATGTGTGCAATGTAATGTATGCAATACAATGTGTAAAATGTGATGTGTGAAATGTAATGTTGTTTTTGTGTATTAGCCATGTATATATATATATATATATATCATATTAAGCATAGAATGCTCTCAAGTGGATGATGTTTAGTGGTTCTAGATATTCTACTCCCTCTAGACTGGCAAGCCTATAAGTACTTTTATCAACTTTTTGAGTGATAATGTATGCACCTAGCCAATTAGCCATGAATTTATCATGAATGTGTGGCAATGCATTGGTATTTTGTTGATTCTATTTAAGAATAAGATATCCTACTTGGAATTCATGTAGATAAACTTTGGCATTGTAAGCATGCTTTAGGTGGTCCTGATAAAATTGTAAATGTTCTAAAGCATTGACTCACCTTTCATCAAGAAGTGTGATTTGGTCAAAACATGCTTGTATAGCAATATCATCATCTATGAATTCTTGCAATAAAATTTGTAATGAGGGGATCTCAAGCTCCAGAGGTATAATTACTTTAGATCCATAGACCAATGAAAATGGTGTTGCCCTATTAGGTGTGTGGATGCTTGTTCCATAAACCCATAATGCCAAGGAGATTTGAGTATGCCAATCTCGATGATTTTCTTTGACTAGTTTCTTGATAATAGCAATTAAGGTCTTGTTGGTAGCTTCAGCTTGTCCATTTACTTGTGGGTAATAAGAAGTCAATAAACTGTGTTGAATATTATATTTCTTACAAAGTGCTCAAACACCCTTGTTTTTGAAAGACTTGCCATTTTTAGAGATGATTTTTGATGGAATACCAAAACGATAGATGATATTATGAAGTATAAACTCCACAATTTGAGGTCTTGTCATACTCGTTAGATGAATTGCCTCAACCCACTTTGTGAAGTATTCAGTGGTTGTGATGATAAATGTATGTTGTCTCGAGGAAGGAGGTAAATTTTTTCCAATCAAATCATGACCCCATTGTGAAAAGGGACAAAGGTTTGAATAGGTTTTAATGCTTGTGATGGCATGTGATTTAAATTAGCATGTTGTTGACATTTCTAAAAATTCTTGATGTAAGTGCAGCAATCGCGTTCCATGGTGGGCCAATAGTAACCCACCCATAAAATGCACTTTGCAATGGTCATTCCACTAGAATGACCACCACAAGTACCATCATGAGATTCATCTATGGCTTTTTGTGCCCTTGTAGGCTCAAGATAATGAAAGAGAACTCCATCGTAACCATGTTTATACAACACATCCCCTAAGAGAGTAAAACGAGTTACCTTTTGCTTGAAAGTGTGTTTAGCAGTTTGTGACATGTCTAATGAGAGTGTTCCAAACTTGAGGAAGGCTATTATTTGGTTGGACCAAGGCTCATACAACTTTGAATAGATAAAGAAAATTTATTTCTCATCCTTAGATTCATCACGGACAATTGCATATTTAGAGATCATTATGATAATGAGTGGTTGTACCTCTACTACAGAGGTCTTTGGAATCAATGATCTTAGAGATGCCATGGCATCGATAAATCTATTAGTCAAATGTGGCAAACTATTTATTTCAAACCAATCAAATTTGATGAGCAATTTCATTGCTACTTCATGGTAAAGCTTTATGGTAGGTTCTTTGCATTGGTATTCTTCGTTGATTTGATGAAAGACAAGTTGAGAATCACCAAATATCTTGATACACTTTATACCCATAGCTATGGTTGCTTGAAGACCTAATATTAAGGCTTCATACTTTGCATTGTTGTTTGTGCATTGAAATTCTGGTTTTAATTATAGGGGAATAGGTACCCCCTATGGTGTATGAAACATGACTCCAGCACCTTGACCTTTTTTGCACTTATAATCATCAAATAATAGTGTGATATCGACATCTTCCTTTGAAATGATGTCTTCTTCTTATTTAATGACAATGAATACCGAATTATCTAGGAGCTCAATAATCAAGGGTTGATCAATAGGAAGTGGAGCTTTCACAACATGATTGGCTATGAATTGACCTTTAATGGATTTTTGGATAATGAACTCAAGATCAAATTCAATGAGAAGCATTATCCATTTTGCGATACAGGTTTTATTGTAAGTGGAAGATATCATGTAACACGGAGGAATTTTGTGAGCTATGACATATGTGGTATGGCTAAGCGTATAATGTCTAAGTTTCTTAGTGGAAAAAACCACTGCTAAACATAATTTTTCCACGTAAGCATATATGGTTTCATAGCTTACCAATGTTCAACTATTTTAGTAGACAAATTGCTCTCAACTATTTTCATTCTTTTGTGCAAGCATTATCCCTAATGCAAAGTCCATTACTGAAACATAAATATAGAAGGGGACCCCTAGATGAGGAGGATTTAAGACTGGTGGAGAATCCAGGTATTGCTTGATGTCATCAAAAGCTTTTTGACATTCATCTATCCATGAAAATATCACCCCCTTTTGTAGCAGGTGATTGAATGGCCTACATTTATCAGAAGTTTACGCAATGAAACAATGGATCGATTGAATATTTCCTTGTAAACTATGCAATTTCTTCAAGTTTTTTGGGGGAGACATCTCTATGATGGCCTTGAATTTGTTTAGGTCCACTTCAATGCATATTTTTGAGATAATGAGTCCTATTAGTTCACCTTAGGTAACATCAAAGACACACTTTTTGGGGATCAACCTTACATTATGCTTTAGAATTTGATCAAAGACTTTTTCCTAGACACCAATATTCTCTTATCGAGTTTTGGATTTTACCAAGAGATCATCCACATAATATTCAATGATATTATGCATGTAATCATGGAATATGTATGTCATGGCATGTTGATAAGTGGCACCTACATTTTTGAGGCCAAAGGGTATCACATTGTAACAAAAATTCCTCCAAGGTGTAGTGAATGTTGTTTTGTGTTGGTCATTAGGATTGATTCAAATCTGATTGCATCCTAAAAAACCATCGATTAGAGAAATCATTTAATGGCCAACGCAAGTTTTGACAAGAGTATCGATGTTTGGTAGAGAAAATTCATCCTTATGACACGCTTTGTTAAAGTCTCGAAATTTAGTGCAAATGTGTATCACCATGTTAGATTTACGAACGGTTACCATGTTTGAAAGCCACTTAGGATAGTCAATGGGTACAATGAAACCCACATATAAAAGCTTTTGAAACTCTTCTTTGACCTTGAGGACAATAGTATGATGCATCTTTCTCAATTTTTATTTGACTAGCTTAGCATCAGAGTGCAAGGTGAGATTGTGGACAACCAAGTTAGGGTCAATATTAGGCATGTCTTTGTAGGACCAAGCAAAAATGTCCTTTTTTCTTGAGAGAGCAATTAATTGCTCTTGTTCATCTACGGATAAAATTTTACCAAGTTTGATAATTTGGGAATTGGCTGCATCTAAACTAAGGTTCACATTAATGGTATCTTCAATAGACATATGAGAACCTTCCTCGAGCTAATGGGGTGTTGGGATTAGATGAATGTTATCTATGACGTTATAAAACTCTTATGACTTAACCTCTTCTATGTTTTCTTTGAAAACCTTGGGATCTAAAGGCGAAGGTGAAGTCAAAGGTAAAGGTAATGGAGGAATGTAGTTGGTTGAAGCTCTTAACAATTCCTTGAAACGGATGAATTCAAAAAAGGATGGAGGTGAGAAAATACGGTCCATATCAATAAGGATTATTTCAATTGTAATTGGCTTTGCCAAATCATATGGATTAAGAAGTGGAATGAATAATTCAATAGGATTCATGTTAACTTAAAGAGGAAAAACTGGTGGTTGGCAATATGAAGGATGGATGGATCCCATCTGCTAGAATCAATGCAAGAAATATAGGAACCAAGAAGTCTACGTATTTCTTCCCCACTCTTTTGAATATCATCCAGAGTCTCTGGAACATAGTAGAGTGTTTCTTGAATGTTGCATGGCATCTCTTGAACACTACTGGGCATCTGCATGACCTTTGATCAAATTTTGCAACTTCTAGAAACCCTCATTTTTATGATTTTCACACAATCAAAATTTTGGAACCTATAATATAGAAACATAAATAGAAATTAGTGACAAGATAAATTAAAATAAATAATCCTTTGGGATCCCACCATGATCACCATTTTGTAAACCAAAAATGAAAAACACCAATACAAAGATAAGGTTCAAAAGCACAATGAACACTACAAAATGCACAAAATGAGTAATATTTTTATTAATATGGGTAGATATTTGATTTTTACAATGAATGTGTCCCAATATGAGGATTACAAATGCATTTTATATAGATATTACAAATAATAGGGTTTCAAAACCCTAGTTCAATAAACATATGATGTCTTTTGGCTTGTTCTTGATCCAAACAAGAGTGTGGGTGGGCTTGTGTGTCCCTACAGGACCATCCTAGCTGCAACAACTTCTAGAAATATGGTTCCTGCACCTACAAACTAAAAACAACATAAAAGGTATTAAAATCACCTACAAGGGATCCATTGTGAGAGGTCCTCTAAAAGATAAAACTTATAAACCCTAGATGTCATAGTATGGAATTATAAATAGAAATACAATAATATAAATAAATGATGCAATGAATATTTTACCTTTTAAATACTAATATTTTCTCCTATTTCTATTATTGATGGATGCACGAACGCCTGAAAGCATTTGAGGGCTTATGGACTACAAATCTGCTATGAGAAATGCCTAGAGGTGTTTGGTGATGGCTGTGAACACCCAGCAGCATTCCAAAAATTCTTAGCAACATTCTACAAACTCTAAGATGTATTTAGGGATGGACGAGGATGAAGCAGAACAAGATATGATTTGTTAGGGTTTAGCAGTAGTGAAATCAGGCAATGCAATGGCAGTGGCTAAGTATGAAGATGATAGTGAAATGGCTAGGGAAAATGTTCAAATTTGGGACCTATAGAATTTTTGTGGACCTTGATTCATCAAAATGAATCACTTTTTATAATCTACCCTTGAACATGTTAGGGTTTCGACGACACAAAATGGGCAGTTCAGATTAAAACATGAAGAAGGACGGAGATTAAGCTTGGGAAAGTGACATGGATTGAGATGGATGGATGGCTGATATTGAAATGTGGTGGATGGTTAGGATTCATTTATATAAACATATATATATTTATTAAATATATATAAATATAAAATATTAATATTTTTGTATAATTAAATAAACTCATATATATATATATATAAATAATGGGTGAATATGATTGGAGGATATAGATGGATGACAAGTGGCCATATTTTGGTGTCTACACTTTAGTTACATAAACATAAAGGAAATAAAAAAAGTATATAATATGATTATCTTATTTAAATTTTCTTTGTGTCCTTTATTTTTTAGTGTGTTTTGATGTTGAAACCCCTAATCCTATAAAACTAAGGGTGAATAATAGAAAACACTAAAAAGATAATTTGAGCACACACCCCTAACAAAGAATGTACCCAAATGGCAAAGAGTGGTTTCCTATTGGATGTCGAATAAAGGTAACCTAAGGAATCAAAATTAACCCCATGGAGGGGGCCATGCTATCTTAGTCCTGCTACTCACCTAATGCCTAAGGTAAGGCCCCTCAAGATTTTACTTCACACCCAAACGTGTTTGGACATAAACGATAGCTACGTTCCACTAATTATTTTACCCCATGGTAAAAGGGCACTACTAATCCTTCCTAATTTAGGTGCACCCAAAAGTATGGGACCTTCTAGTGATGAAGTCCAAAAACTTCAATCACTTTGGCCAACTAGGTTGCTAAGGTGCGAGCCAATGGATTGAGATGAAGCCCATCGTCACTGGTCTCGACCAACGGTTGGTGATGAAATCCATATCTTTTATGTTAAAAGTTCCAGATGGTGTGTGGGATTCTTTTTTATTTTATGCAAGATAAAGTAAAAGCATATAAAATTCAATATTCTTTCACTAAAGCATAGAAAATGTTGTTTCAATTTTAGATTTCTAAATAAATGAGCGTTTTGATTTTAGAAACCTATCAGAAATAGAACCCTATATGAATAGCCTTTCAGCAGATAGCAAGAAATCAGACCACACAAAAATAAAATAGAGGCCATATCTATAAGGTATTGTCTATAGAAGAGGTTGTTTGATACAATGATGTTCAAAAATAGGGGTTGTATGACCAAGGGATGATCACAAATAGACTATATTAAAACTAGAAATATTCTATAATTTCTCTATGTAAGCATGAAATTTTAGGTTTCTTTACTGAAATTAGGAAAATAAGGATAGAATTACTTACAAGTGTAGCCTAAGTCTAATGAAGATGCTATTTCTAACTTTTTTGGCTTCTACTCTGAGGTCATCTTGAGGTAGGATGATGGGGTCTACTTGCCATCTCGCAGGGAGATGGTTGTGACTACTGATCGTCTTTGTAGAGGATGATGATACTTGTAATTCAAAAATACCAAGAAAACCATAATTAGTGATGTGAATGTGCAATAAAGAACAATACATCCCTAAAATAATAGACAATATTTGTCTATGATTACAAATGAAGCATGGTAAAAATATCAATACATCCCTGAAATAATAGACAAGATTGAAACATAGAAAATCTAAATGTAACCATACAAATAAAGAACAAGATAAAGAAATGATTGAACAATGCCCTTTTATTAATAATGTTTTTTTCTTTCCAAGAATATTACAAGAAAATACCTCTTAGGGATTGCTACCAATATTGATACAATGGAATACAATTATAGCCACTTTGAATGTATTTTGCAAGATCTTATTTGCATCCTCTCAAACTAATTTGGGGAGGGTTTCTCGAGACCTTCATGATGTATGATGATGAGGAGTATATATTATGTCGTTTGCTTCTTGTAAGGACCTATAATCTACACAAAGAAACTTAAAAGGCATCAATAGCATATGAAGAGACTTCCAAGATAAGGCCTTTATCCATGATAACAAAAATGATAATGAAGCATAAAACAACTGATAAATACATGAAAATTGAGGTATAACTATGTTGAACAATAATTGAAAGTTGTTAAATCTATTGAAAGTAATAAAATAAGGAAAATAAATCTCTATCAGGAGGTTATCTCTATGCAGGATAGTCTTTCTTGTTGGTTGTCTCAGGATGAGATGGTCATGCCTACAGGCCATCTTAGGATGATATGGTCACTGAAATACGATGAATTCCTTGTGGCTGATGCAAGGTGATATTGGTTTTGATCCATGGAATTGATGTACAAGGGTGATCTCATGAAGAACAACTTAATAAAAGGATTTGACACTAAAGAAAGAGCACAAGAAATGTGAATTTTATCTTCAATATTTGAGATGCTCCATGGTCACACTTGAAATCTCCATGATTGGATTTTGGCAACACTCCATTGCTATGAGGATTGAAGACTTTTTAATCACCAATTTGGTAGCACTTCATTATGTAAAATTGCTATACTTTTCAATGAAGGCTATGCACCCTTATATAGACTTCCCTAAAGGGATTCTTGGCTTGTAGGAGAAGCCAAGAAATGGTTGAATTCAAGAAACCATTATCAAGAAATCATTATGCTTGGATGGCATTCATAACTGCTCAAACCATTGCTCAAAATTTTATGTCTCATTGCTTCAGATGCGACCATCCTAGGGTCGGATGGTCATGACTACTAACCTTCTTAGGATAAGACGACCCATGTTGGAAAGGGAAATTTCTCCCTGTTTGAGTGGTAAAAACCATTGTTAGGTCCTGGGGTGCCCAAGGTGGGTAATATGGCCTGAAAAGAGTCTATATAGGTAGCTTCATCAATATGATGTGTTTTAAGTGTCTACAATATGAAGAGATATTTACAAAGAAGAAAATTTATTTTTATCTACTCTTTTTGAGTGAAGTGAATCACATTTAACTGTGCAAAGCAAGAAATGCTGTAAAAAATATTAACTATCTCTCACATTGCATCCAGAGCCATAATCATTTTCACCCCTCAAGAACCTCCTGCTCCTCCTCTAGCATGGACACATTTTTTTCCACATTGCATTAGTATTCGACACACACTTGGCCACCTGGAACAAAGCCTACCCATCATATACTTTGTCTAGCACATCCTAATAAGCCCTACTTGATCGCTCAGGTGCCAACTTGGTACTAGTTGTGAATTCCTGCATCAATGAATGATGGATTTGGTTATGAGGAGCCTAAATTCTTGTTATTGACAAAATTGAATTTTTTTTGCTTCATAGTGGAGGGTCGAATATCTACCTATTTCAAGGAATTATCACTAAAGCCCACAAGCATTGTTTTCCTTGGCCACATGTCCTACAACATGGATGCCTAAAATTTTTGTGTTTACTTTACCTATTTTTGAAGCAACTAAAGGACAGAAAAATATCCCCCCGATGAAGCAATATAATGGTTATTTCATCCATGCATCATCATCCTAGCAATAATATTATAGGGTGACATTTTGCTTGTAAGTGTTCCCACCAAGTGCTTATGTTTGAATTATATTTTTTGTGGCACCCTTCATCATTGAAGAAATTTTCATCATTTTTCAAAGGATTTTCCTGCTATGGAGGACGTGTTGTGGGAAGGAGACATTAACACATCAATCATACACATATATTGCCCTCCTCACCACTTAGGAAACTTTACTCCCTACCATACCCAAAGCTATTTTCAAGAAGGCACATTCTCCAACCCAACCATGTAATAACCATTGCTACTCAAGATAGTTTTGTGGTCAGCAGAGGCTAAGATAGTTCTTACTCAAATAGGCATCAAATTTAAGGGATAATGTTTTGAATTTGAAATTAATAAAGGGGGGAAATTTGAAAAAGAGGTGCATATTTTTTTTTTTAATAAATTTTTCTAGAGCCTTATAGTAAAGGGGACAAAATATTTCAAAAAGGGGGTATCATTTTTTTTAGTAGATTTGTCAGGAGCACTTATGTAAAACTGACCCCCCAAAATATTCCCAAATATATTATTATTTTCATTTATAAAAGCAAATCACACTACATTTTTTTCAACACCCCTTAGAACCTTCTTCAACATTACTTCTCACAAGAAACTCTGATTATCATTTTGCAAGTTGTGTTTGAAATATAGTTCAGATATTTTTCCAAAAGGTGGATGAAAAGCACCATTTGGGTGCATATTGAAGGACGTTTTAATAGGTAAAGTGGCATATTGAAGAAAATTTAATCATTGTACTTGACCAATTTGAAGGTATTTTTTTTTATACTTGTTATACCCCCACTTGCCTTTGGGGTTTATTTCACATTGTACTCAAGTGTAATTTCTTTTGCATATAAATTTCTATTTGGCACATAAAATTGTGAAATTTCTTTCTTAAAGCAAGCAGGCAAGCGCCCTTATAATAAGAAAAAATCTTCACCATTTTTTTTCCACTTTTTATCTCCTAGGTTGGAATAGGTCATTTGTGTACAATATAACTCCTACTATTGGAAACACTAGTTGATTTAGATTGGAAGAGCTAAGTGAACCTCCCACACATCATGGATCTTAAGCAGTGAATCTTAGATTCTTTTGAGGACCTCTTTCTTGACACTCATATTCCTAATTTCCTTATTGGTTGAGCTCCCTCCACTTTATAATCATGGCATCAATAATTTTATTTAGTGGTCTCACACAAAAACTTGAAGGAGCTGATTCATTTGCAAATTGGAAATTTGAAATGGAATCAATATTAATTATGAATAGAATGTGGGATTATGTGAGAGATAGACAACAAAATGAACCTCCATTGACTTCACCTATAGATGTTGCAGCTAGAGCACTATTTGAGAACTCTAATATAACATTAAGCTTAATCAAGCTATCTATTGGAATTCCATGTAGAGAAACAATAAGGGCTACGACTACACCAAAATAATCTTGGGATGCACTTATGAGACTGTTTTGTAGGCCTGGTCAAGACAAAATCTTGTATTTGAAATATAAGTTGCATAATATTTGTATGAAAGGCTCACTTACCAATTATCTCATGGAAGTGAAGTCTATTAAAAATGATTTCTTAGTTGTTGGTTCAACTCTTCCTGATAATTATTTGGTTCCTATAATGTTACATGGCCTCCCTTATAAATTTCATGCATGTTCTACCATGTTAAATCTAATTGGTAAAAAAATGAGTGCTCCATTTGAGGACATTGAAGTTCTTCTTAAGCAACATGAGCAAGCACTCATCAAAGATAAAGAGTTTGATTCTATAGTAGTAGCCTTTTCCACTAAGGCAACCTTATAGTAGCATCAAAAACCACAATAGTACCATCAACATCCATAGTAGCAACCACATAAACAACCAAATTGCAATCAAGACCTCCCCAAGAGGGTTTTCAAAATAGAAAAACTCAAAATTATAGGCCTCAACAACAACAACAAAATCAACCCAAAAACCAACAAGGGTGTGACTATTGTGTAAAATGGGGTCATTCTACAAATGATTTATATCAAAGAATTAGACATACAAATCAAGTCAACATTGAAGATAAATATTGTTGATATATAGAATTGGGGGTAGCTAAACACATGAGAAGAAGGTAATATTGGTTGACCGAGATTCAACCTACCCATAATTGGTTCATTAATTTTGGATATGAATGAGCTCTTTCTATTGAAGGTGTAGGAGATGCACTTATTAAGGAATAATTAAAAAACATCTCCCAATATGAGAGGGTCACTTTATGAACAAATATGATTATAAATAATATTTGATATGATTAATGATCCTTACAATTATAAAATCCCTTCTTTATGTACTTATCATCTAATGCTTCTTTGGGAAGGGTATAACCCTAAATCTAACTGATTCCTAAACCCTTAACCAACTCATTATTAAAATATAATATCCTAATACAATAAACCTTGGCTTATGTTTGGCCCATGCCAACTATCCATACCACATAAATACAATACAATGTCATATCCCTAGTGTCATACTTTTCCACTCCCTTACAATTTTTCATTGTTATAACATAAGAAGAACCCAAATAATATGATCTTCAATAATTATTCATAATTGGTATAAATCTTGATCATCCATCCATCCAAGTTAAATCTTGATTAGTGATGAGCTTCTATAATGTCATCCTTTTATTATGTTAGTTTGATATTCATTATTGCTTCTTTGGTTACTTGTGTTTATTGTACCACTCTAATGTCCATATGATTACTCCTTTGGTTCCATGCCCCACAACTCTAATATGCATAATGATTATTCCTTTTTTTCCATGATTATGTTGCACTACATTGATATCCATAATGATTTTTCCTTTGGTTTTATGCTTCCACTACACTACTATGATATCCATAATTACCACTTGTTTTTTCTATATACTATTACACTTGATTCTTTTTATTATTTCATGTAGGTTAATAATGCTCTTTTTATGCTCTATGCTATGCCTCCATGATTGTTTTCTCTGATGGTGATGTGGGTGGAAATATGCTATAACTTTATCTAGATGATATGCTTCCTTTGACTCTTCAACCTTTTATTCCTCAATTTTAATTTGTTTGGATCACCCTCCTTTGTTCTTCCTCATTATTTTATTTCTTATGCCTTCATTTGGTTCTTCCTTATGCTCTTCTTTCTTATGTCTTTATTTTGATTCTTAATTATTATCTTTTAATTGTGCATCCTTGGACTCTTCTTTTGCTTCTTCTTTGCACTTTACTTTTGATCCTTTTTTTGGTTATTCAATATATTTCCTTGCAATAACTTATTGTTTTTTCCTTCAATTCTTGCTCATTAAGCTAAGAAACATCCTATAATATTATCTTATTTTCCTATACCTAGCTTCATGAAATCCTTTTGTGCATTAATATTAGCATTACCCAATGAGTTCAAACAATATTATCTAATAATAATATCCACATCATTCATAGCTATTCCATAAAAATTTGGGTATAAATCATATTTTCTATAGTGATCTTCAAATCTTCAAAAATATAAAATTTCCACCCTCAAATTATATGTCCTTCATATTTTTTGCATAAACCTACAACTTTTTAATCAAATCAAAATTGATGAAATTATACTTGTTTCTAGAGTTTATGGAAATAATAACATTATCTTAATGAATACATCCATAAACCTACAAAATAAATTATTGGATGTAAAAAAATCCCTTTAATAATTCTCTTACTTTTCTAACTCCAATATTGTGGTTCCTTCACTCAACTTAAGCCTTATTATTTCTTCTTCATAGACCTTGATAGCCTAAGTAGCCTAACTATGGAGACTTTAGAACTCTAAATAGAGGTCTAAGGATTGAATCTTGATGGGGGTAGGGTTGTACACCATACTTTGGTAACTAGAGTATGGTTGGGGTTAACCATATATTGGGTATACAATATCTATATCATATGGCCTATGGCCTCTCGAACGTTAAAAACTATTTTATCCTTTACACTTTTTCATGGTATCCTTCAAACTATTTTTTTTAAATAGATCTCATTGTCCCAAGGATGCTTTTTTAGAGTATGGTTATAAGTTTTTTACAATAAAAAGTTACCCAACAACTCAAAGTTTCATATTATAAAATTTAGTAAATATGGAAGCACCAAATATAAAGATTTAAATTTTATCCACCATTTTCTCGAAATAACTTATAATTGGTACACATCTATACTGCATATGGTAAATAATAAATAGGAAATGCACACACTCTAAATATATAACTCTTAATGACACCAAATTACTTTTAAATTTAACTAGAAATATACAATAATATGATATGTTCATATGCATACCATACCAATATACTAAATTTATTCTAACAACTCCTTTAATTATAAAATTAGATACACAGTAATTTGTAGTCATTAACTCACACACAATCATAGATTTATAAATTGGATACCCTACATATTCTAGATTGTCCCTATGGTTATCATTTCATCTCACTAAATTGCATAGGTAATGAGTTGTTGTAGTTGCAAATCAAATGGACAATGATTCTAAATACAAGGTTTAACCTAGATGCATACACATATTAGTGTCAATTTTGGAGAACAATCACCAAAATCCAAACCTAAAGATGTTAAATTCTATAAAATAGTCATCAAATAGAAGACACTAAATTATGGAGATATCACACACCAAAAAATAAATATTTAATGCTAAAACAAAACATGGAAATTATTTTTCACTATATTTCATCAATGTCAATACTAGAGACCAAACTCAAAAGTACATAAAACTGAAACAAAATACTACCATGAATTTTGGACTTCCATACGAAATAAGTTATAACTAGCCAAAAACAAACTTGGTAAGTCATAGGCTAGACTAAACTCTAGACTCCACAATGCATAAGGATTGTACTGTAAACCATCTAAGCAATAAACCAATATTGACAAAAATTTGAACTATCTAAATCACCTATTGGACCAAAATTTAGACTTACACCCAAATCCAAACCATCCAAGTAACAAACTTCATCCAAACTAGAAAGTATATCAAGCTCAACCAAATTCTCGATCGATTTGAAATGTTGAACATAAAACTCACTTTAAAGAATCGTCATTTGAACATGTCATTTACCAACAAGTTTTGCATTCTAAATTATCTTTTATATCATCTTCATATCCTATGTTTTGTTCTCACTTAAAGTGACGAGCTCGATATCGATATTTAAATGTTAAGTAATTTAGACATCCTTAAGATACTAGATGTCAAATTACATATATATATAGTCTCATGTAAGATATTTTAAAGGGTGTAAAATAATGTCTCCTCCATGGTTATCAAAGATATTGGTTGCATTCGGCTAGGGACTCTCAATACCTCTGGGAGTTGATCCATAAGGATATCCAGAATTAATATGGTTTGTTCTTATTGTTTTCTTCAGTTTTCGATCCTCTGGTGGTTTTAGCTTGTTCTATTATTTATTTGAGTCTTGGTTGGGGGCTTCGTTGTACTATATAATCTTGTCTTCTTATCAATAAATTTTTACCCCTTTCTTTAAAAAAAAAAAGATAATGGTTGCATTGCAAGCAAAGGTTGAGACATTTCCACCTTTAATAATGCTCTTTAAAGTAAATATAGCATGTATTTAAAACATTTTGACAATGATGAATGGATCTCCAATATCTCTTGATACCAACACACATGGACATGTGATTAATTTCATGTTGATAATAGCTTAACAATGAGGTTTAATTTTATGATCTCTATGCGACAAGGGAAGGCCTTTACCATTGAACCAATCTAGCTAAAAAGAGATAAATATGTCCATATACAACTATCACACAAACACATACAAAGTAAATATAATCATGCATAAATATCCTTGTAATTTGTCTTCATTCCTAGCACAATTTATACTTTGATATCAAGTAGACCAACATGTCCTCCATAATGACACTAATATAGGATATATTTTTACTATAATTAGCATTCTCTACAATGTTTCTTATATCAATATCTCACACAACCATATAATTGGAACCTTTTGACATCCCTGTAATATTGATCTCTTTTGTAAATATTTTGCTATTTAGTAATTTCTTCTTCCCTAAAACTCTATTCTTTTTTCAAATGTATCCTTTGTTTCCTATGTTTTACTGTCAGAATTTGTTGGCTACACCCAAGGGAGTGTGTAGTTTTTCCTATTCACTCATCATGTAGGGTCCTTGTCTTTTTGAAGTCAATGGTGGTTTCACACCAAGTATCCAAGCACAAATTCATTTTGGGTAAAAGGTGCAGCGCAAGCCCATTTTGGGCTAAAAAAGAGTGAAGCCCAAGTGGGACCTAGAAAATAGCAAAACCTGATTTTGTAAAAACGTAAGTGATACCCATTTCCTTTTCATCTTTATGTAAGAGTGCAAATAAATTTTGAAAATGAGGGATGAAAGGCCTTTTTTGTATTTTTCTATAGTCAACATAGTTCAGTTTTAGAAAGAGTTGCAAGTGGGACCCAGGTGTTTTCACCCCAAATCATGAGTGGTGAATCAATTCAAATCTCTTTTGGGTGAAGGCGCCTCCTAAAAATTTGTGCAGCTTCACTCCAAACATAAAAATATAAGTGGGACCCAAAGCATTTTACCCCATTTTGACAGTGCAACCCCTTTTTGGAGTCTGACAAGGCAAATGCACCTTAGAATTTTCCACCAAAGTGTAGCTCAGTTTCAAGGATAAATATTTTAGGTGGGACCCAAAGTGTTTTATCCTAGTTTTCTAGTGCAACTCCATTTTGGGCCTAGTGAGGGAGAAATAGCCTTTGACTTTTCTCACTCCAGCACCACTCCCAAGGTAGCAAGGTGCTTTAGTTTAGTTTTCCAACACAAGACAATTTTGAGCCTAGTAAGGTAGAAAGCCCCTTTAACTTTTCCACATCGGTGCTACTCACAATATATCAAAGTGGTTTCACCTCAATTTTGGGAGAGCAAGCTTTTTTGGAGCTTGAATGGGTGAAACGTAGGTGGGACCTGCATCCGTGAAGCACCTTTTTCTAATATATTTCCCCTACCTCAGCTAGAATTCCTAAAAAATACCTCTCATCCATAAAATAAGGTGTGCCCTCACTAGTTTAATTGCAATCAATTTGAGAATCTTTCAGATTTGATTTTTCTAGATTTTAGAATCTAATCTTCCATTGAGATGGTTCTAGCAAGCGAGGAGGCGATGCTACAAGTGAATCATATCATCACATTGAAGCCATGCAACCACTTCTCTATGAGTCATCGAATTTAGTCCACAACTCATTACTTTTTTATGAGTGCTAAAATCCTATCTTTTCTACCACCGCGATGTTTGGTGGATGAGCATTTATGTTTCAGAGGCAGAATCCTCTATAAAAACTAGTATTTCCAATGTAAGATGATGGATGTTTTGCTAGAGACTTTTTGTACATGAATTCTGCTATGAATACAAATAAACCTTGGCTCTAATTTTGGACTTTTCTTTATGTGTGTTTTTTATATCCTATATTTCTATAAAATTCTCTTCTTTATCTATGGGCTATAATTCTTTGTCTAGATTTAGCTTTTGATAGAGTGTGAACACTGGAATAAATCTAGAGATTGCACATGTAAGATATCTAGTTTTAATTTATGTTACATTCTTTGTGTGAAGTGCTATTAGTTTAGAGTGCAATTAAGTTATCGTGTTGTTTGTTCATCACCCCTGTTCATCTGGCTTGAGGCCATATTTCCCATCCCTTTCAATTATTTCTAATCTCTTTTCTATTCCTTAATCTCAAATCCCTAAGTTAAAGTAGTAATGGAACCAATATGCTCTAGATATTGGCACGGGAGGCATTTCTTCTTTTTGATCTTTAAATATTGGTCGGGTCTAGGGTGCATGGATGAAACATTCCATACCTAAGGCAGATTTTTGACCAATAGTTTCTGGCATGCCCTGTGGGACCCAAACATTCCACATCAAAGCAGTATTAAGTTTTGATGTTCATCTTGTTGTTGTTAAATAAGAACATCTGGTGACTCAGCTAAACATAAAAGCCTTCAAATATTGAAGCCAATTAAAATCCCTCACCTTCATGATCATAAGATCGAAGGCTAAAAATATAGAAGAAATAATTGAGTTCTTCAAGCTCAACATTGATGCTTTGGAAGAACATCCTAGAGTAGTCCCCTTGACTATATCATTGCTTCCAATAGCCTCGCAAGTAGTTGTTATAGTTTCACAAACTCCAAGTCCTTACAGCACTACAACTAGCTTACCCCCTCAACCAAAAATTCAAAACATTTTTGTCCAGATTGCACAGCCTCCACCCAGGTTGTTTCTTGCATGGAATCATTTGAGACCTCTCAATATATAGGCTTAGAACCAAGTACCAAATGCAGTTTTGAATGCTCTACCCATGTATGATGTTACAGGAAAGACAACCTATGAGCATGTCCAATATATCGTTGCACTGGAAACCATCCATCACATCACGAAAGAAGACATCATGGTGAGGCTGCTAGTTCTCTCGCTCAGAGGTAAGCTCCTCTACTGGTACCAGTAACTACCACCCAACACCATCACTATATGGGACCAGTTGGTAGAACAATTGATAAAGGGGTTCAACAAGTAGGTGGACATTTTATCCTTATTGCACTAGTTCACCACCATCCAAAGATACCCTCAAGAAGAGGTAGCAGATTTTAACATTAGGTTTGCTTGAACCTAGTAGAGAGTCACTACCGACCTTCGGTCCACTCTAGAGTAAGCAGTATTTTAGTATCTAAGACCTTTCCATTTTGACATTAGCATGATCATCTGGTATGCTACTGTTAGTATATTTTTGACCTTGTATGAGCAAGCATTGAAATCCAAGGTTGACTTAGTCACTATCGATAAGTTGCCTCCATATATGACCATGCCAACTTATCCAAAATTTTCTCAGAATTTGTATCCTAGTGCATCCTCTCAATCACTACCTACATCCCCGATGTACCATAATCATTCATCGAATCCTAACCATTCTTAGAATAATGTAGTATCCACCCCATATTTTTAAGCACCCATTATTTTTTCAGCTTCCAGCTCCTATCCAATATCTAGTATTACCTACACCATTGGTACCATTGCCATTACCTACACCTTCGACAGTTGTAGATGTAGACTAGGCTAAAGAATTGTAGGATCTACGATTGTTAGTAAAGATAATGGCAAATGAGATCACTATCTTAAGGAGGAGATAAAATTATCAAAGCTTCCATCCAAGGAGATTCGCTCCTTCTCCTTCGATTACTAGGGAACAAGCTACTTCCACTAGTAGGGCTCCTGAGAGAAATATGAAAATATTGGAAAATGAAGAAGTCAGTCCATCTAAAAGAGCTTATTGGTTCTCCACCTATAATGACCCGCACGATGAGGAGACTTGCATGGTCCATCTAAACTATGTATAGATCCTTGCAGACAATGTTCCTAGTGGATAGGTAAATATGATCAGGAAAGTAGATCATAACTTTATGATTCCCCCTATTGAGTAGGTCTTTGTTCTTAAGAGGATGGGTAAAAAACCTATCATATTGGATCCAGTTTAAATAGAACCATTGAAGGTACCTGCCAGTTCCAAGCTCCCAAGTGAGAAGACACTGCTACAAGAAAAAAAAACCTATCCAAGTGTCATATTTGGGGGATTCTATCTTATTAAAGAATTTCTTGCCTTCCATAGCAAAAGGTAGAATCCCTCAACCATAGGCTTCACACTCTCAATCCTAAACTGAGGTGAGAGATCAAGTGAGATAAAATCTTTGATATCCCTCGCTGACCAAGCATCATAGGGTATAATAAATGTAGTAGTATCGGACCAGATACGAGACTACGAAGGAGGTAGGTGAGTCTGGTACAGGAGCATACAACATTATCGAAGAGCTAAAGAAGACTCCAGCTAAGGTAAGTCTCTTTGATGTGCTTCAACTACCCAATCAAGTTGACTTATTGTAGGAATCGCTAAAGTCTTCTAAAGGCAAGTGAAAACTAACTCAGATTGTCTTGACATAATTGCTAACTATCTCAACCACTGGATAGAATAGGCCATCACCATTCTACTTATTCCTCAGAATAGATGGGTGGGTTGTGCATAACTACATGATCAATTTTGGTGCTACTACTATTGTGATACCCAAGACTATTTGCGATATTATGGGTATGGAGTAAATGAGGATTAGTCCTGGAGTGCTTCAACTAGACGAAACTCCAATCAAGATAGTAGGTATGATCAAAGATATCCCAATTGTATTGCATAAAATGCCAAAGATCACTATGATACAATAAGTTGTGGTGGTGTATTTAGAGCCCTATTTCAGTATGTGCGTATCAAGGGAATTCACTACCAAACTTGGAGGCTATTTATCTCTAGACTATTCATACCTAGAAATCCCCTTCAGGGGAAGGAGGATTAAAATTTTTAATGAAAAGCCCTCTATCTTTCACATTGAAAGGATCAAGGATGCGGAGAAACAATTGGACTCAATTAATATGATTTAGGAAGTAAAGGAATAAGTAGGAATAGAGTTGATGGAAGAAGCTCTGGATGAGCTTCGTATAGAAGATAAATTTTCTATGCATAACTTTAATGACATGATTGAATCCAATATAGGGTGTTACTCAATCACCAAGCCCAAAAATGATAAGGTATCGAGTGATAAATACCAAATCATCGATCAGCTATGGAAGCTCTTCTTTAACGACGTGTGATGTAAGAATGGCACTAGGGTAGGAGTTATCCTTATCTCTCCTTCGAGAAACCAGAAAACTTACTCTTACAGACTCACATGGAGTTGTACAAATAATGCTTCTAAGTAGGAATCCCTATGTTTGGGGTTACAAAAGGCAAAAAACTTAGAATTACGTAGTTGTAGATCTTCGAATACTTAGAGTTGATCAGAAACCAAGTAACCAATAAGAGTGTTACAAAGCAACACTACCTAGAAGCATGCTATAATAAGGTATGGGACCTGCTTGAGTCTTTCTTAGCCCTTTATATCTAGTCTATTTCATAAGAGCAAAATAAGCACACTAACATATTAGTGTCTATTGGAGCCAAATACTCCCCCATCGAAAACATGATGTAAAAGTCAAATACAGTGAGGGTGATCTACAGGCCTTCAGTATCAGAGAAAAATATTCATTGGCAGGTGTTTGACAATGATGAGAAGATCATCAATTTTTTTATTAACAAATCCAACAATATTGAATATAGGACCCTCAATGAAGAAGAGTATGAGGGGTTGATTCAACTAAAGAATAACCACGTCTCGAAAGGCTTAATCACCCTTGAAAGTTTGTTTGATCAGGATGATAGATCACTTGCATACAAGATCAAAGTGGACATGAGAAAGTACAAGGAAGTTAGAACCTACGAAATTCATCAAGGTGGGAATTGATTGTACATCATTGGAGATTGATAAAATTAGGACCCTTTACAAATAATACTCGGATATAGTTTCTTGGAGCTATCGAGATCTAATGGGATATAATAAGAGTGTATTCTAGCACACAATCGAGTTGTAGGAAGGGGTTAAACCTTTCAGGTAGAAGCAAAGGCCGATCAACCCAAATATATAAGTGCTAATGAAGGTCGAGCTCCTAAAGATGCTAGAGGTAAAAATTATCTATCTTATCAAGCACTTTTCTTGGGTGGTAAACTTGGTTTTGATGCAAAAAATAATGGAGATATTCACTTGTGCATTGATTTTCGAAACCTTAACCAAGAATATCTGAAGGACAACTACCCCCTACTCCAAATTTACCAAATTATTCATGTAGTGGTAGGAGCACAGAGGTTTTATCTATTGGATGGCTTCTCTGGGTACAATCAAATCTAGGTAAAGTATGAAGATCAGTACAAGACCGCCTTCACCACCAAGTGGGGCACTTTCACCTACCAATGCATGTTTTTTAGCCTCTCAAATGTTGGGGTGACCTTCCAAAGAGCAATGGACTTAGCCTTTGGTGAGTTACTCAATCGCATCATTGTGATTTATCTAGATGACATGACTATTTTCTCCCATAAAATTTAAGAACATGGTCTACATTTAGGACACATGTTTGAGAAGTGTTGAGAGTTTGGAATATCCATAAACCTAAAGAATTCCATTTTGTGGTAAAATAAGGTAAACTTTTGGGCCATGTAATATCAAAGAAAGGACTAGCTATTGATACTATCAGGGTGGAAGCCCTCCTCAAGCTACCTCTGCCAACGAACAAGAAAGGCCTCCAATCCTTCTTTGGGTAGATTAATTTTGTTAGAAATTTCATCTTTGATTTTGCCCAGGTAGTAAAGCCAATGATTGAACTCCTCAAGAAGGATGTTGAGTTTCAATAGATTGAGTAAATGAAGCATGTATTCAGAGATATCAAATGAAGAATCACTTAAGCCCCTATTCTGGTCAATCTTGACTACTCCAAGGATTTTATCCTTTATGTCATCGATGAACCAAAGAGCTATGCATCTATATTTACTCAAAAGAATGAGGATGGGAAAAGCGGCCAATAGAATTCTTGAGCCAAGTCATCCACCTACACGAGGAAAAGTATAACTTCATTGAGATACAAGTGCATGTAGTGATGTGGTCATTGAATAAGTTTTGTCATTTCATCTCACAGAGCAAGACGATAGTGTACGTGGTGCACCCTGACGTTAGAAACTTCATCATACAAGATGAGTTTAGTAAAAAATGGCAGGATGGATCTCCAAGATCCAATAGTTTTACATAGAATTCAATCCCACTAGATTGGTTTATGGTCGAGCCTTGTGCCAAAAACTCACCAAGAGCACCGCATTCGAGGTGATAGCATGCCAGTGGGATGATCCAGCACAGGAGAGTGATCTTACAAATCAAATTATAATTGATAGGGATTGGATGGAAGACCTGGTGGAATACTTCAATATTGGAAGGTGCCCTTATGACCTTAATGCTTCACAGAAGAGAAGGTTCAACTCAAAGCCTATAGATATGTGTTATTATATACTGGTTTGTTTCATAAAAATATCGATGAAGTCCTCCTGAGATGTGTTAGGGGGATAGAAAAACAAAGGGTCCTAGATGAGTTTCATTCTATAATATTAGGAGGGCATTTCATCAAAATGCCTATGGCCTTAAAGATCATAAAATAAGGCTATTACTGGCCTTCTATTTTTACCTATACCTTTGAGGTTAGCTAAAAATATGATAAATTCTAGAGGTATGTCGACCAGAGTAGGAATGCTTCTTTACCTTTGCACCCAATTTAGGTTGAAGCTCCATTTCAATAGTGGGGCTTAGTCTTCATTAGGATGATAGATCTCAATTCATTCATGGGGTATAAGTACATCCTGATGGCTACATATTATTTTACTCGGTGGGCTAAAGCAGTGCCAACCAAGAAAGCTAACCAGGATGTAGTCATCACATTTCTAGAAGGACTGATAACCCGTTTTGGGATACCAGATGTAATAGTAACTGACAATGGCACTCATTTCACTGATGCCAAAATTATGCATTCACAAGTATGGTATTTACTTGAAGACTTCATCTAATTATTACCCATAGGGCAATGGTTTGGCGGAGTTCAAAAAGAAAAACTTACTCAATATCTTGAAGAGAACCTTGGAAGACAAAAATCAGAGCTGGCATCTACTTCTAGACTTAGCTTTATGGGCTGACCAAATTTCCATTAAGAAATCAATCAAGACATCCCCATATTCCCTAGTATACAAGAAGGAATCAGTTCTTCCCATGCATATTGAGTTACCCGTGTTGCAGTATCTCTAGTTATTAGATGGTGAGGATGAAGAGTTTGATCCCATAAGTGTTAGGATAGCCCAACTACTACAGTTGGAATAAGAAATATAAAAGGCCTATGAGGCTTTCATGAAGCACATCGAGACCACAAAAAATTGGTTCGGCAAGAGGACCTCCGATCGAACCTTCCAAATTGACGACTTGGTGCTGAAATGGAATGAGAAAAAATCCAAACTAGGAAATCACAATAAATTTGATGCATTTTGGGAGGGCCCATTTCAAATTTTTGGGGTTAATCAGGTTAACTCTTTTATTCTATAGGATTTAAATGGGTTTACTCTTTCGATATTGGTCAATGGCCTTCATCTAAAGGCGTACTACTAGTAATGGGTAGTTGAAAAAATTCCCAGTTGTGTACATATTTTTATTCTTTTCTTTTCTTGTATATATATTTTCTCTCAAATTATAAGTCTCTTTGCTCCATTTCATGCTATTGCTAGTGCAGTTTTGGCTAGACTCCTCTCTATGGTGAGGATCGAGCTGGCATAGAAATGGTGCAGAAGAGTTTGATTAAAATTATTTTTAATTTAGTTATATTTTTTTAGTGTGCTAGGGAAAAGAGGATAGTAGTTTTAGGAGCCCAAATTCAGCTAAGGTGTTTATGCTCTGCCTTTGAGCAGATGAGTTCATTTCACCATTTTTAGCATCGCCTAGAAAAATAGTTCAATGTTATTAAAAGTGTCTTATCATTTGGCAAGAAGGAGTTTCACTCTTTTTTAGGGGTAAAACCATGTTTGGGCCTCCCTAGGGAGCGAAAGCTATAAACGGAGGTATGGCCAAGTCAAAAACAAAAATCCATAACCAAAAGTTCAAACTCAAATGTGATTTCAAGGTTTGATGGAGCGAAAGACGCTCTTGCTCTCCCTTATAGGCTAAATTCAAGTCATGAGCCACAGGTTGTAAGTGTTATGTTTTAGGGAAGGAAAGGAAATGATTTTTACCCCAAAGCTTTAAATTACAATGCTTTCTCCTATTTCAGGCCTTAAATGAGTGAATGGACCTTTCGCTTAACTTTTCAAGTGAAAACCATTTTCACCTCTTGGAAATGATGAACACATCTCTAGAGCAAAAGGGTCTCATTTTCTCCAATGCCACAAGCACACAATTCGAAATACAACATAGTAAGAACCCACCCTAAGGAAGGATTTTGAAGTAATAAATCATACCTAGAAATTTAAAAAAGGTAGTGCATTACATATTTCAAGGAATATTACGACCCATGTAGTTGACCAACATCAGGAGACGTACTCCACCATCGATTGACATGTAGGATATCTCCCACCTTGCCCATAATCCTTCTTGATATTTACTCCACCCAAAAGCATAATTAATATAGTGGATAAATTGTAGTTCTAATAGGGCCATCGTTGTGCTTTGAATAAACTCAAAGAAATTACTGAAGGTCTTGCAATAGTGTCATTTACCTTGCCAAATCAGAGAGAGAGCATTGCCAACAAAATGCACTGCATTGAGCAACAGTGAGGCGCTATCCTTTTTAGAGCGAGTGCTTGGGAAAGTACCTAGTCAGAATGGGCAAGAAGAGCACCAAGTGCAAGAAGAAGGTCTTAAAGAAGTTGTAAGGTGAGAAGAAACAAAAGAAGTAAAATAAGAAGGTGTTGCCACCACCACCCGAAGACAGGTTGAGCAGAATATGAGACTGTGTGCTCACCAAAATGAGCATGGAGAAGTTATGTCAAACTATTGAAATTATGATAACCAATGTGTCTATTGAAAGCAAGCAGACAACTGCTTATCACTCCCACCTATACTGGAACCTATGCACATTTGTGCATCATTACCCAGAGCTTATATACGAAAATGCTAGATTCTATGACCCACAGACTAGGATGGTTCAAGATACCAAAGGGAACAAGTTGTTTGCCATCTCTACTCAAGATTTTTTAGAGGCTTTCACCTATAGATAAAAGCCCCTACTAATTACAAAGTTATAAAAATTAACAGCATCGATCGGAATGAAAGATACGCCAACATAGTACACATGCACCAGTTCATGGAGATGCAACTGCTAGAGAATTTTGCACCTAGGATATTTCTAGACTTTCCCAAACCCTTAAAGATATTTAAAAATCTTGATATATACTCCATTTTGGCATGGGTTATGGGGCTCTACATGGATGCAACAATGTATAAGTGACAATATTCCTTTACCGAGAGCATTTCGCATGCCGAGTTCTACTCCTCGGCCACCATGAAACCAGAGACCAAGCCTGTATTTTTTTATTGGGTAGACTAGGTGGCACAATAGATGCATATCTAGTTGAGTGATGTACAAAGCAAAAAGGACATGTCATTTTGAATCTACTCTTTTTGTGGGTGGTATTTTTTCTACCACATGCACAACCATTTTACGTTCATTACCAAGACCCGCACAAATAAAGAAGGCAAACCACTTTTGGTTTATTAGTGGACTCAAAGTCTATCAAAGCATGAGTCTTACTACAATTTTAATAAAGTGTTCCTTGGCCCAGCTATGGAGCTTATCTATGGTTCTTTTGAAAGAGTTTCGAGACGGATGAGAGATAAGGTAGTGCAGGGGAGCTATGGTAATGTATTCCAACTGACCCAGGGCCTTGTCAAAATTTACGAGTTTACCAAAAAATCATTCCTATTGTTGTACTACACCATGGAGTACTTTTTTGCCCTCGAAGTTGCCTGATAGATTGACTTCACTGATGACACATATGGGAACGAAAGGAGGAAGCCGCACACATGTGCTTTTCCTTTCTACTTTGATGACATTAAGGTAACGGTCGATAGGTAAAAAAAATTCTAGTAATAACATTGTATGAATTTGGCTTGATCGATCTCCCCCAACACTGTAAGTACGACCCACTAGACATTTTCAAGCAAAATATTAGGGTAAAAAGCTTCCATAGTTGTTTGCACCTAGACATTGAAGAGTAGTGCAACAATCCCTTAGGGCATGACCTAGAATGGCACATGGAGAGGATGATGTCACTTCCCCTATGGCATGACTTTTGTATGATAGAGATAGAATATGACCTTACATCAAACCTGGTGCATGTGCCTTATGAGGAAGTGTTTAAGGCAATGAAGAACAAAGTTACCAACTAGTCGAATGAAAAAATTGTAAAGTAGTGGATCATGAGGATCCATAATAAAAATGATGTATCTGATCAGTTACTTGTATTGGATGAGAACTTCTTCAAGATGTGCAACACAAATTATGATACTTATCAGCTCATCTTGTTTGCTAACATCGTACCTATAAGTACTCAAAGCCCTAGCAGAGTGGAAGACATGGTAGAAGGATAGGGGTAGCACACTGAACAAGATCCACTTATCAAGGAGAAGGGCAAGAAGTTGCTCCCTAAAAAATAGGTTATTCTGAGAAAGAGGAGCACTGGTGTAGCTCTCTCGCTCCCCCATTTTGCAAAGAACCCTTGAACTGGTCCAACTCGATTTATCAACACAAACCCTTCTACAACACTTGTAGCCATGGAAGAAAGCACCCCTGAAGTCTCTATTCCAGTGCAGTAGGAGTGACAAGAGGTGGAGTTAATTGACCTATAAGTAGAAGCATCAAACAAAGAAGAAGGAATAATAAGCCCTATCACATAGCAGTTCATCGTTTTGACTCTAGCAGCACTCGAGCCCTCAGGTGCATTCTCTCTTTCTCATTATCTCTCTTGTGTACCTCTAGCAACTATCCCTTCTAATGTCAAAACTCTCATTTCCACCTAGCTTGTATTCAGTATCCCCATGTCTAGCATATCTTTCTCTACATCCCAGTCATCACTTCCCTCAATGTTCCCACCTGTTTCTTAGAGGTTTAGTTACTTTGCATCTGTCTCTAATGTGTTTGTATTTCCTATAGTGTTTGCCCTAAACCATCCTCAATTTTTTGTTAATCCAATTGTTGCATCTATCACTACCATCAAACCAGACCTATTTTTGCCCTCACACACCTCCTCAGTTGTAGCAGTAGTACTCGATATTTTTCCCCTAGATACTAGCACCTCGGTTGCAACCATCCAAACCTTGATGTCTCCTAAAGTTGTTATAGTCGTTACCCAGCTATTTCTTATTTATCTATCGAAGCAAACCCTTAGCGAGCTTTTTTTCCCTTCACACCACTCTTTGGAGTGCAAGAACCAATGGAAATGGAGCTGGAAGTTTTGCATGAGGGCCCAATCATAGAGAGTATACGTTGGGTGCAACAAACTTCCTCAAGATGTCTTAAGGGCCAAAAAAAAATGCATAGGCTCCAGCCCAGGTGGAAAAGAGGGCTATCTTTGACCTGAAGAGGATGCAACTCCACAAAATGGAGAAGGTTCCCAAGATTCAAAAGCCCTAGAGGAGATGACACCAAAATATTATGCCTACCATCATACAGTTAAATACATGAGGATGATTGACGTAGCAAAGAATATGGGGAACATCCAGGTTGAAATGGGCTCCATCTATTTTCATAGGGAGCACTACAAAGCTCACTTCTATAATGTTGAGGCTAAAAAAATAGAGTTAGAGGAGACTTTGGTGCACACAAGGGCACAACTTGAGGATGCACAACCCAAATCTAAATAATTGTGTAGACACCAAAATCCAGCCACTTGTAAGTCATCTATACCTTCCTGTTAGCCACATGTCAATCATTCATCCTTCCCGCCATTATTTGGCCCAAATCCACACCTTCCCACCATTATTTGGCCCAATTTCACCTTTCCCGCCATTTTTCATTCCCAAATTTATTTAAATTAATATTTATATATATTTTTTAATATTTTAATATATTTTAATATATATATAAAGATACTTTAAGTGATTTAATCTGAGTCATCCATCCTTCATTTAATCTCATCCGTCCATCCATCTTAATCCGTTTCACAACCTATATTTATTCTCTACCCTTGGATCCACTTTAATCTTAGCCACACGTTCAAAGTGTCGTTAAAACCCTAAAGTGTGCCCTAAGAGTAGATTATAAATTGAGTCACCTTGATGGCTCAAGTGCTATCTCTTTTACTATCTATCTTTTGTTATCTATCGCTATCTATCTCTTCTTCAGCTAAACCTACCCATCCATCGCTGTCCCTTTTTCATCGCATCCATCGCCGCATCCGTCGCCAACTTCGCCGCCATCCCTTCTGCAGCATTCTGTAGAATCCCCCATTCTTGTCGCAAGTGCCCGCGGGTGTTTACCAGCCACAGACGCAGACCGACGTCTGCAACCCTAATCCAGAAGCACGCGGGCGTTCAATGATCGCACCAGGGCACCTTTCGCAGTCGATTTGACAGTTACATCACTTCCAGGTGCCGCCTGGTCTCGCCGCGTTAACAGAAAAAGAGGTATAGATTCTAAAGCAAGTAATATTTTTATGTATTAATCCACCGTTAGATTCTGCATTCTATGTATTTCATTTCTAGGGTTTTAGACTATTTTTGAGGGCTCACATAGTGGAGCCCTCTTACTAGTTTTTAACCTTTTTGTAGTTTTAATGTGTGCAGGATTTTAATGGCAGATCTGGTGTGTTGATAGCAGCTGTTTAAGCTGGAGTGGTCCGAGCTACAGGATACAACGAAGCCCACTCATTCTGTTGGGATTAAGGATACGTCTTCGAAAAATGCCACCCCATTGTGCCAGCTAGGGTTTCGGAGAACCCTAGCACAAACTGTAATTTTTGTATCACGAAAAGGGTTACAGGCCCTGTTGTACTCAAAAGGAGTTTTTAAACTCCGTTGATTAATAAAAATCATTTTTTTTGTACAACTGTGTTCTGTCTTACTTTTTATCATGACTTCTTTATCTCTTGTTTGGCGTTGTATCTTTAATCTACAAATTGCAACAACGCATGACCAGTTTGGAGTAGGATGTGAGTAATTACAAGAAAGAAAACAAACATCACCTCAAAGCGAATGCAGAAGAAAAAATCTAGTTGTAGGATTTGAATTCTCAAGTCCAAGAACTATAGGCCCAGTTGACACATAGGGCGGTGTAGTCAAAGGTCTTCACAAAAGACCATATTAATGAGGTTTACCATCACTTCCTAGCAAAATTTTGAACAAGGGTGTGCAAAGCAATAGCAGTCCTGATGTTCATTTGGGAGGCCAAGCAATCAATCACTTACGATGCACCTATCATGGAGGATGCTGAAAAATATATTTATTGATGGCTAGAACTAGCTATGAAGGTGCAAACCCTAGAAAAAATGGACCTCGAGCTTACTCCAATGTGCCCACTTGCTCGATCATGGGCAACTACAAAGGTAACACTACGGGCTTACTTCATGAAAATGGAAATATCCCAAGAGGCAATAAGGTTTATAGAAGTGTTTGAGTGGGAAAGACGCATTTCTCTAATGTATTTTTAAGCTCTCATGTAGCTCGGTTTCCCTTGCATCACTGACAAGGAAGAATCTATTTTGATAAAGGAAGAGTTGAAGCTAGTTTGGGATACCTTTGGAAGCAATACTCTAGAGATTGACAGTTGGAGTGAGCCTATTTTAGAACACCAGGTACTGGAGTTAATAACCAGGTTTACATAAATTGAATCCTATTTGGTAGACCTCAACCAAAGAGCTAACTATGCTAATGTAGATCAACTCGATACTTTCGAGTACATGGTCAAGGAGCTCCAAGATTATGGCACACTCAAATAATATGCTTGGGCCCTGGTCCAAACAACCTATGATCGCATCAATGAGCATCTCCCATAATTGGAGCCTTTCCAACAGCATGAAGATCAAGCATAGGAAGGATACCAAAGGGAAGAAGGATACCAAAGAGAATAGGGGGATCATGAGTGCAAAGGAGAAGAAGAAGAAGAAAAAAGAGAGAAGTTGGAGGAAGAGTCTATTGCCAGTAGTGAGCATTCAGAAAAATATAGTGATGATGACTCTGAGCCCAACAAATAAGGCCTAGGATCTTCACATTGAGATTATATAAATCCCCTGTGAGCCACCAGAGATGTTGTTATCCCTGCAAAATTGATCTCCTCTATATAAATTTTGCTATTCAGTAATTTATTCTTCCCTGAAACTCTATTATTTTTTTCAGATGATCCTTTGTTTCCTGTGTTTTGCTGTCAAAACTTGTTGGATGTGCCCAAGGGAGTGTGTATTTTTTCTTGTTCACTCATCATGTAGGGTCCTTGTCTTTTTGAGGGTGAGGGTGTTTTCATGCCAAGTCTCCAAGTTCAAATTGATTTTAGGTAAAAGGTGAAGTGTAAGCCCATTTTGGGCTAAAAAAGAGCGAAGCACAAGTGGGGCCCAAAAAATAGCGAAACCTAATTTTGGAAAAATGTAAGTGAGTCTCATTTCATTTTCACCCTTGTGTAAGATCGTAAATCAATTTCAAAACAAGGAGGGGTGAAAGGCCTTTTCTATCTTTTTCTATGTCCAACATAGTTCAATTTTGGAAAGAGCTGCAAGTGGGGCCCAAGTTTTTTACCCCAAATCAGGAGTGATGCATCAATTCGAAGCTCTTTTCAACAAATGTGCCTCCTAAAAATCCATGTAGCTTCACTCCAAATAGAAATATTCAAGTGGGACCCAAAGCATTTTACCTCTCTTTACCAGCGCAACCCCTTTTCAGAGTCTGACAAGGCAAATGCACCTTTGACTTTTCCACAAAAGCATAGCTCAGTTTCAAGGAGAAATATTCTAGGTGGGACCCGAAGTGTTTCACCCTAGTTTTTGAATGCAACTCCATTTCAGGCCTAGCGAGGGATAAATAGCTTTTGAATTTTCTCACTCCAGCATTGCTCCCAAGGTAGCAAGGTGTTTCACTTTAGTTTTCTAGTGCAAGGTAGTTTTGGGCCTAGAAAGGGAGAAAGCCCCTTTGACTTTTCCACGTTGATGCTACTCCCAAGATATCAAAGTGGTTTCACCTTAGTTTTAGGAGTGCAAGCCCTTTTTGAAGCTTGCATGGGCGAAACATAGGTGGTGCCTGCATCCATGAAGTACATGTTTCTAGTCTAACTCCTGAAGAACATAGACTTATACTGAGAGGGGGGGTGAACAGTATAAGATGCAACCATTTTAAAAAAATTACTTTAGATAGCAGTGGCATCACCATAACATTAACCATCATAGAAAGCAACACACAAAGAAGAGACATTTTAATGTGGTTCACCCAAGATGGGCTACATCCACAGAAATATTTTTACTAAAAGCTTTCTCAATCAAGTTCTTTGGGAAATTATTTCCCTATTACAAATTTTATGAACTTCCTATCCAAAGGAGAATCCTTCCCCTCAACAAGTATTTATGAGCCTCCTGCCCAAAGGATAATCCTTCCCCTCAACAAGTATTTATGAGCCTCCTATCCAAAGGAGATGTCCTATTCCCTCAATAAGTATTTATGAGCCTCCTTCCCAAATAAGATGTCCTATCCCCCAAAGCTCTGTAAATGATACTTTAGAATATCACTGCCTCTTTTATCGCTAGCAGGTGGAACTCCTTTCCATATAATATGTCCTATCCTCCTTACTCTGGGTCTAGAGACTTATGTCCCTCACTGATCACCTCCATAGTTGCTCATAAAAACCTGCATTAAACACAGTCAGTCGCTCCATCATAAGTCCTCTCAAACTCTATCACAAATCTACACTAAACTTAGTCCTCTGGTCTAGCACAAATCTGCTCTCAAATCTCTCTCAGATCTGTCCCAAGCTTAAGCCAAAAGCTTGAACAAATCAATCACAACTTCTCATAAGTCTTCACCAATACTTCATCAAATATGTCCACAACTTCTTCAACAAGAACCTGTCCAAATAAGTCCTATCAAGCTCACCAAGAACTTGCCCAAATCAGCTCAAGCAAGTTTACCAAGAAACTTGCCCAATGTGAACACACAAAGGGAATTGTTAGATACCCAATGTCTTTCATCAAATCATATCAAATCAATATTATATAAGCATAAAGAGAATTGTTAGAGACTCAATATGTTCTATCCTTCAACTCTCAATCTCAACTCAAATCAATCTCATAGAAGCATAAAGAGAATTGTTAGAGACTCAATATGTTTTATCCTTCAACTTTCAATATCAACTCAAATCAATATCATAGAAGCATAAAGAGAATTTTTAGAGACTCAATATGTTCTATCCTACAACTCTCAACAACAAAACAACTCAATTAGGATTTCAACAACTTATAGCAATGGCATAAGCTTCTCACTCAAAAACCCTAAAGCAAAATTCAAATTCTTCCACTCTCATAAACCAAAATTATGCAATAACTCATAAACTCATCATGATATCATAATGCATAATCAATACTTTCACTTTTAGAAAATAAGATCCACTCCAAATAAGGAAACTTAATTTAATCCTTTTCACTCCAAACTTATTTTCAGAAAACCATCAATCAATAATAACCATGGAAGAATGTGCCCATACCTTTACTTTGATGAAGAAGTAGAACTCAAAATCTGTCACAACACTAACTCTTAATTTACCACAAATTAGAGTTAGCAACAATGGAATAATGCACAATGATAAGAGTCCTAATAACACCTTATCACTTCAACTCATCAATAATCAAAACTCACAAATATACATATCAACAATATTCCTTTACACCTTATAACTCCTACTTAATATATCACAAAATAACTTCAACCCCAAAAATAATTACAAGATAATATCCACTCAATAACTCCAAAGGCTTTCTAACCCCAATACGACATTAAGCACAATTATTACTTAAACCCTTATAACTCCTAAAATACATTTACTTCTAAATACATTTACCACATAAACATTAAGCATCAATAATAATAATGTCAAAGAAATATTTCTATTTAACCTTATACCTCCATCCAATTACCAAAAATAATTTTCCAAGTCAAATCAAATATTCCACATTATCAAAAAAAGATCTACCTTGGGAAAAATCAATCCTCCAACCTTAGGATAAGTGTGGAGACACCAACATGAGCACCAAAGTGCTTCCTCCTCCAAACTCGTGGTCCAAGACAACTGTTGTACCACGTGCACAATAATCCGTGACCAAAAATGAAACATGCCCGACATGAATCGATCTCGACACCTCTGCCTAGCAAGCACCTTCGCTCCACTACCTCCGTCATTGGAGCATAAGTGCCCAACGAAACTCTCAAGTGCCACTCATTGTTTTACCTTCCCTTTGCTCGCAGAAATTAAAGACAAATAGATTTGTCTTCCTCACAGGTGTACGAAATCAGAACTTAAACACAAAGCAATACGAAACTCAAAAATCATAGAGCAATCCAAAATCAAAGGTCACAAAGCAATACAAAATTGAAGGTCACATAGCAATACAAATTTGAAGGTAATCGCACAAATCGGAGGTGTATTGAACCTTAGGAATTAATGCCCTTTAATAGTCTTTTGCATCCCATGAAAGTTGGCATCGGTGCTCCTTCCAAAAAAACAACGTCGGTGAGGTAAGTCTTCTACATTGGTATCGCTAAGGGTTTAGAAACCCTTTCAATAATAATTATTAAATTAATTATTATTATTTTATTAATAATAAACTTAACTTAAAAAAATTTCTAAGTTTGAGTTAATTTATTTATTAATAATCAAAATGGACTTTTAAGGTTTTTTCAAAGAGAAAAAACCTTTTCATTAAGCCAAAGATGGTTTTAATAAAAACCCTTAATGAGTCTAGATGGTTTTAAGAAAAATCTTTAACCTTGTCACCATGGTTTTAATTAAAAACCCTTAAACAAACTTCATAGAAATTTCAAGATATATTTGGCACCAAACTCTTTTTGACATTAGCACAAATTCCTTTTTATATCAACACAAACTCCTTTTGACATAAATGACAACTCACAACCATGAAGCTAGGAAACATACCTATAATTGCCAACAATCTCCCCCTTTGTCATTGATGGCAAACCACTACTGAAACCACTACCAACTGTCAAAACTAAAACCAACTGAAAATCATCCTCTGAAGCTTTGCTCCCCCTGACTCAAGGCTCTCCCCCTTACTCAAATATCTCCCCCTTTGTCATCAATGGCAAATGGTCACCCTTGGGGCTCAGGGCTAAGAATGAGCCTCTTATCTTAGCCCCTCCCCCACCTCCTATTGAGGTGATTAATTCTGGGGTGGGACTAAAACTACTCCCAACTTCCTTAAATACTCAAAAGTCTCTCTTGGAAGAGGTTTGGTGAAAATGTCAGCAATCTATTCCTTAGTAGGCACATATTCCAGCTTAACCTGTTTGTCCTGAACCTGCTCTCTCAAAAAGTGATATTTGATGGGAATATGCTTTGTTCTTGAGTGCATTACTGAATTCTTGGAGATACTTGTCATTTGTATTATCACACAATATGGAAAGGGTTGATCATGCTTTATTTTGAAATCCTCCAAGGTAGTCTTCATCCATAAAACTTGTGTACAACAAGCTACTGTTGCTATGTATTCTGCCTCTACTATAGACAAGGAAACTAAAGGTTGTTTCTTGCTTAACCAAGCAACTAAAAAATTCCTCAAAAAGAAAGCTCCACCATTGGTGCTTTTTCTATCATCGGTATTGTCGGCCCAATTTGCATTTGTAAAAGCTATGAGAGTGAACTTATCGCTCTTGGGATACCAAAGCCCAAGATACATAGTGCCTTTCAGATATCTTAGAATCCTTTTTATTTCCATAACATGAGTTTCTTTTGGTGCAGCTTGAAACCTTGCAACTAGTCCCACTGCCTGCATGATGTTTGGTCTGGTAGCTGTAACATAAAGCAAACTACCAATCATGGATTTGTACAGCCTTTGATCTACCTTTGGAGATTCATCATCCTTGCTCAACTTACACCCTGTAATAATTGGAGTACTAACAGGTTTGCTATCCTCCATACCAAACTTTTTTAGCATCTCTCTTATGTACTTGCCTTGTGAGATAAATATTCCTTCTTCTTATTGGGCAATCTAAAGTCCTAATAAGAAGGACAATTCTCCAATCATGGACATCTCAAATTCACTCTGCATATTGTTAGCAAAATCTTTATACATTTTGGTGTTATTACCTCCAAAAATGATATCATCAACATAAACAACCACAATTAAGCTATTATTTCCATCATTTTTTATATACAAATTGCTATCTGCCATACCTTTTTTTAAAACTTGTTTCTGAAGATACCTGTCAAGCCTCGAATACCGAGCCCTAGGAGCTTGTTTCAAACCATACAAGCCTTTTTTAATCTACACATAAAATCTGAATTTTTTGAAAGTAAGAACCCTTATGGTTGTTCAATGTAGACTTCTTCTAACACACCATTTAGAAAAGCTGATTTGACATCCATCTGATAGACCTTGAAGTTTTTAAAGCTTGAAAAAGCCAAAAACATTCTGATAGGCTCAAGACAAACAACTAGAGCAAAAGTTTCTTCAAAATCAATTCCTTCTACTTTAGCATAACCTTTGCAAACTAACCTTTCTTTATTTCTGACAACTTGACCATCTTCATTTAGCTTGTTTCTGAAGACCCACTTAGTGCCAATGACTTTTTTATCTTTAGGTCTTGGAACAAGTTCCCAAGTCTCACTCTTCTCTGTCTGTTCCAATTATTCATTCATATCATTTATCCAAAACTTATCTACACAGGCTTCACTGAGATCTTTTGGCTCAATCTGAGATAACAATGAAACATTTGTATGGGAATTTGAATATATAATTCTTCTCCTTGTCTGTCTGACTTCTGGATTACCAATGATTTGATCCTTTGGATGGTGTTTCTGAACATATCTAGATGGAGTTTTAGGAAGGAGTTTTTATCTTTCCTCTTCTCCTTTATCTAAATCCTCCCTGAATTATTCTTGGCAATATTTATCATCAATTTCCTAAACTGGTTCTCTTATCCCTATTTTCTCATCCACTGTAACATTTATACTTTCCACAATAGTACAAGTTCTTTTGTTGTAGCATGTATAGGCTTTGCTCTTGCTGGAGTACCCAATAAAATTGCCCTCATAACATCTAGGATCAAACTTCCTTAAATTTTGATCTTCCCTTCTGATGTAACATTTACTACCAAAAACTCTAAAATGTTTTACTGTGGTTGGTCTTCCTTTCCATAGCTTATAGGGATTTTTGTGATGATTGACTCTTAACTGAGCTCTGGTGATAATATACACTATTGTACTAACTACATCTTTCCAAAAACCATCAGGAAGCTTTAACTCATTCAACATAGCTCTAGCCATATTTTCAATAGTTATGTTTTTCTTTCAACTACTCCATTTTGTTAAGGAGTTCTTGCTGCTACTGAAAATTCCCTCTTAATCCCTTGTTGCTTACAATAATCCACAAATTCATTTGAAGTGAATTCTCCTCCTCTATCTAATATTAATAATTTTATTCTTTTTTTTATTTCATTCTCTATCATTTCTTTGAAGGCTTTAATTTTGTCAAGGGCTTCAGATTTTTCTTTCAGAAAGGTAACCCAAGTCATTCTAGAGAAATAATCTATAAAACGCATGAAGTAACTCTCTCCCTGTATACTCTGAGTTCTGGTGGGACCACATAAATTAGTATGAATAAGATCTAAATTTTTGGATGACATGTACCCTTTAGCCTTAAAGTTGGTTCTAGTTTGCTTTCCATGTTGACAAGGACCATAAATAGTATTTTGGGGTCTTTTAAATTTAGGTAAGTCTCTTGATGCTTTCTTATGGATAATGTTGATAATATTATCAAAGCTCACATGTCCCATTCTTTTATGCCATAGCCAATTTTCATCCTCTTTAGACAAAAAACACTTTTTCCTTTTTATCTCACTTAGCATGTAGAGGTTGTTAGGAGTTCGTCTTGCATTAGCAATGATTTTTCCATTCTCTACTTTCCTTATCTCATATCTATCAGAATAGAAAGTCACCATATGACCCTGATCACAAATTTGGATAACACTCAAAATATTATGTCTTAATCCTTCTACATAAACCACATTTTTAGTTCTGGTTTTTCCATCTAAACTTAGATAACCCTTTCCACAAATTTTAGTTGATTTGTTATCTCCAAAGCTAACTGACCCTCTACTAGTTTCTTTGAGAACTATAAACTTTTCTTTTTTCTCCAGTCATGTGCCTAGAACATCCACTATCAAGGTAGAATTTTTCTTTCTTATCTTGAGCATGAAGAGCGGTTTGAACTATCATAGATCTAGTTTTATTTCCATTTGTTTTCCTAACATTCACTTCACTAGATCTTTCCAATTTACACATTCTAGCTATATGCCCAAAATTATTGCATTTGTAACACATAATACTATCATCCATGAGTGGTGCAAAATAATTAACATTTTTCTTAACATTGTCATTCATAATCCTAGTACAATGGATAGCTCTATGACCATATTTATTGCAAGAAAACAATAGTCATGGAAAGTATTATGTAACCTTTTTGGAAGCCTTTGATGAATGTTCCTTCTTTTGTGATCAACTCTTGTCCATTGCTCTCCTTTGTTTTCTTCTTTTCTGGTATCCTTTGGTTTTTGAAAGTTGACTTTATTTCTTCTAGATGTTCCTGCTTCTTGGATATGGAGATCTTCTTCTCTTTGCTTTCCAAGAAAAATATTTTGTTTAAGACTCATCTGTTCAAGTCTAACTCTTAGAGAAACCACTTCTTCAAGTCTCTCACATTCAGCTTCCTTCCCTTTCAAAACCTCTATCAAAACCTTCTCAACTTTCTTTCCTTCTTCAGCTAGGATCTTGAAGTCTATGAGATTTTGATATAGTTCTATTTTTTCCATCTCTTCTTATTTATTTTTTTGTTTTAAAATAAAATTCTCTTCCTTATTTTTTTCCAAATTTCTTAGGGCCAAAAATAATTCCCCTTTCAAATCAAATTCAATCTCTTCATCACTTTTCGTGCTAATATGATCTTTCGAGGGATCCTTCTCCAAGATTTTAGGATCTTCATGAATAGACTCACTCTGATACCAATTGAAGAACATAGACTTATACTGAGAGGGGGGTGAACAGTATAAGATGCAACCATTTAAAAAAAAAATTACTTTAGATAGCAGTGGCATCACCATAACATTAACCATCACAGAAAGCAACATGCAAAGAAGAGCCATTTTAATGTGGTTCATCCAAGATGGGCTACATCCACAAAAATATTTTCACTAAAAGCTTTCTCAATCAAGTTCTTTAGGAAATTCTTTCCCTATTACAAATTTTATGAACTTTCTATCCAAAGGAGAATCCTTCCCCTCAACAAGTATTTATGAGCCTCCTACCCAAAGGATAATCCTTCCTCTCAGCAAGGATTTATGAGCCTCCTGCCCAAAGGAGATGTCTTATCCCCTCAATAAGTATTTATGAGCCTCCTACCCAAATGAGATGTCCTATCCCCCAAAGCTTTATAAATGATATTTCAGAAGATCACTGCCTCTTCTGTCGCTAGCAGGTGAAACTCCTTTCCATAGAAGACGTCATGTCCTCCTTTCTCTAGATCTAGAGACTTATATCCTCATTGATCACCTCCACATTTTCTCATCAAAACTTGTACTAAACACATTCAGTCGGTCCAGCACAAGTCCTCTCAAACTCTATCACAAATCTGCACCAAACTCAGTCCTCTGGTCTAGCACAAATCTGCTCTCAAATCTCTCTCAGATCTGTCCTTATCTTAAGCCAAAAGCTTGAACAAATCAATCACAACTGCTCATAAGTCTTCACCAAGGCTTCATCAAATTTGTCCACAAGTTCTTCAACAAGAACCTGTCCAAATCATTCCTAGCAAGCTCACCAAGAACTTGCCCAAATTAGCTCAAGCAAGTTTACCAAGAAACTTGCCCAATGTGAACACACAAAGAGAATTGTTAGAGACCTAATGTGTTTCATCCAATCATATAAAATCAATCTCATAGAAGCATAAAGAGAATTTTTAGAGACTCGATATGTTCCATTCTTCAACTCTCAATCTCAACTCAAATCAATCTCATAGAAGCATAAAGAGAATTGTTAGAGACTCAATATGTTCTATCCTTCAACTTTAAATCTCAACTCAAATCAATCTCATAGAAGCATAAAGAGAATTGTTAAAGACTCAATATGTTCTATCCTTCAACTCTCAACAACCAAACAACTCAATTAGGGTTTCAAAAACTTATAGCAATGGCATAAGCTTCTCACTCAAAAACCCTAAAGCAAACTTCAAATGCTTCCACTCTCATAAACCAAAATTATGCAATAACTCATAAACTCATCATGATCTCATAATGCATAATCAATACTTCCACTTTCAAAAAATAAGATCCACTCCAAATAAGGAAACTTAATTTAATCCTTTTCACTCCAAACTTATTTTCAAAAAACCATCAATCAATAATAACCATGGAAGAATGTGCCCATACCTTTACTTTGATGAAGAAGGAGAACTCAAAATCTATCACAACACTAACTCTCAATTTGCCACAAATTAGAGTTAGCAACAATGGAATAATGCACAATTATAAGAGTCCTAATAACACCTTATCACTCCAACTCATCAATAATCAAAACTCACAAATATACATATCAACAATATTCCTTTACACCTTATAACTCCTACTTAATATATCACAAAATAACTTCAACCTCAAAAATAATTACAATAGAATATCCACTCAATAACTCCAAAGGCTTTCTAACCCCAATATGACATTAAGCACAATTATTCCTTAAACCCTTATAACTCCTAAAAAACATTTACTTCTAAATGCATTTACCACATAAACATTAAGCATCAATAATAACAATGTCAAAGAAATATTTCTATTTAACCTTATACCTCCATCCAATTACCAACAATAATTGCCAAGTCAAATCAAATTCCATATTATCAACAAAAGATCTACCTTGGCCAAAAATCAATTCTCCAACCTTAGGAGAAGTGTGGAGACACCAACATAAGCGCCAAAGTGCTTCCTCCTCCAAAATCGTGGCCCAAGACAACTATTGTACCACATGCACAATAATCTATGACCAAAAATAAAACATGCCCGACGTGAATCAATCTCGACACCTTTGCCTAGTGAGTGCCTTCGCTCCACTGCCTCTTTTGTTGGAGCACAAGTGCCCAACAAAACTCTCAAGTGCCACTCGTCATTTTACCTTCCCTTTCCTTGAAGAAATTAAAGACAAACAAATTTATCTTCCTCACAGGCGTACGAAATTAGAACTTAAACACAAAGCAATACAAAACTCAAAAATCACAGAGTAATCCAAAATTGAAGGTCATAGTGCAATACAAAATTGAAGGTCACAGAGCAATACGAATTCAAAGGTAATCGTGCAAATCGAAAGTGTATTGAACCTTAGGAATTAATTCCCTTTAATAGTCTTTTGCCTCCCATGCAAGTTGATGTCGGCGCTCCTTCCAAAAAAATGACGTCAGCAAGGTAAGTCTTCTACATTGGCATTGCTATGGGTTTAGACACCCTTTCAATAATAATTATTAAATTAATAATTATTATTTTATTAATAATAAACTTAACTTAAAACCTTTTCAAATGTTTGAATTAATTTATTTATTAATAATCAAAATGGACTTTTAAGGTTTTTTCAAGGAGCAAAAACCTTTTCATTAAGCCAATATGGTTTTAATAAAAACCCTTAATGAGTCCAAATGGTTTTAAGAAAAACCTTTAACCTTGTCACCATGGTTTTAATTAAAAACCCTTAAACAAACATCATGGAACTTTCAAGATCTTTTTGGCACCAAACTCTTTTTGACATTAGCACAAATTCCTTTTGATATCAACACATACTCCTTTTGACATCAATGACAACTCACAACCATGAAGCTAGGCAACATACCTAAAATTGCCAACAACTCCCCTACCTTAGCCAGATCTCCTCATAAATTTCTCTCATCAATAAAACAAGGTGCATCCTCACCATTTTAATTGCAGTCAATCTGATAAACTTCTAGATTTCATTTTTCTAGATTTTAGAATCTGATATTCTATTGAGGTAGTTCTAGCAAGTGAGGAGGCAGCACTACAGGCTAATCATATTGCCGCATTGAAGCCATGCAGACACTTCTCCATGAGTCATCAAATTCATGCCATGATTCATTACTTTTTGATGAGTTCTAAAATCCTATCTTTGCTACCACCATGATGTTTGGTGGGTGAGCATTTATATTTCAAAGATAAAAACCTCTATAAAAACTAGTATTTCCAATGTAAGATGATGGATGTTTTGCTAGAGACTTTTTTTACATGAATTCTGCTATGACTATAAAGAAACCTTGGCTCTAATTTTGGACTTCTCTTTATGTATATGTTTTCTATCCTATATTTCTATCAAATTCTCTTCTTTATCTGTGGGTTATAATTCTATATAGATTTAGCTTTCGATAGAGGATGAACACTGGAATAAATCTAGAGATTGCACATATAAGATATCTGGTTTTAATTTTTGTTACTTTCTTTGTGTGAAGTGTTATTGGTTCAGAGTGCAATTAAGTTATTATGTTGTTTGTTCATCACCCCTGTTCATCTAGCTTGAGGCCATATTTCCCATCCCTTTCAGTCATTCTAATATATTTTATGTTCCTTGATCTCAAATCCCCAAGTTAAAGTAGTAAGGGAACCAACCCGCTCTGGGGATTGGCACAGGAGGCATTTCTTCCTTTCGGCCTTTCGATTTTGGTCAGATATAGGGTGCATGGATGAAACATTTCATACCTAAGGCAAATTTTTGACCAACAAAACCATGTAAAATAATTTGTTATACATCAACAAGTGGAACAAGTGCAAGTTCCTTTCCTAATATTATTCTTTATAACCACTTGGGCTATAAGTGTCTTGATATTAATAGAAAAAAATCCTAGAATTGGCATGCATAAGGCACTACATAACATCCTAACCTAGGTTGAGTGATAATTTAAAGAAAGAATTATAGTAAAATATTTATAATCTTGAACATATTATGGATGGAAGGTGATTCTCTCATAGTAATAAATGTAATTTTGAGGAAAGCAAAGGCTTCATGGAACATACAAGATATAATTGTGAAAATTCAAGATATTTCTAAAAAGTTTGAAGAAATTAGGTTTACACATACTTTAAGGTAAGATAACAAATGTGCAGATAGGCTAGCCAATAGAGGGGTTTTGATTGAGGATCGTGAAGTTAAATTCTCCTTTCCATGGTTATGGGAAGTAGTAAGTTTAGTTGAAGCTGACAAGAAAATGTTGATTGTCTGAATCAATAAATGATTATTTTATTTTAATGTTTTCCATTGGTAATATATATTTTATTTTTTAATAGTAATGTGTTTTCATATAGACTATTTATTATCATTTTTGCGGTTGCACTTGTGTTTCTGGAAGGAAACTAGCAATCTAGATTTGGTAAAGCAGACTATGATAATGCAATGGTTTGGAAATATTACTCTACTAAGATACAAGGCATATATAGTAGAGGCGAATTTTTGGTATTATGAAGATTTCTATAGGAAAATTTCAAGAAGGATACTAAATTTTGGAATATTTGTATTCATATATAAAATTGAAATGATAAAGAAAATGAAAATCTAGAACTCAAACATTTTATGTAAAATGATGTAGGTTTCTAGCTATAACATCTCAATTTAGATGAAAAGTGTATCTATTTGTAAACTCTCAAGCTCTAAATAAGAGAGTTATAATTTTTCAAGTGTGGGGGACCCGAGTACAACCCCATATTATCCAGCAAAAAAAACTTTTTAGAAGCTTGAATTTTTTTTTTTTTTTATTAAAAATAATGTAAAAATTTTAAAAGAGAAAAGCTTCACCTAAAATTTAAAAAGAGGACCATAATGAAGAGGTGGAATCTTTCAAAGATGTCATACTAGAGTGGATGTCTATATGCACCACCTAGAAAAGATAATATTCTCCTAGCTTTTAAAATGCATCAAGGTTAGTGGTCAATCATTGATGATTGGAGAACATTCGTTGATCCACATGCTGAAGATAAAAGGTTTTCACTTTTTTATAATACGAATATTGTGCATGTATGTAATGTATGTAACTAACATCACATTGTGATAGTTTTTTTAGGGGATGTATTGTTGACAAACAATGGCTTTGAAGAAGGAGCACTCATGGCTAAAATATGGTTGTAATGTGTCAAGCATTGCAAACATTGGATGCTTTTCAACCAAGCTAAAAAAATCATAGCCATGCATTGAACATGGCTAACCTATGGAATGTTAATCCAAATACTAACTAGGACCACTAGAGAAGTTATAATAAAGTGCAATATCATCAACTAGATCAATTTATGATGTTAGTCGACCCAACTTATTTGAATCAAGGTAAAATATTTTTTGGTTGTAATGTAACTTCTTAGTTTGAGTGACAATGTGAGATCAAAGAATTGTATTATACCCAACTACAATGAAACATGCCCCATGTATTTGAACTCCCAAAAATCCCAAGAAATATTTCAAATATGTGCTTTGACTACGGGTCCCTAGTGAGTGATATGCACCAAGATATAAAAGAAAAATTTGGGCATGTGTACCTCAGAATATTTAGATAGCTAATTTTGTAGTCTAATGCTTGCTCCTTTACTATCAAAAATATTTATGAATATCAAATGTAATATATCAAGTAGAGGGAAAGCATTACATTGTCAAAGCTTATTTTGACTACTTGTTAGACTGGAACAAATGAACTCATTTCAAATTTGAACCACCTATAGATAAAAAGAAGTATCAAAGATATTAATTTATAATAGTAAAAAAGCAGAGATATGGGTTTTATAACAAACTAGTGAATTTCACAATACAACATATATCAATACTTATCAACAACAATGGAAGTGCAGCGTTGGGGAGTTCTTACTAGTGAGGTGTTCAACAGTAGCTCCACCCTTTCCTGCACTAACAAATTAGAGGAGAGTATATACTTTCTCAAGAAGCACCTCTACTACCAAGTTTACCATTGACCTTCAATGTTCTCTCTAGTACATAGTAGATCTAACTCCATATTGATCATTTAAAAGAAAGGCATACAAATTTTAATTTTTTTTGTTGAGCTTATGTGTAGTGACTTTACAACATTTTTTTTTAGTTAGAGCTATTGTATCAATGCATCATGTTATCATTTATTCATTTGTGCATCTTATGATAGGATAATTTGATAATGAGTGATAAGGTTCCTCTAGTCTTATTTCAATAAACATAGCAACCCTAGATCAAAATATACTCTTAATTTTATAAATAATCCAATCCATAATTATGCCTTCAAAACCAATAAAATAAGCTATGATAGCTTATAGAAATCCATATTCCTTTCCTACCTCATAGGACCCACTATCAATGTCTAAAATACCACATGTTTTTACTTAGAGGTAATACTTTTCTCCATACTTAACAAACCCCACACTAGCCTAAAAGATGTTATGGTTTAGACTGCTATGTTGGACACAATCAAGATCTAGTGGTAGAACAATCTCACTAACCCATCAATTTCACAAGTCAAGTTGTATCCATTGATAAATAAACTCTAGCACCATGAAAGAATCAATAATCAACACACATCTATATTATATATATTGAACAATAAATAGGAAAATTACACACTCTAAATAGATAATTGTCAATAACCCCATATCACTCTAAATTTAATCAATAGTATCAACTTACACAATATTATGATATAATAATATGCCCATCATGCCAATATACTAAATTTATTCTAATATATCTAGCATCAACACTATCCATTTCGATGAGTTTTACAACCCCATGAGCTCACGCCCAAAAAAATATAATGAAAAATTAGGGGTTTATAAATCTAGGATTTTATAAAAATAATTTATAAAATTCCTTCTCACCATATCCAATCCAAAATATCATATTAAAAATAGAAATAGATTTCTGTATCGCTCCAAATTTTTTGCATCCCTACCTTCAGGCTATAGGATCCGCGCCCGGAAGGAGGATGGGAAAAGGATGGTGCGGTACCTCGGACTGAGAGGACTTTGCGAAGGTCCCGCCTCTCAAGGGAGGTGTATTTTGGTGATTTTTCGATGGATGGTGGGTTCACCAGGAAACATTTAGCGGCAGTTTCCACGCCTAGGTTTTGGAATGTGTTTTGATGAGTTCGTTTTAATCTTAAGCATTCAAGTCCTAGGTTTGGCCGAATGAATCTAAATTAAACTACATGAAAATGCAACTTTCATGAATACAGCAAACAGATTTGAAAGCAGAAAATAGAGAATTTTATAGAATGACAATGAAGAATACCTGATCCGGATGTCTGAAGAAGATTCTGACGTTTGAAGCAGTCTGGATCGTCTGGAATTCTACAGAATCGCCTGCAATCTGACAGGATCATCTGTAATCTGACAGAATCGTCTGAGACTGACAGAATCATCTGAGATCTGATGAATTCATCAGACGAATTCGTCAGAGACCTGCAAGACAGAAAATAGATGCAAAATACAAGAAGTCCTACTGTGCTAACAGAGGCAAATTACACCAAATAATAAAATGAATACTGAGCAATAGTTTAAAACAGAAATCCTAGCAAATTTCTGTATTTTAACAACAAATCATGAACTTAATGTGCAATCTAAGCTAAATGGGTGAACTCCAAATGCAAAATAATATAAACACTGAGTAAATGATCTAATTTGCAAGCATAAAATGACAAAGAAAAGGTTGAGAAAAGCAAACTCCAGGCACTGATTGCCTCGATGTGGACTGCAATCGAGATCGTCTCGCATCAGTACGAAATCGTCTCGCATTTGACGGGATCGCCTCCGATCTGAACAGGTTCGTCGACGACGATGGATGCTGGCTCCGGCTGAAAATCAGTGATGTACCTGCAACAAAATTGCTATGGGACTAGTGCAAAAGCAAGATTAGGATGTTTTGACGCAGAGGGAATCACTTTGCAAAAAATTTCAGCCAGGGGTTGGGGAGGGAAAATCCTAGAGGTTAAATAGGCTTAGGGGGAGTAGTTAGGAGGTTGGAGATCATCCCAATTTGGGAGATCTCCAACGGGGGAGGGTCCCAACGGCGCAGACACGCTTCTGCCCAGATTGGAGACCCGTTGGAACAGATTCCAACTATGCAAATTCAGTTTTGCGACAAGATCGTCTGGACGTCCTAGTCCAGACGAAATCGTCAAATCTGGGGCGATATCGTCTGATCGGCGAAGATATCGTCAAACGGTCAAAACAACCTCTAAAAATGGCACGGAAAAGGGGGAAACGGATTTCTCGACGGTTAACGGGCGGTTTGGGAGGTTAAATTTGAATTTAAATTTATTTACTAAGGTGAATGTAAATTTTATAATTTTACTGTGCCAATTTTAGGGTGCTACATTTTGCCCCCTCTTTAGCGAATTTTTCGAAGAAAATGCGTTAAAGATGAGTTCTTCTCGATCTACGAGAAAGCAAAAAATGATACCCATTTTTAGGCGACGATTCTTGGTCGAATCGTACGACGACTTACTATGGTGCCCCCTCCGTGTTTTTACCCAAATCGAACGTTTGAGGTAAAAACGCGAAAAAGCAAAAAATTATTGTTGAATAAAATTAAGAAAAATAGGGTAAAACCCTAATTCATTTTTACTGTTCATTTTCTGGTTTTTAGAGCTCTGAAGCAAAAATGGTGGAGACAACGCACAGATCGACAGAGGTCCGGCGCGGTCTACGGGTAAGAGTCTAGACTTAACTAGAACTGATTTAATTTGATTTTACATGCTTTTTAGGTAGATTTTAGATGAATTTGGAGCATCGCGGCCGTTTTTGGGCCGTCGACGTCGTCGGGACGAAATCGTCCCGATTTCGACGAAATCGTCTCAATTTCGGCAATTTCGCCCGAGGGCGAAATCGTCGAAAGGGGGACGATTTCGTCAAATTAGAGACGATTTCGAACTACGAAATCGGAGACGATTATGCTCAAATTTGGGACGATATCGTCCAATAGTGGGCGATATCATCAATTGCATAAAATTGAATTTTTAATTTGCATTATTGATTACTTGAATTATTGATTAATGATTGTTTGTTGTTTTGTTGTTTATGTTTGCAGAGAGGTTTGCTAAAGAGCAGAGAGTGGAAATATGGAGGATTGAGAGATGACTTGGCCACTCTGACATAGGCAGAGCGAGATCTGCTAGCACAGGCCGGCTTGCAGCATGTGGTGGAGATGCCACAAGTATCCACAGATATGGGGCTTCTAACAGCCCTAGCAGAGAGATGGTATCCGGGGTCTTCCTATTTTCGGTTATCGACAGGGGAGATGACTCCCACACTAGAGGACGTATGGAGGATTCTGAGAATCCCCATACAAGGACGGATGATCACTCCTACGGCCAATCAGGGCCACGCTATGGGACGACTGTGTGGTGACCCGAGCTTCGCCCTGGAGAAGGGCAGAGTTAATATCGAGGCACTACGCCAGATGCTTGGGGCATCCAGACTCACACGAGTACTAGCTGGAGTGGTTGGTGGACTTCTGCTGTGCCACCAGAGCGGGTGCAGGGTACCATGGATGCTCGTAGATGTGATCTACGATATGCGGGACCATGGGTACAGGTTTTGTTGGGGCAGCTTTGTTCTATGCCGATTGTACAGGATCCTGTATGGGGTCGTGTACAAGGGCGGGCGATGTCTGGTGATGACATCGCTCCTACAGGTTTGGTGCTGGGAGCACATTGCAGTGCGGAGGCCGGTAGGGCTTCCTCTGACAGGGATTGACGGGGAGAGGCCCCGAGTCTTCTACTGGTGGCTCCGAAGAGGGTCACAGCGGTGGATCGACCTGTCGATGTCCCGGAGACTACTGGATGATTTGGTCCCAGACCAGATCACCTGGAGACCATGGAGAGAGCACCCAGGGTGGGCCGAGGATGGACAAGAGCTGGCTCGCATCAGGCGAGTCTGTGGCTACGGATGGAGAGAGGAGAGGTGGAGCTCCACCGCTATGACCGAGTTTTGAGATAGTTCGGTCTGCAGCAGGGGATCCCATCTCTCAGGGACTACGAGTTTTCCTGACCGTCCGGGATAACACCACGGTTAGCGGGGCTCCGGACATGCAACGCTTCCGGAGCCAGGACGCGGACGATGCCCCCATCCAGCCAGTGGATGGGGACGACGCAGGAGTAGCCGATGGCTACGATGCCTGGTATGCAGGCATCCGCCCTCCTCGGATGACGAGGGCACAGGGTCCGATCCACGTGGTTGTGCGTCGGATAGGGAGGCGGTGCCAGGCGACGATAGAGGCGGCCCAGGGTCACGACGGGAGGGAGCAGAGGAGGCCACAGGCACAGGAGAGGCCACGATAGCGGGAGAGGAGGGAGGAGAGACCCCCATCTCCATAGAGAGAGAGACCACCATCGCCCGATAAGGGCAAGGGCGTGGACACTAGGGAGAGCAGCGAGACAGCGACTCTCCGAGCTGAGGTTGCCCGCTTGCGGGCTCAGGTGCAGACACTGTAGGAGGAGGCTACACGGCTCAGAGCTCGGGGCGGAGGAGCGAGCACTCGAGATTTAGCACGCGCTATCGCCCAGATCACTTTCTATCAGGCTCTATACTACCAGGCGGTGCCAGCGGAGCAGAGGGTGCCATTACCAAGCACACATTGCAGAGCCTCGTCGTGATGGGGTCATCTAGGACATCATCCCGATCGGCGATCCAAGACTCATGGCACCACATGGACTGCGATGGGGCCACCTCCTCCACCTTAGGGGGGGGAGGAGATGAGGCGGAGAGCTCGAGGGGCTCTCGAGACACTACACAGAGGGTATTTGATTGAGGGGATTGAGTATGCCAAGATATAGATTGTGGCATACCAATCCAGTTGATATGATGTACATATATTTGTGATATATATATAAGATGAGATATTTTTGATCATATGACTTGTATTGTGTTATGTATTTTTATGATGCTTTTATGTTTGATTGATTGATTTAATAATTCATTGAGGATTCATGTAATTATGTCGTTGGAAATATTATAATTTGAATGTCATGCTATAAAATTGTAAATGAAATAATCTGATGTAACAAAGTGGTTGTTTGTGATGCAATGATTTGATAAAATAAAAGGGGACTTCTAACAATAATTTCAAAGGACATTGTCGCTATTATAGACCATTTCATGGAGTCGCCGCTCACTCGGTCGTCAAGCTAATCCCAGTTATAGAAATATTGTTAAAAGTAAAAGAGTGCTTAAGAGACTGTCTTAAGACTTTGGTGTGATGATGCAAATGATGATGATGATGATGATAGTTTGTTTTCAGATTTTCATGAAAAATATTATGCATGAAATAATGTTTAAAATGATTTTTGCTAGGCATAAATTCCTAAGTGTGATAAAATTTGTGAATAATTCCTTAGGAATTATACCATCATTGCAAAGTTGAAGGTTGACATAATGACATAAAATAGTGAAAAAAATGGGTTTGCTTTTGAAAAGCATAATTTGTGTAACATAATAAATGAAGTCATATGGTTTTTATGATTTTTGATAAATGGGGGAATAAAAATTGTTACAATGGTTTGCGCTAGGCATAGAATATGTAGGTATAGACTTATACCATCATCGCGAAAATCCAAAAAAGATAGTTTTATTGCATGATTGATTTTTGATGAACAGAAAATATGAAAATGAGGACTTGCGCTAGGCATAAAATTCCAATTTTGGTTTTGAAACTATACCATCGTCGCGAAAGTCAATCAGATATATATGTATTTGATTTGTGTAGTTTGAAAGAAATTTTTGATTTTTCTATTATATAGTTGTCTTTGTGGTAAACAATTGTACTTGATTTATTCCAAACAAGTTGCAAAAATAATATTTCAAAGTATTTTGAAGACAAAAGTTAGATTTATAAGGAATCCCATGTGCATATGTGAATTCATTTCCGATCTTGATTTATCATAATGATAGACAAAATCTCTCAAATACAAATGTGTGTGCAATTGCATTGTTCATTTACCAGTTTTGAGCAAGATACTATGATACAAGTGATTTGAAGAAACCAAATAAGTGTTCATTAACCATGATGTAGATGCATATAACCATATTAGGCTACTATGTAGGTCGGATTATCAAGAGCTAGCTAATCCATAAGCAGACATAGGTCTGTACAAAAGAAGGTCGCTAATGTGACAGACATATCGCCACGCTAGGAGTTACCCAAGGCCAAGCGAGTTGGGCACAAACCACCTGTTATGGGGCTTACCTCACGGTTTTCGAATAATTGAGAATTCCAGGGATTCAAGCTCATCAACCCTTCTTTTCTTTTCAAAGGGTAGGGAAAGGGATTTTATTGCTTTCTTTCTTTCTTTTTGAACTTTGCTTATTTTTCTTTTTGTATTTCTTTTGCTTGATAATGCTTGGAACATTGCTGAAATAACATTTTTCTTTTCTCTTTTTTTTTTTCTTGAATTTTTTTTTTTTTTTTCTTTGTGCTAGGGATACTTGCTCGGATTAGCTGTAGAGCAAGGGATTTTTATTCTGGGTAGGGGTGAGCTTGTCCTTTTGCCAATTCTCAAATATTCTAGACCATGTGCATGATAGGATAGCAGGGGAAACTTTTCACTCAAGAAATCACTTCTACTATGTAGCAAAACATGGAAATTACAAATATAATCATTTTATTGTGAAAAGATGTGCTTGGTTTAAGTAAATAACAAGATCAATTCTCTATGCTCAAACTTTATTTAATTGAATTTTGTGGACTTTGATATAAGAGAGATTAGTAATCATGCCAGATAAAATCAAGATATTTATTGTTGTGAGTGTGCAAGTGAGGGATTCAAAATAAATGCTAATTTATCCAAAAATAAGTTGAAACATATAACTGCAATAATTGTAAGAAAATATATATATAAATGATTTTTGAGAAGTTTTGAGAATGTTGACTCTCTCTTTCTTCTTTATTTTATTTTGGTTTCGAAAGAGTCAAGCATATAGCTGTTTTTATATTTTTATCATTATTTTGATTTTTGTTTTTGAGCAAAAAGAACTTAACAAGTGCTTTAAATAAATGCAATAGATAGTTTTTGAAGATTTTTGGAGATTTATGAATGTTTTTGGTGTTTTTGAATTTAAATTGAAAGAAATACAAGATAGTAATTTTGAACAAATATATACATGGATGAAATGACCAAATTTATGCATAGTAACGTTTAAGATGCAAAATATTCATGGGTTCTTTAAGTTCTTTACCATCTAAGGTAGATAATTTATATGCTCCTGATTCAAATTTAGCAGTAATAATGTATGGTCCAAGCCAATTGGGCTCAAATTTACCTTTAAGGTCCTTAGTTGCATTTGTATTTTTTTGATTTTGAGGATTTTGATTTTTTTTGTATTTTGATTTTAATTTATGAATTGAAATTGGTGGTATATACAAGATGATCTATATACACTATACAAGGTTATTTGAGTATAGCATGTCTAAGGTTGCTTCAAAATCAAAGGAGGTTTTGAAGGATAATCTGGTTGAGGTGAAGGTAAGAATAGAAGGTGATGAATAAAAGGTAGTGATAACAAAAGCTTTGTTATAATGTAGAATAATGTAGCAAAAGATTTGACTTTTATATGTGGAAAATTGATCATGTTACAAAATAAAATGTCAGAAGGATAAGAAAGTTCTTCATTCTTATTATTATATTCCAAGTCTTGATAAGATGGAGAAAGTATATGTGAAATATATGCATGGGTGTTATTTGGTAAACAAGGATGATCATATATGGATGAAGAAAAGTGATGGATAGAAGATAATTGTGATAATAGAGAATGTATAGAACTTGATGTTTCAATCGTTAAATATTCTTCAAATGGTGTTGGGTCATTATGTATGGTAACAATTTTATTTGCAAGTTCAAACTTCAAACATTGGTGAAGAGTGGAAGGGAAAACCCTCATCGTATGAATCCAAGGACTCTGGAGAAGTAGGTTGTAAGGTGAAGGACAATATCCTACATAGAATAAAGTATCCAGGATCTTGGATCCAATATTGAGGGGAAACATTATAGTACCTTGAGCTTCTTGAATTTCATTGTTAAAAGATTTTATAATAACATTTGATTCATTAAGATCTTCTTCCTTTGATTTGAGTTTTTGGAATAATTGATAAGTGCATAAATTAAGAGAGGAGTCATTATCTACCATGATAGTTTTAACAAGTGTTTCTTTACTAGATCCTGTAATGTAAAGATAGGAGTCTTCTTGTGGAGTAGAGGAAGGAATATCCTCATCATAGAATGAAATATGGTTAACCTCAAGAGGGTTTACACCATTAATTATGTTCTTAGAGAAAATATGATGAGGAACAAATTGTTGGCTAGGTATTTTGAACAAAATTTCCTTGTGATAAATTTGTAATACTTCTAAAAGGGATATCTTTGCTTGAGGATTAATCACTTGTTGTTGGCTATCAAAGTGGATTTCAGATTGAGATTTTGATTCTAAAGATGAGCTTTCTATGCTTACATTCCATTTTGGATCATTCTCTAGAGCCAAAGATAGTTTTGAAGGTTGGTCAAATGAGGAATCCATATCTTGAATATCGGATTGAGTTGATTGAACTTGAGGTTGCTCATTTGTAGTTTTTGTTACAATATTAATAATATCATCATGATGGGACACATTAACATGCAATATTTGATTGGTTTCTTGTTGTTGATAATTGAATAGGGGTTCTTGGGAGATCCCCATGTCTTGATTGATTATTGGTATTTGTTGTGTAGGAGTTTGATTGTTTACTGGAGATTTATAATCAGTTGTAGATTGTAATTCCTTTATATTAAAAAGACCCTTATCAATCAAATCTTGAATTGCACATCTTAAATCTTTACAATTTTGTGTCATATGTCCATCTACTCTATGATATTCACAATGTAGCTCAGGTTTAAACCAATCTGATGTGGTATCGAAGTTGTCTTATGGAAGGGAGTTCAATCTTATTTGTGTCAAGTAAATACTTGAGAATTATATCCATTGGTTGATTGAGCTTAGTAAATTTACGTGATGAAGGTTTTTGAGAGGTTTTTGATAAATGCCTTAGGAATTTCGTCATAAAAGGACCTAATGGTTTCTCACCTCTACTTTCTTTATTATGGGTAGAATGATGACAGGAAGATTGCGAAGTATGAGGTGAGTGCATGGTAGAATTGGAAGAATAAGTATTTTCTTGTTGAAATGGATGTGTTGTATTGAAAGAAGAGTATTGAAAAGGTGGTGGAGGATTATATGTGGATTGATAGACATAATATGGATATATGGGAGAATAGATAATATCATTATGAAGAGGATTGGCAAAGGGATTGTTTTGTTGGGTTATGGATGAAAAATAAGAAGAGTGTGATGGAGGTGGTGTTGAATAGGGATGAGGTTGGTCATAATCAACAAATGTATTTGGCTGAATTCTTCCAACATTACTGATGGGCTCATATTGATTTGAGTAAAAACTCATGGTTTCTTTAGTACTTCTAAAAGTAATATTTAGCATCTACTATTTAGAATTGAATCTAAAACATACAAACTTGAAATGATGATTTTGTTTTTTTTTTGTTTTTCTTGTATACATATATATTTTTTTTGTTTTTGTTTTCAAAAGGTTTAGAATGCATTCACGTCGGGTTCACCAAAATGTATCGCTCCAAATTTTTCGCATCCCTACCTTCAGGCTATAGGATCCGCGCCCGGAAGGAGGATGGGAAAAGGATGGTGCGGTACCTCGGACTGAGAGGACTTTGCGAAGGTCCCGCCTCTCAAGGGAGGTGTATTTTGGTGATTTTTCGACGGATGGTGGGTTCACCAGGAAACATTTAGCGGCAGTTTCCACGCCTAGGTTTTGGAATGTGTTTTGATGAGTTCGTTTTAATCTTAAGCATTCAAGTCCTAGGTTTGGCCGAATGAATCTAAATTAAACTACATGAAAATGCAACTTTCATGAATACAACAAACAGATTTGAAAGCAAAAAATAGAGAATTTTATAGAATGACAATGAAGAATACCTGATCCGGATGTCTGAAGAAGATTCTAACGTTTGAAGCAGTCTGGATCGTCTGGAATTCGATAGAATCGCCTGTAATCTGACAGGATCGTCTACAATCTGACAGAATCATCTGAGACTGACAGAATCGTCCGAGATCTGACGAATTCATCAGAGACCTGCAAGATAGAAAATAGATGCAAAATACAAGAAATCCTACTGTGCTAACAGAGGCAAATTACACCAAATAATAAAATGAATACTGAGCAATAGTTTAAAACAACAATCCTAGCAAATTTTTGTATTTTAACAACAAATCATGAACTTAATGTGCAATCTAAGCTAAATGGGTGAACTCCAAATGCAAAATAATATAAACACTGAGTAAATGATCTAATTTGCAGCATAAAATGACAAAGAAAAGGTTGAGAAAAGCAAACTCCAGGCACTGATTGCCTCGATGTGGACTGCAGTCGAGATCGTCTCGCATCAGTACGAAATCGTCTCGCATTTGACGGGATCGCCTCCGATCTGAACAGGTTCATCGACGACGATGGATGCTGGCTCCGACTGAAAATCAGTGATGTACCTGCAACAAAATTGCTATGGGACTAGTGCAAAAGCAAGATTAGGATGTTTTGACGCAGAGGGAATCACTTTGCAGAAAATTTCAGCCAGGGGTTGGGGAGGGAAAATCCTAGAGGTTAAATAGGCTTAGGGGGAGTAGTTAGGAGGTTGGAGATCATCCCAATTTGGGAGATCTCCAACGGGGGAGGGTCCCAACGGTGCAGACACGCTTCTGCCCAGATTGGAGACCCGTTGGAACAGATTCCAACTATGCAAATTCAGTTTTGCGACAAGATCGTCTGGACGTCCTAGTCCAGACGAAATCGTCAAATCTGGGGCGATATCGTCTGATCGGCGACGATATCGTCAAACGGTCAAAACAACCTCTAAAAATGGCACGAAAAAGGGGGAAACGGATTTCTCGACGGTTAACGGGCGGTTTGGGAGGTTAAATTTGAATTTAAATTTATTTACTAAGGTGAATGTAAATTTTATAATTTTACTGTGCCAATTTTAGGGTGCTACAATTTCCTTCAAAACACAATAAATAGTAATTGATTTGCTTTCCCAAATTGAAAGATATTTTTCTTTCTTTTTGGTTAATGGTAATTTGAAAAAATAACACTACCACTATTCTAGAAAACTACTTTCACAAAGTCATATCTCCCTCAATTCTACTCAAATTCTAAATATGGTTGTTTATTTTGAAGATTTTAAATTTCTAAAAAATATGGTATAGTAAGTAACTTAATCTGACAACTTTTTCATGAAAGTTGCTAAGAAATGAAACATTTTTTAGAAAAAAAATGTGGAAATTCTACAAATTAGAAAATAATCCCCACTTTAACAAAATTGTTGTTTTGATACCACTTATTAAGACACTTTAAACTCATAAACATAAATCATCCACAAATATACTAAAATATCAAAGAAAAGTATTTCACAATGTAGTAATCCTCATTGAGATAGATATAGTTAATTCTTGTTAGTAGGGCAACACTAATAATACTCCTTAACGAAGGATTAACACCACAAGATCTCTCGAGATGATATATCCACTCCATGGTTAAATAAAATTATAAAGAACATTTGATAAGATTGATTATCCTTATAATTACTAGATCCCTTATTTATATATTTATCCTCTTCTTTGTCATTAAATGGGCATAAAAAATAGGAATATTGGCATAAAAAATAGGAATATTGAACAAGTGTCTTGAGTTGATTGGTCAATGACCTATTTATATATAAAATATTTAGTGTCAATCATCCACTTAGGTACCAAATTGGTAGTCAATGTTACCATATCAACTAGCAGTTGTACTAAGAAAATGCTCAAATTCTAACCAATGCCAAAAAATAGAGGTCAAACAATTTAAAAATCGAACCTTATGGTGGTCTATGTACCTCCTACTAGACACGCTATCAAAGGATCTCATGTAACAAAAATGCTTGACATATGTTTGAATATGTCTTGGTTTTTTTCTCAATCATATGAAATTTTTTGGAGTACATTGCCATGTCTTTGTCCCACAAAATTGGCATATGTTAGAATTAAGCCCATGCCATCTAGAATGTCAATGCATCTTTTGGTAGCCATAAACCATTCATCCTATCATGCAAAATTTGAAGTACAATTTCTCAATATTTTAATAAAACTAGGTGATGAATAAATGGTTATCATTCATCACACCCATAACCATAGGGGAAATATTTAGGGCCTTCTAAGTGCCTTCCCCCATGGCATTTGAAGGTAAACCTCATAGCCCCTATCATTTTCAATGAGAGTTATTATTTTTATCTTTCTCAGTACCCTTCATCCCCATACACATGTTAAGTCCTCAACAACTTAGGGTGCATCTAGGTTTCATGCCTCCTAAAGGAAGAAAAATATATAGTGAGACTTGAAGGAGTAAAATCATATAGTAGGGTTTAAATAGAGGGAAACATAGTGATCACAAAGAAAAAAGGAAAGGTAGGACTTTGAACCTAAAACCTCTTCTACCAACCTTTGAGCCTTATCAAACACATTGCCTAGCTAGTTGGGTTCCCTTTCCCTCATTATAGAAATACATACACAATCCATGCAATATATCTCAAAAGTGTTGTTTGTGAGTATCAAGACCTCAAGGTTGAGAGAAATGGGCCCTACAACTATGATATTTAGTTTTAGGCCATAATTAATGCTCTATTAATTTTTTAATATAATTTTTATGGAGGTAGAATATTTATCATCCATTTACCTTAAAATAAATAGAATTTAATAAGTAATAGATTGAATCCTAGCTGTCAAATTTATCTTCCATCCTTTTTCCTTTCTTGTAGAGAAGTTATCATTTTTAATATATGGAATCCATCAATAATTTTCAAATCCTCTCAATGATTTTATACATTCCTCATTACCTTTTTTTGTCTATTGTATTAAAACAAACATAGGACAAATATAGTTGATTAATTCCTTGATGAAAAATTGTGGGACCATATTTATACCCCACATATTTTAATATACCATATTCATCATCATTTCTTCTTTTCAATTACATTTTTAACACCAAATTTAGTTAGTGTTTGTAATATTTAGTTAGTTAGTGTTTAGTTAGTGTTTGAATATTTATTATTAGTTTCTCAAATCAATCTCCCTATGGATTTTCTTTTCTCTTTTGTTTTTTTTAGGGTTTTCCTTTCTTATTGTCATCCCAAACAATGTCTTCATCCTCCTCAATATATTCCACATTGTGGATTGATCCCAATTTGACTTATCATCTTTATGACACCTTGAGGAATTTAAAATGCAAGGGGTAAACTTCGCATAGTTTATTTATTTATTTTCTAATTAGTTATATGGATTGAAATAGGTCCCACCTACCCATATTACATCATGACCACATAGTGTTATTACAATAAATTAGAAATTATTCATGTATGTTTTGGCATGATTCAAACCTAGGTCTCCTCCTTGAAAGTTGAGGAATATAATTGATTGAGCTAATGATATTTGATAGTTTATTTATTACTAAAATATGATTTTTACTTTTTGAATAGGATGGATATGATTTACCTAAACCATAGTCATCCTCTTCCATGTTCTCCCCTTTAAAATTTGATGTTAAAACTTCCTTCATGGATTTTGAACCTTCTAACTTTGATCTTTCACATAGCAATTGTTTATCTAATGTATCATTTTTATTCCTCCTAGAGTTTATCTTGAATGAATTACAACAAAATTTGTTATCTAATGAGGTAGGCCTTCTTTTTTTATCATATTTTTGGAAGTGGAAAATCTTTGGTTTGAACCATTTGTTGTTGTTATCTTATACCCTTGCTTTAAATATAGGCTAGTCATATGACTAGAATCTTTTACATATTTGATAATTGATTTTGTTTTTTTAATTTTATCATGTTTCTAGTGTCATAGCATATGTAGTATCACATACAATATTTTTGTAGCACGCTTGTTGGATCGAGTTTTACGATTTAGATTTGATACTGATAAATTTGATAAAGTTTTTAAAGATCAATGACAACACATTCACATATATAACTAGAGTCAACTCCATTGAAGTTAATACGACTTAAATAGACATCTCTAAGATATTGTAGACACGAAAAATTGACCCACTTTGAGTGGGAAATCTTCCTTAGTGCCCCTAAGAGACCCTCAACCCCTGCCAAGAGCAAGGGAAGACCTCTTTGCCTCCCTTTTTTAATTTTTTATCTTTTAGTAAAATTGTGCCCCATTTTTATGAGGTACGACTTCGCACCAGCGATATCCCGCCCTGTCAAGACGGGGCGTGACTTTGTTGTTTAACCTAATTTTTAATTTAATGTAATTTTTATTCTTTTTGAGTCTGCTTAGACCCATGTTTAAACCCTCCAGTGCATTTTGGCATTGGCTTTAGATTTATTTTTCTTGCCTTTTTCCCTTCGCTTTTGTCTATAAAATGATGTTTTTGCTTAATCATAAGATGCGATATACAAGTTTTTGATGTGCGATCTTAGTGCAAATTTTTATTATTGATTAAGCTCAAAATATTTATGATAGTTCATTCTTCTTCCTTTGTTTTCTCTGCTACAAGCTAACCTCGAAGTGCAAATTTTGGATTTGATCTTCTATTGTGTGGATTGGATTGATTTGTTGTGTGACTTGGTGGATCCGTGGTGTAGTTGAGAGAGATAGAGTGCTCGCCCGGATAGTTTAATTTTCTCTGCCTAATTTTACGACGTCCATTAGGGTTTTCTCACTTTGTTTTTGGTATTTATTTCATCTTTTGCACTCACTTTTTATTTTTCATTAGTCTGCAGTGATATCACACCCGATATTAGCGAGGCATGACTTAGCTTACCCTAATTAGGGTAAATTAGTCTACAAAATTGAAATCGTGCCCCATATAGGCAGGGCACAACTTTGTTGTTGCATTATCACACCCACTTTAGGTGAGGCATGATTTTATCCTAGCATACATCGAGGGTAATTTCCAAATTCTGTTTTCACTGTTGCATTTCATTCTGCTTCTAGATCATACTGTTGTATTTTTTTTTCTATTCTCTATTTTTTTTAAAGAAAATATTTATTTACTTAATAAAAAAAGTACAAAACTCTTTAATCAAAGTTCAAAGTGAACATCATTCTAAAAAACTGAACATGAAGACAAAAAAGAACCTCATTATTGGAGCCTTTGTCATCCTTGCATACCACCCCTGCTCTTCTTCTTCTTGATGATTTGGCGGCAATAACCAGGGGCTATATTTATTGCCTGATTCGCTAGTGTGTCAGCCTCTTTGTTGAATTCCCGCCTTATGTGTTGATAGGATATTTTGCCAATGATCGTGCCAAGTTGTCTAATCCTGTCTTGAATAATCTTCAATTGTAAAGATCTAAAATCTTTATTTTTGGCAAGAGCTGTTATTATCGGTTTAGAATCCCCGTAAACTGTGACTTGAGTGATTCCTTGCTTTGCCACCAATTTTAAGCCGATTTCACATCCAATAGCCTCTGCCACATTGTTAGATGTTGTTCCCAAGTTGATCATGTATTTGAGTAGGATCTCACAAGGTCTTGTAAGAATCAATCCCCCTGCCGTTGCTTTATCGGGGTTGGATTTGGAGGCACCATCAAAGAAGAGTGTTGGAAAACATATGTCAGGCAAAGAATTATTTGCTTTGCATCCTCCGTGTGTCAGGAAAGCTTGGAGATTAAGTTGGTATATAATTCTTCTTTCTGTGGGTGACAGATATTCTTCATACTATTGCTGACAAAAACTAGATTTGACATTTAGGATTAATTCTTCTTTTATCCTTCGTATTAGAATTTTATTGTCCTTACCTTTTCCTTCAAAAATCCTCTGATTTCTATCCAACCAGATGTGCCAGATGACAAAATATGGTATGGAGCTCCACAGATATTTTAGGAGGGGCTTACCTATCAGTTTACCTTTATATTCTTTGTTCCACTTGGTAAAACATTTGTCTATGGTTAACCTTCCAGAGTAGGAAATGCCAAGAATTTTGATTATTCCTAACCAAATTGAAATTGCCTTTGGGCATTCAAACAAAATATGGAAAATTGTTTCACTGTTCTGCCTGCACCTGTAACAAACATGAGGCCCTGCTATACCCCTCTTTTGCAGATTATCACCTGTTAAGATTTTATTTTGAGAAACTAGCCAGCTGAATACTTGCAGTTTAGGTGGTGCTCTAACTTTCCACAATATCGATAGTTTTTTGTTGGCAGGCCCAATTTGCTGATGTTGGACTCCTAGATGCATTGAGTATTCCCCATTACTGTTGATGCTACCCCAAATAAGTTTGTCTGGCATTGTGGGATGAAGAGGTCTAATGCTCACCACGTGAGACTTAAAATAATCCCAATCTCCTTGAAGTTGAGATGGAATGGGAGGGGAGATCCAGTTCAAAGTTTCTGAGGTCCAATAAAACAAGTCACTTAACTTAAATATTCTTTGGCTTTCCAAGTGATTCTGCAATTTGATTGGAGTTCTCTCTCTTAATGGTGGATTTCCTAGGATCGGGTCCTCCCATAGATTAATTAACTTACCATCTCCTGGTAGCCAAGAAATTTTATCCTCTATTATGCTCTTTGCAGCCACTATATGTTTCCAAACCAACGAGGCTCTGGGAAGTTTGTCTATATGTTTGAGCATTTGAATACCTGTTTGATTATTTACATACTTGTTGACTAGTATGCGCTGCCATGCTCGATTGTTTTTAAGCATGTTCCAAAGAAGTTTTGCTCCCAATGCTTTCGAAACTATCTCCATTTTTTTATTCCCAATCCTCCTTGAATTTTACTCTTGGTGACCATCTCCCAATTGACCAAGTGGAACTTTTTCTTTCTGATTTCCTACCTCCTTGCCATAGGAAGTTGCGTATGATTCCATCTACCTTTTGCAAAATAAACTTGGGAGCATGATATACTAATAGTTGGTAGACTGGAAGAGAAGCTAACACTGATTTGATCAGTACTACCCTTCCTGCAAGACTGAGCCAACTATTACTGTAACTTTGTATCCTCCTAACCATCTTGTCCAATATTGGGGTCCAACAATCTGAAGCTTTGAGGTGGAAGCTCATGGGCACTCCTAGATATCTGAAGTATTTTTCTGTACCAGACCGAAATCCTAGGATAGTGCAAAAGAGTTTGACTATTATTGCTGCAACGTTTTGAGTATAGAACTGACTCTTTTGAGTGTTTATCTGAGCCCCGGTAGCTTGTGTGAACCAATCCAGACATTGCTTGAATTGTCTAACATTTTGCTTGGTGGCTTCACCTAGAAGAATGATATCATCTGCAAATTGGCCATGTGTTACAACTTTGCATCCTGCTGCAGCCTCTATCCCTGTTATTTTTTTCTCTTTGAAGATGGTTGATTAATCTTCCAAGAGTCTCAGCTAGAATGATGTAAAGATATGGTGATAGTGGACACCCTTGTCTAATTCCCCTTGTAGCCTGAAAGAAATTTGTTGGTTCTCCATTTATTAAGGGGGCTATCCATGGGTTTTTTATGCATGCTCCGATCCACTTAATGACCTGATGTGGGAATCCAAACTTTTGAAGGACCTGTTCTACAAATTGTATATTAACTCTATCAAAGGCGTTTGCCATATCAAGTTTTATAACAATTTGTTTCTTTTTTATTTTCTACTACTGTGGAGGGCTTCATGCACTGTAATGATATTATCATATATTTGTTTTCCAGGCATGAACCCTCCTTGCTCTTCTGATATTAGTTTGTCAAGTTTTTCTTTATTCTATTTGCCAACAACTTGGTAATAATTTTATAGGAAGAGTTACATAGAGAAATTGGTCTGAATCTAGAGAAAGTAGTGGCATTTTTTTCTTTAGGTATTAATGCTAGAAAGGTGGAGTTGATGGCTCCAAGAAGCTTACCTTTCACCCTAACATCCTCAATCATGCGTATCAAATCTTCTCCAATGATGTGTAAGTATTGCTGGTAAAAGTTATTTGTGAATCCATCAGGTCCAGGAGCTTTATCCTTTGGTAGAGCTGCTATAATCTCCTTAAGTTCCTCCATAGTGATTGGCTGACTGAGATCCTGTTTGTCTTCCAAACTTAATACTGTTGGTATATGCTGCAGCAGTATTTCCTGGGAATGAGGATTACCATTTTCTCTGGAGAGCAAAGTTGAGTAATGTTGCTTGGCAAGTTCCTTAATTTTCTCCCTGTCTGTATAAGTGGTTCCTTCATGCTCTATCTCCTTGATTGTATTTCTTTGGTAGCGTTGCATGGTTTTTAGATGAAAATATTTGGTATTTTTATCCCCCTTGCTTAGCCGGACCATTCGGGATCTAAGCCTCCAATGTGTTTCTTCTTCAGTGCTTAATTTATTGAGCTTCTGAATCAGGTCATTTCTTGCATCTTCTTGCCATGGTTGAGGAGGATGATCCCCAATTTCTGTTTCTAGCTGCTCTAGTTGTTGCATCAACTGCTTCTTGTCTGGTTTGACTCTCGCTTTTTCTGCCAACCATTTTTTTATCATATGCTTCAATTTTTGAATTTTGATTTTCCACTTTTCTTGGGGGTTGGTGGATTGGACCTGTTGGTTCCAAGTGCTTTCCACAAGTTCACTGAAATCTTCTTCTGCTGCCCATTCAGAGTTGTATTTAAAAGGAATTTTTTGGGGTTGTAAGCTTTGGCCGCTATCCAAGAGAATTGGCTTATGATCTGAGATAGAGTTCTGAATGATGTGACTGGAAGTGAGGGGAAAGTGTGTTAGGAGATTTTCACTGATAAAAAATCTATCCAATATTTCTGCAATATAGTTTGCCCCTGCTCTTCTATTGCTCCAAGTGTACTTTCCTTTGGTCGGTCGAATGTCTTGTAAGCTTTCATCTGCCATAATTTGATTGAGTATATCTCTATTTGGATCCCTTGCTAAACTTCCCCCAACCTTCTCCCAATGGTAGAGAATCATGTTGAGATCTCCTCCCAGTATTATGTTGTCAAACTTCTCATTGTCTAGCCATTGTGCTAAGTTTTGCCATGTTTCTCTTTTCTGGATAGGATTATTTGGACCATAAAAATTTATTACTGCTACACTAGTTCCATCTGGTAAGGCAAATTTTGTACCTATCCAGTTATTATGCTTATGTTGCAAGCTACAAACTAATTGTTGTGGGTCCCAAGCCAAAGCTAGTCCCCCTGAAGCTCCCACAGAATCAACAGTTATCAGTTCTGATTGTGCCCATATCTTCTGCCATTCTATAATCAGTGTTGCCTCTACTATTTTTGTTTCCTGAATACATACTATTGCTGGCTTTTGCTCCTGTATTAGAACTTTGAGATAGTTTTTTTTCAGAGGACTTCCTAGTCCCCTACAGTTCCATGACATAATCTTCATTTTTTGGATTGCTTCTTATTTTTTACGAAGCTCTCCTCAATTCTGACCTGCGTTTTGGATTGCAAGTCTTTTTGTGCTTGCTCATTTCTGAGTTGTTGGTTTGATTTTCTTCCCTTAACTGCAGATCGTGTGGTCGGTAAACCCCCAGGAATCACTATTTCCTCCACTTGTGTTTCTTCTACCTCTTCCTCTGAGTTTCCATCAGTTTCTTCTCCAGTTGTTGTGTTCTCTGGTGTATCTCCTAAGATCTCTGGTGACTTGTCAGCTTCAGTTGTAGGTATCTTCTCTTTATCTTTAGGAGCCATCACATCTAGAGAGGTGATTTCCTTTTCTCCTTCATTAAGACTTTCAAATTTATTTTTGTGCTGGAAGCTTTTTTGATCCTGTGGTTGAGGTTGTCGATTCTTGCTTCTTGATCTGCGTGGTCTCCTTTTGACTTCTTGGAATCCTAGTTCTTCTTTTTTTGTTTCTTGTGCTTGTTTAATTGGGCAGTTTCGGGAGAAATGCCCATGCTCATGGCATGTTATACACTTGAATGGTATATGCTCATAGTCCAGGGGTTGGTTATGTATCCAATCAAACACCTTTATTCCAATATGTTCAGGCAAACCCTTTTTTAGATTAACTTGCACACATATGCGTGCACATATAGCATTATTAGCCTTTGGAGGAGCCCAGTCAATGAATGTTCCAATAGCGTTACCTATTAATTCCATCGAAGGTTTGTTCCATAGGTGCAGTGGCAAAAATGGTAACCTGACCCAAACAGAAACTTCTTCAGGCTCCTCCTCTTGAGGATCAAATGTCGTGCTCCACGGGGTCATGTAAAGTGGGTTGGATCCTAGAAACCAAGGACCCCCATGAAAGATAGTGCTCTTGTCCTCCATAGAGGCAAATGTAATGACAAAGTATCCCCTACCTGTCATCATGAATTCATAAGAGGAGACTTTACTCCCCCAATGTGTATTAATCCATTTCTGGATTGTGATTGGACTAGGCCATATTCCTACAAATTTGCATGCAAGGGCTTGGGTGGAAAGCGTGAGCAAAGGTTGTTGGATGTAAGTTGGAGGTACCTCAATCACAGGAGACTCATCTAACTTGGGCACAAAGGTACCATTGTTAGAGCGAGCAGGTGGTTTTGGATGGGGTTCTTTTCTCGCTTTAAGCACTTGACGCATATGATCCAACTTCTCCTCATCAAAGGGAAACTATTGTGAAAACATGGAGAAGGCCTCATTGCCCGCTTGTTTTAGAAGTGAGGTTGCAGTCGTCATTGGAACCAACAGACTGCCATAAATCTCTTCCAAAAGAAGAGGTCCCTATTTTTAAATCCCTAGCCAATGAAATATTTTCAAAGCTAAAGCCAAAGAAGTACCATACCTGAACTGACACTCACGATCTCTCTAGGGTTTTTTGTCTTCCCCCAAATTTGTTCCTGCTCCAACAATTTCTCCACTGTAACTTTGCAAACCCTAGATTCTAGCCAAACAAACTTCTTCAAACTTCTATTCTCTATTACTTGTATTTCTATTTTATGATTAATTCTCCAAAGGTCAATTTCTACTTTTGTATTAAAATATCATCTAAAAGGACCTAGGGGGATTGACTGCTGTGCCTCCAAGATCTATTACACAGCGGCCTAAGCAGGCCCCCTAATGCTAATTCTATTTTTTAGTGTTTCGTGAGTGATCTTGCAAAACCAGGTATTCTTAATATCATTGGACAAAACGTAGAAAAATCTAAATAAACCACCAGTCTAGATAAGTGCCCTAATTATTCTATTTATTGAAAATCTAATTTAATTATTGATTCTTAGGCATCTGAAAGTGAAAGGTATTTAGTTTTTATCTAGGGATAACTTTTGTGCACCTTTTTTATTTTTGTTTTAAAGGCTTTCTAAAATTAAACCCTAGGCTAGTGAGCATTCAAAAGATAGAATCATTTTAGGATAGCTCTTGTATGCTTGCATGCCATTTTTAATTACATTATTCTATTTTTTGCATTGTCCTTTATCTTTTCTAGCCTAGACCTAGAAAGGCCAAACTTAGGTGTTTTTCTTAAAATTGAATATATCAAACTATCCTAAATATCCCTAGGACTTGGAGCGAGTCCTTAAACCATTCTTGGTGAACCCTTCCCACTAGAACTGAGTGTAAATAACAACATACCCCCGACATACCCCCGTGGTTCACCCCACAAAAGGTTCCCTCCTTGCGGATCCAACCTTTTATTTAGGAATTGTACGTGGTAGGGCATTTTTCCCCCTCTCCATCTTTGGTGAACCTGATGTGAACACCTCCTTTTCTTTTAAACACTAAATAAGATAATTAATTCTATTTGGAAAAATATTTAAGTAATTAAGAATTTGTTTGTTAGTGTTTTCCCCTATTTTTTTTTCCACTACTTCTAATGGCTCCTTTCCTTAGAAGTCAGAGGAAACAATTAGAGTTTGATTATGTTCCTTTGGCAGATGATCATATTGATAGGGAAAACCCTAATGTAGATCTAGAAGAGCAAGAAGAGGTAGACATGGAAACTGAAATTAATCTTGATCCTTTTGCTGGACCTAATGGGATTTATGTCTTTTAATCATTTGATCACAATTAGGAATTCATGAAAGATCATAAGGAAAAACTATTGGAATATGTGGAATTAGAAGCTCATATTGAGAAAGAGGATGCTACTCCGTCCCCACCCAATAGGTATCTTTTTCTTCATCATGGTATTCCTACATCTCAATACTTACATCAAAATAATTTTAAGAACTAGGTGACTTGTGCCATTACTAATACCACCAATATTTGAGGGAATCTACAAGTCCCTCTAACTAGTAGTGGCCCAAAAAATTATTCTTAATTTCCTCCTATATCCTCTAATGTCAATACTATTACTTATGTTCCACCAAATGTAAGTTATCCTCAAAGTTCCATATACAACCAAAGTATCCAAAGTTTGAATCCAACATCAGAATTTCAACATACATACATTCCTCCTTTGGGAAGTCTGGGAAACATACATAGTAATTCAAAAATGTAGAATTTGAAAAGTGTTGTGAATCAATTGGTTTCAAGGATGGATATGATTCAACCATCAAGGTTTACATATAGCTATAAATAAATGTGTAGTTAGCCATTGGATTCTATTGTTGCTGCTAGACCTTATCCTAAGCATTTTCTTATGCCACTATTGCAAATCTATAAATGGACTGAAGATCCAATAGAACATCTGAGAGAATTTAAGATAGTTTATCATGATCTTATTTATGATGATATGCTCTTATTGAAAACATTTCCAAAGAGTCTTGTTGGGGTAGCATTAGAATGGTATTATCGATTGCCCAACTATTCTTTGAAGAGTTTTGAGAAGACTGCAAAAATGTTTGTTCATCATTTTAGTGCCTATATTGAAAAGGAAGTAACAATGAGAGATCTAAATGATTTAAAACAAAGTAAATAAAAAAGTTTTTTAGATTTCTTAGCTCATTGGAGAATTTTAGTTGGTCGATTAAGACAACCTTTGTCTCAAAAAGATATGCTTGATATATTCATTAGTAATTTACAAGAACAGTTATCTTCTGCTTTAGAAACTACTATTGTCACATATTTAGATGAAGTAATTGAGTTAGCAAGAAAAGTGGAACAAGATCTCATTAGAAGAGGTCAGCTCAAGATTAAAGAAGATAAGCCAATTAAGTCTCAACATAAGAATAAATATATAGGAGGTAATAGTGATAGTAGGCATGTTAACAATGTCACTAACAACCTACAAGAGATTGTACTTTAGCAACCTCCTCAAAGGAACTTCACAAGAGTTAATATCCCTATGGAAGTAGTTTTTGGATGCTAAAGCGATAGAATTAGCTCCTATAAGGCAGCCAGATACCACATCTCATTGATATAAGGCAGGTCAATATTGCACTTATCATAGAGTAGAAGAACATTGGATGAACACTTGTAATAAATTGAAGCATGTGGTTCAAGATTTGATTGATGTAGGATGCATTGATTTAGGAAATATCTAATCAATGAGTAGTCAAACTCCTACCCAACAAGCACCAACAACAAATCAAGATATGGGGATATTTAAGGATCCTCTACCTAAGCATGAGGAACAAGCAGCCAATCAAGTGGCTCATCAAGATGATTCCCTATGCCATAGCAATATGGTTGGTATGGTTGGTTTAACTACAAGGAAATAGGCTCAGAATCAGCAACATAAGCAAGGACAAAGTTTAGTATCTCAACCCAATTTAGTTTTAAAGGAGAATCGAAGAAGAAATTCAGCTACAAGGATTCCACTTATAGTGTTGAGGCCAAAATCACAGGTTTTATTTGATCTTCAGAAGCAGTTAGCCAATATGCCAGCAAATATATTAGTGTTAGAAATTTTTTAGATTTCTCCCAATCACAAAAATACTTTAATGAAATTTTGACAACAATTTGTTTTCCCAAACATCCCTCCTAATGCCATAGTCGACACCGTAGGTTCTTTTAGGATACATCATGTCTCATTCTCAGATGATGATAAACCTTCCTTAAACTTACATGGATATTCATAACTTTACATCACCACATTTATTGGGGATACCCTTATCAAGCGAGCTTTGATTGATAATGGTTCATCCCTCAATTTGTATACATATCAATTCTTTCAAAAATTTGGATTAAAAAAGGAAGATTCAACAAAAATTGATATCATTATTAAAGCTTTCAAAAATGAGTCCTAAGAGGCCTGTGGTGTCATATCTCTCCCCTTAAAAGTGGGGCCACAAATAGTGGATACTTTTTTTTATGTGGTACATTGTCTTTCATCTTTTAATCTTCTTCTTGGGCGACCTTGGATCCATGCTATGAAGGATGTCCCTTCTACTTTTCATCATTGTCTCAAGTTTGAATTCAAGAATCAAGTTATCACCATTCTGAGTGACCCTTGACCATTTTAATTTTTTTCAAATATAGAGTTAGCTCGAATAGATTCTAATACTTGTCCTTCTATTTCTTCAACAATTTTCCTATGTTTCTCATCACAAATTTCTAAGCATTTTCAAATTTTAAAAGTGAGTGAGGAACATAAGACCCATTCTTTCTCCTCAAATCATGATAATAAATTTCTTCAAGATCCTCCTCTGGATCTAGCCAAGCCACATTCACCCTAAACTATGGGCTTGCCTTATAAGAAGGGTGATGTTGTACACATTGGCACATGTGCTTTTATCTTCAAAGGTATGGCTTCTGAAGAAAAGTTTCATGGTAGAAACCCATCTCTCAATGAGTGTTCTTTTGCTCAATGCTATCTCACTAATGACTATCCCCTTTCTGAGAAGATCTTGTCCAGTATGGGATATGCAGGTAAAGGATTGGAACCACAACAAAAGGGTATTCAAGAACCCTTGGATGTTGAGATTTTTCCTGGGATATGTGGTATAGGTTTTATACCTAATAAAAATGAACCTTTACCTTTTGAGGATTATGACCATCTTATGACTTATGCAAAATACATGGAATATCAAAATTTGTCAATAGATGCTAATGAAAGTGCTAATTTTTCTTTTCCTACAAATTTAATGTCTTCTAATATGGTTGGATATGTCTGTTCTAAAGATAACTTTGCTTCTGTGCTAGAGAATGAGGAATTTTTGTATGATAAATTTTATATTAAAAGGAATGGTGCTATTATAAAATGTTGTTATTATCATGCCATGAATGTTGAAAGAGTCTTAAAAGATATTCTTCGTTATTTTGAGGATGTATTCAATCCAACACCTCATGGCACACCCATCTATTTTGATAAGATGTATGGTTCATTTAGGCTTTGCATTGATTTTAACTCTCCATAAATGAAAAAAAAAACTTTCATATAATTTCATTTGCATTTTTCTCTTGCTTGCTCATATTGCATTATTGCTTGTCATCCTTGCATGATTGCTTGACATATAACTTAACACCTTGCATGTCTTCTTATCATAAATGCATGATTGATTGTTCATGACTGCTTGTTCATATAGATTTTGGGGATCTTGTGATAATGGCATGTGATGATACCTATTTAGGTCATAGCTCACATGCATTGCACTTTTCACTAGGACTTTGATGCCTAGCAAGACCCCCCTAGGGGTTATTTCCTTCCTTCTTCTTTTATTCTTATGATCGCTTATTCTTATTTTCTTGATTTCTTCATGATGTATAAAATCTTTCTCATAATCCCACCTGGGATAGCACTTGCATAATATTTTTACACATGTTATACCTCATATAGGATACTTGTACATCCTAGTGGGTATTGCACTATTTTACATGATAAGATCCTTGGTCATTTTCAGTAGACCTCAGCATACATCCTAGTGGGTAATCACCTCACAATAGTCAATAAGGGAGCAACCACCCATAGTGGGTCAAACCTCCACACACATTTTTACATTGATGCAAGTTATATATCCATAGCGGGTCTAGCTACCTCATTTATCCAATCCATAGCATCTGGCTACACTGGTTCACTAAAACCTACGCTAGCCTTATACTTTGGATCATTCATTCTTCTCCTTTTCTGATGGTTGACCTTTGGACCTCCCTGTCTTCTCTTCCTTCTCTTCTTCTTCCTCTATTTTCTTCTCTCTTCTTCTCTTATTTCTCCTCTTCTTCATCTCTCTCTTATCTCTTTTTCTTCTCTTCCTTTTTTTCCTTTATTTTCTCTTCTTCTTTCTATCTTTGGTTTTCTCCTTGATCCTTTTTTCTCCTTCGTTCTTCTTCTTGTTCTTATTTTTTGCATTTATTCACCTCCATGTAGTGTGCATTAAGATAGTTTTCATACATAAAAACACTCAAAATAAACAAGCAAAACATATAAAAAAATATGCATTAAAACATTACACATAGAATACATAAAATCACAATAAATATGCAACTATGTATTACTCATAGGGAAAATAGTACATCGTGTGAGGTTGATGTACCACAATCCAGACTCGATACACTCAACCTAGGAATGCACAATAAAAAAGTGGTGCATCATCTCGATCCCTAGCCTATCATATCCTAGCTCTTAGAGCCAACTCCCTCTGGCCCTCCCTAGGGTGGAGGCAATCTCATATGTGCCACCGACTGCTGAGATGTCATTAGTGCCCATGATCAGGACCGTAACCTACTTACTGATTGAAGGGATGGAGGAGGCTTCATCCTCCACTCTATAGGGACAGCTATGCAGTAAGCCATCTCAAAAAATATGGCCCTCTAAATGGCTATATCCAACCTATCACTAGTATGATACAACTTCACCTGAAGGAGTTGCATTGCGTCCCCTGCTTGGATGATCCCAATAGTAGCCATCCCCTCAACCCTAGCCCATTGGTGCTCTCCATCTAGCTAAGCCACATCTCCTTATAACCAGGTAACCTCTACCAGTGTGTTATCCCTCTTAGTTTTTAGTTGAGCCATATATGTCTATAGAGAAGCTAGTTGTTCCTACAGCTCCTTTATCCCTTAGCTCTAGCCTTCCACCACTGCTAATATGGATGCCTGACCCCTATGCTTGTGTGGGGTATCTCTCACCCCTCCCTATTTATTCTCTATTCCTGGGATGGTCTCCTCTACCACCCAGATCTGAACTCATGTCAGCCTCTATCTAGGTGTAGTAGGAGTTTGTTGTGCCCTCTCCATGGTCCTGCAAGCTACCTCTTAAAATACATGTTGCATTCCTAGGTCCATCACCTAGTACCTCTATACTAGTATGGGTGGGAAGATCCTCTAGGGTATAACTCCTCTGTACCATTACCTATACTCAATGGCCACCCTTACATCACTTACCCTTGGCTCAACATAAGGAGGATCATTCATGTCCTCCTTGACCTATATAGTGAGGTTTAGCTCACCTCCAACCCTTGTTGGATCTTGAGTCACTCTCTGGTACCAATAGTCCCCCAGGTCTTGGATTCCCTATAAGATCCCAAACTACCATAGGACTCGATCGAACCTGAGCACCTCTAGCTCTCCCCTATCTGACTATAGCCATCTGATCCTCCTCACCATCACTAGCTCTATTGTATCATCTACCCAGCCAAGGTGAAGCCTCCATGGTCATTAGATGAGTTGTGTATCACACAACTCATTTATCACCCACCTCGCTAGTGGTAGGTTTCTTGCATATGTCCTCATAGTCCTCTCTAAGGATCTAGGCCATTTGTATGTTGTTGGCCACTTCGAGTCGAGCAATGGTCCTGGTAGTGCTAACTATATATGCACCACGATGTGCTCCCAACACCACACCTAGAGTAACATAGTACACACCAATAATGTATGTTGCTTATACATGATGTTGTACAACATCCTATATAAGTGAGCCAACATATAAGGGTCATATGTGAATCACACTCCCTACTATCGTATGTCTACCACTACTCTACCAGTACCCATGGTAAGTATCATATACTAGTGTGGCAAGTCAAGAGATCAACCACAACCCCTGAGAGTGCCATGATCAGAAGGTATGCTCCATAGCGATCGATGAGGTCATCAATTTCTATGGTGCCCTCTTGCACCTGGCAGGTGAAACCTATGGAAAACTACTATAGATTAGTTACCTTCTCGTGGGCCTTGTAAATCTTGTTCTCCCTGATGGGGATCCTCAGGATCCACCACACATCCTCTAGTCTGATGGTCATCTCCCCCTTTGGTAGGTAGAACGTAGAAGTCTCTGAATACCACCGCTCTACCAAGGCGGTCAGCATAGCCCTGTACGTCTCGATCCATGGCATCCTCACCACATGGTCCAACCCAACCACCTCTAGTCTAGCCCTCTCTACCTAACCCAAAGCATATAGCTCTACTAGAGCCCTTGCTCACCACTCTCAACTATCAAGAATACCTAGCTGCACTCAACAAAATAAAATAAAATTTAATCAGTTCCATCATAAAGTCAAATTAATTAAAAAAAAATTAATTTAGCATAAGGAAATTACAATTCATAATTTACACTTTGCATTTTACTTGTTTGTTTTCCTTTTCTTCCTTTTTATCTTTTTCTTTTTCTTTTTTTATTTTTCCTTGGTTTTCGTGAAATCACGTCCCCTTTTTAGGATGCACTTCACTTTCATGAAATCGCGCCCACTATTTTTTGGGTGCGATTTTGTGAAGTCATGCCTGGTTTCGACCAGGTGTGATTTCACCATGTTTCACCTAATGTGAAATCATGTCCAGGATGCAAATTTGTGCTCAATTTGTGGCACAAAATTTATCGTTTTATCGATGATTCCCCTTGGAAAATCCTAAAAATCCTAATCAAATTACGTAAAATGATAAAAAAAATAAAGCAAAAGGAGCATAAAAAGTAATCCTTACTCATTCTCGAGCCTCGGCTTCGCCTCTCGTAGACATCACTCAGTGAACTAGAAGCACCATTGTTTTTTCTCCTAGAGCTCTATTTTCTCTCCTTACGATAAAAATGAGTTAGGGTTTTACCCCTATTTAATTTTTTAACCTTGTTTTTTGTTTTTCTCTCTCCTTTTTTTCTCTCTCGCTCGATTGTCGTTCTTTCTCTCTCTCTTTCTTCTGCATCATTTCTTTCGAGATTGACCTTTGGAGCATCAAATAGGGGGTAAAATGTAGACACGAAAAATTGACCTACTTTGAGTGGGCAATTTTCCTTAGTGCCCCTAAGAGGCCCTCAACCCCTACCAAGAGCAAGGGAAGACCTCTTTGCCTCCTTTTTTTAATTTTTTTATCTTTTATCAAAATTGTGCCCCGTATTTACGAGGCATGACTTCGCGATAGTGATATCGTACCTCGTCAAGACAGGAAGCAACTTCACTGTTTAACCTAATTTTTAATTTTATTTTATTTTTATTCTTTTTGAGCATGCTTAGACCCAGGTTTAAACCCTCCAATGCATTTTGGCATTGGATTTGGGTTTATTTTGCCCACATTTTTCCCTTCGCTTTCATCTATAAAAGGAAGGATGATTTTGGTTAATCATAAGATGCGATATACAATTTTTTGATGTGTGATCTTAGTGCAAATTTTTTATTATTGATTAAGCTCAAAATCTTTATGATAGTTTGTTCTTCCTTTGTTTTCTCTACTGCAAGCTAACCCTGAAGTGCAAATTTTAGATTTGATATTCTATTACATGGATTGGATTGATTTGTTGTGTGACTTGGTGGATCCGTGGTGTAGTTAAGAGATAGAGTGCCCACCCGGATACTTCAATTTTATTTGCCTACTTCTGTGATGTCCATTAGGGTTTGCTCACTTTGTTTTCAACATTTATTTTTTCTTTTGTACTCGCTTTTTATTTTTCATTAGTTTACAGTGATATCGTGCCCAACATTAGTGAGGTGCGACTTTGCCTACCCTAATTAGGATAAACTATTCTACAGAAGCAAAATCACACCCCGTCTAGGCAGGATATTACTTTGTTGTTGTGTTATCATACCCACTCTAGATGAGGCACAATTTTTCCCTAGGGCATACCAGGGGTAATTTCCAGATTTTGTTTTCACTGTTGCATTTCATTCTGCTTCTAGATCATATTGTTGTGTTTTATTTTCTGTTCTTTGTTACTGAATTTTTATTTTATGATTAATTCTCCAAAGGTCAATTTCTGCTTTTGTATTAAAATATCATCTAGAAGTAACTAGGGGGATTGACTATTGCGCCTCCAAGATCAGTTACACAATGGCCTAAACAGGTCCCCTAATACTAATTCTATTTTTCAGTGTTTCATGAATGATCTTGCAGAAATAGTTATTCTTGATATCATTGAACAAGAGGCAGAAAAAGCTAAATCAACCACCGGTCTAGATAAGTACCCTAATTATTCTATTGATTGAAAATATAATTTAATTATTGATTCTTAAACATCTAAAAGTAAAAGGCATTTAGTTTGTATCTAGGGATAACTTTCATGCACCTATTTTATTTTATTTTAAAGGCTTTCTGAAATTCAACCTTAGACTAGTGAGCATTCAAAAGATAAAATCATTTTAGGATAGCTCTTGTATGTCTGCATTCTATTTTCAATTACGTTATTCTATTTTCCGCATTGTCCTTTATCTTTTCTAGCCTAGATCTAGAAAGGCCAAACTTAGGTTTTTATCTTAAAATTGAATACATTAAACTATCCCGGATATCTCGAGGACTTGGAGCGAGTCCTTAAACCATTCCTGGTGAACCCTTCTCCCTAGAACCAAGTGTAGAGCACAACATACCCTCGTGGTTCACCCCATAAAAGGTTCCCTCCTTGCGGATCCAGTCTTTTATTTGGGAATTGTACGCAGTAGGGTAGTTTCCCCCCTCTATAGATATTACCAATATTTTTTCAAAACCTTTATGTTAATAAGCTCATGTGAGATTAACCTTGACCTCCTTAAAAATAAAAAAATTCTAGGATCCTTTCCCTCTACTCATTGCTCCTCCCAACAGCCATGGCTTCCTTCAAAGAAGCCCTCACAGGGAAAAATGGTTCAGTCCCATCTGGGTCCATTGACGCCCTTTTAGCAAAAGCTAGGGCAAAAAAAAACCCTTAGAAACCAGGGACGATTTGAAAATGGTGAAAATGTGGGAAGAAGTTCCCACCTTAGAGATAACTGATGAAGCTATCGGAGAAGAAATTTATGGACTATCGACATTGGCTCTGATCTGCAGATTTACTGGTTCATGGCCTATAGGGAAAACCATCGAAGGATGGATTGATAAAGAATGGAGAACATTGGTAAGAGGAGGAATAGAAATCAAACTATGTGGAAGAGGCTTCTTTGTGGCCATTTTCACCTCTGAGGAGGAGAAAATTTTGATTTTCAGATCTGGCCCCTGGTTTATGGGTCATTGTGGGCTTTACATGAACATGTGGAATCCTCTCTTTGACCCCTTGGAAGAGACTCCTTCCAAAGTTCCAGTATGGGTTCGTCTCCCTTTTCTCCCGTTGCATTTTTGGAAGGAAGAAACACTGAAGGCTATTGGAAATAAGATTGGCATCTATAGAATGAAAGTGGAGCCAAAAGATCAAAACTTCACGATGGCCAGAATATGTGTCGAAGTGGATCTAGTAGAAGGGCTACCAGAAGCCATTACACTTTCATACAAAGGGCTGCAACATACACAAAAGTTAGACTATGATCAGATTCCATTCAAGTGTTCTAAATGTCATGAATACAGGCACTTCTAGAGGGACTGCCCTGCAAAGCCTGTGGCTCAAGTCCAACAACAAGATGACTTTACTAAAGTTCAAAGGAAAAGAGGGAAGAATGTTTATGTTCCAAAAAACAAATCCCTAAGGAGAAAATGCAAGTTCAGAACAAGTTCAGTCTTTTGGATGAAGATTTGGAGGAAACAACAATAGCCACCTCTGAGCATCTCGATGAGCTCCTCCAATAGGACCCCTTGCTAAACATGGCAATCCCAGAAGAAGAACAAGGAGAAGAGGAATCAACGCATTCAAGTTTGGAAGAAGGGGAAGAAAGAGAAGAAAGAGCTTCAGAAATCCCTTTGCCAGAACAAGAAGCAAATATCCTAGAAAATGAGAACAACTTCACTTCTCCAAAGGCCAAAACCAAATCAAGAGTAGGAAGAACTTCAAATGCAGAACTCAGAGATAGAGAAGCCTCAAAAAGTGTAGCAAAAGGGAAGCAAACCACAATAGAGGACTCAATAAAGATGACTTCAAAGAAAACTTCCAAGAAGAGGTAATTTCTTGTCCCACCCTTTATCCTTGTTAATGATGAAATTCATCACCTGGAATATTAGAGGGTTAGGACATGAAAACAAGAAATTAGGAGTTAAAAACTTGATCATTCAAGAAAAACCAGATGTGTTGTTGATCCAAGAAACCAAACTGGATCTAGAAAGAATCAATAGAACAATGGGTTTTTGTTGGCCCTCAAGCAGACATTTAGCCATAACAACTAAAGGGATATTGGGAGGAATTTTAATAGCCTAGAAAATAGATTAAGATTTAATTTTGGTAGATGCCACTTAACATTGGCTTAAAATAGTGCTTAAAACCCCTTCTGGTCAAGTTTACACCATCACCAACATCTATGCTCCTAACAACCTAGTTGAAAAAAGTTGGTGTTGGAGGGCGCTGCTTAATGTGTATTCCAACTCAAAGCAAGAAAACTGGGTAATTGGAGGAGACTTCAACCTAGTTTTGAAACCCATAGAAAAAAGGGAGGGTCTACATAAGAGACCCAAATAGAGAACTTGTAGAAGATCTCATGCAACAACACAATCTTATGGATGTACAACTGACAAGGGGTAAATTCACCTGGACTAACAAAATATTTGGCTCCAACTTTATTGCTGAAATATTGGACCGATTCCTTGTTGATGATAGTCTATTAGATCATAGGATCAAAATTTCTCAAGAAATTTTGTCTAATGGTCATTCTGACCATAGACCAGTGCTTTTGGGGTTCGAACAACAAGCCAATTGTGGCCCCATCCCCTTCAAATATAAATTTGTTTGGTTGATGGAGGCTGATTTTAAAGAGTTAGTTCAACATGTATGGGAGGAAAGCTAGGAAAATGGCACTTATGCCCAAAAGTGGGTAAAAAAGATACAATATTTAAAGCAACAGATCAGAAAATGGATAAAAAACAAAGCCAAGGATACTCCTTACTCCATACTGAAAGCAAAACTTAATGAGGTTCAAACTGCAATGGAAATTAGAGGAGGAGAGGAGAGTCTCATTCAAGAACAAAAAGAACTCACTACCCAAATTTTGAAGATGGAAAGAGAAGAAGAAAACAATTGGAGAATAAAATCTAGAATGATTTGGCTTAAAGATGGTGACAAAAACACCAAATTCTTTCATAAGAAAGTGCAGCAAAGAAATATGTACAACACAATAACAAAGCTACAAATGGAAGATGGGACAATATCAAGCAATGTACAACAAATGAAAGAACATATTCTTGATTTCTTCAAAAATTTGTTGAGCAAAGATGGAGAAATTAAAGCAAACAACCAACAAGCTCTTATTGATCTCATTCCTGGTTCTCTGAAGCAAGAGGACAATGAACATTTGATCCAACCTATCACCATGGAGGAGCTCAAAGGAGTGGTCTTTTCCATGCAACGTGATAAAGCCCCAGGGCCCGATGGATTTAATGTAAATTTTTATCAGGATTTCTGGCACATAATAAAGAAGGATCTTCTAGAGATGGTTGAAGAAAGCAGAACTAAACAACAAATACATGGGGGAATCAACTCCACTTTTTTGGCCCTGATTCCTAAAGAAAAGCATGCCCATTCATTGCAAATATTCAGGCCAATTTCACTTTGCAATACTTCATACAAAATAATTTCCAAAATCATTAAAAACAAAATGCTTCCATTGCTAGATTCAATTATTTCTCCCAACCAATCAGGGTTCGTGAAAGGGAGAAGGATTTATGAAGGTATAATATTAGTTCAAGAAGCTATGCACTCTAGCAGGAAGGATAAATCTAATGATATGGCCCTCAAAGTAGATATGACAAGTGCTTTTGACCGAATAGACCATGACATGATCTTGAAAACTCTTATCAAGATGGGATTCCATGAACAATTCAAAAAATGGATAGTTGCTTGTATTTCAAGGCCTTGGATTGCTCCCCTGCTTAATGGCATACCCACCTCCTTCTTCCAGGCTTCCAGAGGAGTTAGACAAGGCTGTCCCCTCTCCCCGTATTTATTCATTCTGGCTACAAAAGGTTTATCTTGTCTTCTAGAACAACAAAGTGGCATAAAAAAGCTTCCAGGACTTCCCATCCATGAGAAGGTTCAAAGCATTAATAATGCTCAGTTTGCAGATGACCTGATCCTATTGAGTAAAGCCACTAAAGCAGTTGCAATAAGAATAAAAAAGGCTCTCAAAACTTATCAAGAAGCAACAAGAAACAAGATAAACTTCAACAAGTCTACTATTCATTTTTCTAGCAAAAATAATAGAGAAGTCAAAGAGATAGAGAGAATATTGGGTTGTCAAAGTAAGACTAATGCCACTTTCAAGTATCTAGGAGTTCCTATCAGCTTCAACAGAATTAAGAGTAATCAATGGAATGAGATTATCAAAAAAATAAAGAAGAGAATTGAAGGATGGTCTAATGTCTGGCTCACTCACCATGGCAGAATGACCCTAATAAAGGTTGTCGTCAATGCATTGCCCATCTACCAATGCTCTATTATCCATGCTCCAAAGTCCTTTCTAAATGAGATGGAGAAAATCATGAGAATATTTCTTTGGGTAGGGGGTAAACAAGATGGTAAAAGAAAATACAGTCTTATCAAGTGGGATATTATAACTAAGCCAATGAGTAAAGGAGGGTTGGGTATTAAAGCTATAAGTAAGCAAAGTCTGGCCTTAAAAGCAAAACTGGTTTGGGAAATGATCACCCAACCTTCAAAATGGTGGGTGCAAGCATTGGTGCACAAATACTGCAATGGGAAAACTGGAATAGAGACCTTTTTCAATCCAAAAATTCTAAAGACATCTAAAATTTGGAAAGGAATTCTAGAGGCCAAAGACATCATTATTGAAGAACTATCATGGAATCCCATCTCTGGAAGAGAAGTTTCTCTCTCTCACAAGATTCTAGGAAATTACAGACTTCAAATAGAGCCTCCTCTTTAGAAGTGGCTAAAGGACAATAACTTCAAAACTCTCAACTCCATCATGCACAACCAGAAGTTGAAAAGCAAAGAGCAACTTGGTCTTCCTATTGATTTACAGCCTCATTGGTAGATGGTTAAATTACAATTGAGTGGAAGACTACCATCTTATGCTAGAAATAAAGATGTAATCATTTGGGGATCTCCTAGTGGAGATGGTATTTATACTGTTAACAAGGGATATCAGTCCAAAATGGATTCTACTTCTGTAGGTAACCTCCCTTGGAATTTGATATGGACTCCTTTTTCTATTCCAAAGGTCAACTTCTTTCTCTAGACTGCTTGTCACAATCATCAACTCACTCAAGATAATCTGAAAAAAATAGGTTTTTTTGGCCCATCTATTTGTCCCTTATGCTACAGCCAGGAAGAAATTTTAGCTCATTTAGTGTTGTCATGCCATTTCTCTAGAGAAGTATGGACTAGGCTCCATGAAGGTCTTCTTGGCTGGAGTGAAGCCCCTATGCTTTCTTCTATTTTTGAGTTTATTTCTCCTAGAAGTCTCTCCCTTCCTATAGAAATTAGAAATGATAAATCCATGCTCCAAATTTGGAAAATTATTCCCAGATACTTCCTCTAGGGAATTTGGATTAGTAGAAATAGGAAAATCTTCAAGGAGGAAGCTCCTAACATAGACAGAACCAAGATCAAAATCCATTGTCTAGTTAGGGATTCCATCAAAGCTTACCCTTGCAATATCCAAAAAAAAGCCTCTATTCTGCTTCCTCAAGTGAAGGCAGCCACAAATCATCTTTTGATGTTTGATGGTGCCTCCAAAGGCAACCCAAGCAATTCTAGAGCAAGGGGATCTATCCTCAATAAAGAAGGTGGTGGTCACCAATCCGGTATCGCACATAGCGTAGGGCGAACAGATAAATGCCAAACAGTGTAGAACAACTACTGCATCATGAGGGTAGGATGGACAATCTCTGGAGAAGGTCGGTTCCTCGAGGTGATTCCAACTACTCTACATCACAAAAGGAAAAGGAAAAGGTAAAAGGGAAAAAGAAAAGAAATAAATAAAAGGCCATAGCCAAACTCACAAGGATGGGTATAGACGCATCAATACCTATGCAGGTGCAATACCCCATCCGAAACATAGACTCTACACTAGATCTCCCAATGGCATCCCTATTATAGCTCTTTATCAGCAGCAGGTGGGAGGTAAATTCTAGTATCGATGAGTGGGTGCATGAGATCCAAGATGCAGAATCAAAGCACTCTTGCTCAATAAACGTTATCAAAAATAAACCCCCAATGCATACAATGAACACACTCCCAAATCGCTCAAGCACACCCCATAGATTTTGGACACTAGAATAACATGGGATGAATTTGGCAAATAAAGAATTGAATATTCATACATTCAGTGAAAAACAAGTAGACACAATTAGAATTCAAATAATGTAGAATTGTATTTACAGAGAGGAAACCTTACACAAGAATTATAATGGCTAAAGAGTCGCCCTTTGGAATGGCTAACATTCTACTATTTATAGTTATATTTACATAGATTTCAAAATTTGAACATTAATAGTGGTAGGCGGGAGGATGGTCTTTACAGTTGATGAGTGTTGCCCTAGAACACTGCCCCACTGTGAAGCACCGATCTTCTAGAAGGTGGCAGGTGTTTCTGGGATAATCTAGACTCTTCGATCTTCTACCCAAGTTATTATTGCTTAGCTACCTTGTTTTCCTCCTAGGCTGGTGATCCATATTCAGGCGGTGCATGTCAAGCACTAGAGCACCTTAGGAGCATTGTATCAAAAATCCATCACTTTTGTGTACGTTGTCAGGTACCCAAATTACTAAAGTGGCAAGTGTACGCCCAAAATGGCCACATATGCTTAGAATATTTTTGAAAATTTTACTAAGGCATGAAAGCTCCATTCCATACGCATTCCAATATGTTTTGGAGTGGATCTGCGACAAAGGTAAGAAGTTCATCTACACTTAGTCAAATTTTGCACTTGGTGAAAATCCACATCACGTCCCTTATTTTTGGCTCCGAATTAGCAACAAAGGATTTGAATCCACAAAAGTTGTTGGAGAAAGGTGACGTAAGCATAAAATTTATGCGGATTGACGATCACTTTGAATTTATAAAATCTTTCAAAGTGGCTAAGTGTTGGAAGACTATTTTTGAAAGACAAAGTATTTTGGCCTAAATTAGTGACATAAGGCGAAAGATGATATAAAGTGTGAATTCCTGAAAAGGCAATTTTGTCTAATTCTTTAATAGAATGGCGACAAGTAATATTTATCTAAGGCCAGTACATAATAAAAACATAGTTGTTTACACTATGGCGGAGCCAAAATTGAAATTCATGACTAATGCCCTTGTCTAGGTCCGAAATGAAATCCATAGGATTTTCAAGGGAAATGTGACGTCATCAAATTGTTTGTGTGGATTCACTGCAGAATCAATTCCAAAGGGGAAAGAACAAGGAATAAGTAACGGATTCTATCTCGCCCTATTTACAATGTATTTTTATGCGGATTGGCGTTCTGATGTTTCTAAGGAATGGAGGATGACATCATCAAATATTTTAAAGCAAAATGGCACACTGATCTCTATCATTTATTGAAGCTTACTTCAAATAGATCGTATTCATATGATGGAAGAGATAGATGACTAAGAATTGTTGAGCAGAATAAAATAAAATAAAATCTTTCTCGCCAGGACTAAAGAACAATTAGTTGGAGAAGGAATCCGAAGCACCGAGGGTTTCAAGAAGATCAAAACCAGAGACTGTTGCGGATCGATGATGATGAGAGGTTTTCAAGAAATATCCATGATGTAGATAAGATCTCCAACAAATAGAACTCCAATTCGAATCAACAATCAGCAAGTTGCAGAGGTTTCTAGTTGCCATGGTGGTCTACTTGTAGTGGGTTTCTCGAAGGATGAACCAGTAAAATAATGACTATAAGAACTCTTTGTTTAGCTGTTAAATTTTAATCTATGTAATATTCCTTGTTATTTTAATTTTACAAAACTATAAGTAGAGGTCGAATCCTCATTTTTAAAGGGTCGGCTCTAGTGTGTTTGCCTATGCTACTGTAAATATTCCCAAGGACTAATGAAATGAGCATTACACTAATTTTCACCTCAAAGCTTGTGTCTTTATATTTTATATCAGAGGTTCGGATTATTTAGTTTCATTTCTGTGAATACTTAGATGGTTAGTTTGTGCCAAATTAATGGATTACTAGCTATTAAGGTAATTGAAATCTACTTCTAGATTTTATATTTATTGCTAAGGAGTACATTTCTATAAAATCTAGATAGTGGTGAATTTTGTTATTTGGATTATCATTGTTTGGATATTGAAATTGTTGTCTGCAATATTTCTCTATTGTTTTGTTAATGAATGAAAATGCATTTAACTTGAGATAATGTTGATCTGAGTATTGTGTCCTTAAGTTGTTTTTTGGATCTTTTTGCTGTAGTGCAATGTTGTTAGCCTATTTGTCCACCATTTTTCACATCTTTGTAATCCTAATATTTTATTACCCTAATATCTAAAACCCTAAGTGTGCATAATTGGGTCAACACCCTATTTAAGTTGTTGAGCAAGGTGCAGCAACAGTATTGTCATTGTTGTCAACATAGTCAGACAGATCGGTTGATGTAGTGGATAGGGGTTAAGAGGTTCTTCAGAGTATGTACAGTGATTTTCCAAAAGATCGAAGTGGCCCATATGCTAAAAATCAAAAGAAAATCACAAGGAAGAAAAATTGTCGCGATATCGCGACATGTTGAGCAAGAAAGAAAAACTATCGCGATATCGCGACATGTTGAGCAAGAAAGAAAAATTGTCACGATATCGCGACATGTTGAGAAGAAAGAAAAACTATCGCGATATCGCGACATGTTGAAGAGAAAGGAAGAAAAACTATCACGATTTCGTGACATGTTCGAAGAGAAAGCGCAAGCAAGAAAAATTATCACGATTTCGTGACATGTTCAAAGAGAAAGCGCAAGCAAGAAAAACTGTCATGATTTCGACATGTTCGAAGAGAAAGCGCAAGCAAGAAAAATTATCACGATTTCACGACATGTTCGAAGAGAAAGTGCAAGCAAGAAAAACTATCACGATTTCGCGACATGTTCGAAGAGAAAGCGTAAGCAAGAAAAAGTGTCACGATTTTGTGACATGTTGGAAGAGAAAAAGGCAAGTAGAAAAAGTGTCACGATTTCGTGACATATTGCAAGAGAGATTGTACGGAAGAAAAAGTGTCACGATTTCGTGACATATTGCAAGAGAGAGAGTCAGAAAGAAAAAGTGTCACGATTTCGTGACATATTGCAAGAGAGATTGTACGAAAGAAAAAGTGTCACGATTTCATGACATATTGCAAGAGAGAGAGTCAGAAAGAAAAAGTGTCACGATTTCGTGACATATTGCAAGAGAGATTGTACGGAAAGAAAAAGTGTCACGATATCGTGACATATTGCAAGAGAGAGAGTAAAGAGAAAAAGTGTCATGATATCGCGACATGTCGCATTTTTGCGACTCGACAAGGGCAGGAAGGAAGAGAAAGAAAAAGTGTCGCGATATCGCGACATGTCGCATTTTCGCAACTAAAGGAGGAGAGAGAAAGTAAGAGAGTTGAAGTGTCACGATATCACAACAAAAGTAAAGAGGAAGAGTACAGAGGTGAAAGTGTCGCGATATCGCGACTTTGTGTACAAGAAGAAAAGAGAAGGAGGCGAAAGTGTCACGATATCGCGACATGTTGTGTTTTCGTGGGTACAAACCAAGTAAAGTAGCAAGGAGGTGAAAGTGTCACGATATCGTGACATGTGTTTTCATGGGTACAAGCCAAGAAGAGGAGCAAAGAGGCAGAAGTGTCACGATTTCATGACAGGTCGCTTTGGCACGAGCTAAGAAGAGAACCTAACCAAAATAAGATATGTGATAGTTAATTGAAGTTATACGATAGTTATAGGGGTGCTTGTAGAAGAAAATCATGCAGCTAAAATAAGAAGAGTTAACTGAAGTCGATACGATAGTTATAGGTGCGATTATAGAGAAAAATCATGCAGCTAAAATAAGAACAGTGATCGAAGTCGAATGATAGTTATGAGGCCAATTATGGGTTGCATGCGAAAATATGGAAGTTAAAAATAGAGTTTGAACTTTGTTATAAAAGGAGGTCTACGTGGAGAATTAAAGTGCTGCTAAAAAGTGTGAAAGTGCTACAAAAAGAGGGTTGGAAGAGTGTCGTAAGAGAGCGTTAAGCAGAGCCGTAAAAGTGTAGTAAGCAGAGCCTTAAGTGTGTGGTGTTTTGGTGAATAGCGAGAGAGGTTGGGTTAGCAATAGACCAGTCAGGGTCTTGTATAAGCGAAGGCATTTTTATGTCAATCTTATAGTTTCAAAATTGCAGTCCAAGTTGGTGCTTGGAATTAGGGGTTGGTGCTCCTTTCTGTTGGTGCGGATAAATTAGGGGTTGGTGCTCCTTTCGTTGGTGCAGATAAATCAGGGGTTGGTGCTCCTTCCAGTGGGTTTTGGTAAATTGATTGTAAAATTGGTATTTTGCAAAGGTTGGATTTGGATGGGAATCCAAGCGGTCATTTTTGAGGAGTAGCCAAATTGGTGAACCTCGTTACATCGTGTGTTGTGGAATGCTCTCTTGTTATATTTGCTTTATTGGGTTTTAAGTTTTCATTGTTTTGGCATTAAGAGTTGAAGATTTAAAGTTTTAAATAGCTACACTGATTCACCCCCCCTCTCAGTGTCATTGTGAGACTAACAATTGGTATCAAAGCCAAGTTCTTGAACAAGCTTAATCGGCTAAGGTGATCTTGGAAGTGAGACAATGGCAGGTGGTGAAGGATTCTCATCAAACAAAGCACCATTGTTTGACGAAACTAATTACGCATTTTGGAGACTCAGGATGCAGACATATCTATGTGCTTTGGGATACGACATTTGGGAGTCAGTAGACAGTGGATACACAATACCCACCACTCCTCCAACCGATGCTATCGGTAAGAAACTGTTTGAGAATAACTCTAAAGCAAAGAATGCTATCATGTGCGGTTTAGTGGACAATGAACTGATAAAGATTATGAGTTGTAAAATGGCAAAAGACATGTGGGACAAACTAAGGAGCATTCATGAAGGAGACGGCAAGATCAAGGAGGCCAAGTTACAAACGCATCGAGCTCAGTTCGAAGCATTAAAGATGAATGATGATGAGAACATAGAGGCATACATGTTGAGAGTTAATGGAATCATTAATGCGATTAGAGGACTCGGCGAGGAAATGGAAGATGTTGTCGTCATGAAAAAGGTACTAAGATCTCTTCCCCAAAGATTTGATTCTAAAGTTTCAGCAATAGAAGAAGCTAAAGATCTAAATACTTTTAGTATGGATGAGATGCATGGTTCTTTGACTGCATATGAGATGAGAATAGGAAAAACTAAACCCACAGACAGAGAAAGCTGCTTTTAAAGCACATAAGAATATAAAATCAAAGCAAGAATCTGAGGAAGAATAGACATCAGATGAAATGGAAGCAAAATTTGTTCGAAAACTAATAAGGGGAAAAGGAAAATACGGAGGAAAGCTACCATTTAAGTGTTTCAACTATGGAGGCATTGGGCACTTTGCAGCTAAATGTCCACTTAATGAGAAAAACAAAAGTGATGAAGGTTCACACCAAGAAAGAAGTGACTGGAAGAAGAAACCAAATTTTAGAAAAGGCAACTTCAAGAAGAAAAGTTTCATATCCAAGAATGTCGAGTCCTTCAGAAGACAACTCCGGTGAGGATTCTGAAGAAGAAACAGGTGAAGCTCTTTTCATGGCATTCGAAGAAGAAAAAATGAATGTAATAAAAAACTTGAGGTTGAGGCTGAAGTAGATCTGGAAGGTGAGTTGGTCACTGCACTTAAAGAGTTGAGTATAGAAAGGAAAAAGAATAAGAAAATTTCAAGAAAGCTTGAGGATGACAATGAAATCATAACCAGACTTGAAAGTACAGATAGACAAATTTAAGAAAATATCTGAAGATATCGAAGTACAATTAACCATGAAGATAGATGAGTGCAGCAAGCTAGAAGAAGAGATTGTTGGTTTAAGGATGCAACTAGAAGAGATGAATCAAAAAATGAGTTGTTATCACAAACTTGAAGAAAGTTCTATGAAGCTGGATAAGATTATAAATAACCAAAGGACTACAGGCATCAAATTTGGTTTAGGCTTCGTCGAAGGAGAATCATCAAATGGATCAAAGGCCATAACTGTAGAACCCATAAAGAATGAAGATAAGATCAGGGTTGATCAAGAAAAAATGAATCATGCTAAAGAAAGCAATAATGCCAGGCACGAGAGGAGTATTGACAATGATGGATTCACCAATGTCACTCATCAAAGGAGAAGAAGATTTATGGCTCCCACTACAAAATGGCAAAGACCATCACCCGAGGTTCACTCATTCCTTTTCTGGTTATTGTTTTAAATGCAATGGTTATGGACATAAGATTTCAGATTGCAAGTATAATGTAGGACAAAGGAACTTTACCAGTAGAAATGTTTTTTCACCGTTGATGGATTATGCGGTAGAATGTTATAACTATCATAATTTTGGGCACATTGCAAGAAATTGTCGAAGTACATTTGCAACAAATAAACATCAGGGAAGAAAATTTCAACCAAATGGTTTGAGACAAAATAGAAAATTTCTCGAAAAACATGCACAGGCTACTGACAAAGAAAAGTCAAAACAAGTGACCAAAACTGTAATCAAACCAGAGTGGAAAGAAAAGGAGCGACCCAAGGAAGAAAATGAATCTTTGATCGTACAGACAACATTTAAAGCACAGAACAAATCTGCACCATGGATACTTGATAGTGGATGCTCCGAGTCATATGACAGGTGACAAACAAAAATTTGAGAAGTTACAGAAATATGAAGGTGGTTCTGTAAAATTTGGAAATAATGATGGAGCTAAGATAGTTGGCAAAGGATCAGTTAAGATCAGTGATGGAAAAATCAAGTCAAAAGAAGTCTTGTTTGTGATTGGTCCGAAGCATAACTTGTTAAGCGTAAGTCAGATTTGTGACGAGAGGTCATGAAGTAATTTTCAAGAAGCAGGGTTGTGAAGTCAGAACAACAAACTATGGAAAGTTGATAGCAACTGGATCAAGGACATCTGGCAACTTGTATACTCTCTTAGAGACTTCAGAAGGAGCGTGCTTGATTGGACAGGAAGAAGAAAATTGGTTGTGGCACAAGAGGCTCGGTCATATCAGTTTTGACAATCTAGTAAAAATCAGCTCAAAAAGGGTAGTGAGAGATATTCCCACCATTGGCAAACCATTAAATAGCATTTGTGCTTCATGCCAAAAGGGGAAGCAAACTAGAGCCACATTTAAAACAAAAGAGTACTTCACAAGCAAACCTTTAGAACTAATACATACTGATTTATGTGGACCCATGAGAACGCAAAGCATAAATGGTGACAAATACTTTATGTTGTGCATAGATGACTATTCCAGGATGACATGGGTACTATTTTTGAAGCTTAAATCAGATGCCTTTGAGATGTTCAAGATTTTCAAAAAACAAGTTGAGAATCAAACAGGAAAAAGGATTAAATGTTTAAGATCGGATAGAGGAGGAGAGTTCATTTCAGAGGAGTTTGCAGAGTACTGTGAAAAATATGGGATTAGGAGACAGTTTTCAGCGAGCAAGGACACCTCAGCGAGAATGGTGTGGTAGAAAGAAAGAACAGGACAGTGCAGGAAATGGCACGGACTATGTTGACTGAGAGCAAAATAGCGAGACAGATTTTGGAAAGAGGCAGTCCATACTGCGGTATACATCCAAAATAGGTGCATGTTGAGGACGCATGAAAGCAAAACTCCGTATGAGTTGTGGTTCGGTAAAAAGGCAACAACAAGATACTTTAAAGTTTTTGGCAGCAAGTGTTACATCAAAAGAAGCTGAAGATAATCTTGGTAAGTTTGAAGATAGAATGATGAAGGTATTTTTCTTGGCTATTCGACAAAAAGCAAAGCCTACACATGCTACAACAAGAGGCTAAAGAAAATTGTGGAGAGTGTCGATGTTAAAGTTGATGAAGGTAGGGAACGAGAAATAAGCTATGAAGAAAACTACCCAATTTATGAAGAGGTTATTGAAGGAGATGAGGAAAAGGAAACGAAAAAGAAACAGAAAATTGACTCAGATGATTTAAGTAGTGATTCAGAAGAGGAAGAAAACAAGAAATTCAAAACAGCGACTGGTGAGAAAAATCATCCTAGAGAGCAAATAATTGGAGACCCCACGGTTGGTGTTCGGACAAGAAGAAGAGTAGTAAGTAACTACTCTCTATTATCCAACATTGAGCCCAAAAATGTTGCTTGAAGCAAGCAAAGATGAAAGTTGGATGACGACAATAAATGAAGAATTAGATCAGATCGAGAAAAACAAAACCTGGGAGTTAGTACCAAGACCTACAAATAAAAATATAATCGGTACTAAATGGATTTTTCGAAACAAATTGAATGAAGATGGACGGGTAGTCGGGAATAAAGCAAGATTGGTTCTGTAAAGGCTATGCACAAGTTGAAGGTATTGACTTTGAGGAAACCTTTGCACCGGTGGCTAGACTAGAGGCAATTAGAATGTTTTTGGCTTTAGCAGTTCACAAGAATTTCAAAGTTTATCAAATGGACGTGAAATCAGCATTTTTGAATGGAAAACTTGAAGAAGAGGTCTATATTGAGCAGCGAGATGGTTTCCAACTCGGTGATAATCCCAACTTCATCTGCAAGTTGAAGAAAGCATTGTATGGCTTGAAACAGGCACCCAGAGCATGGTATGCAAGGCTAGACAACTATCTTACTCAACAAGGGTTCAAAAAAGGTATGGTGGATAGCAATTTGTATGTCAAAATAGAGAATGGCCATCTCATTGTCCTTGTTGTATACGTAGATGATATCATTTTTGGCAGCAACAATGATGAGTCGTGTAAAGATTTAGCAAATAAGATGCAGAAAGAATTTGAAATGTCAATGATTGGTGAACTTTCGTATTTCCTCGGATTGCAAGTTAATCAAAATGAGAAGGGCATATTTATTTCTCAAGTTAAATATGTGAAAGAGATGCTAAAAAAGTTCACAATGGAGGATTGTAAGCTTGTTAGCACTCCCATGACGACAGGTTGCAAGTTGAGCAAGGATGACAAATCTCCAGATGTTGATCAAACCATGTACAGATCAATGATTGGGAGCCTCATCGTATTTGACGGCTACCGGACCGAGATATCTTGCGGGCAGTTTGCATGGTAGCACGATTTTAGGCTAGTCCCAAGGAGACTCATGTGACGATGGTGAAGAGGATTCTTCGGTATCTGAAGGGTACTATGGAGTATGGGTTATGGTATCCGAAAGGTAAGGACTTCACCCTTATTGCGTATTCAGATGCAGATTGGGCAGGATGTGTCGATGACAGAAAGAGTACCAGTGGAGGTGCATTCTATCTTGGAGATAGGTTGGTCGCATGGCACAGTAAGAAACAAGAGTCAGTCTCCTTATCCACAGCAGAGGTAGAATATATTGCAGCAACTACGTGTTGTACGTAGGTCTTATGGATGAAACAAACCCTGAAAGATCTTGGCATTAATTTCGGTGAGCCAATTTCAGTTAAGTGTGATAACACCGAGTGCCATTAACATCTCAAAGAATCCGGTTATGCATTCTCGCACAAAACATATTGCTATCCGATATCACTTTCTGAAGGAGAAAGTTGCGAAAGGTGAGGTTAAGTTGGATTTTGTCCCAACTACAGAGCAAGTAGCGGATATCTTCACAAAACCGTTGCCCAAGGAAATTTTTGAGTACCTTCGCAATAAATTGGGAGTGGTCACGCTTCCCAAGAACCGACTAGCTATCGGGACCACATTCTCAGGGGGAGCATTTATATATTTGATTATCTTTTTGCTCATGTTTGTAATTTTTGCTAACTATAATAATTTGTGCCTGAGAATGTTGTGCATGGACTCAGGGGGAGTCTGCAATAGCCCTTTGGTATTATTGTCAAAGGGGGAGAAGAATTATAGGAAATTGCATGTGTGTTGCCAACAATTCCAAAGGGGGAGATTGTTGAGCAAGGTGCAACAACAATATTGTCATTGTTGTCAACACAGTCAGACAGATCGGTTGATGCGGTGGACAGGAGTTAAGAGGTTCTTCAGAGTATGTACAATGATTTTCCAAAAGATCGAAGTGGCCCATATGCTAAAAATCAAAAGAAAATCACAAGGAAGAAAATTATCGCGATATCGCGACATGTTGAGCAAGAAAGAAAAACTGTCGCGATATCGCGACATGTTGAGCAAGAAAGAAAAACTGTCACGATATCGTGACATGTTGAGCAAGAAAGAAAAACTATCGCGATATCATGACATGTTGAGAAGAAAGAAAAACAAGAAAGAAAATCGCGATTTCAGACATGTTCGAAGAGAAAGCAAGCAAGAAAAACTATCGCGATTTCGTGACATGTTCGAAGAGAAAGCGCAAGCAAGAAAAACTATCGCGATTTCGTGACATGTTCGAAGAGAAAGCGCAAGCAAGAAAAACTGTCGCGATTTCGTGACATGTTCGAAGAGAAAGCGCAAGCAAGAAAAACTATCGCGATTTCATGACATGTTCGAAAAGAAAGTGCAAGCAAGAAAAAGTGTCACGATTTCGTGACATGTTCGAAGAGAAAGTGCAAGCAAGAAAAAGTGTCACGATTTCGTGACATGTTGGAAGAGAAAAAGGCAAGTAGAAAAAGTGTCACGATTTCGCGACATATTGCAAGAGAGATTGTACGGAAGAAAAAGTGTCACGATTTCATGACATATTGCAAGAGAGATTGTATGGAAGAAAAAGTGTCACGATTTCGTGACATATTGCAAGAGAGAGAGTCTGAAAGAAAAAGTGTCACGATTTCGTGACATATTGCAAGAGAGATTGTACGGAAGAAAAAGTGTCACGATTTCGTGACATATTGTAAGAGAGAGAGTCTGAAAGAAAAAGTGTCACGATTTCGTGACATATTGCAAGAGATTGTACGAAAGAAAAAGTGTCACGATATCGTGACATATTGCAAGAGAGAGAGTCAAGAGAAAAAGTGTCACGATATCGCGACATGTCACATTTTTGCGACTTGAAAGAGCAAGAAGGAAGAGAAAGAAAAAGTGTCGCGATATCGCGACATGTCACATTTTCGTGACTAAGGAGGAGAGAGAAAGTAAGAGAGCAGAAGTGTCGCGATATCGTGACAAAAGTAAAGAGGAAGAGTAAGGAGGTGAAAGTGTCGCGATATCGTGACATGTGTTTTTGGGGTACAAACCAAGTAAAGTAGTAAGGAGGTGAAAGTGTCACGATATCATGACATGTTGTGTTTTGTACAAACCAAGTAAAGTAGCAAGGAGGCGAAAGTGTCGCGATATCGCGACATGTGTTTTTGGGTACAAGCCAAGAAAAGAAGCAAGGAGGCGAAAGTGTCACGATTTCATGATAGGTCACTTTGGCGCGAGCTAAGAAGAGAACCCAACCAAAATAAGATATGTGACAGTTAACTGAAGTTATACGACAGTTACAAGGGCCGTTGCAGAAGAAAATCATGCAGCTAAAATAAGAAGAGTTAACTGAAGTCAGTACGATAGTTACAGGTGCAGTTACAAAGAAAAATCATGCAGCTAAAATAAGAACAGTGAACTGAAGTCAGAACGACAGTTACAGGGCCAGTTACGGGTTGCATGCGAAAATATGGAAGTTAAAAATAGAGTCAGAACTTTGTTATAAAAGGAGGTCTGCGTGGAGAATTAAAGTGCTGCTGAAAAAGAGTGAAAGTGCTACAAAAAGAGGGATTGGAAGAGTGTCGTAAGAGAGCGTTAAGCAGAGCCGTGAGAGCCATAAAAGTGCAATAAGCAGAGCCTTAAGTGTGTGTGGTGTTTTGGTGAATAGCGAGAGAGGTTGGGTTAGCAATAGACCAGTCAGGGTCTTGTATAAGCGAAGGCATTTTTATGTCAATCTTATAGTTTCAAAATTGCAGTCCAAGTTGGTGCTTGGAATTAGGGGTTGGTGCTCCTTTCTGTTGGTGCAGATAAATTAGGGGTTGGTGCTCCTTTCTGTTGGTGCGGATAAATCAGGGGTTGGTGCTCCTTCCAGTGGGTCTTGGTAAATTGATTGTAAAATTGGTATTTTGCAAAGGCTGGATTTGGACGGTAATCCAAGCAGTCATTTTTGAGGAGTAGCCAAATTGGTGAACCTCGTTACATCGTGTGTTGTGGGATGCTCTTTTGTTATATTTGCTTTATTGGGTTTTAAGTTTTCATTGTTTCGGCATTAAGAGTTGAAGATTTAAGTTTTTAAGAGCTACACTGATTCACCCCCCCCTCTCGGTGTCATTGTGAGACTAACATAAGTTGACAAGGAACCAGCCTACGCTAGAGGTTGGATCGAAAACTTTGTTTTGGTCCATCTAATGTTGAGTTTTGATTTGTAGCTATTGGGTGCAAGCCTAGACAGAAAGTAGGAAGATAGACAGTCACAGTGTTAAGTAAAAAATTGATGCAATTTAGTGCCCAACAGCAACCAATTCCTCTGTTTAAATTTTGGACGATGGCAAGAGCCTTGCATGCTAGGTGGGTTCTTTTTTTACCCTTACTTATACTCATGGATGTTTCAAAGGAAAAAGGTGGGTGTTTCTCATATGCACTACCCATTTTATATTCTTAACCTCCTGTTCAGGTTGGACGATGATTTCTCCTTGTTCCTCAAAAGGTGGGCCTCTATAATTTGTCCACCCAATTTAGCCCCTCGAAAGGCCCACCCAACAAGTTAGGCAAATATTTTAGGAATTTTTGCCCAAGGCTTTGAGGGTGGGTATTCACTCGCCCTACTTGATTTTACCATCCATCCATCAGTTTGATCCACCTTCAGCCATTATTGTTACTTCAACATACCCATCCATTAATACCTTTAAAACTTGATGAACTCTTTGAAGTGAAAACATCATCTTTTACAAAAAGGATGGGGAAGAAAAAACTACACCCACACTCTTGGTGACTCACAAGGACTTTTCCCTTGCAGGAAAGGAGGACCCAAAACACTACATTCTAAAAGACACAAAACAAAAGGAGGAATGGGATCAGAGAGGGCATAAACAAAAGTAGTTGATGAAAGTTGCATGCCAAAGAAGGCCAAATATGAGAAGAGAATAAGAGGAAGGGGGTGAGAGACAAAAATAGGAAGGGCATAATCATCACAACTGAGAGAGGGAAACAAGAGAGAAATGAATGTGGGAGGAAAATGTAGGAAGCAATAGAGACAGGAGGGAGGGCCTCACTATCAAAAAAATTTAGTGAGGCAAGAGAACAAATGGAGAAGAAATTAAAAGAAGAGATAGAAAGGCAAAAGGGAAGACAAGGGAGGCAACCCATGAGATAGATCAAACTCTCATCAACAAACCCCATCTTGGATCATGGAAGATTCAAGAAGAGATAGAATATCGAGAGAATTTACCCCAATGTCTCTTCCTAATGCAATCTCGCAAGAACCTTGTTAGTTTATTTCCACTCTCCTAGGAAAACTTTAGTTGTAGTACCATTTTTGGCTTGACATTTCTTATCTTGTGTCACTTTTCCTCCCTTAGGAGAATATTTTATAGACCAAATTTTCCACCATTGGAGTGGGCACTATATTCAAAAGAGTGGATGTTCTTTACAAGGTTGCATGTGGAGATGCCTTAATCATGAGCTTTATATCCATTGGGTATGGATTCATAACAAAAAACTATGGGTTAACATAATAAAGATGAATAAGATTCTAGAATGAATAATGTTGCTAGTCTTTTTCCCTAGCTGCCAAGCACCAGATGATGCTATTACCATGTGCCTTATGTATTTTATTTACTAGCTGGTTTATATACACAAAATCATGATATGACAGTCATACCGCCACCTCTGATTCATCCTAGATTTCATCTAGTAAATTTGCAATACCTGGACCATATTATATTGTACTTGAGGCACCTCCTGTAGTCCGATCGACATTTCCAACCTCTCCAAGTCATGAAAAGTTCACAACTTGGTATATCATGATGCATACCAGTACTTATGCAATCAATGATCAATATGGTAATAAATATTGCCATGTGGGAGGCTTCTTCCCATATTGGTTCTTTTGGAAAGAGGCTCCAATGTTGTCAATTTTTGGGATCTGCCAACTGTGAAATCGTAGCTTCATACACCTTTGTTGTTCTCACATGTTTTTCCTTGCACGCTCCATTGATTGAGTCTATCGCTAACAGAACCTCTTTAGGATATGGGCAATGATCAAGTATGTCATCATCAAGATGGCCCATTTTTTTCTCTCTACCATTTGAGACACAAAAAGGATACAAAAATGCTCCCTCCTTATGCATGGTGTTTCCACCTAGGTCTAGATCCTCCCCTCCTTGGGATAAGATGTAAGCATTGGAGGTACCACAAATTTGCACTGATGCTTGCACATTTCCTGTTTGGGCTCGATATGACATCCACCCCTTGTGTTCCACTGGTCTTCAACCTTGTTTCCTGCACAACTTGAGATGGTATCCATGGGGGATACTATGTAGTAGGGTGGGGAGCAGTGATGGATGGAAATGAATATGGGAGGGTGGAGTCTCCTAAATTTTTTATTCTTGCTTGAAGTAGGAGTTGCTCTACCCGCATGGCCTCCTGGTAAATTTGAGGGAATATGCTTTTCCTAGATTGTAGTAGGAGGAGGTCTACATTCGAGCCTAGAGATCAAACATTATACAGGTTATCCTGGGTGGGCGATGATTGATATTAAAGAGGAATTCTCTTACAACTCCTCTCAAATCAAATTTTGAAGTTTATTAGAGACTCAAGACGGGCCCTCTTGATATAAGAAATATGCATCAAAATTTGGAAGGGATCCATGGAGCCATTGAATGTGTTAATGAGAGCTCTCGCCAGGTCCACCCATGAGCAGATGGTTCTTCATCCAAGGATTTGGCACCACAATAGCACCCTTTCCTCTAGATAAATTACTAGAATTATGATCATGATGTCTTCGTGGGTGATGCCATGGAGGGGTTCCAGTGTAGCAATATCTTCAACATGCTCTCGAGACATTTCCAAGGTACCATTATATTTGGTCAGGTTCTTTAGGGTACCCATGGAAATCGTGTGCGAGTAGTGGAGGTTCAGTGGACTGGGGTCATTCCATTAAAGGAATGATAACTGAGCCATTAAGGCACCAGCTTTCAGAAGTTTTAGTTATGATTTTGGAGTCAAATTTGAAGTCGCTAAGTGAGCATGCTATCTACGATTATGAGGTCAAGGCTTCTCACCATACCTTTATTCCTCCAAGATGTTTGGTTCTCTAGCATGAGCAGGTGACTGGTCTCATGATCTGGAAGTGTCGCTCAATCAGATTTTCTAGGTGACTTTGAGAAGATCTGGGTAAACCAGAGTCACCAAACTCTAGTTTCTTGAAACATAGGACTCAGTCGATCCTTAACAGAGTCACCAAAAACTATTGTAATGTCAACAATCAGGCACTGCATGCAGGGTGAGGCGGATGATATTTGGATAATGTCGATTCCTCGAGGTGATTCTAGCTACTCTATGCTATAAAAGGAAAAGGAAAAAGGGAAAGGGGAAAGAAATAAATAAAATGTCATAGCTGAACTCGCAAGAATGGGTATAGCCGCATCAAGACCTATGCAGGCACAATACCCTATCTGAAACACAGACTCTACATCAGATCACCCAATGGCATACCTATTCTAGCTCTCTATTAGCAATGTGCAAGAGGCAAATTCTAGTACTGTCAAGTGGGTGCATGAGATCCAGGATGCATAATCAAAGCTTCAAAGCACTCTCGCTCGGTCAAGGTTAGCAAAAATAAACCCCCAACCCATACAATACACATGCTCCTCCTTAATCACTCAAGCACACCCCATAGAATCCAGATACTATAATAACATAGGATGACTTAGGTAAATAAAGAATTGAATATTCATACATTTAGTGAAGAACAAGTAGACACAGTTAGAAGCCAAATAATGTGGAATTGTATTTACAGAGGGGAAACCTTATATAAAAATTATAATGGCTAAAGAGTCTCCCTTTGGAATGGCTAACATTCTACTATTTATATTTACATTTACATAGATTTTAAAATTTGGGCATTAATAGCAGTAGGCAGGAGGATGGTCTTTACAGTTGATGCGTTCCGCCCTAGAACACTGCCCCACTGTGAAGTGTCGATCTTCTAGAAGGTGGCAAGTTTTTTTGGGCCAATATGGACTCTTCGATATTATGCCCAACTCATTATTTCTCAATTGCCTTATTTTCCTCCTAGGTTGGTGATCCCTATTCAGGCGGTGCATGTCAAGCATTGGAGCACCTTGAGAGCATTGCACTATAAATCCATCACTTCTATATACATTGTCAGGTGCTCGAATTGCTGAAGTGGCAGATAAGTCCTCTGTTTGAATTTCGGGTGATGGTGGGACCCTTGCATGTTGGGTGGGTGCTTTGTTTACCCTTCCTTCCACCCATGGATGTTTTAAAGGGAAAATGCGACTGTTTCTCATATGCACTACCCATTTTGTATTCTTAACCTCTCGCTCAGGTTAGGCGAGGGCTTCTCCTTGTTCCTCAAAAGGTGGGCCTTTATAATTTGTCCGTACAAATCAACCCCTTGAAATTTCTGCTCAATAAGTTGGGTGGATATTTTAGGAATTTTACCCAAGGCTTTGAGGGTGGGTATCCACCTGCCCTGCTTGATTTTGTCATCCATTCGTCGATTTGATTCACCTTCGACCATTTTTGTTACTTCAACATTTTCTGCACGTCCATTAATACCTTCAAAACTTGGTGAACTCTTTGAAGAGAAAACATCATATTTTACAAAAAGGATGGGGGGTGCAAAAAACACACCCACATAAGTCTTGGAGGTTTTGTCTTATTTTCAATCAACTAGTTTTAATTCTAACAATTTTGTTGATTTTTATGCCCTTAAGATAGGAATGGAGTCAAAAATTTATAAGGATACCAAAAACCTTATAGTAAGGGAGGGTTCTCAATTAGTTATTAACCTCATAAACAATAAAATTTTGTCAAAATTCATTTGGATCCAAAGGGTGCATCAAGAAGTGAAGCAAATCAACCTAAAATTTGACCATATCCAATTTGAACACATCCCCAAGAGTCTAAATAAGAGAGCAGATTAGTTGGCCAATAAAGGAACCTGGCTAAGGGAGGGAGTTTTAAATATATGCCAATAAAGATACTCTCAGAACAAGGCCAATAGAAAGCATTATTTGAATAATATCAGGATCGATGTTGACCAAACCTGGTTGTGATCTTGATTGGGAGTACCAATTCAATGCATCAACCATTCTAGTGATATCATTTGGAGATCAGGTGGATAGGAACATTAATGGTATTATGACAGTAGTTCATACATTGGTATCTTCTTTAATTTATGGAATTATGCTTTCTTTTTTGGGAGGCCAACGATTGTTAGTTCTTGGAGTAGTTGAGCCATATGTGCTGATGTACACATTTGTGTTCAACCTTGTCAATGGTTGAGGAGACTTGGGACCTCAGTTGTATTTTGCCTAGGCAGGTTGGGTGTGTGTTTGGACTATATTTATGCTATTCTTTTCCATGCCTGGAAATCAATTATGGGAAAGGTTAGTGCGTTTGTTCTCTGCTCCAAGTCATAGATACAAGGTGCTTCAGGAGTATCATGCTACTTTTGTTGAAAGAATACCTTTCAAAACAATTGTCATGTTCACCATATTCTAGACATGTTATATTTGTTATTGATAATGTTCACATGGATTCCCATTACTGGTGTTCTCTTTTTGCTATTGATAATGTTTTTAGTCCTTGTAAGGCAATATTTCCTTCCCATAATTTACAAAGGAGCGCATCTTCAAGAATTGGATGCAACTGAGTTTGAACTACAATACAAGGAAACATTACACTGAGTGATGTTGGATCTCTTGGGTTTGGCCCAAGAACTACAAGGGCAAAGATAGTTTAAAATGAACTTCTTGATGAGATAATTTCATTAAGTCATGGGGAAATAAGCACACATATAGTCCAAAGGTAACTAGTTCATGCAATCCTCATCTTACAGAAGTTGATTAAATTTGCAATCCTTGTAATAGTCAACTTATATGGACATATAGTCTACAGACTATGGGAAGGCACTCACACAGTCTACAAGTGGATGAAGGGAGAATCTTCAATCTAAATCAATTGAGTTAGAGGCCAAATTTACCATCTTCCAATTAGGCTTTTCTTCAATCTACAAATCATGTGCAAAATTTTCCTTTAATGAGCTCTCCATATGTCTCATAATATTTTCAATGCTCTATTATGTAACTGTGTTGTAATAAGTCTTTTTTGTGATGATTTATCTTGCAGTTTACTATTAGGATTGTCTACCATATAGATTATTTGCCCATATTTAGTAGACAATATAATTTGTAATGTTGTATAGAGTTTGACATGGAATAATAATAGAAGTCAAGATAATTTTCTTTATTAAAAAATAAGCTCTTGAGGATATCAAATGTTATTATTTCAACTAATTAGATTCCTCAATTTTTAAGGAGGAGATCAAGGTTTGAATCTTGCCAAGACATACATGCATAATAGCCAAGCTGTTATGATACCACTATGTGGTCATGACATCATTTCAATCCCATATAACCCATTGAAAAAATACGATCATGTGGATGCCCAAATAGCCTAAACCACATAAGAACCCTTTCAAGATATTTTTTCTAAAGAGATAAAAAATCACTTCATGACCGTCATAAATTAAACCCTCTCCATAAATCATGGACCATCACCCATTACATTGTTCCTAAATTTTGAATTAGAGAAGACCATAGGAGAAACTTTCTTTAGGAAGAGAAGTCATAGAATATTATGAATTTAATATTAATTTTCTTTCAATCCACATTTGAATTTATCAAAACTTAATCAATAACCATTAAATTTATAAATTAGTCCTCTACTTTCAAGAACCATTTTATCATTCTCTATCATCTCATCCTTGATAATAAATTTCGGTGAATCATCTTTCACCTCTATGGGGTTTGCCATAGGTTCTTTTTTCTTTGTCCTTCACCATAAAAATATTATTTTTCTCAAATAAGACATTTAGTTCCAATTACGCATTTTTTAAATAATTTTAATTGATACTCAACTTGTCCATATGTGATCCCTTAATTCTTCAAATTTTATTGACAATGTAGAGTATAACTTCAAATGCCAAAGAAAAGTATCACTCCTCGATTTCACTTGCTTGTTAGTCACTAAATCAACTTAATTTTTATCATTTATTAATATTTATAAATGCTAAGATTTATCAATAGGATTTAAACCTTGGCTTATGGGATAAGACTCCTTAGTCTCTATAGTTAACCCATACCCATTAAACCAAAATGTTAAGGTTCACACATTATATTAGAACCTTGGATTATAGTGTGAAAGTCCTTGTTCCTCATCACTTAGACCAAACTCATTGTGATAAAAATATTAAGATTATCCTATGGGACTAAAATATTAAGTTGCAATGTGAAGCTCCTTAGTCCCCATGGTAATTTCAATCCCATTAAGAAAAAATGATAAGGTTCATCCCATAGGATTAAAAGTTTGGTTTATGGTGTGAAAATCCTTAGTAGTTGTTTGTCCTTATTGAGGGGTTGGTTATGACTCCCTTGCACTCCTCGAGTGTTGCAACCCCCTGTAGTTGTGGCCACGATATCTACCTTCACCTCGATCGAGCATGTGTGTCTAGTGCATTGTGTGGGAGCAATAGTCCTAGGAAGTTTGGGGAAGCATGGGACGTGCCTCCCACTGAATGACCTTTGTATTTTTTTACCCAAGGTTAGTTCCTTGCTTCTGGATTTATTCGTTGGTTCTGGTCATTCTATTTTTATACTAATCTTCTCCTAGCCTAGTATGCTTCAAAAGAAAAGGGAAAAGAGAGGGAAAACAAAAAAAACTTAAAGCAAAGCAAATTGTAAAAAAGCAATACAATGCAAGAAAGTAAAGGAAAGCAATAAAATATAGTAAATAAAAACTATCTAGCCTAGCCTACGAGTGGCAATGCACCAAAGAAAAATAATAAGACCCTCCGACACCTTGACTATTTTTAATGAACACATACGCGATGGTCGATTATGCACAAGGAACACAAATTCCCTCAAGAACATACAACAAAAATAGAACACCCATGCCAAAAATAGGATAAATATTTATAAAGAGATAGATTATTATTGATGTGAACTTCAAGTTACATACACGCAGAGAGAAAAGGTTTCAAAAACTCCTTGACAGGTCGTGCAAGGCTCAAACCAAGCCAGGACATGGAGGAGAATGAAAGAAGGTACCTCTCATAAAAGTGGGAGAGCTTTCAATACTTTACAATTAGAAGGATGATATTTATAAGAAAAAGTAGGGGGAAAGGTTCCTCCAAAATACATGTAGGATTTCAAAATTTGAATTTAAAACTTTGCTCGAGCTAGTTGACATCAATAATGAATGATCTAGAGGTTCTACAGGTCTATAATTGAAATAATCTCCATGATTAGATCCTTATGATCATCTATCATTAATGTATTGAGCATGTGTTTCCCCCTAGGCTATCCTTCTTATTGTCGCTTTAATGCTTCAACTGCTACTTGACGAACTGTGCTCGATTGTGAAGTATTAGGACCAAAATCGGATCATCAACCTTTCCCTCATGTTTGGTCACTTTGGGTGTGACTGGTGGTTCTAGTCTTCAAAACCTAGGTTATATATGCTCTTGACAACTTCCATTGGTGAAGGTGCTAATGCACTTGCGAAGGCTGTGGAGGCTGCCTTCTACTTGTGGAAAGATGGTACCCAAAAATGGGTGGTCCTTTCCTCTTGTGCCCTTTGTTGCCTTCCTACCATATCTTTTGGATCAGACCTTGTCATGGCCAAGAAACTACAAAGCACAATCAAAGCCTTACAACTTAGAGGTTTCCAAGTTCATAGAATTTAGGTAGTCCTCAAGCCTTAAGCTTTCCCTACGTAAAGGAGAGCTTCTATGGCCTTCTTCTTGTTAGGTCGTTCTGAATGACCCCAGTCTTTCTTCCTATTCAATCACCCAATAATTTGGAGGAAATATATGTAATGTGTTCCTCCTAGATGAATAGGAGGATGGTCCACTGATCCAATATGGGGCAGAACCTTAGCAAAAGTGGTGCACTATTAGTTATCATCAAAAGGGCTTTAGGGGTACTTCCTTTGCCATGGTTCTTCTTAGATATCATCGAAAAGGCCTAATGTGTAGTTGTGTGTTGGTCTGGTGACTTAGCTAGAACATGTGATGGAGGGAGCTTTAAGCATGAGATTAGTTGGTGATGGTGGTTTCTCCTTGGATGCATCCTAGATGGCCTTTTGGCTTTGACTACATCGTAAGTAGTAGGGGCGTTGGACCCCTTCATCTTGGCTTCAAGTAGATGCTTTGGTCAAAATTACCTTTGGAGGTAAGATTTACCTACTATAGTGAATCTTCACAACAATCCTCATTGGATAAAATTATCCACCATAATTTATGTTAAATTTTAAGTTTAAAAAATTTGTGCACTAGTTTATAATTATGTAATTATTTTTATATGTATTAGGTAGAACTGTTTGAAAGAACAATATCTTATATGTATAAGGTAAGAGCTATTTGAAAGGACATTTTTTAAATGTTTTTTCAAACAGCTCTTACCTTATACATATAAGAAATTGTTCTTTCAAACAGCTCTTACCTTATACATATAAGAAATTGTTCTTTCAAACAGTTCTTACCTAATACATATAAGAAATTGTTCTTTCAAACATATCTTACCTACATATGTAATTATTTTTTCAAATACAAATAAAAACTTATTTTTTATTTTTTTCTAAAAAACAAAAAAACACTCAATATTCAATTTTAACACCTATCATTCAATATTTAATCTTAAATATCAAATACTGTGTCTTAATATTTAATCTTAATACACAGTATTTGATATTTAATCAAATGTTTTTTCATGTTCCAAAATTTATTCCTGTAAAGATCAAGGTTTAGTGTATGTTCATGTTCATGTTTTTGTTCAACATGTAAAAGTTTAAGGATTTTCATGTTTAAATTCAAAGTAAATTTATTTTCAAACTTTAAAAGTTTATTCTTTTTAAAATCAATTTTTATTCATAATTAAGTTTAATTTTTTTTTAAGTTAAATAATATGAACTATCTGCGTGCGTAGAGCAGTTGGTAAATGCCCTGGGTGTTGGTTGTGGCCGACCCAGGTTCCATTTCCACTGCCTCCACCCTGTTGGATATGTAGGCATAGCTGGTAAATGTCCTATATGCTGGTGGAGGCCGACAAGGCTCCATTTTTCCTATGCTCAAACCTATGGATTTATTAATAATTCAACCCCCTTGTGATCGATGCCATGTGGTATACCCGGATGGGACAACTACGATTGGCCATAGAGCTAGGTTCTTGGGGCTTCTAAACTATCCAACTTTTAGTCCGTGGGTCTAGGTGGATTGGTAAGTTGGGGCGCTTACCGAGAGGAGACCTAGGTTCCAATCCCACGGGCTTGCCCATGCACAGACAATAGCCCAGATCTGATTCCTCTGAGTGGTGCGTCAGATTGATGACGACGGTGCAACCCCTCTACGTCCGGCGGTCCCCATCTCACATCGGGTTACCATGTACTGAGATGGTGGAAGTCTTGGGAGCCTTCGTAGATAGCTTGAACCCTACCAGCTGTGCTGGTAGTTACTAAAAATCGTGATTATAACCATTGCTTCTATATATCAAAAAATAAAAATAACATAAACTAAATATATTAAATACCTAGATTCAAATCTTGTCAAGGGATACATAATTATTCAAATCTTGTCAAATGATACATAATTGTAAAAAAAAACAACCTTTATAAACCCTAGTCTGTTGGGTAAGACAAAGTCAAGAGGACCTCGTTCACCCAAAGACAACATACTAATAAGCACTTTGTTGCTACTAACTAGCTTATTCCTTTAAGGTTGCTAAAAATATTACTATAATACCATTATATATAATCATAATATAATACAAATTAAAATTAATTCAATTCTTTATAACTAAATAAATAATAATTTAAAGTTAATTAATAATCAAGTCTTAATTCAAAGATTGTATATCAAAGTTTGATGCAATTTTAAAAAGTTTATATATGTCCAAGCTCAAAGTTCAATCCATATTGATGCAATTTAAAATTGAATTTTATAAATGTTCAAGCCCTAGATTACAATCGGTGCATTTCTAAATTTAAAATTGATGCAATTTAAAATTGAATTTTATAAATGTTCAAGCCCAAGATTACAATCGGTGCATTTTTAAATTTAAATTAATTAAAAGTTTGAATATATATATATATTTATTTATTTATTTATTTATTTATTTGTTCATATTCATTTAATTTAAAATTGAAGGCAGTTAATATTCAAATCTTTATCTATTTATTTGTAAAATATTTGTCCATATTCATTCAATTTAAAATTGAAGGTGGTTAATATTCAAATATTTATCTATTTATTTGTAAGGAAGTCATTTGTATTTACTGTAAAATCCAAATTTAAATCCCACACCAATATATTTAACAAGTATTAATACTTTATATATATATTCAAATTTTAATTTAAAGATTATATTTCTAAATTTAATGTCCAGGTTCAAAGTTTGATGCAATTTTAAAAAGTCTATATATGTCCAAACTAAAAGTTCAGTACATATTGATGCAATTTAAAATTGAAGTTTATAAATGTTCAAGCCTTAGATACAGTCAGTGCATTTCTAAATTTAAATTAATTAAGTTTGATATATATATATGTTCATATTTATTAGAAAAAATATATATATTAATATAAAATATATGTATATATTTGTCCATATTCATTTAATTTAAAATTGATTTTAAAATTGAAGTTAGTTAATATTCAAATCTTTATCTATTTATTTGTAAAATATTTGTTCATATTCATTAATTTAAAATTGAAGTAGTTAATATTCAAATATTTATCTATTTATTTGTGATTTATTTGTAAGGAAGTCATTTGTATTTATTGTAAAATCCAAATTTAAATCCCACACCAATATATTTAACAAGTATTAATATTTTATATATATTCAAATTTTAATTTAAATAACCCAGTGTGGTAGGTGAGTTGGAGAGGAGAGGGCAATCCTCCAAAGGAGGTCCCAGGTTCAAATCTCCACCCTACCAAAAAGCTGGGTATCCAAAATCCTATTGATAATGTTGGTGCGGGCAGGGCCAATTGATAATTCCCGGGTGACTTTGACGGTATAGAACCCCTGTTCGTGGTCTCTTAGACCAAGGCGGCCCCGAAAGAGGTTTTTCGCTTTAAAAAAAATTAATTTAAATATTATATTTCTAAATTTAATATCCAGGTTCAAAGTTTGATGCAAATTTAAAAAGTTTATATATGTCCGAGCTCAAAGTTCAGTCCATATTGATGCAATTTAAAATTGAAGTTTATAAATGTTCAAGCCCTAGATTACAATCGGTGCATTTTTAAATTTAAATTAATTAAAAGTTTGAAATATATATATATATATATATATATATATATATATATATATATTAATACAAAATATATGTATATATTTGTCCATATTCATTTAATTTAAAATTGAAGGTAGTTAATATTCAAATATTTATTTATTTATAAAATATTTGTTCATATTCATTCAATTTAAAATTGAAGGTAGTTAATATTCAAATCTTTATCTATTTATTTGTGATTTATAAAGTATTAATACTTGTTAAATATATTAAATTAAATAATATTTTTTTTTATTTGTAACTCTTTTATATATTCAACTGGAGAGGTTTAACTACCCACTTGCTCTCCAACTCCTTTACATAAGAGAATTTATTGATAATATATGATAGTTGTGTATTAATTTTTTTATTGATAATAAAATTTTTCATTTTAAAAAAATTATGGTTGATTAAAAAACTATTAAAATTCGATTAAAAATTTATCACACTACTCAAATAAAAAATAATAATAATTTAATTTAAATTTATTTATTTTAATAAATTAAAACATGTGATTTACAAAAATATCACTTATCAAAAAGAAATTAAACAATTAAACAACTTTTGAGAAATACTACGGAATTCTTTTATTATATAAAATATTAATTAATATTTATATATTAAATTTTAGAGTTTAGAGCCCATTCGAAATATTAAATTTTAGAGTTTAGAGTCCATTCGAAATATAAAAAATAAATGCACAAGATGCTGGCTTTGGTTAGGTCCAAATTGGTTAATGATTAGGTCCAAGGACTTGTTATAATTTGGGTTTTGTTTTGGGATATTTTAATGTTTTAGGTTTTATTTTTTAAAAGTTTAAGATTTAAACAAATAGGTTAATAAGTAATTTTTAGTCTTATTAGAAATTTTAATGAATAATTTAATTTATTAAACAATTTAATTTTTTTTTGGTTATATAGGAGAGTTGGTCAGAATTGAACCTTAGTATTTTTAATTATTATTTTTTTTTTTTTTGTTATACACGAGAGTTAGTCATAATCACACCATTTTTAGTAATTGATAAGCGGAGGGTTCAAACCACAAGGCTGCTTTCACCAAACCTATCATCAGTCTGGTTCAAACCACAAGGCTGCTTTCACCAAACCTTGATAAGCGGAGGGTTCAAACCACAAGGCTGCTTTCACCAAACCTATCATCAGTCTGGTTCAAACCACAGGCTGCTTCCACCAAACTTATTATGTTTCTTTATTGTTGCTTCTCAATATAATCTACTGGCAAAAACACCACTTGCATTATCAATGATGTGACTGAATTCAATCCTATCATGAATGTATATAAAAAAATATTAATTATTTTAAAAAAAAACATTTGGAGTCACACCTTTCCACGAACCAAATAAATACAGACAAAATATGCCTAAGAGAATTACAGGAACAAAATGTGCAGTTTAGAGAAGCGCAATAACGTGTTCATCCTGCGATTGCAGGGCGAGGGGGAGCATCGCCTCAACCCAGAATCCATGGACTCCATAATTTCTGCCCTGAACCACGTCAACGCCCACGCCAACGAGGCCGCCGCCCTCGTCACCACAAACGACGGCAAATTCTTCTCCAACGGCCTCGACCTAAGGTGGGTCGAGCAAGACGCCGAGACTCGAACCCGGGCCATCGACGCCAAGCTCACGGAGCTTGTCGCCGCCATCATGAGCCTGAAGCTTCCCTCAATTGCTGCCGTCTGCGGCCACGCCTCCGCCGGCGCATTCATATTCGCCCTGGCACATGATTACAGGTTCATGCGGAAGGACCGAGGGTTTCTCTACATGAGCGAGGTAGACATCGGTATAATTATTTCTCTAACGGCCATGTCTGTCATCAGAAGCAAAGTCGATTCCCGTCTCTTGACGGAAGTGGCACTAAGCGGCCACAAGTACACCGCAGAGCAGGCGCGGGCAAAGGGTTTGGTGGATTCTGTGCATAATAGTTCGGAGGAAACCCTAGATGCCGCCGTGAATGCTGCCGTGGAGCTCGGCAAACGGAAATGGGACGGAGAAGTCTACCGTAGGCTGAGACTCGCCACGTTTCCAGAAGCTGCCGAGAAGCTTGGGCTCAAAGATCCTTCTGCATTCCGTTCCAGATTATGATATGGATTTTTTTGGTTTTACCGTCGAAATAAATAAAAACGGATTCAACAATATTTCTATTATTTAGAGAATAGATCTGGTAAGCACTCAACCTTATCAACTGATCTATTGTTTAAAATTATGAATTTTAAGCTAAAGTACAAGTTTTTGAAAGGTATGGCTTGACTCTTGACTTATCTTTTAGCTGCAAGTTTACTGTAGTAGTAAGGGTTTATTGTAGTTGACTTATCTTTTAGCTGCAAGTTTACTGTAGTGGTAAGGGTTTACTGTAGTGGTAAGGGTTTTGATCTCTTTTTAAAAGGTTTAAGATTCAAACCTCACTCAATATGGAACCATAACTCCAAATCATGTGTAAATTCATTGAAAAAAAATTTAAACTTATGTAGTGATTTGAATTTGGTCTCATGCAATCATAACTCATAAAAACATCTGTAAACTCATTGAAAAAAATTTAAACTTATCTTGATTTGAACTTGGTACCCATGTATGGAACCATAACTTTTCATAACTCCTCAAATATGAGTAAACTTATTGAAAAAAAAATTAAACTTATCTTTTATGTAGTGATTTGAACTTGGTTTCCTGCTAAAAACATGTGTAAACTCATTGAAAAAAATTTAAACTTATCTTTTATGTAGTGATTTGAACTTAACATCTTTTGTATAACAATTTTAAGTTTATTTTTTTTAATAATTTAAACTTTAAATTTTTAATAAAATCTAAAAACATATTACTATTATATTTTAATCTAATTTAATTTAAATTATTACGTTTTATTTTTTAAATTGTAGAATGGACTGATCTTCAATTCTGTTGCAAAATCATTGTTTGCTTGCACATTTGGGCCCGGATGTGCCTCTCAAAAATAGAGTTTGAAATTGTTGTGATTATCTACTTCTATGGGTTTCTGAACAGATTTTGCACTGGAACACACAACACTTAATTTGGCCAATTTTTTTTTCCGGAACTTAGGGGTCTGCCGTGGGGGTTTTGAAAAGGCAGAGCACGCAGTCTTCTAAAATGAAAATTTAAGGTGTTAAAATTACAAAATTATAATCTTCCTTGATATTCAGGAAACCTTTAAGGGGTAATCAAGGTCTGGATTCCATGCTGGATGTGTTTAAAGTAGAGGTCCCATGGTGAGCTATCTATTTAAATCTTCCATTTTTTCCTAATAATTTTATATAAATTTTTTAAAAATTGATAGTTTAAATAAATTTAAACTTTAAAAATTAATAAATTATTAAAAAATATGAAAATTTTTAAATTAAAAAAAAAAAAAAACAATCATCACTGAAGAGAAACATATATTGGTTAAACTCAGCAAACTTCTGAGGTTAAGTAATCTCAGTTTCCTTGCTCCATGAAACTCCAGACTAAGAGAGGCCCAAGGATTAATGGCCTCGAATAGATATTCACCTTTGAGATAAAGCAGGTAATTAATTGACTAAACAAATTTATTTAATAATATTTTTTTATTAATTTACAATTTTTCAAATATTATAAGGTTTAATAGTTAAAATATATAGATGACATAGTTTACATTAAACTTTAAAAGGCATCACATCAAATAGGTTATATAGTTCAATGTGACTAAATTAACTTAAAAAGGAAAAACAGTAAAGAACAACCACTTTGAAAGAAACTTTGCTTTAACAAATAGATGAACTTATCAAATGGTATTACCTCAATCAGATAAATTCTTGAATATTTGAGGAAAGCCAAGTTCAATCTGCCTTTATTTACAAGTTGAGATGAGACTTCTCCCAGCGTTAGCCAACAAGGGCATACGTTTTCTCATTTTAACTTTTCAACAAACTTTTATAACTTTATAACTCAAGATCTTAAGAACTAACCATTTTTTATTACAACATTAAAAGGAAATCTGTATTGGAGTCAAATATTTTAAACTACATGTCTGCAATGCAATGGCTGTCCAAATTAACCAAACACTGGATTTGCTATCAAACTACTAATCCTCTCATCCTCAATAACCATGCTACCTTCTTGTTTTAATTTGTGCTAATGATGTCTATGCATCAAGACCTTCACATCGATTAGCAACAGACAATGCATGCATACACAAATTTTGGTTGATGTGAAAAAACTAAAACACTATTTGTGGCATTGAATGCGTTGTTGACCGATTGCAATTTTTTTTTTTTTTTTTTTTTTTTTTTTTGAATTTACATGGTGGAATCGGTAGCCGCCACGAATCCGGGAAGGCTGTCCAGCTTTTTATGGCCGCCACGAATCCGGGCAGGCTGTCCAGCTTTTATGGCCGCCACAGTATTCTGCGTTGTCCGCCCTAGAAGCCGCCACACAGATCTTCGCGCAGTCCGCCCCTATAACCACCATGCCACCATCATTTTAAACCTTTTATGCCGCTGAAAGCACCAGGAAAGGGACAAGCGTTCAGTCCGGCGAGGCCCAAGATTTGAACCTTGAAACCGATTGCAATTTTTACAACAAATTATTTTGGTCTTTGATTGCAATTTTTACAACAAATTATTTTGGTCGTTGATGTGAAAAAATAAAAACATTGTTCTGCCAGGGATTTTTTTTAAAAGAAAAAGGTAAAAATATTATTTAAAAAAGAACTCAAGTTATACATTTACTTTTCATAACCTGTTTTTTTTTACAAGGCTTAAAATGAGGCTCAATTTGGTTTCTTTGACTATTCAGTTTTTGGATATTCCAATTTTTGCTAGATAACCCCTTAAGGTGCTCAATTCACCCTCTCCTTTTGAATCCCTGGCCTTCATCCTTCATCCTGAATCTACAAATCCTTCTTTGTATTCTTATCCTCCCTTTCTTAGTTACCATATTGCAGTTGGTTCTAGAGTTGTGTTCATATATCTGTTTCATCCTCTGCCATATTATCGTCTCTAAAAGTTTCCTAATTAGAGTTCCCCAAAATGTTTTCTCTAGTCTAAATTCTTCTTTAAAAATCTTGTTGTTACATTTCAATCGAAGTTGCCAACAAATGAAACCCAAACCTAAATCCCAAAACGTATGCAAGGTCTTTGATTTAAATCTATTGGTCTTCCAATAGTTCCAAAAGTTGTTCTCAATGTGAATGGGTCTTTTTAACTGGTAGAAAATGGTTTACCACTAACTCCAAATTGTTCTATCATAGGGGCACACAAAAAGGAGGTGGCCCATAGTTGCCTCCTCCTGGTGACACATTACACACCAATTGTGTCCAATAAATCCATGTCTCAAGTTATCATGTCTCAAGTTATCGTGAATCATAATACTCTTATTTGCAACCAACCACATGAAGTAGTTTATGTTTGGCCATCCTTTGGATTGCCATAATTTCAACCTTGGGGGTTGAGTGTTGTGGATAATGTTTTTGTAATATTCTTTGACGATGTAAATTCCTAATCGGCTATGCCCCCAAACTAGTTGATCAAGTCCATTCCTCCTTGGCCACTAACTTGCATCCAAGATTTTTGTTAGTTCTTTTTTTTTTTCAATCCAGTCTTCCTTTAGCCTTTCCTCTGGAACTTGCCACTAACCAGAATTGGCCTGTTGTTGATCTAGTGGTTTAAAATAATGGCCTATGAGATACTACCCTTTCCTTTGGAAGTTTTCTCTAAGACCTGTTAAGTGGGAATACTGATAAATTATGCGGGAAAAATGTTCAGTTCTGACATCCCCCACTTTCCAGTATAATCCTTTTTTGATAAGTGATGCCCCTCTCTTTATAGCTTTCCAAATCTATGATGCATTTCAAGTTTTAATTTAAGAAATTCAAATTTTTTATTGTTGATGTGAAAAAACAAAAACATTATTCGTGCCAGTGAATGAATTTTACTACAAATTATTTTGGTTTGGTTATTGACATGAAAAAACAAAAACACTATCTTGTCACACATAATGTAGTGGTATATTTTTGAGTTTTTTATTTAAGAAACTCAAGTTCAAACCCTTTGTATACAAGCCTTTTTAAAATTCATTCTTTATATTAAAAATTTTAATTAAAAGAATAAGTTGATTAATAATGATTTAATATTTATGAAGAACTAAAAAAAACTAAAAATTATACAAAGTTTTAGGAAAAAAGAAAAATGAATACACTATGCAACATTGAAGCGTTGTTGTCCCGTTGCAATCTTTACGGTTCACCTTTTCAAATCCTGGTATCTCGTGGAAAAGTTTTTGTCTAACCTTTGTTTATAGCTTATTGTAACCCTAAATTTTAACTAGATTGAAACGTTCTTTTCATATTAAATTAATTTGAATATTTATATAAAATAGAGATCTCTATTTAAAACTTGTGTTTTATTTTAAAAAATTTATTTGGAAAAGATAGGTCAGGTGGTACTAATGGACTGTTTGTGAGGTCTCTTGATTTTGTTTTTGCCCAATAAGTTAAGGTTTACAGAGGTTTCTTTTAGTTTCGTTTTCACCCAGCAAGCTAAGGTTTATAGAGGTTTTCTTGAGCGCAAAAAAAAAATTAATATTGATATAATTTTTTTTTTTTTTTTTTGTCTAACTTTCATTTATGATTTGTACCAGACACATTTATGGAATTTAAACTATTTTTTTGGGATACATAGTGGAGTTGGTTACATCCACACTATTTTTAGTAACTATCAAGTGGTATTTTTTTTTGGATACATAGGAGAGTTGGTTATATCTACGTTATTTTTAGTAACTACCAAGTACAGGTTCAAACCACAAGGGTTGCTTCAAAAAAGTCTATACCACCTCGTTGTTGATGACTGACATGAGGAGACTATCGGTCGCTTAGGATTTGTACTATCATTGTCCATCTAACATGAATTCAAAAGATTCAGATCAGACTACTACCTTTGTAACAAGCATGCCCCCAAGGATTGAACCTAAATCTCTTCTTGGTAAATGCTTGAGTAGACAGACAATTACCAATCCACCTAGCCCTTGGGGACCAAATAATAATGGTATTACAAGAAGTTTTTTTAATTGAAACTAGTTCCACCCATATTTTATTATGACCAAATGGTAGTATTACAACAAGTTTGACAATTATATATGTGTTGCTAGTTAAGATTTGAATCTTAGTTTCTCTCTTTAAAATTAAAGAAAATCAAACATGTTAAACTAATATCATTTAATATCAAATTTTAACTTAAATACGATATTTTTTTCCTATATTTGAGATTCATTTTTGTAAAATCTTTGTATGGCCTCTAATTATAACTTTCATCTCCTTAATATTATTGAATATAATAATTTTATCTGACACTTTGAATTTTTGACTTAGATATAACAATTCTTCTATCCATCGCAAACTTGTTTTATAGTTTTTAAAATAATTTTTTTAATTAGTTATATGAGATTGAGATGAGTTTCACCTATACTACATCATCACCATGTAGTGGTATTACAACAAAACTTAGATATTATCTTTGTATGGATTGGTAAGATATGGGTCTTCTCTTTATGAATCTAACCAGTTGAACTAATACCATTTAATATATGGTTTTAAAGTATTATTTTAGGTTTTACATAAAATAAAATCTATTGAAGCAAAAAATATTATACCATAAGTGGATATTTCAATCTATAAATTAATTTTAATATCTGACAAATGTTTAAATTGTTAAAAAATGTACCATTTAATATATGGTTTTAAAGTATTATTTTAGGTTTTACATAAAATAAAATCTATTGAAGCAAAAAATATTATACCATAAGTGGATATTTCAATCTATAAATTAATTTTAATATCTGACAAATGTTTAAATTGTTAAAAAATGTCCCAATCGGGACAACACAGTGGTTAGGAGGGGTTAGGGCTTTGGCTTCTCTTTAGGATGTCTAAGGTTCAAATATAAATCAAAACCCTTACCACTATAATAAGCTTGAAACTTTAAAATTCATTTATTATTATTAAACAAGCTTAATCTCCCATCCATGCACACTCTAAATATAAAAGTATAGAAGCAAAAAATATTATTTCAATCTTTAAACTAATTTTAATATCTGACAAATGTTTAAATTGTTTAAAAATGTTCCAATCAATGACTAGTGGTTAGGGCTTTGGCTTCTCTTTAGGAGGTCTAAGGTTCAAAGAGAGACCAAAGCCCTTACCACTATAGCTTACAACTTTAAAATTCATTTTTTAATATTATTAAACAAGCTTAATCTCACATCCATGCACACACTATATATAGAACTTTTTAAAAAAAATTAAAAATATATACAAGCTATTTTAAAAGCTTGAAGAGCTAGTGAAGAAAGAAAATAAGATAAATTGCAAGTGTAGCATACGGTCAAACAAGCTCCACATTTATTGTAGTGGTAAGGGCTTTGGCCTCTCTTTGAGAGGTCTAAGGTTCAAACCCCACTCACTATAAGGGAACCAGGACCCCTCCTAAAAACTTGTGTAAACTTATTGAAACATACGTAAGGTTAAGCACATAAATTTTTTTCAATTGGTTATACGGGATTGAAATGGGCCCCACCCATATTACATCATCACCACACAATGGTATTACAACAAAGCTTGGATATTATTTATGTATCATTTGGCAAGATTTGAACCTTGGTCTCTTCCTTGAATGTGGAGGAATCTAACCAGTTGAGCTAATGCCATTTTATTAAGGTCAAACATAAGTTAAGAAACATAATATCAAATGGGATTTTTTTTCCATTGGTTATACGGGATTGAAATGGACCCCACCCATATTACATCATCACCACACAATAGTATTACAACAAAGCTTGGATATTATTTATGTATCATTTGGCAAGATTTGAACCTTGGTCTCTTCCTTGAATGTGGAAGAATCTAACCAGTTGAGCTAATGCCATTTGATTAAGGTCAAACATAAGTTAAGAAGCATAATATCAATATTAATTATTATATATAATTTATTTTTTATTTGGATAGTGTGAGAAACTCATACAACCAATGCTTAGGGTTGAGCATTTCCATCCCATCCATGATCCCTCGTAAGGTTGAGAGCTAAACTTAATTTTTTTCCATTGGTTGTACGGGATTGAAATGGGCCCCACCCATATTACATCATCACCACACAGTGGTATTACAACAAAGCTTGGATATTATTTATGTATCATTTGGTAAGATTTGAACCTTGGTCTCTTCCTTGAATATGGAGGAATCTAACCAGTTGAGCTAATGTCATTTGATTAAGGTCAAACATAAGTTAAGAAGCATAATATCAATATTAATTATTATATATAGTTTATTTTTTATTTGGATAGTGTGAGAAACTCATACAACCAATGCTTAGGGTTGAGCATTTCCATCCCATCCATGATCCCTCGTAAGGTTGAGAGCTAAACTTGTCAATAGAGGATTAACACACACATCGCGGTTTGAACCTTGGACCTCTCGAAAAAGAGCCAAAGCCCGAAATGGTGTGTAATCCCCCAAGAATAAAAGACAAAGGAAAAATGATATTTACAAATTAGAAAATTTTATTTTATAAGAGTAATTTGGATGTGAAAATTATCTTTCTTTGTATTAAATTATATTAGTTCAATTGACTATATTCCTCAACTTTTAAAAAGGAGTCCCACCTTCGAATCTTGTAAAGTGAGACATTACCATGATATTGTGGTTGTGATGTAATGCGGATGAGGCCCATTTCAAACCCATAAAAAAAAATTAAATTAAATTGTATTTCTTTGTAGAGTTCTTTAAGAGAATATTTATATATGGCAACCACCTAGTTTTTAGCCTAACCAGCCCATATCCTTGGTGTGTAAGGCTAAAAATGTCCTTGTATAGGGATTAAGTAGGCTCCTTATGCTTGGTATGAGAGGATTCATTCATTCTTTCTCGTGTGTGGCTTTAGGCAATGAGGTGGAACATGATGTCTACATCAAACATCAGGATGGTCAAATTTTGATGATGGTGTTGTATGTTGATGATCTTCTTATCACATAAAGCATTGTTAGAAAAATCATCAAGAACCCATGTAGCCCATGACTTTTTTTACTTTTTTGACACCAACAAACTCATCGAATCGTAATAATATTTCTACCAAAAACTTGGTGATTTCTTGCTAGAAAATCGATCGCAGGTGTAAAAAATAAGGGAAATACAAAAATTCACTTTAAAAACCCATTTCTTATTATTTGCTCATTTTTACCTTTTTTCTAGTTGTGTAGAAATTTTTCTAAGAGGTAAAAACAATAATATTAAACCATTTTTTTAAATCACATAAAAAATTGGACACTATTTCAAGGAGATTTGACATTGTTTCTATAGATTTTTTGAGATGTTTTTCCCCAAAAAAAACTAGGGTTTTTTTTCATTTATTTGTTCTTTTCAAGCATGTAGGCTAGGCCCTAGGGCATATGATTAATTATTTAGATTTTATTTTTTCCTTCTATTAGGAAATATAGATGGATTCTTTAGGGGGGTCCTTGAAATCGCTGCAGATAATAATAATACTCCTTTACGTGGAACTCAACCAACTCCTTCATTTGCAACCCTAAGTCCAACCCCAATAAGAGACCCAATGTGGAAGTAGAGGGTTAAGGTAAATTTGCTTAATCAAGTATTTTATAAACACAATGATAAGGACATGTAAGGATGTATTCATCATCTCAAATTCCATTTGCTTGGACAATTGAGGCATGATGTAGACCCTTGCCCTAGAGCAAATGATATGATTAGAAATGAGGTGAAGGTTTGGTTGTGCACCAAAAAGACCAAAAAAATCAAGCACAAAAGGATAAGATTTATAGTGGGACATGAAGTGGGACCTTGGGACCTTTTTATGGGGATGAGACTAAACTGGAGTATGTCGATGCCACGGCCGAAATATGTGTTCTTAGCCCTCACATTCAACAAGGTAGTTCTAGTGGGAGTGGGAGAAATATGGGATGAGGCTCCAACACAAGACAAATCATAATTCATAATATGGCATAGGGGAGGGACAAGACAAAGGATGTAAGGACAATTGTAACCAATTTGGGTAATACTGAAATATTTCCTTCAATTATGTGAACAACACCTATTGAGATGCTCTAGTGAAGGCATTGAGTGAGTCTGACAAAGGAGTTAAGACACCTTTGGCAAAATAATTTGTGGACCATTGATGGAGTGTGTCATAAACACACATGCTCTTATAGAAGAGCAAAGGAATAGATGGAGGGAAAAGGTTTGCAACATTCTTTCTTATGGATGGATAGATGCAAGAAACCACACACTCGTAAACTTCATGATGGCTTTAGATTGACCCATGGTCTTCTTGAATTCGGTTGATGCCTCGTAAGAGGTAAAGAATGCATAATTGTTATTCAATTTATTGGAGAAGGTCGTGTTAAAAATAGGAGTGGAGAATGTTGTCCAAGCAATGATAGAAAATGCAGTAGCATATGTATCTACGGGTAGACTTCTCGAGAAGAAGTACACCCCTCTATTTTTTGGAGCCCATGTGTTATCCATTGCATTGACCTAATGCTTGAGGATATTGGCAAATTATCATGGGTGAAGATCGTGGTTAAATATGTGAAGAACGTTACACAATTTATCTCTAACCACACATGGGTGCTCAACTTGATGAGGGCGTACAATGATGAGAGGGACATTCTTCACCCAAGGATCACTCAATTTACCTCAAATTTCATCACCTTTCAAAGCCTTCTTACATCACTTACTTTGAAGCAAATATTTGTGAGCAAGGAATGGTATGTCTCACCATTTTATTCAAAAAAGGAGGGGCAGTGGATATAAATACAAGTATTTAACGATTCAATTTAGATCAACATTCAAGAAATTCTCAAGGTAATTACAATTTGCTTGTTAAGTTCAAATTTTAATTTTAAAATCTTATTTTATATTTTAATGTATTTATTGTTTAATTGTAGGTGATATAATCATTAGTACAGGTTTTTTGTCTTATAGATGGTAAAAAATTGGCAATGGGTTATCTGTATGAGGCAATGAATAGAGCCAAAGATGCCATGGAAGATTATTATATGGCAATTAGTGTAATTTTGAACCAATTTAGCACATCATTGATAAGATATGGACAAGGAAACTTCATAGACCTATTCATGCTATGGGGTGCTTCTTAAACCCCAAATTCTTTTACACTCGTAGTCTTAGCGGTGATGAAGAGGTCCAAGCGAGGTTCTCTACTTGCACAGAAAGGATGATATATAAGCTTGCCAAACATCACCTTATCCTTGTTGAGTTGCAATTGTATAAGGCCACGAAAGGGATCTCGTTTGCATCAAAGAAGCAAGGTCAAGCTTATGACTAGGTAAAGCATTTAAACTTTTGAACTTTAACATTTTTTAATTTTGTATATAGTTTATATTCTTGTAGTTTACAAATATAAATTAATACTTTGAAAATATTTTTTTCTATAGATTTATGGTGGGAGGACTATGGTTCCAAAATAACTACTCTATAGATGGTTTTCTACATAGTGAGTCATCCTTGTAGTGCTTATGGATGAGGACACAATTGATCTCTACTTGAGGTTGTACACACCAAGAAGTGTAATAAGTTGATACAAGAGTGCCTCAATGAGCTTGTGTTTATATTGGTTCCATAGAAGACAAGTGGAGGCTAGTGAATAAGGCAATTGAATTAGAAGATCTAGATCTACTATGTGATTGCATTATCGAGAAAACTACGAATACCGACTTTACTACAAAAGATATTGAGGTACTTGAGGAGGAAGCAAAACATTTAAGAGGATTGGAGGAGATATACCATGATGATATTGTACTTGAGAAGCCTCCAATTCAACCACGAATTTAGAGTCAAGGCCAACCATCTAGTGCAAGGGGGAGGAAGGGAAAACAAAAAATAGTTTAAAAACAACTTCATATTTTGAAATTTTGCATTTAATAATGTATTTGGTTGCATTTTTTGATTCATGAACTGTAATTGTACTATTGTTTATGAATATCTAATATAAAATAACTTTCTGGCTCTCGAATTGTTGTTTAAAATATTCTTTTATTTTTTTCTAAAGACCTTTTTTATTTTTAATGAGTTTTTGTTAAGTTTTCTTGAGTTGACAATAAAATCTCTGAAATTGGGTTACCAAGTTTATTGTGAGTTGTGAGTTTTTCCAACTATGACAAAAACCTCAACATCATTGATATAAGAGATGAAGTTATAATTTCTTGACACTTTCGAGATGATAGATTTGGACCCTTTCACTACTTCTTGTGAATTAAGATTGATTAATCACACTTTAGGATCACTATTTTCTAGCCTAATTATGCCTTGAAACTTTTACAACAATTTTGAATGGAGGAATGCAAGCCTGCACAAACTCCATTTGCTTCTAGATTGAATCTTTGAGTGGATTGTACTGCTCTTTTGGTGGATCCCACAATGGTTACTTTTCCATGGACTTCTTTATATTTGTTCCAAGTATATGCAAACACCTTATGAAGTTCACTAGATAGGGTTCAAGCAAATGCTTTGGTATATTAAAGTTACATACTAGAAAGGCATTCACTATTTAGTTGGAACACCTTGAATATTGACAAAATATTTTTTGATGCAAATTTGGTCATTGATTAAGACCAGCAACACTCTACCACCAATTTTATCTTTTATCTTAGTTCTAGGTTAGTCTATTGGTGTTGTTGAAAATAGTTCACTATACTCTAATATTCCACAAAACCTAAGTACTATGTTTCTAATGAGATTGCTTAATTCCTCCAATGGATGCTCATTATTATGGAGTACTTGGGTCTTCCCTAGCATTTCCAATGATCCTTCATTATGATAACTAAAGTTTCATTAAACTTATCCATAATCTAGTATTTCATAAGTGGACTAAGCACATAAAGGTTTGAATGCATTATGTTTTATGGCTTCATGCCTATGAGATGCTTGATTCGGTGTATGTGTCATCAACAAAGTAAACATAACATATCCTGACCAATGTCATACCCAAGATTCTTTTTATGTGATTGGAAGAGCATCTTGGAACAAGAGAGTATCCCGTAAGGGGGTATGGATGATAAAGGTGTCTTTCTATATCCCCAATTAGCTTAAAGGGGGATGTTGGAATATGTGGTATTATTCTTCACTTGAGGCCATAATTGACTTTTATATTGTATTCATTTGTATAGCCCTATGGGTTATTATATGCCTTGTATAGGTGATTTTATTATAATATTTTACTAATAAACCTTAAGGTTGGTTCTTTAACCTTTACCTAAGGTCACTTGTAATTAGGGTGTTTATACCCTGATTACAAGTTTCTAATGAAAATAGTTCACTATAGTTCACTAGGGTGTTGTTGAAAATAGTTCACTATACTCTAATATTCCATGAAATCTAAGTACTATGTTTCTAATGAGATTGCTCAATTCCTCCAATGGATGCTCATTATTATGGAGTACTTGGGTCTTCCCTAGCATTTCCAATGGCCCTTCATTATGATAACTAAAGTTTCATTAAGCTTATCCATAATCTAGTATTTCATAAGTGGACTAAGCACATAAAGGTTTGAATGCATTATGTTTTATGGCTTCATGCCTATGAGATGCTTGATTCGGTGTATGTGTCATCAACAAAGTAAACATAACAAATACTGACCAATGTCATACCCAAGATTCTTTTTATGTGATTGGAAGAGCATCTTGGAATAAGAGAGTATCCCTTAAGGGGGTATGGATGATAAAGGTGTCTCTCTATATCCCAAATTAGCTTAAAGGGGGATTTTGGAATATGTGGTATTATTCTTCACTTGAGGCCACAATTGACTTTTATATTGTATTCATTTGTATAGCCCTATGGGCTATTATACATCTTGTATAGGTGAGTTTATTATAATATTTTAATAATAAACCTTAAGGTTGGTTCTTTAACCTTGACCTAAGGTCACTTGTAATTTGGGTATTTATACCTCTTGATATGAACTATTTCTTCATCAGTTTTAGTGCTTTATTCTTTCATTAGTGGGCGTGTTTAAGGACACCCTTCATATTAGGTTGTTTTTATTTGTGGTTTATCTTTTCTTTGCTAGGTAATGTGTTGATTCCATTTGTTCATGAATATAATGGCAAATATTACACTTTTGAAGGTTAAAATAGATTAATTTTGAGATAATATTTGGTTGGCATATGTGTAATGATGTCAAGGATCTTCAATAAAAAAAGTTATGTTATTTGGAGCTCTTAGAAGAGATAAAGTAGGATTTTATAACAGATTGAGTTTCATAATTTTGAATGGTCAAGTGAATGAATTTTGTTATGAAATTTATATCAAACATAGTCATTTGAGTCATATTTGACCTATAAAAAGAGTCACTCAATTTATTAATTTGGTTTACTTATGTCTAGAATACTACTCACTTGTCTTATACATTATTTTCTATTTTTCTAGGATTAAATGATGTAATTTGAGCTTAAATTAATTCTAAGAATTCTTCTTTATGTTAAGAACATCATTATGAAGTTTTATTGAAATTCAACTTTATTTAGAGGAGTTATGACTAAAATAGGATGTTGCCTTGTATGCTTATCAAGTCATATCACTTAATAATCCTTCCTTGATGTCAACTTGTCATCCTCCTAAGTGATACACTTTAAATACGTGTGGATTACCCTCCCCAATGATAAGACTTTTGATCCTCAAAAGCTTTTTACTATACCTTCACCATTGTACTTTGGATTTTCTCAAACTATGAATTTTTCTTTGTCCAGTGAAGCCCTTCTTTTAATTTGCTAACATGAACTAGATCTCACACTTTTTAGTATCTTTAGCCCTATCTTATGTCACTATTGTAAATCCATACGTAGCTTTTTTACTCTTCAAGGTTCTCTTTCAACTCGGATCCATCATTTTGGGTTTTGTTAGTCTTTTCTTTCCTTAAATTTGGTTTTAGTACTTCATTCCCTCATTTTTTTAGGTTCCTTAAGAGCATACAATATTTTTAATTTTTGACCAACCATAGTCCATTGTTGAGATGGCATTTGACTATACTCATTATTTAATAAACTTAGCTTTTGGATTATTTCAACCTACATTCACATTCAAGATCTTCATCATACATTTAGTGACATTTTGCTTCCAATGCATAATGGAATTCAATTTTTATTTCCATTCAAAAAGTACATTATCCCAAAAAAATGTAATGAGTCTCTCTCTTTTACAATGAGAACAACTTCTACGAATTGTGCTAGTTATTTTTACCCAAATTTCTCCTATTGGATATTAAATTGTCCACTTTTATAGATTTCCTCAAGTCACCACAAGAATAAAATACCATCCTCTAATACAAATATGATTTGCAATTCCCACTAAATGGAACCTTAACAAAAAAAAAATCAAGATTTTAACTTTCAAATTTCAATTCAATACATGCTTTAGTTACAACATAATTGCAATAAACTAGGCAAAATCAGGAGAATATGAGCTATACTACACCCAAATATGAAAGGTAGAACTCCATGAGAAAAATAATAGACACATAATATGAGACATTATATTTTCATGAGAAGAGACACTCACAATAAAAACTCTTTAGGAAAAGAAGATTTTACTCACACAATCACTGAGATTACCTCTCTTTCTTGCAACTTCACATTCTTTTTATTATCTCTTGGGATTCCTTCTTGCTTTTCCTTCTTTCTCTCAATGGAATCAATCATGCAAGAAGGTAATAATGCTTTTCTAATGTTGTACATATACAACTAGATCTATAAAGCCTCTTATGACATTGCACTCAAGTTTCCATCTATTTGAACCCACTTCCCAATTCAAACTAACCCATATAATTTTGAGCCTTCAACCTAAACTAATTTTTATAATTTACAATATCAAATAAACTCATATAGTTTAAATTTTGGTTATCCTATATAATACAATATCAAGAATACATAGCAAAAGAACAAAATCATTCTATCCTTGTATAAGGAAGAAATCACCAATGTAATTTAGACTAATTTTTTTATATTTTTGGGAATAAATCAAAGATATTTTGCCACAAAAACTCTACAAAAAAGTGAATATTGAGTTCTTTATAATTCATAAAAAGAATCACTCAAATCTAATTTTGTTTGATCGAGTTATGACAAAAATATCTTATCAATGTCTGAAATATTCTATGCAACATTTGTGGCATCAAATGATGGAGTTGCACCCTAAAAATAAGTTATAGGTATTCTAATGGATGTTGATTATGATTCAATTTTGATATTGTTTAATATAGTTACATGAGAGCCTCACCTAGTACCTTTCATGGATCACCTAGATAGAGTGTTGTTCAATTGAGCATAAGTTTCACCCATCCAACATAAGTATACTTTGTATAATTGGAAATGTATTTTAAATACACTTGTAATGGTATAAATTTTGTTGAAAGAAATTTGACGACACTCATCTATTACTCTTTGAACAATCTAGGTGTTTATGAAAATTATGCATTCATGAGTCCCATAACTAAGTCTAATTTTTTGTTATCCAAATATTTCTATTGTTAATATTCTTGTGTTTCCATGTGGATCGAATAAAGACCTAATGTTATAATTTGGATTAATGACATACATATAAAAGCTTGAAATTGTTAGATGAATTCACACTTTCATTTGAATACATATGGCATAGAAAATTATTGACAAAATTTTCCTTTATGGGTATTTGTTAATTAAGATATGGTGCTTGCTAGTATCTCATAAGATTACATTTATATTTGTGATTATTAAATATGATAAGGATGCAATTACTTAATATTATTTGTAGGCAATATAGGTTATTAGTAGATTTATTTTTTGGTTGGATAATAAGGGGTTGTACTCGGGTCCCCCATCCTTGAAAAATTATAACTCTCTTCTTTAGAGTTTGAGAGTTTACAAATAGATACACTTATCATCTCAATTGAGATGCTATAGTTAGAAACCTACATCATTTTACATAAAATGTTTGAATTCTTGATTTTCATTTTCTGGATCTTTTCAATTTTTTGTATGAATGCAAATATGCCATAATTCAGCATAATTCTTGACATTTTTCTATAGCAACCTTCACAATACCAAAACTTCACCTCTACTATCTATGCATTGCATCTTAGTAGAGTAATATTTCCAAAACATTGCACTATTATAGTCCACTTCACCAAATCTGAATTGCTAGTTTCCTTCTTGAAACACAATTGCAACCACAAAAATTATAATAAATAGTTTATATGAAAACACATTATTGTTATAAAATAAAGTAAATATTATCAATGAAAAACATCAAAGTAAATCTTAATCATTATTTGATTTAGGCAGTCACATTTTCTTGTCAACTTCAACTAAACTTACTACTTCCTCTAACCATGGAAAGTAGAATTTAACTTCATGATCCTCAATCAAAACCCCTCTATTGACTAGCCTATTTGCACATTTGTTTCCTTCCCTAATGTATGTGTAAACCTGATTTCTTAAAACTCTTTAGCAAGATCTTAGTTTTCCATAATTTTCTCTTATGTGTTCCATGGAGCCTTTGCTTTCTTCAAAATTGCATTTATTACTATGAGAGAATCATCTTCCATCCATACTCTATTCCATTTCATTTGTTTGCATATTATTAACCCTTCTAAATCCACCCAATATTTAGCTTCATTATTTGTCTTAAATCCACTATTGAAAGCGTAATGAGATAAAATATCTCATCTATTATTTCTAATTATTCCTCCTCCTCTTGTAGGTCCTAGATTTTCTTTAAGTGCTCCATCAAAATTCAATTTAACAAACTCCATATCTGGTGGTTTCCACTTTATATTTGTAGCCTTATTTTTGCTTCTCTTATACCCAACATCATAATTTCATTTAATGACTTGACTCCATATATCAAGGCTCTCTGCTTCTAGATTAGGATCTTGGTGAGATGATAGGATTGGTTTAGACTCCTCTATGGCTAAACATATATTCCTTTCATTACCTCTAATCTACTTTCCTTTCCTTTAAACGTTTTTCTATTCCTTTCTATCCATACAGTCCAAAGAATTATATATTTTGATATATCTCATATTTTCTGTAAAGTCTCACTTTTACAAGTGTTCTACCATTGCTTTAACCAATATTTAATTTTGTTATTCATCACAATGCATTTACCAAGCATATTAAGAATCCATTGCCATAGTTTCCAGACTATTGAGCAATGTCCCAAGAGATGGTCTATACTCTCCTCCTTTTTACAAAGAACACATTGAGAGGGGCCATGAAAACCCCTTTTCATAAGGTTATCCCAGGATAAAATTCTTCTATGACCTACTAGCCAAATAAATATTTTAACTTTAGTAATGCTTGGGCTATCCCAAATATCTCTCCATATTCTAGTGATATTACTATTTTGTTGGTGCTTTGCATTATATCCACTTCTTGTTGGGTATTCTCCTAAGCTATTCAACTCCCAAATCAGTTTATCCTTGGCTTCCTTCGAAATAATCACAGTTGTTATCTTTCTACTCAATTGCCTCATAGCATCAATATCTTCTATACTCGTAAAACAATATTCTATCCATTTGTACGTTCCTTCGTGATCCTTGTACAAAATATTTGAACCCTATCACCATACTTGTCTTGAAGCAATCTCATCCATGGTTTCAAAATTGGATCTAAATTGAGTGGTTTTTTATCACACCAAGTATCCATCCAAATAATTGTTTTTCTCTAGTTTCCACCACCCATATTAAACCTTTAATCATTAGATCAAATAGATTTTTTTAAACCAATTCAAAGAGCAAAATCATTTGGTAGAGAGAATGCAGTAAATATTAAACTTGGGTCATTAGGCTCAACATACTTACTTAGAAGAATTATTGCCCATTGTATTTGACTCTCTTTGTACAATATCCATATTATTTTTTCCCTAAGAGCTAAGTTTGCATATGTAAGAACTCTTAAACCAAGACCTCCCCTAGTTTTATTATCACATACCTTGCTTCATTTCATCAAACAAAATTTTCTTTTATCATGTAAACCTAACCATAAAAGGATCACATAATATAGATTAAAAAAATTTCAATTGATTTTGTCATAGTATACAATGACATATAATATGTGGAATGGCCTATAAGACTGGCTTAATTAACTGCACTCTTCCTGTTAACGATAACCATCTACCTTTCCAAGTTGGTAGTTTATTACAAACTTTACTAATAACTGGATTCCATAATTTTATCCTCATTCTTCTCTCAAATAAAGGCATCCTTAGATAAGTTGCTGATAAATTTGCCTCCTCCATTTGAAGTAACCTACAAATTCTTGCTTTGATATTAGTTGGAGTGTTAAGGAAGTAAATTTTAGATTTTGTCCTATCAACTTTTTGCCCTAATGTTCTTTCGTATTCCTTTCAAAAGTTATTCAAAGCTTTGGTCTCATTTATCCCTACCCTTCAAAAAATGGTTGTATCGTCTACAAATTATTGATAGGTGATGTTATCAATGTTATTACTAACCTTAAGTCCACTTATAAGCCCATCTTTGTAAGTCTTCTTTAAGTTCCTACTCAAAACTTTTGTCATAATAATTGACAAATGAGGAGATAGAGGATCTCCTTGTCTAAGGCCTCTCTTGGCTTTAAAATATTTTGTCACTAACACATTGACCAACACTGAATAAGAAATTGTAGAGACACTAGTTTTAATCCATCTAACCTATTTCTTCCCAAAACCAAACTTATCTAAAACTACAGAAAGAAAATTCCATTTAACCCTATCATAGGTTTTACTTATATCAAGTTTTGCTCTATCTCCTTATTTGTTCATTATTATGGCAGACTGGTACTAGGGATAGATTTATATTTTTTAGGTGAAAATCCTCCATACCAACGGGTAAGGAAGAGTCATGCTCTTCCCATAAACCAAAGACCCCCTTTTAGGATTTTTTTATTTCTTTCCTAAAAAAAAAAATGGCTAAAAAAAACTTTTGGGAAGAAAGGATATAATCACTCTTAGAGACTTTCAACTCCTATCAATCAATTTTCTCAAGGTCGAAGCCCCTGAACAATACCCATTAAATTTACCAAAATTGCCATATCTTGAAGCAACGAGGATCTCTCTAAAGTGCGCTCACTAACCTATACCATAAAGGAACAACACAACAGTTCAAAATTTGACTCTTCTTCAAAAAAATTCAAAGTTTAAACCACCACATACATATAATTATATTAATTCTCTATTAATAAATTTAACCCTGCGTTTCATCACACTACCTAGTTAAAAAATAAATAAACTAAAAGTCCCGCATCTTCATTTGCCAAGAGATTACTCATAATCCATGCTTGCCTAAAGTGTCATAATCCATGCTTGCCTCAAGTGTCACTTTATAATGGCGATAGTCCCGCATCTTCATTTGCCAAGAGATTCCTCAAAATCCATGCTTGCCTCAAGTGTCACCTTATAATTGCGATAAAGTATTATGCGGTAAAAATTCAATTAAGGAATGTTGCACATGAGCAAACGTAAAAACATGACCATATCAACCTCCCATTATAAATTTATATCAATAAATAAATAATTAGTGTGTGGGAGAATTCTTCAACATACAACATTCGAGAAATTTGGTATACCTTTTTTAACCATAAAAAGAAACTATATTTATGAGCTAATCCTACAATCCATCGTTTAATTAAATAATTAACATAATTTATTTTGGTAATGCATATGACCCTCCCATAACTCAAAGCATTGTCTTTTAGAATATAACGACTCTTCCATACCATGATTGTTCGCTTATCACAATTTTTTATTTTATTTATTTTTATTAAATAGGAGAGTTGTATAGTTATTATTTTTAAGCATAAGTTCAAATTATATGGGAGCGGATAGACTACTACCTTTCCTAAAGCTATGAGCATACCTCTAAAGTTTGAACCTAGATCTTTTCTTGGCAAGTACTTAGCCAATCAAACCTTTTCCAATCCATTAACCCATTTTTTTATTTTTAAACATAAATATCTAATACTAATAAACATCACTTTAAGATGAGGTTTCGTTAACATAGTTTAATATTTTGATTTTTGGATACAACCTTTGGACATAATTGATCTATCTCTATGTTTATTAGTCAATGACATTGTAACGTGAATGTAATTAGTATTTTCACATCCTTTAATAATATTTTAATTATTATATCTAAGTGTAATCTTTCAAGGGAGGTCCCTGGTTCGAATTTCTATCCTACCAAACGTGAGTACCTAAAATTCAGATGATAATGCTAGTGTTGTCATGGTTAGATGAGATTCTCAGGTGATGTTAGATGCGATTCTCAGATGATTTTGATGGTGTATAACCCCTGATCGTGGTTTCTCAGACCAAAGAGACCCTGTTAAATTAAAAATATATATATTTTAACTATTATGAATATGTTTTAATACATATTAAATAAATGGTTTGAATCTAAATATAAGATAAAGTAATGTTTAACATCCACATAATATTTTAATAAATAAGATAAAGGATAAAATAATGTTTAACATCCATAAACATCCTCTCTATATATAAATAATGGTTACTGTGAAAAACCCTTATAACAAGGCTCGAGGCGGGGCATTCTTATCCCTACCAAAAATATATATATATTTTTTAACTATTATGAATACGTTTTAATACATATTAAATAGATGGTTTGAATCTAAATATAAGATAAAGTAATGTTTAACATCCACATAATATTTTAATACATATTAAATAGATAGTTTAAATCTAAATATAAGTTGTCCGTCTTTGTAGAGCAAGTGGAGAAGGCGAGCATGAGCCTGGCCCTATTGAACAAGAGGTCCACGGTTCGAACCTTTGGGATGCAAAAGGGACATAAAGGTTGTATGTTAAATTCCCTATTGACAAGCATAGCTCTCGGCTTTACAAGGGATCATGGTTGGAAGGAGACTTTTCATCCCTGTGCATTGGTCATAGGGGTTTCTCACACTAACCTAAAAAATTTAGTTCGTCTAGGTAGCGCAAGTGGAGAAGGCGAGCCTGGCGCTGTTCAACAGGAGGTCCACGGTTCGAACCTCTGCGATGCAAAGGGAGACACAAAGGTTGTGTGTTAAATTCTCTATTTATAAGCATAGCTCTCGACTTTACGAGGGGTCATGGTTGGGAGAAAACTGCTCAACCCTGTGCGTTGGTTGTAGGGGTTTTTCACACTAACCTAAAATTTAAGTTTGTCTTTGTAGCGCAAGTGGAGAAGGTGAGCCTAACCCTATTCAACAGGAGGTCCACGATTTGAACTTCTATGATGCAAAGGGGGACACAAAGGTTGTGTGTTAAATTCCTAAGGGACACAAAGGTTGTGTGTTAAATTCCCTATTGATAAGCATAGCTCTCATTTTTACGAGGGGTCATGGTTGGGAGGAGATTGCTTAGCCCTGTGCGTTGGTTGTAGGGGTTTCTCACACTAACCTAAAATTTTTAGTCTCAGGGGGGACATGGGGACAGCGCAACGTTTCGGGATTTGGCTCTTCTTTGGGAGGTCCAAGGTCCAAATCGCGATGTGGGCGAGTGTGTGAGGGGATGGATGTGTGATGGTTGTATGTTAAATTCCCTATTGATAAGTATAGCTCTCAACTTTACGAGGGGTCATGGTTGGGAGGGGATCATGTTTGGGAGGAGATTGCTTAGCCTTGTGCGTTGGTCATAGGGATTTCTCACACTAAAAAAAAAAACAAAGGATAAAATAATGTTTAACATCCATAAACATCCTCTCTATATATATAGATCTATGTTAGTGTGAAAAACCCTTATAACAAGGCTCAAGGCAGGGCATCCTTATCCCTGCCATGACCTCTCATAAGGTGAGAACTAAACTTATCAATAAGGGCCAAACACACAACTATCACACACTTACCCTTTCACACACTCACCCACACTGCAATTTGAACCTTGGACCTGCTGAAAAAGAGCCAAAGCCAGAATTGTTGCATTGTTCCCCACAACAGGCACTTCAAACTTTTAGATTAGAGAAAAACCTCGAGAGTTGCTCTTAGGTGGCCGACAATGTCGTCTCATCTGGGTATACCACTATCTAAAAAGAACCCTTAAAAAAAAATTGTCCCCTTTGTATCGTAGAGGTTTGAATTGTGGACCTCCTTTTTAACTGGACCAAGCTCGTCTTCTCCACTTACGCTACATAGACAGGCAAACACTCTTCGTAAAAAATATTATTTATTTGTTGTATAATTATCCAACCAAATATTGGTTAAAAACATGCTACAATAAAATTTGAATGTGAAACCTTTATTCAAACTCCTAATATCTCCACTATTAAACCACTCAATTTGTATAATCACCTATTACAAGTATGTTTTGACACATTAAATAAATGAGAAACCAGATAAAAATATTACTTATACATTAAGTGAAAGCAATCTAACATCTCTTTTACTTTATTGTTATCAAATAAATGAACGAGTGAATGAATATGAAACACCTTGGGAGGGACTTACATGCTCTTAGCTTCTCACTTAAATTTCAAAAACACTTTGATTGCATTGAAATAACGATAGAAAGAATGTCCAAAAATTATCACAACTATTAAAATGTAGAAACGACAGTATATCAAATTAATTTGGTTTGCAACTTTTTTTTAATGATATTTTCCTCTTTTGCTTTAGTTTTTCAAATGATACATAGTGACTTATTCATGTTTAAGGTTTTATGCAATTTGTTTAGATAGAGATATGGAACATGAGTATATAATTAAAATTTTCATGTTGAAGTAAATATCTTATCTATGTAATTAATGTTTTGTATTTTTTTTATTTGGTTATATGGAATTAAAATGGATTTTAATTGCATTGCATTATGATTATATAATGGTATAATGATAACTTGGTTATTATGTATATATGATTTGATAAGATTTAAATTTAGGTTTCCTTATTTTTATTTATTTTTTGCTAGAGAAAAAGAGGTTGTATTCAAGTTCTCTATCCTAAACAAATCACAACTCTATTTTTTAAAGTTTGAGAGTTTACAAACAGATTTATTTGTCATCTCAATTGAGTTGTTATAGTTAAATACCAACATCTTTTTTCATAATAAGTATGAATTCTTGATTTTCATTTTTGGATCTTCTTCAAAAAAAAATTGTAAATACAAATATTTCAAAATTCAACATCTTTCTTGACATTTTCTTGGAGTAGTGTTCACAATACCAAAATTCCACCTCTACTATCTACACATTTCATCTTAGTAGAATAATATTTATAAAACCTTATCAGACATGGATAATTAGTTTCCTTCCTAAGTGCATGTTGGAGAATATTACATTATTTGGTACATGCAAATGTACTTCCATGGCACCTATGGTATATTATACATATTAGTATATGGTTTGAGTCTATATTCTAAGAGTGAGATTTATATTTTCTCTTTATGTAAGTGTCTGTGTAAGATATACATAAGTGTCATGTAAGTAAAAGTACAAGTATGTAATGAGAGAAAATGCATAAGTGTCATGTAATTAAGTGTGCAAATATATAATGTGAGGATGTGCACAAGTATCATGTATTATGTGTGCATGTAGAAGTGGAAGTGTCATGTAAAAGAGTGTGAGTGTCATATAGCTAAGTGTACATGTAAGTCGAGAGTCAAGAGTCATGTATACAAGTGACAAGATGAGAAGCCAAAGGACATATGAGAGTTATCTTATGTATGAAATATAAAAATATGTATCTCTTGGATATTTGAGGAGAACAATAGTCAAGTACTTGAAAAGTTATCTTTGTATGACTATATTATGGAGATAAAGTTCCATGTATTGTAAGTGAAGAATATCATATTCAAACATTAATAATATTGAAGCTTATATGCATATTTTGAGCAATTCTATTGTAAGTTTCTTCATGTTATTGCATGAATGATTTTGGCTATTTTATATTCATATTTGATATTTTCATGAATGTTATTATAATTCATATTGGCCAAATTATATTTTAATTGCTCTTATATTTGAGTCTACTCAATATCTAGAATATTGGGCCTAAGATAACCTTGCTTAAAAACCAATAGTGGAACCACAAGAATTGTAACAAATAGTTTATATGAAAACATATTAATGTTATAAAATACAACAAATATTACCAATGAAAAACATTAAAGTAAATCTTAATCATTATTTCATTTAGATAGTCAACATTTTCTTGTTAGCTTCACCTAAACTTACTACTTCCTTTAACCATGGAAAAGAGAATTTAACTTCACAATCCTATATTAAAACCCCTATATTGACTAGCCTATCTCCACATTGTTCACTTCCCTTAACATATGTGCAAACTTAATTTCTTCAAACTCTATAGCAAGGTCTTATATATCGACAATGATGTCTTGTATGTTTCATAGAGCCTTTGCTTTCCTCAAAATCACATTTATTACTATTAGTGAATCACCTTCCAATCAAATTTTTGTTCCATTTTATTTATCTACATATTTTTAACCCTTCTAAAGCTTCCCAAGCTTTAGCTTCATTATTTGTCTTAAATCCATTATTAAAAGCATAATGTGACAAAACCTCACCCCTTTTATTTCTAATTATTCCTCGTCATCTTGGTGGTCCTATATTTTCTTTAAATGCTCCATTAAAATTCAATTTCACCAACTCCACTTCCGGTTGTTTCCACTTCATATTCTTTGTCTTCCTTTTGTGACTTCTATACCTAACATCATAATTCCATTTGATGAATTGACTCCATCTATTAAGGCTTTCTACTTCAAGATTATGGATTATATGAGTAGATAGGGTTGGTTTAGAATCCTCCATGGCTAAACATATCTTCCTTTTCATTACCTTTAATTTGTTTTCATTTCTTTTAAATATTATTTTGTTCATTTCCAACCATACAGTCCAAAGTATTGTATCTTTCGATATATTTGAAATTATCTGTAATGCCTCACTTTTGTTGGAGTATATCACATTATTCGATACATGCTAATATACCCCCATGCTACATTTATAAATAATAGATTATGGTTGAGTCATAGTTTAGAGTGTGAGTTATATTTCCTCTTTTATGTAAGTGTGAATGTGCAGGAAATGCACAAGTGTCATGTGAGTTAGAGTGCAAGTGTAAGTTGAGTCTATGTGCACAAGTGTCTTGTATGTATGAGAACAAATATGTAATGTAAAGATGCATAAGTGTCTTAGATTGAGTGTGCAAGTTATAGAAGTGTAAGAGTCATATATAGGTGTGCATATGTTATAGTGTCAATTGTTCATCAAGTATGCAAGTGTCAAGTAGTCAAGCCAAGAGTCATGTGACTTGGCATGTGAAGAGCTATAGTCAAGTATCCAAAGATTCACACTACTATGGCTATATTACAGAGGTAATACTCCATAACAAGGATCATTGATCATAAGGTGAACAATAATTATCATATTTGTAAGAGAATGTGAAGCAATAAAACTTGTATACATTTTGAGAAAATAATATTGTAAGTTGTTCTTCATGCAGAGTACATGAATGATTAAGGCTATTTACATTTCTGCATATTATAAAATTATATTTGAGTTATTATAAGCCTTGATATACATATTATTTTTCTCATAATATTCTATTCACATTATTATCTTGACCTTATTATATTGTGGCTATATTATATTTAGATCTTGTGTGATATAACCTATGATATTTTGTGGTAATATAAGTCTTAAAAAAACATCAACTTTTAAAATTGCTCTGCCATAGCTTTAACCATTCTTCAATTCACCATTCATCACCATGCATTTACCAAACATATTAAAAATTCATTGTCATAGTTCTCAAATTATTGAATAGTGTCCTCAGAGATGGCCTATACTCCTTTTTATGTAGAACACATTGTGAAGCGTCATGAAGACCTCTTTTCATTAGGTTATCCCAGGATAAAATTTACCTATGACCTACTAGCCACACAAACATTTTGACTTTTAGAATGCTTGGGCTATCCCAAATATCTCCATATTCTTGCAGTATTCATATTTTGTTGGTGCTTTATATTATATCCACTTCTTGTTATGTTTTCTCCTAAGCTATTCAAATCTAAGTCATTTTATCCTTGGTTCCCCTTAGAATAATCACTGTAGTTATCTTTCTGCTCAACTATTTCCTATCAACAATGCCTAGTATACTAGTAAAAATAAATCTTCTATCCATTTGTATCTTTCTTCTTGATCCTTGTACATAATGTTTGAAACCCTATCATCATATTTATCTCAAGTAATCTCATCCATGGTTTCAAAATTGGATCTAGATTAAGTGGTTTTTTATCACACCAAGTATCCATCCAAATAGAATTTTTTCTCTCTAGTTATCACCACCTATTTAGACATTTAATCACTAAATCAAGTGATTTTTTATAAATATTCTATAGTGTAGAACCATCTAGTAATGAGAATGCAATAGATATTAAGCTTGGGTCATTGGGATCAACATACTTGGAATAATTCTTGCCCATTGTCTTTGACTCTCTTTGTACAATCTCCAAATTACTTTCCCCCTTAGAGCTAGTTTTGCATCCATAGGAACTCTTTTATCAAGACCTCCCCTAGTTTTGTCATCACACACCTTGCTCCATTTCACCAAAAGAAATATCCTTTTATCATGTAATTGTGACCACAAAAATGACTATATAATATAGATTCAACCTTTGTCTACGAAATTTGGTATAATATACAAGGACACATAATTTTTTTTTTTAAGCGAAAAACCCCTTGCGGGGCCGCCTTGGTCTGAGAGACCACGAACAGGGGGTTCTACACCGTCAAAGTCACCCGGAGTCGCACCCGACCCTACCCGCACCAACATTATCAATTGGATTTTGGATACCCAATTCAACTTTTTGGTAGGGTGGAGATTTGAACCTGGGACCTCTCCTGGAGGATTTCCCTCTCCTCTCCAACTCACCTACAACACCTGGATCAAGGACACATAATATGTTGGAATGACTTTAAGACTGATTTTATTAGTTGTACTCTTATTGCTAACGAAAACCATGTAAGTCCAACTGAACGATTAAAATATTTTATTAAACCATAATGTTTAAATAATATATCTCATTGGCTAAAATTAGCCAACATAATATCCCTAAAGAATCGGTATATTACTATAACAATATTAATAATATGTCTATACGTAGAAATATTATTAATATTCCAAATAAGTGGAATATTTACTCTAACACCCCCTTATTCAATTATTTAGGATAACATATATAACTTCCCTTAATGTGAAAGAAAGAAAAAAATGAAAGATGCTCTTGTACTGCTCTGGCTCTGGTTCTATGTGTACCTTTCGATGATACCTTTAGCTTGAGGGAAGGTAAATAAATTTACCTCTTATCCCTTATTTCAAAATAAAAGTTTGGATGATTACCTTCAGCTTGAGGGAAGGTAAATAAATTTACCTCTTACCCCTTTATTTCAAAATAAACAAAATGATAAGATCTGCTAGGTGGCATCTGCTAAACAGTGCACCATGGCACGTCCAGATTGGAGGGAGCAAACCTTAGAAAAACACTGTTTAATTTCTCTTTTTTTAATTGTTGTCTACTTTTTTTGCCTGCACGACACGGATCACTCCTGCCTGAGTGCGATCTATTATACACCTGCAATTGTTTTTTAAAACAGATCTATAGCGAATCTGATGAACCCTCGTTCCAGCCATGGATTTGGGGTTTTTTCGTCAATGTGTGGTTTGTGCCATTCACAGATCTATTTGTGCACAACAAAGCACGTGCGACACACTATGTGGGTGCATGGGGTCTGCTGAGGTGGCGCCTGATGGGCTGAACAACACATCACGCGATAATTTTTCGTCCAGCTATCCCGTAAAGAACACTCAACAGAGAATGATTGTGCTACCCGATTCTTCACACTGCACATTGTTGGTCATAGATCATTTTGTTAGATATTTTGTATTCCAACTTGTAGAAATTTTTGACGTCTTTACCAATCTGCAAAATCAGCCTTTGGTGTCATTTTAGCAAACGCGTGTGCAATTGAGCATTTCAGTCTGCGAATGGCAGATCTGCAATTTTTTTTCTCATGCCTACACGATGCTCGTGTTGCGTGGCAATTCCTGCAAATTCGCCTGCAAGCGCAATCTAATTTTTTTTTCTCGTTGCGTCGATCTATTCTGCCTACATCTCTGTTTATGCAGTTCAGATCGTTGCCTTCTATACCTTTGGATAGAAGATATTTGTGCGTCTACGCGTGATCAATCTCAACGATCGAGGGCTCTCTTTCATGGCGTGGATATGGCGATAGCAACCACTTTTGCGTGCAACAGATATAGGCTTGATCTGGCCTCGTGATATATGTTTCGTGTTAGAAATATTAATCCAGATTTCACGCCTCCGCCCAACTGCGCTCCGAACTTGGGCGAAGCCGGACTGCGCTCGCGAAGTCGGGGATCCCGGCAAAATTTTTGACTTGACGTCGCACGTGCCTTCTGACAGATGTGACGTCTGACAGATCCGATCGCCGCAGAAGTTAATGCCAATTCGGCGATTGGTCAGAAACCCTAGTTCAGGGTCTGTCAAAACCTGTCAGAGGATAACCTCTATCTTCCTCTCCCCGCGGCTATATAAGGCAGTTCGGGTCTTCAGACAAAAAGTGGAAAGAGAGCGGAGAGAGAGGAGAGTGGGGGAAACTTGAAAAAATAGTCATTCGCAGAGTAGCGAACGAGATCGTTTCAGTGAGTAGTGTAGCTCATCTGTTTAATGTCCGAGCAACAGACTCGACATTTGTTTTCCCTCTCAGTTTATCCTGCAGCTTTAGTCTGCAGATGTTAGTTTTCCTCAGTTGAGGACTTTTGTAACCCTCGTCTTATAAGAATAAAATTTGTTGTTGTTTAAGGCATCTGTAGGGTTTGCGGTTATCTTTGTCGGCACAAAATCTGTTGTTGTCTGTACAATCGCCTCAGAGCGTTTTCTTTCGGGTTCTATAAGTTTGAGCTCAGATCTGAAACATTGCATTCAGATTCGGTGTTTCTCTCCTCCCGTACAGTTCTTGCCAAGCCAAGCAAACCATCGTCGTAGCCGCGCAAGCCTCCGGACAGCAAAAGTTTGCAAGGCAAAAATTTGGCTAAGTCTGGAGCTGTCCACCCATTGCGCAGAGAAGTCGGATTTCGTTGCCTTTGACCAGCGCAGTCGGGCGTTGACCGAGTGCTCCCTGACTTAGCACTTTCTTCTATGCACAACCCGATTGTGCACATTTTTCGTGTGCAACCCAATTGCGCACATCTCCCCGTGCGTAACCCGACTGCGCTTGCGTAGCCCGATTGCACAACCCGACTTAGGGTCGTCCCTCCTCACTTCGCACTTCGCACTGCGCTCTCCCGACAAAAAAAATAAAATTAAAACTTCAAATTGGTATCAGAGCCACTGATCCCTTGATGCGGAGACCGAAGCAGAATGGCTTCCAGTAGCAACAACTTGCAGTTGCAGATCCCGCGCTTCAATGGGAAGAATTACGATTACTGGAGCATCCAGATGAAGATCCTGTTCGGATCTCAGGAGCTGTGGGAGTTAGTCGAGAACGGCTACCCAGAACCGGCAGATGCAGCAGCATTGGCCGCCCTCTCTCAAGCAGACAAGGACCTATTGAAAGAGAACACGAAGAAGGACCAGAAGGCCCTCTTCTACATCATGCAAGCGGTCGAGGAGTCCATCTTCCCGTGGATCGCATCAACCACCAAGGCGAAGCAGGCCTGGGAGATTACGGCCAGCTCGTACCAGGGCACCAATAAGGTAAAGTTGGTGAAGCTGCAGATGCTCAGGAGGGAGTTTGAAAATCTGCAGATGAGTGAGTCCGAGTCCATGAGTGATTTCTTCACCCGGACGACGGACATTATCAACCAGATGCGGTTGAATGGAGAAATTGTGCAGAGCCAGAGAATCGTGGAGAAAATTCTCAGAAGTCTACCTGCCAAGTTTGACTCGGTTGTGATAGCAATCGAAGAGTCGAGGGATCTGACAACCCTCTCGACAGACGAGCTCATGGGTTCATTGCAGACACATGAACAGAGGCTGAGCCGTTCATCTCAGACCTCTCTGGAGCAAGCATTCAAGGCTCAGGTCTCATTTCGAGACAACGACAGACAAGATTCCCACCATGGCGCCTCTAGTTCTCACGGAGCAAGAGGCAGAGGCAGGCGTGGGAAAGGCAACAAGCAAGGAGGACGGTCAAACCCTAGCGAAGGAGAGACCAACTGTAATTTCCATCAGCAAGGTGGAAGAGGCAGTTCAAAAAATCAGCAAGCTGGATCTGGTCAGAAGAAGGACATGTCAAAGGTCCAGTGCTATTTCTGCAAGAAGTTCGGCCATTACATCTCACAGTGCAAAAAATGGATGGCCAAGGAGAACCAACAACAAGCCCATTACACGGATGAAACCAAAAATGCGGTAGGAGGAAATGTGTTGTTGACTTGCAACATTGAGGAGGAGTGCCAGAAGAATGTCTAGTATTTAGACAGTGGGTGCAGCAACCACATGACGGGGAACAAGGAGATGTTCTCCCAACTGGATGAAACAGTCCAGTCTGAGGTGAATATGGGGAACAACAACAAGGTTCCCGTAATGGGGAAAGGAACGATCCTCATCCGCACCAGGCACGACGAACGAAAGCAGATCTGTGACGTCTACTATGTGCCTGGCCTGAAGCACAACCTGCTGAGCGTTGGACAGCTCGTGCAGAAGGGACATACGGTCCAGTTCAAAGACGGAGCTTGCACCATCAGAGACAAGTCGCATGGGCAGATTGCTACAGTGTCCATGACGAAGAATAAAATGTTTCCACTGCAGATTCAGAATGAATCATTGATGTCTCTGAGTGCAGTTGTGAAAGATGCTACCTGGTTGTGGCATCTCAGATTTGGTCACCTGAACTTCAGTGGCCTGAATCAACTGCACAAGAAGCAGATGGTGAAGGGTTTACCCCTGATAGAGCAACAAAATCAAGTTTGTGAGGGCTGCTTAGTCGACAAACAACATAGGGATTCGTTCCCTTCCGGTCAGTCTTGGAGAGCATCACAGCCACTGGAGCTGGTGCACTCAGACATTTGCGGTCCGATGCAGACCAACACGTTTGTCGACAACAAATACTTCTTAACGTTCATAGATGACTTCAGCCGGAAGACTTGGATCTATGCCATCAAGCTGAAGTCAGAAGCATTTGCCAGATTCAAGGAGTTCAAGGCTCTGGTGGAGAAACAGAGCGGATATCAGATCAAGACTCTCAGGACAGATGGCGGAGGTGAATACATCTCCAACGAATTCCATAACTACTGCAAGCAACACGGAATTCGAAGGCAGTTCACTGCCAGATACACGCCACAGCAGAACGGCGTAGCTGAGAGGAAGAACCGGACCATCATGGAGATGGCACGAAGCATGATGAAGGCGAAGGGATTGCCGCACGAATTTTGGGCGAGAGGCTGTAACATGTGCAGTCTACCTGCTGAACAGATGTCCCACCAAAAGCGTGAAGGACAAAATCCCTCAGGAGGCCTGGAGCGGTGTGAAGCCAAGTGTGGCTCACTTGCGTGTGTTCGGGTGCATTGCATATGCACATGTTCCAGAAGAGAAGCGGCAGAAGTTGGATGATAGAGCTGAGAAGTGCATTTTCATAGGGTACAGTGAGCAGGCGAAGGCATATAGGTTGTACAACCCTGTGACGAAGAAGCTCATCATCAGCCGTGATGTGAAGTTTCTTGAAGATGAAGCCTGGAACTGGAAGTCGGAGACTGGCCGATCAGAGCCAGCAGTAGTAGAGTCTGTTGACTTGGAAGAAGGAAGTGTGCAGCCACCTGCAACCTCCAGCAGCAGCAGCGGTGCCAGCAGTAGCACAACCACTCCATCTCGGTCGCCTCCATGTGCAAGTAGAATCCAGAACCTGGTGACGCCAGCGAAGACAAGGAGCTTGCAAGAAATCTACGAGGCAACCCAAACCCATGTAGATGAAGAGTACTCTGACTTTGCATTCTTTACTGAAGTTGATCCGGTAGAGTTCGAAGATGCAAGTCAGAATCAGAAGTGGGTGCAGGCGATGGACGAGGAGATTGAAGCCATTGAAAAGAATGATACATGGCAACTGACAGATCTTCCAGTAGGGAAGAAGACCATTGGGGTCAAGTGGGTGTATAAGACAAAGTTCAACGCCCAAGGAGACGTTGACAAGCATAAAGCCAGACTGGTGGCGAAGGGTTACAAGCAAAAGTCAGGCATCGATTACCATGAGGTTTATGCGCCTGTAGCCCGACTTGACACAGTCAGGATGATCCTGGCATTGGCAGCCCAACAGGGTTGGAAGATGTACCAGATGGATGTCAAGTCAGCCTTCCTCAACGGAGTGTTGGAGGAAGAGGTCTACATAGACCAGCCACTAGGTTACGAAATTGAAGGCCAGGAGGGCAAAGTCCTGAAGCTGAAGAAGGCCCTGTACGGTTTGAAGCAGGCGCCCCGGGCTTGGTACAATCGGATTGACAGTTATTTTCAGGAAAATGGGTTTGTAAAATGCCCATATGAGCACACCCTGTACATGAAGACAAATGATGTAGGTGAGCTCATAATCGTCTGTCTGTATGTGGACGATTTAATTTACACTGGCAACAACACAACATTGTTTGCCCAGTTCAGAACAACCATGAAGAAGGAGTTCGAGATGACGGACTTAGGGCTGATGAAGTATTTTCTCGGCATTGAAGTTGACCAATCGGCAGATGGCATCTTCATTTCTCAGGGCAAGTATGCGAAGGATGTCCTGAAGCGGTTCAAGATGGAGGACAACAAACCTGCCATCACACCTGTAGCCACAGGTTTGAAGCTGAGCAAGCTGGATTCAGGGAGGAATGTAGATCCAACCTTGTTCAAGAGGCTAGTTGGCAGTCTGATGTATTTGACTGCAACTCGGCTAGATCTGATGTTCGAAGTCAGTCTGATCAGCCATTTTATGGAGACTCCGAAGGACACGCACTGGCAAGCAGGCAAGAGGATCTTGCGCTATGTCAACGGGACGCGAAACAATGGCCTATTTTACGCCAGACAGGACCAGTTGGAACTGGTGGGCTTCACAGACAGTGACTGGGCTGGCAGCACCGACGATCGAAAGAGCACCTCCGGGTATGCTTTCCATCTCGGATCAGGGGCAGTCTCATGGGCGTCCAAGAAGCAACCCATCGTTGCGTTGTCCACAGCTGAAGCAGAATATGTCACCGCCACGTCAGCCGCATGCCAGGCAGTTTGGCTGCGAAGAGTTCTGAGTGAACTGAACTATCCTCCGGAAGGCGCGACAACAATTTTTTGTGATAACAATTCGGCCATTGCACTATCAAAGGATCCCGTGTTCCATGGCCGGACGAAGCACATCGATATTCGTTATCACTTCATCAGAGAGTTGGTGAAGTCCGGAGAAATTCAACTACAGTTTTGCAGATCCAAGGAGCAGTTGGCAGATATTTTCACGAAGCCTTTGAAGGAGGAAGACTTCAGCAGATTGCGAGAGCAGCTTGGAGTCAAAGCGCTCGTGAAATCAAGCTTAAAGGAGGGTGTTAGAAATATTAATCCAGATTTCACGCCTCCGCCAGACTGCGCTCCGAACTTGGGCGAAGTCGGACTGCGCTCGCGAAGTCGGGGATCCTGACAAAATTTTTGACTTGACGTCGCACGTGCCTTCTGACAGATGTGACGTCTGACAGATCCGATCATCGCATAAGTTAATGCCAATTCGACGATTTAATGTCAGTTCGACGATTGGTCAGAAACCCTAGTTTAGGGTCTGTCAGAACCTGTCAGAGGATAACCTCTATCTTCCTCTCCCCGCGGCTATATAAGGCAGTTTGGGTCTTCAGACAAGGTGTGGAAAGAGAGCGGAGAGAGAGGAGAGTGGGGGAAACTTGAGAAAAATAGTCATTCGTAGAGTAGCGGACGAGATCGTTTTAGTGAGCAGTGTAGCTCATCTGTTTAATGTCCGAGCAACAGACTCGACATTTGTTTTCCCTCTCAGTTTATCCTGCAGCTTTAGTCTGTAGATGTTAGTTTTCCTCAGTTGAGGACTTTTGTAACCCTCGTCTTATAAGAATAAAATTTGTTGTTGTTTAAGGCATCTGTAGGGTTTGCGGTTATCTTTGTCTGCTAAAATCTGTTGTTGTTCTCTGTACAAATCGCCTCAGAGCGATTTCTTTCGTGTTCTATAAGTTTGAGCTCAGATCTGAAACATTGCATTCAGATTCGGTGTTTCTCTCCTCCCGTACAGTTCTTGCCAAGCCAGGCAAACCATCGTCGTAGCCGCGCAAGCCTCCGGACAGCAAAAGTTCGCAAGGCAAAAATTTGCCTAAGTCTGGAGCTGTCCACCCGACTGCACAGCGAAGTCGGACTTCGCTGCCTTTGACCAGCGCAGTCGGGCGTTGACCGAGTGCTTCCCGGACTTAGCATTTTCCTCCGTGCGCAACCCGATTGCGCACATCTTTCGTGCGCAACCCGACTGCGCACATTTTCCCGTGCGCAACCCGACTGTGCTTGTGCAGCCAGATTGCGCAACCCGACTTAGGGTCGTCCCTCCTTCGCACTTCGCACTTCACACTGCGCTCTCCTGACGACGACAATTAAAAAAAAATTAATTAAAACTTCATTTTGGAGGACGTGCGCAAGGGTCAGTGGCAACGCAGGCTGGAGGCTGCACGATTCAAATATATTTTTTTAATTTTCTTCACGCTCCGTGCTTGCTACATTCGAAATTTCAACGAATTTCAGTTGCATGCAATCTACGATTCGAATTTGGGACAACAATCACTTTCTCCTTCGATCGACACTCGATCTGGTTTCAGCAAGTTGTTGGGCATAGATGGGGGTCTGATTGGGCTATGCAAGCCCTTTAACCACACAGGCCTACGACCTAATCTGGTCGTGGGCTTCAGCCTATCTAGCTGTGTGTAGAGACCCATGCAGGATTTCTCCACCAAGGTGGTGGAGTGTTTATAGGATCTGGCAATAGTCAACTTTGTCAAGTAATGATTTCTTTGCTTGTAGCTTGTGCGAACTCCGACGATACTGAAACATCTTATATTTTTAGCAGATATGGTTGCTAAATTGCAGGAGGACATAAGTTGTGTCTTGTTACCTACACTATCATGTTGCATCATCATCTTTGTGCCTGGTATGACGTTGAGTCCCTCCGAGCCAAGCACTATTTTACAGATCCCCCTTCAACCTGCACTCGTCCACTAGCATGGCATCAATGGTGAGGGGAGAATTACCAAATAGGCAATTCCTCCCTCAAGCCTTTCAGGTAGGAAGGAGTCCTGCTCTAATAGCAATGTAAGTGCAACTAAACAATTAAAATATTTCATTAAACCATAATGTTTAAATAATACATTTCATTGGTTAAAATTAGCCAACATAATATCCTAAAGAATTGGCATATTGCTATAACAATATACTTATACGTAGAGATATATTTTTTTGATACATAGAGGAATCGACAACTACCTTTCCTTTTTGAACAATTGGTCACAAGGTCAAGTCGCATTACCTCCGATCGTAGCGTCAAAAATCATGGTGCTACCATTATAACCCCTACGTCACCTCGGTAAACACGACTCGGAGTGAGGGAGACAACTAGTGGCTCGAGGTTGGTACTGTCGTCATCAAGCTGACGCACACTCAACGGACTCTGGTCAGACTACTACCTTTGCTCTAGATTGGGCATGTCCGTGAGGTTTGAACCTAGGTCTCCTCTTAGTAAGTGCCCAACTTCTTACCAATCCACCTAGCCCTCGTGGACCTATGCGTAGAGATATTATTAATATTCCAAATAAGTGGAATATTTACTCTAACAAACCATCTACCTGTCCATGTTGGTTGTTTATTCCATAATTCTATCCTCGTTCTTCCCTCAAATAACGACATCCCTAGATAAGAAAATTTGCCTCCTCTATTTAAAATAACTTGCATATCCCTACTTTCTAACAAACCATCTACCTTTCCATGTTGGTTGTTTATTTTAAACTTTACTTATAACTGGATTCCATAATTCTATCCTCGTTCTTCCCTCAAATAAGGGCATCCCTAGATATGTTGCTAGAAAATTTGCCTCCTCTATTTGAAATAGCCTGCATATCCCTGCTTTGAACCTAGCTAGAGTGTTTGGAAAGTAAATTTCCTATTAACTTTTTACCCTTATGCTCTTTCACATTCCTTTAACAAGTTATTCAAAGTCGTGGCCTCCTTTTACCCTACCCTCCCGAAAAGGCCTATATCATCCACAAACAATTGAGAGGTGATGTTGTCGATGCTATTACTAGCTTTAAGTCCACTTATTAGACCATATTTACATGCCTTGCCTTCTTCAAATTCCTTTCCAAAACCTCTACCATAATAATAAACATATATAATAGTAAAAAATCTTCATATTTTAGACCCCTCTTGTATTTATCTTTAAACTTAATATAAATAAAACCTATAATAAAATTAAAAGAGTTTTTTTTGCGCATACCTAAGGCTAAACATATTCAAACATTTATATTTTGACAACCCCATTTAACAAGAACCAAGAACGTGGTCCCATAAGAAGATTAAAGCTTCTATTTATTTGAAGGAACATGTGGTTCCTGAATATGTTGAGGTTGCCTTAACTATATAAAGATTAATGTCTTATCTACCAAATCAAAATGGCCATAATTTCTGATAATGTATTTTTGAAACTATCTTTTATTTTTTCTTTAAATAGCTTTCACACACCCTAATGTGAAACCTAGATCTTAAAAAAAGCCTAAAGAACTTTGTTTTAAGCTATTAAAGAATAAAACAAGGCCTTTTGTTTAAAGTTTTTTTTACAACATAAGACCAATTTTGTTTTTTCACATTTTTTTTAATAAAAGTAAACATTTAAAATAAAAATTTAAAGTTGTTAAATTAAATAATTAAATTACAATTAAATAATCATATATTAAATAAACTGCATTCTCAAAAAATAGGGAAGCCCCCTACCATGGTGCGAATCAATTACATTAAAAAAACATGAATTAATAATTAATTGCTTCATTTATGTATAATTTTAATTTACACTAACCAAATATAAAAGTATATATATAATTAATTTCCAAATAATCTTTAAAGTTCCACCCTGAAAAAGAATACTTTCCAATGTCGTATTAACTATATTGCAAATCCGTTGGCACGACAAGGACAACCCAACTTTTTGGCATTATTCACCGTTGACGATTCCAACTCCAGGCACCTACATACTCTCGAGCCCGCCTGCAATGTAATCGGTGGTAATCGGGATATACGAATCATGGGTCCTCCCTCTTTCCAACAACCTACATACTCTCGAGCCGCCTGCAATGTAATCGGTGGTAATCGGGATATACGAATCATGGGTCCCCCCTCTTTCCAACAACCTCGGGAAACTTCCTCGCCGTCAGATGCGTATCCACTGTTCAGAGATCGATTCCACCTTCGAACAAAAGAACATCTCAACAAAATCCTCCATGGCCGTCTCCCTGCTGTGGTCAGCGCCCCAAATTCAGATGTCCCATAAATAATTGCAGTCGCACCTCTTCTCAAACCAAATTCGAATGAAATAACTCTCAAGGGATTTGAAAAAAAAAAAAAATTAGACTGAAAATGTGCAGCGTAGAGAAACTCAAGAATGTGTTCATTGTGAGGCTAGAGGGCGATGGGGAGCACCGCTTCAACCAGGCATTCACAGACTCCATAATTTCTGCCCTGAATTATGTCAACAGCCGCGCCCACGAGGCCGCAGCCGTCATAATCACAAACGACGGCAAATACTTCTCCAATGGCGTCGACCTGCACTGGATGTCGCTTGCCAAGGAGAATCGAACCCCAGCCGACTTTGTCAAGCTTCTCGCCGCTGTCATGAACCTCAAAATTCCGTCAATTGCCGCCGTCTGCGGCCACGCCTGTGCTGCTGGGTTCATATTTGCGCTGGCGCACGACTACAGGTTCATGTGGAAGGACCGAGGGTTTCTCTACATGAGCGAGGTCGACGTCGGCATAGTTATTCCTCCATCCGTCATGGCTGTCGTCAGAAGCAAAGTTGATCCACGTCTCTTGACGGAAGTTATCCTGGAGGGTCGCAAGTACAAGGCAGAGGAGGCGCTGAGAAATGGTTTGGTGGATTCTGTGCATAATAGTTCGGAGGAAACCCTAGATGCGGCAGTGAATGCTGCCATTGAGCTCGGCAAACGAAAGTGGAAAGGAGAAGTCTACCGCGGGCTCCGACTGGTCTCGTTTCCAGAAGCTGTGGAGAAATTAGGGCTCAAAGCTGATTCTGAACTTCCTTCCAAATTATAATCTGTTTTTATTTTGTCTTTGTACTTTGTTTTTCTTTTAATGTCCATGCTATTTCCATCAGGTATTGTTAAAAAAAAATTAAAACAGGACTACTGAGTGTGAGGTTACGGTCCTCTGTTTTGATTTTCTGTTCGGTACATTTTGGGTTGGATTATGGGTCACTTTATTGCAGGGAGTGATTAAACCTGGGACATGCTATTTGCAATTGCTCCTCGTTTTTGTTGTTGTTACGACACAACCTTTGTGGCCAGGATGATTTGAACTTATAATGGTTATATAGGATTAAAAAATTTTATGCCTAAATGTTTTGAATATAAATGGTTACATCATTTCTATGTTTCTTTATTTATATTTTCTTCTTCATTTTAAGTTGAATTATGGATTTTCTGGTTCATTTTGGGTTGGATTATGGGTCACCTAATTGCATTGAGGGGATTAAATCTGTGTCAACTATTACTTTTCACCTTGTCTTTTTATCAATTAAAATTTTTAATTGGTTGGTTATATGGGATTGAAATGGTCTCACTTATATAACATCATCATCATATTTTCAACTGGCCCTTGTTTTTATTGCATAACAACCATTGTACGGAGGATGATTTGAACTTGAGTCATGTTATTACCCTTATACCTTTTTCTCCTATTAGTTACATGGAATTGAAACTGTTGCCACCCATATTACATACATAGTCATCCTATTATTACAATATTTCAAGAAACCACATAATAATATTATATTACCTAATAATTGAACCTAAAAGCTTATTCTAACTACTTGAACTAAATGTCATGTAAATCATAACCATAATTTTTTTTACAATGCTTGTTTGAATCATAACCATAATTTTTTTTACGATGCTTGTTTGATTAGCTTTAGGTCTAACAGTTTCTTTTGATGTTACTGTGTATTGTAGGTTGCGCCCGTCCTGAATGGGTGCATATGTGTTCTTTTGAGGATTGTGAATAGAAAGGTGAAATAGTAGGGACGTCCTTGAGCCATCCCCTTTCTTAAGAAGGAACAAATGGGGACATTCCAAGTTGTCCCCTTTAAAAGGTGATGCTTCGATGATGTCTTCATTATGTTTTCATCCTTTTAAAAGTGATGCTTCGTTGATGTCTCTATTATGTCTTTTAAGGGTGTATCCACGTAGATCAATGTGTACCCTTGTACTTGATTTGAATATACAATGCCTATATCCATACCCAACCCAACGGATTTTTGCCGACCATGCAGTTCTATGGGTGTTCTATGGGTTTTATAGAGGGAAAAATGTGTACCCTTGTACTTGATTTGAATATACAATGCATATATCCATACCCAATGGATTTTTGTCCACCATGCAGTTCTATGGGTTTTATAGAGGGGAAATGCTCATAGTTTTAAAACCTAAGCTTCTTAGGGTTTTATAGAGGGGAAATGCTCATAGTTTTCAAACCTAAGCTTCCTAATCACACGAACAAACTTTTCAGTCTAAGCCCTTTATATTTCCTTTTTGAGTAAGTTTTGGCAAATCCTAACAGCCATGAATACGATTCAACTTGTTTTACTTCATCTCTTATTAAAGACATGTATATGATATTAGGACTTCCTTTCACCTTTCAGATATTTTTTTTGTTTATTCAATTTTTGGATGTTCCAACTCGTGCAACATAACCTTTTAAGGTGTTTTATTCACCCTCTCATTTTAAATCCTTGGCCTTCATCTCGAATTTACAAATCCTTTTTTGTATTTTTATCCTCCCTTTCTTAGTTACCATATTGCAGTTGGTTCTGGAGTTGTGTTCATATATCTGCTTTATCTTTTGTCATATTACCGTCTCTAAAATTTTTTAATAAGAGTTCCCCAAATTCTTTCCTCTAGTTTAAATTCTTCTTTAAAAATGTTGTTGTTACGTTTCAACCTAAGTTGCCAACAAATAAAACCCAAATTCAAATCCCAAGATATCTGAAGGTCTTTGATTTGAATCTATTGATCTTCCCATAGTTCCAAAAGTTTTTCTCAATGTAACGCTGTTTTAGCATAGGGGCACACAAAAAGAAGGTGGCTCATTGTTTCCTCCTCTTGGTGACACATTACATGCCAATTGGGTATAATAAATCCATGTCTCCTCAAGTTATCGTGAGTCATAATACTCTTATTTGCAACCAACCACATAAAGCGGTTTATGTTTGGCCATCCTTTGGATTGTCGTAATTTCAACCAAGGGGGTTGTAGACCAATTTGAGTGTTGTGGATAACCTTTTTGTAATTTTCTTTGACAATGTAAATTCTTAATCGATTATGCCCCTAAGCTAGTTGATCAAGTCCATTCCTTCTTGGCCACTTCCTTACATCCAATATTTCTGTCAATTCTCATTTCTTCTCAATCCATTCTTCCCTTAGCCCCTCCTTTGAAACTTGCCACTAACCAGGATTGGCCTGCTGTTGATCTAGTGGTTTAAAATAATGATCTATGAGATATCACCCTTTCCTTTGGAAGTTTTTTGTAAGGCTTGTTAAGTGGGGATATTGATAAATTATTGGAGGAAAATGTTTCTACGAATCTTCCCATAGTCTAGTAATCCTGACATCCCCACTTTCCAGTATAATCTTTCTTTGATAAGCGATGTCCCTCTCTTTATAGCTTTCCAGGTCTATGATCCCTTTCAAGTTTTAATTTAAGAAAATCAAATTTTTGGTTGTTGATGTGAAAAATAAAAACACTATTCGTACCATTAAAGAATTTTACTGCAAATTATTTTGGTTATCATGGAAAAAATAAAAACACTATTTTGTGAGAGATGTTGTAATGATATATTTTTGAGTTTTTTAATTTAAGAAACTCAAATTCAAACCCAATACAAAGGAATAGAAACATTTTTAAAACTCATTCTTTATTTTAAAAATTTTAACTCGAAAATAATAAATTGATTAATAATAATCTAATATTTATCAAAAACTGTTAAATCCTTTTAAAAAAAAACATAACTTAGAAAACTAAAAGTCATAGGAAAAATTAAAAAACGAATACACTATGCAACATTGAATGCATTGTTGTCCCGTTGCAATCTTTACGGTTCACTCTTTTAAATCCTGGTATCTCGTGGAAAAGTTTTTGTCTAACCTTTGCTTATAACTTATTGTTACCCTTTAAATTTTAGGTTTCTTTTAACTAGATTGAAACGTTTCTTTTTCATATTAAATTAATTTGAATATTTATATAAGATAGAGATTTCTAGTTCTACTTTTTAAAAAATTATCCAAAAAAAAAGTCAGACCATATCAACCAATTATATGTGGAGTTTTTTTTTTGTTTTTTTTTGGAAAACTAGGATTTATAGAGGTTTTTTTTTATTTCGTTTTTATGGTTTATAGTGGTTTTCTTGAAAACAAAAAATATATATAAATTTTCTTTATCTAGTTTTCATTTATGATTTGTACCGAGACATATTTATGGAATTTAAATTGGTCCTACTAATATTACATTATAATTACATAGTTGATATTATAAAAAGTTTTTTAAATTTCGTTATATAAAATTGAAAGGGGTTTCACCTATATTGCATTCTAACCAAATGATAATTGTATTTTTTTTTATACATAGTGGAGTTGGTTAAGTCCACATTATTTTTGGTAACTGTAAAGTGGTATTTTTTTTTGGATACATAGGGGAGTTGGTTACATCCACACTATTTTTAGTAACTGCTAAATGTAGGATTCAAACCACATGGACTGCTCCCAAAAAGCCTACACCACTCGTTGTTGATGACTCGATAGAGGGGAGAGATTTGTACCATTATTGTCCATCTAACACACACTCGATGGATTTAGATCAAACTACTACCTTTGCAACAGACATGCCCCTAAGGTTTGAACTTAGGTCCCAAGGTTTGAACTTAGGTCTCTTCTTAGTAAATGTTTGACCAGAGCAGAGAGACAATTACCAATCCACCTAGCCCTTGGGGACCAAATGATAATGGTATTACAAGAAGTTTTTTTTAATTGAAACTGGTTCCACCCATAGAATGGTAGTATTACAACAAGTTTGACAATTATATATGTGATGCTTGTTAAGATTTGAATCTTAGTTTCTCTATTTAAAATTAAAGAATCTAACATGTTAAACTAATACCATTTAATATCAAATTTTAACTTAAATATGATATTTCTTGTTTCCTATATTTGAGATTTTATTTTTGTAAAATCTTTGTATGGCCTCTAATTATAACTTGCATATCCTTAAGATTATTGAATATAATAATTTTATTTGACACTTTGAATTTTTGACTTAAATATAACAATTCTTCTAACCATCTTATGGCAAACTTTTTTTATAGTTTTTAAAATAGTTTTTTTAATTAGTTATATGAGATTGAGATGGGAGTATGATAGAGCGCAGGATCAACATATGGGAAAAAGAAAAAGGAAAAAGAGCAAAGGGGCAAGCATGTTTTAGGCCCAAGCACTCAACTATTGATCACCGTATCACGCTCAGACACATAGTGGAAAAAATATGGGATAAAAAAGAGGAGGCTTTTTGTTGTTTTGTAGACTTCAAAAAGGCATTTGACACAATGCCAAGGAAAAAATTATGGAGCAGAATGGAAGAGCTAGAGGTTCCAATTCACTACAGAGGCGCAGTTCATAAACTATATGAGCATGTAAAGGCTAGAATCATAACACGGGAAGGGTTATCTGAATGTTTTGGTAGTGACATAGGTGTCAAACAAGGTTGCCCTCTATCTTTGACCTTATTTGGGTTGTACATTGACAAGTTAGAAGAATAAGTAAACAAATTTGGGGGAGAGGGTGTGCACTTAACCAAATATGTGGTAAAACTCCTCATATATGCAGACGATGTAATTCTTGTGGCCAAAACAACCAAAGATTTAGAAGATCATCTTCGAGCTCTAGAACTCTTTTGTAAGGAATTTGGGATGCAAGTGAACACGAGCAAAACAAAAATTATGATTTTTTTAGCAAAAAAGAAGCAAGAGATCGAATTTCAGTTTGCTGCTTTAGGTGGTAGTAGAATATAAATACCTGGGCATAAACTTTCATGACAAACTTAATTGGAATACATGTAGGATGAAAAGAACACAAAGTGGTTGGAGAGCACTATATGCACTTCAAAATTGTTGTAGGAATATCGAGTTGTGGGACTGGAAGACCACCAAAGTCTTATTTGGTCTACTTGTTACACCGGTTTTGTTGTATGGTTGTGAGGTGTGGGCTAGTGGCACAACAAATGCAAAATGGAGGCAAATAGAAAGGATTCAAAAATATCTAATCACAAATTTTCTCAAAATTAATGCCACAACCCCTTATGAAATTATTTCAGTTGAAACTAGAATGTTCCCTTTAGAAGCAATTGCTATGACCAAGCTGTTATCTATTATGTTACTTGAAATAAACAGAAAACATGAAAAATAACAGATTGCCTAGGGCAACTAGGGACGAAGAGTTGCATAGACGAAAGAATACATGGATGAAACAAAATCAGAAATGGATGAAACGTTGGGAGATGAACATAAATGAATGCCCAAATGTCAACAAATACATAAAAAACTATGTGAATGAAAGTTTAGAAGTGGAATGTGAAAAAATGTAAGCAGGAAAAGACAATATTATATTGCATAGTTTAACCCAACATATGACCACAAAGAAAAAGCGTATATAGGTGTTGAAATCAAGTGGAAGGAAAAATCCTCATTGCTCAGATAAGGACTAGCTCTCATGAGCTTAGATGTGAAACAGGGAGATGGACAACGCCCAAAGAACAATGGGAAGAAAGGATATGTACTCTATGCACCACAGGGGTAGTAGAGAAAAAGGAACACTTCATCTATGAATATTCGAGTTTTTCAGATATTCATGGCAAATACAAAGAAACACTTGGAAACAGGTCTATGGCAGAGTTATTTGAAGACAGTAAAATAAAAAAAGTTGGGGAAATGCTAACCCAAATCAGCAGTAGAAGGAACAACCTTCTCAAAGATATTAAAAATCATATGATATGATTTGAGTAGTTGTACTTCCATATTTGAGGTCCCATAGACCATATTTGGGTCTCGTAAACGTAATTAAAATATTTCATTTCATTTCATTTACCTATATTACATCATCACCATGTAGTGGTATTACAACAAAGCTTGGATATTATCTTTGTATGGATTGGTAAGATTTGAACATGGGTTTCCTCTTTAAATGTCGATGAATCTAACCAGTTGAACTAATACCATTTTATATATGGTTTTAAAGTATTATTGCAAGCTTTACATAAAATAAAATCTATTGAAGCAAAGAATTTTATACCATAAGTGAATGTTTCAATCTATAAACTAATTTTAATATCTAACAAATGTTTGAATTGTTAAAAAGTGTTCCAGTGGGGACAACGTAGTGGTTAGAGCTTTGGCTTCTCTTTAGGAGATCTAAGGTTCAAAGAAAGGCCAAAGCCCATGGGGACAATGCAGTGGTTAGGGCTTTGGCTTCTCTTTAGGAAGTCTAAGGTTCAAAGAAAGGCCAAAGCCCTTGCCACTGTAGTAAGCTTACAACTTTAAAATTCATTTATTATTATTAAACAAGCTTAATCTCACATCCATGAACACATTGAATATAAAAGTTTTTTAAAATATATTTAAAAATATATACAAGCTATTTTAAAAGCTTGAAGAGCTAGTGAAGAAATAAAATAAGATAAATTTCAAGTGTAACATAAAGTCAAACAAGTTGCAAGCTTATTGTAGTGGTAAGGGCTTTGGCCTCTTTTTGAAAGGTCCAAGGTTCAAACCCCACTCACTGAAGGGGATCAGGACCTTTCATAAAAACTTGTGTAAATTCATTGGAAAAACATAAGGTCAAACACATAAGTTTTTTTCCATGGGTTAAACGGGATTAAAATGGGTCTCACTCATATTATATCATCACCACATAGTGGTATTATAACAAAGCTTAGATATTATCCATGTATCACTTGGCAAGATTTGAACCTTAGTCTCTTCCTTGAATGTGGAGGAATCTAACTAGTTGAGGTAATGGTTATACGAGATTAAAATGGGTCGCACCCATATTATATCATCACCACATAGTGGTATTACAACAAAGTTTGGATATTTTCAATGTATCACTTAGCAAGATTTGAACCTTGGTCTCTTCCTTGAATGTGGAGGAATCTAACTAGTTGAGCTAATGCCATTTGATTAAGGTCAAACATAAATTAAGAAGCATAATATCAATATTAATTACTATATCTTTGAATGTGGAAGAATCTAACTAGTTGAGCTAATGCCTTTTGATTAAGGTCAAACATAAGTTAAAAACATAATATCAATATTAACTACTTGTTGGTCACGAATCTGCCACTGGAAAGGATTTTCACATGTGCACCCTAGACCCGGCCAACATTGAAAGGCTGGAAGCAAGAAATGGCTCCCAGACCAATCTCCAGAGTGGGCTGGTTCCCTTACTATTCTAAATTTTGTTTGAAGATAAGGGTTGCTAGAAAGAAATTTAAAAATTTGCGGAAAGAAATGGAGAAATATGGCCGTAGCCGAGTTATAAGATCGGGAGAACAACAACAGAAAACTTGAAGCACAACAACAGCAAGTAACAGAAAGTATTGACTTAATTCTCACACAACATATGCAGAAAAACCCTCCAAAACTACATTCCAGGAATCATACCCTTATAGCAATATTTAAATCCAATATGCAGAATTCAAATGCAACAGCCATTAAGGAATATGAGTGCTATTAGAAATGCAAAAAAAACAGAAAGGAAAATCACCCATACAAACGCTTGAAAAATTAGAAGCCAACTCTTTTATTCCCGCAAATGAACTTCCAGTTTCTAGCAGAAAACTCCCAACCCTTTCAAATGAGGTTTACATTGGTTTTTATAGAGGGTCGTCCTCTTTGCAGCATTTAATATTTGCCACCGACCTTCTTGAGATCTACAAATATGCCACGAAAACTAGGAGCATGATCCCCTTAATCGCAGCCTTGAAGAACCACAAAATTGAATGCAATTTGACGTCAGCGGTCACCTTCATTAAATTTGTCTTTGAACATGTGCATGAAACCGTTGAAACAACCCACGAGCAACAGATTCGAAGAAATAAAACCTTCAATTTTGGTGGCCTGAGCGCTTCTTCAACCTTGACCGCATTGGAAATCTGCAAAACATTAAATTCGGGCAAGCATTTAATCCTTGGAAATCGAAAAAACCTTATCGGGCCGTTCATACTGCGTTTTGGCGAGAAACTGTCGCAGGTCGCGAAAACGCGACGGGTCACGAAATCGCGACATCTTTTTACGTCGTACGCTTTGGCTGCTGAAATCACGAAAATCCTCCCTGTCGCGATATCGCTACACAGCCGGCGTCATTACTTCCATCGCTAGCTTGTTCCGTGAAAATGAGACGTCGGGCGATCTCACTACACCTCTTATCTTTTGGTCTTCCTCCGCTCATCCCCGCAATAATGCACACGTCGCGATTTCGCGACGTCTTCAGCACTCTCTACGGTCTTGCCGATAGGCCGCGAAAGTGTAGCGATTTTCGCTACAACTTTCATGTCTTTGACCTCCTCGGACCACAACGATCACGATTTTGGAACAGGTGGCGATTTCGCTACGTTTTTCTCTCTCCGTACCAATTGCCACTTTTCATCGTGAAAATGCGACATCCTTTACCTTGTGGCAACCCTTAAAATGGCAGCGAATCGCTGCGTTTTTTTATCCCTTTGCCTCCTTTCATCAACCTACCCACGATTTTGAAACGTGCAGCGCATCGCTGCAACTTTCACCTTAGACTCCCTTTGCAACCAATGCTCCGCGATTTTGGAACGTGCAGCGAATCGCTGCACTTTTAAGAACTTAAGCCTTAGACTCCACCCGCGTCGCGAAAATGGAACATCTTTTTCTTTGTGAACTGTGTGACCCTTTTCATCGCGATTTCGCTACGGGGTTGAGTTTAAGTCTTCGGCTGAATTTTTTGTCATGATTTCGCAACATTTTGTCGCTCTCCCTCCTTTGCTCGTCTCAAGCCACGAAAATAGAACACGTCGCGATATCGCGACGGTTCTTCCCAACCTGCATGCGTTGACCGTGTTGACCGCGATTTCGTGACACGTCGCGAAATCGCGACGGTTTCTGGACTTAGTCTTTTTTGCTCCTTTTTTCATCAAAACCGCATCAAAGCCAGTATAGAAGTTAGATTTACAACAACTTAAGCATTAATACTTCAACAAATGAGAATCAATGTGGCAAAAATGCCAACATTCTTGGTGGCTCGCGGGGTATACAGCTCGCTGTATGCAAGAATCCAGGCCTGAATCCATTGGGCACAGAGTCATATTAGAACAGAAAGGTCGGTCGTCGTGATACATCTCAAGGGACTCGCTGCAAAACTCTCGTTGAAGAGCTGAAACTGAAAGAACCTGCATGTAACTGATTATGGAATAAAAGAAATGGAATGAGATAATGGAGTGAGATCCTGCGATTGCGCAAGCGGTGAATGCAAATGGAATGATGATAACAAAGCAATGTGGTAGACACAACAGCAGAATGCTGCTATACTACAATGGATGTGGAATGAAGTGAATGAACTTACGGAATGGAAAGGGAAATAGGAAGGCTGTGGAATGGCAATGAACTAGACTGTAAGCAAATGCGTAAAATGATAGAACTTAGAGGAAAGGGATAAGAAGGAACGGGGAAAAATAGGAAAGGGGAAAAGAAACAACAGCCGTGGCTTTTCTTTTTTAACTGCAAAAGAAAAAGAAGAAGGAGGAAGAAGATGAAGAAAGGAAAGAGAGAAAAGGGAAGGGAAAAGAAGAATTTCCTGGAAAGCCACCAACTGCTGGGAAAGGAGAAAAACACAGAAAAACAAAAGGCACCTACGGCTCGCAGGCAACAAGAACCAAGGTGACAAAATAAAAGTAAAACATGTATATATATTTTTTTCTTTCTATATATTTTTTTTCTTATACTATATACAAACTCATACTGGACTGTCAGTTCATGAAGTGTAGGCTTTCAGATGAAAGCCATTTACTGAAATTGGAAGTGGGCTGCCCTCCAAGTCTTCGAGGTAGAACGAATTCGCTGCACCTGTGCTGGTAATGCGGAAGGGACCCTCCCATAAAGCATCAAACTTCTTGTGATTCCCAGGCTTAGCTTTATTTTCGTTCCATTTCAACACCAAATCTCCCGTTTTGAGTGGACGATCTGCAGAATGTTTATGAAACCACTTTGACATACCCTGTGTGTGTTTGACAAACTCTTCATATGCCTCAGAATGTTGTTCTTCTAACTGCAATAACTGAGCTATCCGCATATCCAAGGAACTTATGTCTGTTTCATTGTCCTGAAAAGCCTGCAACTGCTGCAATACTGGCAACTCAAGATGAACAGGCAACCTTGCTTCTTTCCCATAAACTAGGGCATAGGGTGAGGTCTTGATAGACTTCTTAACTGAAATCCTATCTGCCCATAAAGCTTGATTCAGTAAAAGGTGCCATGATCTCTTGTTTTCTCCCAAAGACCTCTTTAAAATCCGAAGCAAATTTTTATTTGTTGACTCTGCCAAGCCATTCCCCTATGGATAATAATTGGAAGATGTTTTTAGGAAAATGCCATACTTGTTTGCAAACTCAGCTAGTTCAGCTCCAATAAATGGGGTCCCATTATCTGTAATAATGGCATCAGGAATGCCAAAGCGTGTAATCAGGCCTTCAATAAAAGAAATCACCACAGTCTGATTGGCAACCTTTGTTGGAATAGCTTCAGACCACCTCGTGAAATAGTCTGTAGCTGTTAAAATATATCTATGTCCAGCTGAGGAATTGGGATCAATAATCCCAATAAAATCCAACCCCCACTGCTGAAAGGGTGCTTCAACCTGAATCAGATGCAAAGGCAGTGTTGCATTTCTAACTCTTCCTGTGTATCTCTGACATTTGTCACAGGCTTGTGCAATCTTGAAAGCGTCTGAGAACAGGGTCGGCCAATAGTAACCAGCTCGAGTTATCTTTAAGGCCATTGGTCTTCCTGCAAAATGTCCTCCTGATAGACCAGAATGAAACTCCTCCAGGAGCCTAGCCTTTTCTGATTCTTTGATACATCTTAGAAGAACACCATCAATATTCTTAAAAAACAATCCTTCTGGTAACAAAACATACCGAAGAGCTTGCAGACGAAATCTTCTCCGCTGTGAGGCATTCAACCGTGAAGGACATCTACCAGTTGTGAAGTAATCAATGAGGTCTTCTGTCCAGTCTTTTTCCTGAATTAAGAAATTTGCCAAATTGTCATCACTAGCAAGATTTTCTGCTTGATATTCACCTATACCAGATGCTGCCATCTTTGCCAAATGCTGGCATAAAGCCTTACCACGCACTAGCTTAGTCGGATGAATTTCAACATCAAATTCTTGGATCTTGGTGACCCAACCAGCACGTTTATCACCCATCTCTCCTTGAAGAATGAAATTTCTTACATCAAGATGAATCACATAAACAACTGTTCTGCTCTGAGATATAAAATGCTTGAATTTCTTAAGGGATTTCATAACAGCATACACCTATTTTTCAATGAAGTTATACTTTGCCTCATGAGGTAGAATGACCTGACTAAGGAAAGCAATGGGCCTTTCATTCCCATCGTCTCCTTTCTGTGTAAGAACCGTAGCATAACTTTCATCTTCCCCAACTGCATACAAAATGAAATCCTTTGAGTAATCAGGGTTAATCAAAACAGGGGCCTGCGCTATTCTTTCCTTGATTTCTTGGAATGCTTCTTTCCTTCGAGCGGTCCATTGAAAATCTGCATCCTTTTTCAACAATTCAGTCATAGGTTTTACAACCTGGGCAAAATCAGAAATGAACTTCCTGATGAAATTGATCTGTCCAAAGAAAGACTGCAGTTCCTTTTTGTTTGCAGGGAGTGACAACTTTTTCAATGCTTCAACTCGGGCTGGATCTATTGCTAACCCATCCTCTGAAATCACATGCCCCAGAAGCTTACCTTCTTTTACTGCAAACACTGACTTCTTTGGATTAATTGAAATCCCAAATTCCCTGCACTTTTCAAAAATCTGCCTCAGGTGAGAACAGTGATCTTCCCGTCTATGCGAAAATACAGTCATGTCATCAAGATATATCACAATAATCTTATTCAACAATTCCTTGAATGCAATGTCCATGGCTCTTTGGAAGGTAGCCCCAGCATTTGATAGTCCAAAAGGCATTCGCTGATAAGCAAAAGTGCCCCACTTTGTTGTGAATGTTGTCTTATACTGATCCTCATCTTTAACCCAAATCTGGTTATATCCAGAGAATCCATCCAATAGTGAAAAACGCTGAGCTCCAGCCACAACATGCAGTATTTGATCTATACGCGGCAAAGGATAATGATCTTTCAATGATGCACGGTTCAAATTTCGAAAATCTACACACAATCGTATGTCTCCATTCTTCTTTCGAACCGGGACCAGATTGGCAACCCAAGTTGAGTGCTTAACTGGATATATGATTTTGGCTTGCAGCATTTTCACCAGCTCAGCCCTCATCAACGTCTCAATCTTTGGATTTACTGGTCGCTGTTTTTGCCGAAAAGGTCTGACTCCTTCCTCCAATTCAATTGTATGCTGCACAATTTGTTTATTGTATCCCTTCAAGTCTTCATAACTCCAAGCTACAATATCAAAAAACTCCTCACACAGTTGCTTGATCTCTTGCAGCTCTTCTAGTGTAGAATCAGTTCCAACCTTAATAGCTTTATTAGGCTCTAACTCTAACTCCATGTACTCCTTTTTGTCAATCTCGATCCGATGTTTTTTGGACCGATCATGCTGATCAAACAAGCTTTCCAGAGTTATAAGACCCTTCGGAATATGATTATTCCGTAATTGAATGAGACCTTCAGCTTCTTCATGCTCCAAAGTTCTCCCTTCGACAGTGGCAGCTTCATGAATCAAGAAGTTGACAATCTGCTCATCATCTTCAAAGACTTGCCAGAAAGTTTCTTTGTCTGGCACACTTGGCCTGTACACCATCCTTACTGTCTTTGGTTTCTTCATTACTTGTTCAACAGGGGAAAAATTGGCTCCAAGAGATGCTAAAAGGTCTGCATGTTTATTCATCTCTCGGGAAACAGCTTGAATATTTAGAGCTGTGAAAAACTCAAATAGGTCCCACACTTGGTTGCGATATGCTTTAAGGTAATGCTGCTTAGCAATGCACCTATTTGTAACCTGGTTTACAATAAGCTCAGAATCACCAAAAATCTTGAGCTGTTCAATTCCTAACTTCCTTGCTTTCTTTAAACCCAAACATAATGCTTCATATTCAGCAGCATTGTTAGTACAATTCCATGTAAGACGGTATGAATATGTTCTTTGCACACCAGAAGGAGAAATCAAAACAATACCTGCTCCTGCACCGTTCTTGCATCTAGCCCCATCGAAATATAGCTGCCATAATTGGTCTGTAACAACATTCTGATCAGCTTGGTTAGGAAATTCCTGCTTTGTGTCACTCTCAGGTTTTTGGATGGCATAACAGCCGATTTCTGTCTCCAGCATGGCATTAAAATTAAGCATAGAAAACTGATCATCCAACTGAAGATTATCTAAAACTTCACTCATCAAAACAGAATCCTCGGACTCTTCAGTAAGCATGTGAACAGACTGCATGTCTTTTCCTGCTTCTTCCAACTTCTCGATGTGAAAAGAGGAAGGTTTTTCATTCTGAATCCTGAGACGTCTACCCTTGAAAGGAATTTCTAAGTGGGAATAATCTAGTGCCAGATAACCCCCCAACTTTGCAGTAAACTCCCTGGATAAACACATACTAAAGTAGGGTTCTAGATCTACCACAACAATCTCTTGGATAACGATAATCTGGGGCATAGTATGCAGAACAATAGGGACATCCTTAATTACACCCACCATTTTTACAGGAGTACCATCTAGTTGCAGAACTCCAGGACTACTCCGTGTATATTCCATTCCCATTGCTTCACAAACTCCCTTGGGCATGACAGTTGTAGCAGCTCCAGAGTCGATCATGCAGTTATGCACAATCCAACCCTCTATTTGCAATGATAAATAAAATGGGGGTGGTCTATTTTTCCCAGTAGCAGAGGTGGTTAAGGTTTGAGCATACACTATCTGGGTAGAACCTTTTTCATTATCCTTTATAGATTTTAATGATTCCTGCAATAAATCTACCTGACCAGGCAACTGCAAAGCATCGTAGAGACTTACCTTAGCTGGGGTCTTCTTCAGTTCTTCAACTATGTTGTATGCAACCGCAGCGGAGTCCTTCTTTTCAGCAGGTTGTTCATATCTGCTTCGATACTGCTGTGTGGCTTCCACTCTTAGCCTCTTTGTCAATGAGGGATACTTCAACTTTTCACGGGCTTGCTCCTCTGCTTCTGATCTTGCTGGTGCAGCTGCAACCTTTTCTTGAACTCTGTGAGAAACAGGATCCTTTGGGTAAAACAGGCACATCAGACTTTGGAACTGGCATAGGAGCTTTCACTGGCTTCTTCACATCAGCCGACACTTTTAACGGCTCTAAGTCAGCAGGATCAACTATCACAGGCTTCTTTCCAGTCCTTGTTAGAACTGAAACTTGATCTTCCACTGGAGACATTAAACTATGACCAGCTTTAGAGATCATATTAACTTGTCCACCCGAAGAGCTAGCAGCCAATGTCTGCACATAATTCAGATGGACCATACAAGTGTCCTCTCCATGAGGGTCATTGCAAGTCGAGCACCAATACATTCTGTCTGCAAGGGCTGGATCTTCATTTACCAAAGCAGTTAAGCTTTTTTTAGGTGCTTTGCTCGTTGAGGCAGCTTGGTCTCTAGTAATTGGAGGAGGTTGAAATCTCCTTGGCTGGAAATCTCTCTCAGCTTGCTTCCTCTCAATGAGTGTGATCTTGTTACCCATTGCCCTAATTGCCGAATTGGCAGACTTTACCTCTTGCAATAATGCTGTATAAGGATCGAGGTTCACAGGTGCAGGAGGTGCTGGCAAAGGCAAAGGAGCTGGTGGTGCTGGCAAAGCTGGAAATGAAGTAGAAATGGGAGATGGCTGAGTACTGGGTGCGGGAAGCGGTAGAGGAGCCAAAGTAGGCAATTGAGAAGCTGGGATAGGTGCAATTTGAGGTGCTTTGGAGCTCCATGATGGGGTGGGATACATAGATGGCATAGGTTGTGGTAATGAGCCAGAATATAAATACTGAGGCAAATCTGGTATAATAGGCATAGTTACCTTTGGAGGAAGTCTCCCTATAGCAATCAGATCAGCTTCTGCTTTTATGGCTTGTTCAAACAACTCTGGAAATGTTGTCACATTGGACTGCCGAACAGCCCAGCCGATATCTGTGTTGAACGCTCTGAGGTAGTAAAGTGCAGCCAATTCATCAATAGGCCGAAGACCATCAAGAATTCTGTGCCAAGTTCTGGTAAATCGGACGTTGAAATCAGCTATCTCTTCCTGCAGGTGTCTCTAGATTACAGTAAACTGATTCAACAACGAAAAAGGGTCAGCTTTTTCATGAAAATTTTTAACTAGCAGATCTCCTAGCTGATCCCATGATGTTATGGTGCCTGGTGGCAGCGTTCGATACCAAAATAGCAATTTACCCCTCAAGGAGCATACCAACAACTTCACCATTACATCTTCATCAGTAATATCATGGATGGCTGCTAGAGAAGCTACATCATTTATGTGTTCATATGCAGTCTTACCCGTACCATCATAAGTTGGCAAAGCCTTCAACGCGGCCTGAGGGACTGGATTCTGAGCCTGCAAATTCAAGGCTCCAGAGCTGTTCCATGCCAAGAACTTCCTGGGTGGAGGATACTGTGCCATTTGAACTAGTGGATATGATTGGGAGGATGAAACACTAGTAACAATACCAGAGATTTGTGTAGCAGATGATGGAAGGGATGGGGAAACCAACCTAGAATGCTCACCACTTCTTGAGCTGTCAAGTTCAAAAAACTCGACAAGATCGCCAAATTTCTTAGACTGTGATCTCGTGATCATGAAGTACAACTTTCACTGCATCCACGTTCAGAGATTTCTGAGTACAACAGAGTCACCAAATGCTCTAGTTTTACAGTATGAAGGCGAACATTAAACCTTCAACACTATGGGATCTTTTAGAGACAGAAGAAATCTGTCCCACCGGGCGTGCCAAAAATTGTTGGTCACGAATCTGCCACTAGAAAGGATTTTTACATGTGCACCCTAGACCCGGCCAACATTGAAAGGCTGGAAGCAAGAAATGGCTCCCAGACCAATCTCCAGAGTGGGCTGGTTCCCTTACTATTCTAAATTTTGTTTGAAGATAAGGGTTGCTGGAAAGAAATTAAAAAATTTGCGAAAAGAAATGGGAAATATGGCCGTAGCCGAAGTTATAAGATCGGGAGAACAACAGCAGAAAACTTGAAGCACAACAACAGCAAGTAACAGAAAGTATTGACTTAATTCTCACACAACATATGCAGAAGATCCCTCCAAAACTACATTCCAGGAATCATACCCTTATAGCAATATTTAAATCCAATATGCAGAATTCAAATGCAACAGCCATTAAGGAATATGAGTGCTATTAGAAATGCAGAAAAATAGAAAGGAAAATCACCCATACAGACGCTTGAAAAATTAGAAGCCAACTCTTTTATTCCCGCAAATGAACTTCCAGTTTCTAGCAAAAAACTCCCCACCCTTTCAAATGAGGTTTACATTGGTTTTTATAGAGGGTCGTCCTCTTTGCAGCATTTAATATTGGTAATCGACCTTCTTGAGATCTACAAATATGCCACGAAAACTAGGAGCATGATCCCCTTAATCACAGCCTTGAAGAACCACAAAATTGAATGCAATTTGACGTCAGCGGTCACCTTCATTAAATTTGTCTTTGAACATGTGCATGAAACCGTTGAAACAACCCACGAGCAGCAGCTTCGAAGAAATAAAACCTTCAATTTTGGTGGCCTGGGCGCTTCTTCAACCTTGACCGCATTGGAAATCCGCAAAACATTAAATTCGGGCAAGCATTTAATCCTTGGAAATCGAAAAAACCTTATCGGGCCGTTCACACTGCGTTTTGGCAGAAAACTGTCGCAGGTCGCGAAAACGCGACGGGTCGCGAAATCGCGACATCTTTTTCCTTTGAATGTCTTCAACCTTACCCTGTCGCGATTTCGCTACACATTCGAGCCCTTGATCATTTTTCAACAATGCTGCATGAAATCGCTATCATCTCCATGTCTTCTGCTCAATTTTCATTCCCTGTCGCGATTTCGCGACGTCTTCATCTCACTCAGCCTTATCGCCAAAAGTGTAGCGATTTCGCTACAACTTTCATGTCTTTTGCCCTTCGGACCACAACGATCACGATTTTGGAACAGGTAGCGATTCGCTACATCTTTGACCCTTCCGTACCAATTGCCACTTTGCATCGCGAAAATGCAACATCTTCTGTCTTGCTGGACCTCTTGCTATAAGTGCAGCGAATCGCTGCAACTTTCACCTTGGACTCTCCTTTGCAACCAATACTCCGCGATTCTGAAACGTGCAGCGCATCGCTGCACTTTTTCTTTGCTTAGACTCCCTTTCAACAACTGCCCGCGATTTTGAAACGTGCAGCGAATCGCTGCACTTTTGAACACTTTGACCTTTGAAGCCGCCCGCGTCACGAAAATGGAACGTGCAGCGCATCGCTGCACTTTTCGAGTTTAAGTCGTCGGCTGAGTTTTTTGTCGCGATTTCGCGACATTTTGTCGCTCTCCCTCCTTTGCTCGTCTCAAGCCACGAAAATAGAACACGTCGCGATATCGCGACGGTTCTTCCCAACCTGCATGCGTTGACCGCGTTGACCGCGATTTCGTGACACGTCGCGAAATCGTGACGGTTTCTGGACTTAGTATTTTTTGCTCCTTTTTGCATCAAAACCGCATCAAAGCCAGTAAAGAAGTTAGATTTACAACAACTTAAACATTAATACTTCAACAAATGAGAATCAATGTGGCAAAAATGCCAACACTACTATATCTTCCTTGAATATGAAATAATCTAACTAGTTGAGCTAATACCTTTTAATTAAGATCAAACATAAGTTAAAAGCATAATATAATGTTTTTTCTTTTAAAGCGAAAAGCCCCTTGCGGGGGGCCGCCTTGGTCTGAGAGACCACGAACAGGAGGTTCTACACCATCGAAGTCACTCGAGAGTTGCACCCAACCCTGCCCGCCCCAACATTATCAATTGAATTTTGAATACCCAATTCAGCTTTTTGGTAGATTTGAACCTGGGACCTCTCTTGAAGGATTGTCCTCTCTTCTCAAACTTACCTGCAATAAATATTAATTACTATATAGTAAATATTAATTATATAAATATAATAAAAAAACAATATTTATGAGCTAATTCTACAATCCATCGTTGAATTAAATAATTTACATAATTTATTTAGGTAATCCATATGATCCTCCCATAACTCAAAGCATTGTCTTTTGTAATATTACGACTCTTTTACACCATGATTGTTCGCTTATCACAATTTTTTTATTTTTAAACGTAAGTATCTAGCACTAATAAAAATCGCTTACATGGTTCGCTTATCACAATTTTTTATTTTAAACACAAGTATCTAGCACTAATAAAAATCGCTTACATGGTGGCTTATCACATTTTTTATTTTTAAACATAAGTATCTAGCACTAATAAAAACGATTTAGATGAGGATTCGTTAACATAGTTATTAACTTAGTTTAATATTTTGATTTTTGGATATAACATTTGAACATAATTGATCTATCTCTATGTTTATTAGTGCATTTTCATTTCATGGCATTCAATGACATTGGAACGTAAGTGTAATTAGTATTTTCACATCCTTTAATAATAATTTAACTATTGTGAATATGTTTTAATATATATATTAAATAGATGGGATTAGAGGGTTTGGTTCAATGGTCAAAATATTTGTGTACGAACGTAGAGACTAGGGTTCCAATCCCTCGGTCCCATAATATCGGTGGACATGTTTTGTTAGCGTAGTCGACTACTTAAAAGGTTTATCTGATGTAACTGGAGGTTATAGTGGCGACAAGGAACGAGATTCAAACCCACAAAAAAAACGTAAAAATTGTAACGAGTTACTAATTCCTCTAGTATAAAAGCGTAAAAAATTGTAACGAGTTACCGAATACTTAAAAGATTTACCCGATGCAACTAGAGGTTATAGTTGCAACAAAAAGCAAGATTCGAATCCACAAAAAAGCGTAAAAAATTGTAACGAGATACTATTCCTTTAGTATAATAAAAAATACCTATTAAATAGATAGTTTGAATCTAAATATAAGATAAAGGATAAAGTAATGTTTAACATCCGCATAATATTTTAATACATATTAAATAGATAGTTTGTATCTAAATATAAGATAAAGGGTAAAATAATGTTTAACATCCACGAACATCCAATAAATATATAAATATATATAGATATTGATTTTGGTTAGTGTGAGAAACCCTTATAACCTCTGATAAGGGTGAGAATAAGGGTGAGAAAACTTATCAATCAGGGCTAAACACACAACTATCACACACCCACCCTCACACACTCGTCCACACCACAGTTTAGGCGTCCACACCGCAGTTTGGGCCTTGGACCTCCTGAAGAAAAGCCAAAGCCAGAACCATTGCACTATCTCCAAAGGCACTTCAAACTTTTAGGTTAGAGAGAAACCTTAAGAGTCGTTCTTAGGTGGCCGACAATACTATCCCATCTGGGTATAACACTATCTAGAAAAGGAACTTCAAACTTTTAGGTTAAAGAAACCTTCAAAGTCGCTCTTAGGTGGCTAACAATGCCGTCCCATCTGGGTATACCACTATCTAAAGGGAAGCCATAAAAGATTTTTTTGTCCCCTTCGTATTGTAGAGGTTCGAACCATAGACCTCTCGTTTAACGGGCCAGGCTCGTCTTCGCTACATAAACAAACTCTTCTTCATAAAAAATATTATTTATTCATTATATAGTTATCAACTTAAGCTACATAAACAAACTCTTCTTCATAAAAATATTATTTATTCATTATATAGTTATCTAACCAATATTAATTATTAAAACATTGTGTGAAGCTAAAACTTTTATTTAAAATTTTAATATTTCCACCACCCAATTTGTATAATCACCTTTTGCAAGTATATTTTGACACATTAAATAGATGGTTCTAGACCTAGATACAAAATAGAAACATTACTTATATATCTATCTAATGATCTACATTCCTTACACACGAAAGCAATCTAGCATCTCTCTAAGAGTGAATGAATATGAAACACCATTCCCTAGGGACTTACACGCTCTTAGCTTCTCACTTAAATTTCAAAAACACTAAAGAATGTTCACTTTTCTCCTTTTTTTGAAATTATCACAACTATTAAAATGAAGAAACGACAATAGATCGAATTGATTTGGTTTGCAAGTTTTTTTCATGACATTTTCCTCTTCTACTTTAGTTTTTCAAATGATACATAAGTGACTTATTCAGGTTTAAGGTTTGATGCAATTTGTTTAGTTGAAAACCTATCAAACTATAACTTCAATAGAGATATGGAACATGAATATATAATTAGACTTTTCATTTCGAAGTAAATTTTTTATTTGTCTTATAATTTTTTTATATGGTTATATGAAATTAAAATAGATTTTATTTATATTGTATAATGATTATATAGTAGTATAATAATAATTTGGTTATTATGTATATATGATTCGATAAGATTTGAATTTAGGTATTTTTATTTTTTGCTAGAGAAAAAGAGGTTGTACTCGAGTCCCCCACTCTTAACAAATCACAACTCTCTCATTTAGAGTTTACAAACAAATTTATTTCTCATCTCAATTAAGTTGCTATAGCTAAATACCAACGTCTTTTTTGATAATAAGTATGAATTCTTGATTTTCATTTTTTGGATCTTCAAAAAATTTCTTTGTAAATACAAATATTCCAAATTCAACATCTTTCTTCTTGACATTTTCCTAGAGTAATGTTCACAATACCAAAATTTCACCTTTACTATCTACACATTGCATCTTAATAGAATAATATTTATAAAATTTTACCAGACATGGATAATTAGTTTCCTTCCTAAGTGCATGTTGGAGAATATTACATTATTTGGTACATGCAAATGTACTTCCATGGCACCTATGGTACAATATACATATTAGATTATGGTTCGAGTCTATAGTTCAAGAGTGAGATTTATATTTTCTCTTTATGTAAGTGTCTATGTGTAGGATATGCATAAGTGTCATGTAAGTAAGAGTGCAAGTATGTAATGAGAGAAAGTGCATAAGTGTCATGTAATTAAGTGTGCAAATATATAATGTGAGGATGTGCACAAGTATCATGTATTAGGTGTGCATGTAGAAGTGGAAGTGTCATGTAAAAGAGTGTGAGTGTCATATAGCTATGTGTACATGTAAGTCAAGAGTCATGTATACAAGTGACAAGATGAGAAGCCAAAGGACATATGAGAGTTGTCTTATGTATGAAATATAAAAATACGTATCTCCTGGATATGTGAGGAGAACAATAGTCAAGTACTTGAAAAGTTATCTTTGTATGACTATATTATGGAGATAAAGTTCCATGTATTGTAAGTGAATAAGATCATATTGAAGCATTAATAATATTGAAGATTGTATGCATATTTTGAGCAATTATATTGTAAGTTTCGTCATGTTATTGCATGAATGATTTTGGTTGTTTTATATTCATATTTGATATTTTCATGAATGTTATTTATAATGTATATTGGTCAAATTATATTTGAATTGCTCTTATATTCGAGTCTACTCAAGATCTAGAATAATGGGCCTAAGATAATTTGGCTTAAAAGCCAATAGTGGAACCACAAGAATTGTAACAAATAGTTTATATGAAAACATATTAATGTTATAAAATACAACAAATATTACCAAAGAAAAACATTAAAGTAAATCTTAATCATTATTTGATTTAGACAGTTAACATTTTATTGTTAGCTTCACCTAAACTTACTACTTCCTTTAACCATGGAAAAGAGAAGTTAACTTCACGATCCTATATTAAAACCCCTATATTGGCTAGCCTATCTCCACATTGTTCACTCCCCTTGACATATGTGCAAACATTATTTCTTCAAACTCTATAGCAAGGTCCTATATATCCACAATGATGTCTTGTATGTTCCATAGAGCCTTTGCTTTCCTCAAAATCACATTTTATTACTATTACTGAATCGCCTTCCATCCATACTTTGTTCCATTTTATTTATCTACATATTTTTAACCCTTCTAAAGCTTCCCAAGCTTTAGCTTCATTACTTGTCTTAAATCCATTAATAAAAGTATAATGTGACAAAACCTCACCCCTTATATTTCTAATTATTCCTCCTCCTCTTGGTGGCCCTAGATTCTCTTTACCAACTCCACTTTCGGTTGTTTCCACTTCATATTCTTTGCCTTCCTTTTGTGACTCCTATACCCAACATCATAATTCCATTTGATGACTTGACTCCATCTATCAAGGCTCTCTACTTCAAGATTATGGATTAGATGAGTTGATAGGATTGGTTTAGACTCCTCTATAGCTAAACAAATCTTCCTTTTCATTACCTTTAAACTGCTTTCATTTCCTTTAAATGTTCTTTTGTTCATTTCCAACCATACAATCCAAAGTATTGTATCTTTCAATATATTTGAAATTATCTGTAATGCCTCACTTTTATTGGAGTATATTACATTATTTGGTATATGCTAATGTACCCCCATGGTACATTTATAAATAATAGATTATGGTTGAGTCATAGTTTAGAGTGTGAGTTATATTTCCCTTTTATGTAAGTGTGAATGTGTAGGAAATGCACAAGTGTCATGTGAGTTAGAGTGCAAGTGTAAGTTGAGTCTATGTGCACAAGTGTCTTGTATGTATGAGAACAAATATGTAATGTAAAGATGCACAAGTTTTTAGATTAGAGTGTGCAAGTTATAGAAGTGTAAGAGTCATGTATAGGTGTGCATATGTTATAGTGTCAAGTGTTCATCAAGTATGCAAGTGTAAAGTAGTCAAGCCAAGAGTCATGAGACTTGGCATATGAAGAGCTATAGTCAAGTATCCAAAGAGTCACACTACTATGACTATATTATGGAGGTAATACTCCATAACAAGGATCATCGATCACAAGGAGAACAAGCATTATCATATTTGTAAGAGAAAGTGAAGCAATAAAGCTTGTATATATTTTGAGCAATTAATATTGTAAGTTGTTCTTCATGCATAGTATATGAATGATTAAGGCTATTTACATTTATGTATATTATAAAATGTTATTTGAGTTATTATAAGCCTTGATATATATATTATTTTGCTCATAATATTCTACTCACATTATTATCTTGACCTTACTAGATTGTGGCTATATTATATTTAGATCATGTGTAATATAACCTATGATATTTTGTGGTAGTATAAGGCTTAAAAATCCATCAAATTCTAAAAGTGCTCTGTCATAGCTTTAACCATTCTTCAATTCTACCATTCATCACCATGCATTTACCAAACATATTAAAAATCCATTGTCATAGTCCCCAAATTATTGAAGTGTCCCAAGAGATGACCTATACTCCTATTTATATAGAACACATTGTGAAGGGCCATGAAAACCTCTTTTCATTAGGTTATCCCAAGATAAAATTTACCTATGACCTACTAGCCATACAAATATTTTGATTTTTAGAATGCTTGGGCTATCCCAAATATCTCCATATTCTTACAATATTCCTATTTTGTTGGTGCTTTACATTATATCCACTTCTTGTTGTGTTTTCTCCTAAGCTATTCAACTTAAGTCATCTTATCCTTGGTTCCCCTTAGAATAATCAGTGTAGTTATTATTTTACTCAATTGTTTCCTATCAACAATACCTAGTATACTTGTAAAAACAAATCTTCTATCCATTTGTATCTTTCTTCTTGATCCTTGTACACAACGTTTGAAATCATATCGTCATATTTATCTCGAAGTAATCTCATCCATGGTTTCAAATTTGGATCTAGATTAAGTGGTTTTTTATCACACCAAGTATCCATCCAAATAAATTTTTTTCTCTCTAGTTCTCACCACCCATTTAGACATTTAATCACTAATTCAAGTGATTTTTTTTAAATGTTCCATAGTGTAGAACCATTTGGTAATGAGAATGCAATAGATATTAAGCTTGGGTCATTGGGATCAACATACTTGGAAGAATTCTTGCCCATTGTCTTTGACTCTCTTTGTACAATCTCAAAATTAATTTCCCCCTTAGAGCTAGGTTTGCATCTATAAGAACTCTTAAATCGAGACCTCCCCTAGTTTTATCATCACACACCTTGCTCCATTTCACCAAAAGAAATATCCTTTTATCATGTAATTGTGACCACAAAAATGACTACATAATTTAGATTCAACCTTTTTCTACCAATTTTGGTATAATAGACAAGGACAAATAATATGTTGGAATGACTTGTAAGACTGATTTAATTAGTTGCACTCTTCTTGCTAACGATAACCATGTACCTTTTTATACTGGTTGTTTATTCTGAACTTTACTTATAACTGGATTCCATAATTTTATCCTCATTCTCCCCTTAAATAAGGGCATCCTTAGATATTTTGCTGGCAAATTTTCCTCCTCCATTTGAAATAACCTACATATCCCTGCTTTGACCCGAGCTAGAGTGTTTAGAAAATAAATATCCTATTAACTTTTTACGCTAATGCTCTTTCACATTCCTTTAACAAATTATTCAAAATCGTGGCCTACTTTTACCCTACCCTCCAAAAAGACCTATATCATCCACAAATAGTTGAGGAATGATGTTGTCGATGCTATCACTAGCCATAAGTCCACTTAAAAGCCCATCTTTGCATGCCTTCTTCAAGTTCCTTTCCAAAACCTCTACCATAATAGTGAACAAATATGATGATAGAAGATCTTCCTGTTTAAAATCCCTCTTGTATTTATCTTAAAACTTGATATGAATAAAGCCTAAGATAAGATTAAAAGGATTCTTTTTTTGTAGATATCTACTATTTTAAGGCTAGACATATTCAAACATCTATATTTTGACAAGCCCATTTAACAAGAACCAAGAACGTGGTCCCATAAAGAAGATTAAAGCTTCTATTTATATGGAGGAACATGTGGTTCCTTAGATATGTTGAGGTTGCATTAACTATATAAAGATTAAGGTCTTGCTACTGAATCAAAATGGCTACAATTCTTGATAATGTATTTTTGAAACTATCTTTTCTTTTTTCTTTAAGAAGCTCTCACACAACCCATCATAAAATCTAAATCTTTCAAAAGAGAGTCCAAAATCCAAAGCACTACGATGTCCCATAGGAACTTTTTTTTTTAAGCTATTAGAGAAGAGACAAGGCCTTTCACTTAATTCTTTTTTTTTTTTAAACATTCTCTAAAAATGATCTCATAAGCCCTCAACATGCAACCTAACGTAACAAATTTTCAATATATATATTTTTCGAATACATAGAAGAGTTCACAACCACACTACTTTTAGTAACTGACAAGTGCATGGTTCAAATCACATAGGCTGCTCCCACCAAATATATTTCGCTTTATTATTGTTTACCCGATAAAAGGAATCACCGATCGCTCAGTCTAACACATACTTTGTCAGGATTCAAATCAAACTACTACCTTTACAAACAAATTACCCCTAAAATTCGAACTTAAATATTTTTTTGATAAATGCCTAACCAAACAACACTTATAATACAATACCTAAACAAAACAAAAAAAAGCCACGGTAGACCTTTGGTAGAAAACAATTACATTTAAAAACATGAATTAATAATTAGTTTGGGTGATTCAAATATATTTTTAATTTATACGAACCAAGTCCAAAATATATATAATTAATTTCCAAATAATCTTAGTAGTTGCCGCAGTGAAAAAGACAATACTTTCCAATGAAAAGCCGCTTCGTGTTAACTGATATTGCAAATCCGTTTGCACGACAGGGACAACTTTTTGGAAATATTCACCGTTGACGATTCCAACTCCAGGAACCCACATACTCTCGAGATACTGTCGAGCCCGCCTGCAATGGAATCGGTCTATTCGAAGTATGGGCTCTCCCTCTCTCCAACGACCTCGGGAAAATTCGTCGCCGTCAGATGCGTATCCACTGTTCAAGGATCGATTCCACCTTCGAACAAAAGAACATCTCAACAAAATCCGCTATGGCCGTCTCCCTGCTGTGGTCAGGCGCCCGAAATTCAGATGTCCCATATATAATTGCAGTCACACCTCTTCTCAAACCAAATTCGAATGAAATAACCCTCAAGGGATTTAAAAAAAAAAGAAAAATTAGACTGAAAATGTGCAGCGTAGAGAAGTTCAAGAATGTGTTCATAGTGAGGCTAGAGGGCGACGGGGAGCACCGCTTCAACCAGGAATTCATGGACTCCATAATTTCTGCCCTAGATTATGTCAATGGCCGCGCCCACGAGGCCGCAGCCGTCATAATCACAAACGACGGCAAATACTTCTCCAATGGCCTCGATCCGCACTCGATGTCGCTAGCCAAGGAGAATCGAACCCCAGCCGACGGTGGCAAGTTCCTAGAGCTTCTCGCCGCCGTCATGAACCTTAAACTTCCGTCAATTGCCGCCGTCTGCGGCCACGCCTGTGCTGCTGGGTTCATATTTGCGCTGGCGCACGACTACAGGTTCATGCGGAAGGACCGAGGGTTTCTCTACATGAGCGAGGTCGACGTCGGCATAGTTATTCCTCCATCCGTCATGGCTGTCGTCAGAAGCAAAGTTGATCCACGTCTCTTGACGGAAGTTATGCTGGAGGGTCGCAAGTACAAGGCAGAGGAGGCGCTGAGAAAGGGTTTGGTGGATTCTGTGCATAATAGTTCAAAGGAAACCCTAGATGCGGCCGTGGATGCTGCCATTGAGCTCGGCAAACGAAAGTGGAAAGGAGAAGTCTACCGCGGGCTCCGACTGGGCTCGTTTCCAGAAGCTGCGGAGAAATTAGGGCTCAAAGCTGGTTCTGAACTTCCTTCCAAATTATAATCTGTTTTTAATTTGTCTTTGTGCTTTGTTTTTTTTTTAATGTCCATGCTATTTCACTCAGGTATTGTTAAAAAAATGTAAAAGAGGACTACTTCTACTTCTAAGCGCAATTTCAATATCATTGTAAAGTTTTTGCTTCCAAATTTGAGACGTTTCGGAAAGTTTTTGAAGATCCTCATGATTTCGGTCGATCAAATAGAATTGCGTGCATGAGGGTTTTGTTCTTCTAGTAGAGTTTTTTAAAGAATATTATGGTTGTTGTTTTCTGAAAATGTTGATGTATTTTTCAAAATTTTCCCCTTTATTTTGCACATTGCATGATGTGTGAGGTGGCGGTCCTCTGTTTTGATTTTCTGTTCGGTACATTTTGGGTTTGATTATGGGTCACTTTATTGCGGTGAGTGATTAAACCTGAGACATGCTATTTGCAATTGCTCCTCGTTTTTGTTGTTGTTGCGGCACAACCTTTGTGCCCAGGATGATTTGAACTTTTATGTTCTTTTAATTTAATGGTTATATGGGATTAAAAATTTTTATGCGGAGGATGTTTTGAACTTAAATCGTTGTTTTATAATTTATTGGTTACATCATTTCTATGTTTTTCCATTTTGATTTTCTGGTTCATTTTGGGTTGGATTATGGGTCACCTTATTGGATTGAGGGGATTAAATCTGTGTCAACTGCTGCTTTCCACCTTGTACTCTTACTATCTAATTTTTTTAATTGGTATGGAATTGAAATGGTCCCACTTGGATGATATCATCATCATATTTGCAACTGCTCCTCATTTGTGTTGCATAACAAACATTGTGCCGAGGACGATTTGAACTTGAGTCATGCTGTTACCCTTATACCTTTTTTTCTCTTAAAATTGGTTATATAGAATTTTTTCTCTTAAAATTAGTTATATAAAATTGGAACTGTTCCCACCCATATTACATCGTCATCCTATTATTGCAGTATTTCAAAGAACCACATAGTGGTATTATATCACCAGGTAATTGAACCTGGGTCTCCCTATTAGAAGCTCACAATTCTAACTACTTGAACTAAATGTCATGTGAATCATAACCATAAATTTTTTTACAATGCTTGTTTGATTAGGTTTAGGTTTAACAGTTTCTTTTGGTGTTACTGTGTATTGTAGGTTGCGCCCGTCCTTAATGGGTTCATATGTGTGTCCTTTTGGGGATTGTGCATAGAAAGGTGAAGTAGCAGGGACGTCCTTGAGCCATCCCCTTTCTTAGGAAGGAACAAATGGGGACATTTCCAAGTTGTCCCCTTTAAAAGGTGATGCCTCCATTATGTCTTCATCCTTTTAGGGGTGTATCCCCGTAGATCAATGTGTACCCTTGTACTTGATTTGAATATATAGTGCCTATATCCATACCCAACGGATTTTGCTGACTATGCAGTTCTATGGGTTTTATAGAGGGGTAATGCGCACAGTTTTCAAACCTAAGCTTCCTAATGACATGAACAAACTTTTCAGTCTAAGCCCACAGTTATGTGGGCCGGCTCTATATTTCCTTCTCGAGTAAGTCTTGGCAAATCCTAACAGCCATGGATACGATCCAACTTGTTTTACTCCATCTCTTATTAATGACATGTGTACGACATTAGGACTTTTATGTCTTTAAGGGATTTTCATTTTGAGATGTCAACTGACTTCTTTCTTTAGAGTCTATAAGTAAATAGATTTGGACACATTTGTAGCTTTTGATGTTAAATTGCTGATTCCTTGGCGTTGAAGATGTTGTCATGCTAGTAGTGCATTTTAGGTGTTTGTTTAGTAATATGGCTTGTGTAATTGACAAGCCTCCAAATAGGTTAACATGTATATATTGTATATGTATATATGTACATATATATCTGTAATTTTGTTGGAATATCTGTAGTTTGACCTTATTAGGCCAAGACCGAACACCAAGAGCATAACTTTGTGCCTTGCACTCAACAGTAATTATCTTAGCATCTTCCTGAGCAAAATAATGTGCGTTCTAACTCTAGATGCTGCCATGGTGTAGCAGTTACTACTCTTCATTGCACACCAAGATCGTGAGTTCTATTACTTTGTTTATCACTACTTATGCTGAATTGTTGTCAATTATTTTTAGAAGCCTTTTGATTCAAAAGGTTGTGGGTTCTAATCCTCCATTGCCTTCTCCTTTTTACAAGGCATTTTTGTGAGTCTTCACAGAGTGCCTAGCATGTGTTCACTTTAGGAAGATCATGGATCCACTCAAAGCTACCATGAAGTTGAGGAGCGTGCGGTTCCTTGAATTCATCCGTCCATCAAAGAGAATGTTGCAGCCCTCTCTCTTCCATATTTTCTTTTGCTCTTCTACAAGAGCATGTGTGTTCGTGACACACTCCTCCAACAATGGCCTGCTGAAGCCTTTTGTTGAAGGTAGCTTGATACCTTTGCCAATCTTGCTCAATGCCCTCATCAAGACTTCCCAATATGGGTTGTTCATGTAATTGAAGGGAATGTTGTAGTAATACCTTAGCCATTGTGGTTCTTACTTCCTTCATCTTCTCCTTCCCAATGCAGTATTCCGAAGGGTTGTTTGTGTTGTGTTCGAGCTCTGGCCAACACTCGAGTTCCTCTCACTACCTCATCAGGTGCGAGGGCTAAGAATCAACTCTTCGGTAGTCGTAGTAACATCCTCCAATTTGGTGTCATCCCCATATAAAAAGTGCCCAAGGCAAGATAGCAAATGGTTTCATACTCGTGTGGATTGACATCGTAATAATGTTGGATGGCCTCTTTTGCTCTATCTATAACTTCATATAGATATCCCATTGCTAATTTTTGCCATCTACAAGGCGAAGAACTCCTATGAAGAGTTCTACAACCAACAGTTGAATAGTAAAATTTAATCATTGTAATTTTCTACATTTTTTCAAGAAGTACCCTGCTACATGAATAGGGCAATAGAGTTGCCTTGTCCATCTATTATCAATGATATGCCAAATGGGTTCATACTTGCGTTGATTGTTATTGTAATAGTATTGGATGGCCTCTTTGGCTGTATCTATCACCTCATACAAATAACCCCTTGCTATTTTTTTGCCATATACAAGGTGAAGAACCCTTACTAAGGGTTCTGTCACTTGCAATTGAATAGTAAAAATTAACTATTGTAATTTACTACATGTAATTAAAATTACAAATTAGAATTTGAAATTCTTAATTAAATTTAGAAATAAATACTAAAATTTTAAGTTCAAACAATCAATTACTTTGAGAATTTCCTACACACTTACCCAAAATGAATTGTCAAAAAATTGCCTCCAAACCTGCTTTGCCTCCTCTTTTGAATGAAATGGCAAGGCATACCATTCCTTACTCTCAAACATCCACTTCAAAGCAAGCGATGCCGCTAGAAGGCTCTGTTAGGCGATGAAATTTGAGGCGAATTGGGTGACCCCTTGACGAAGAATATCCATCCCCTCATTGTGATCCCTGATCAAGCTGAGCATTCATGTGTGTTTGTATATAAACGTCTAATGTTCTTTACCTCTTCTATCATAGTTTTCACCCATGTCAATTTGTCAATGTCCTCAGGCATGAGGTCAATGCAAAGGCGACGCAGGGGCTCTAGAAAATAGAGGGGTACTTCTCCTATAGAAGTCTACCTGCAATCATATGCTGTGCATTGTCTATCACAACTTGGACAATATTCTCTATTCCTGCTTCCAGCACAACCTCCTCCAAAAAATTAAATAACATCTATGCATTCTTTACCTCTCACAAGGCATCAATCCATTTTAAGAAGATCATGGATCCACTCAAAGCCACTATGAAGTTGAGGAGCGTGCGGTTCCTTAAATTCATCCGTCCATCAAAGAGAATGTTGCATCCCTCTCTCTTCCATATTTTCTTTTGCTCTTCTACAAGAGCACGTGTGTTCGTGACACACTCTTCCAACAATGGCCTATTGAAGCCTTTCGTTGAAGGTAGCTTGATACCTTTGCCAACCTTGCTCAATGCCCTCACCAAGACTTTCTAATATGGGTTGTTCATGTAATTGAAGGGAATTTTGTAGTAATACTAAAACTTAGCCATTATGGTTTTTACTTCCTTCATATTGTAGGAGTCCTTTGATAGTTTCAGACAAAGCGAATAGAGAATGGAATAAATCAAATCAATTCTTGCCACTTGAGGAGGGCTAAGTCCTTTGCCACTTAAGGAGGGCTAAGTCCTTTGCGAATACGCAGATGAATAATTTGATGATAGATAATCAAATGTAAATCAACCTACATCTATAAATATGAATAAATCAACAAATCAATGAATCAATTGGAAATATAGCCGACTAGCTATATTGGAGTTGTAACATGGCTCCCTTCCTCGGAAAGCTTTGTCCTCAAAGTTGGAAATGACTCGAAAATACTTTCTGGTTCCCATGTAGCATCTTCTACTGGTAGGTCCTGCCATTTGATTAGAAATTCTTTAATCTGGCGAGATCGAAGTTGACGTGATCTGGTTTGCAATATTGCTTCTGGTTGAAGAGTTATACGTCCTTCTTCATCTAGTATTGGGAGCTCTGTCTGGAAGTGCACTTTTTGGCCAATCACTTTTTTGAGACAGGATACATGAAAAACTGGATGTATACGGAAGGAAGGTGGAAGCTCCAATTGATATGCTACTTCACCTATGCGACGAACTATCTTGTAGGGCTTGTAAAATCGAGGAGCCAACTTTTGACTGGTCTTGATCTTCAAGGACAACTGCTTATAAGGTTGCAGCCGCAAGAAAACCATATCTCCTATATTGAATTGTCATTCTGAACGATGTAAGTCCTGTTGCTGCTTCATACGATTTTGAGCCTGGATCAAGTTGTCTTTAAGAATGTTGAGCATTGACTGACGATGCTGGAACCAGTCATCAATTTGAGCTACTTTGGAAGATCCTGGAACATAATCTGAGATTGTTGGTGGTTTTAACCCATACAATGCTTCAAATGGAGACATCTTGAGGGAAGAATGGAAAGAAGTGTTATACCACCATTTTGCTAATGAAAGCCATTGACTCCATTGATATTGCTTATCTTGAGCAAAGCAACGTAGATAGGTACCCAAACATTTGTTAACAATTTCAGTTTGACCATCAGTTTGGGGATGGTATGCAGAGGACATATTTAATTTGGTACCACTGAGATGGAATAATTCTCTCCAAAAATTGCTAGTAAATATGGGATCACGGTCACTTACAATAGTTTTGGGCATGCCATGTAACTTGAAAATGGAGTCAATAAATACCTTGGCCACCTTGCTTGCTGAATATGGGTGTTGTAGAGCATTGAAGTGAGCGTACTTGGAGAGACGATCCACAACTACAAAAATCACTGTTTTACCATCTGACTTGGGCAAACCTTTAATGAAATCCATTGATATGTGTTCCCACTGGCGGTTCGGAATTGGTAAGGGTTGCAGAAGTCCTGGAGATTTGACTGTTTCACCTTTATTGCGTTGGCATACTTCACATTCGGCCACAAATGTCTTGACATCTGATTTTAATCCTTTCCAATAAAAAGATTGTTTCACCCTCTGATATGTTTTCAAGAATCCTGAGTGCCCTGCTGATGGAGATGAATGTGATTCTTCAAGGATCATGGTTTTAATAGTGGAACCCTGCGGAATGTAAATGCGATCTTTCTTGCATAGCACCCCATCCATATATGAAAAATAAGGATGTTTTGATGATCCTTTATTCATATCTTGAATAATTTGAGCAGCTTCAATATCAACCAACCATTCTTCTTGAAGTTGAGAAACCCATTGAGAACAAGGACCAGAAATGGCATTAATGGAGACTTCATCTTCATATTTACGGGATAATGCATCAACTACCACATTTTCTTTGCCCTTCTTATACTCAATGACGAAATCATAACCCAATAGTTTGGTCATCCACTTGTTTTGTTCAGGATAAGAGAAACGTTGTTCTAGAAAGTGCTTAAGACTACTATGGTCAGTTTTTATGATGAAGCGACTACTGAGTAAATAATGCCTCCATTTCTCGATGGCGTGTAAAATAGCCAACATTTCTTTCTCATATGTGGATCGCCCCAAATTTTTGCCTGACAGTTGCTTGCTTTCGAAAGCCAAGGGGTGACCATCTTGCATTAAAACTGCACCAATTCCTGTACCAGAAGCATCACACTCGATGACGAAGGGTTTACTAAAATCTGGAGTAGCCAATACTGGAGTGGAGCACATAGCTTCTTTGAGTGCTTGGAATGCCTGAGAAGCTGCTTCGTTCCATTTAAAAGCATCCTTTTTGGTAAGTGTTGTGAGAGGAGCTGCGATTTTGCCATAATTGCGTATGAATTTCCGGTAATAACTTGTAAGACCTAGGAATCCCCTAAGTTTTTTGAGGGATTTAGGTAGAGGCCAATCTTGAATAGCTTTGATTTTTTGAGGGTCTACTTTGACTCCTTCATGAGATACGATATGACCTAAGTATTCGACTTCTTGGACCCCAAAGGCACATTTGGATCTTTTAACAAAAAGTTTTTCCTTATGTAGTAAATGAAGAACCTTGTCAACGTGGGTTAGATGATCTTTCCAAGATTTGCTGTAAATTAGGATATCATCAAAGAAAACTAGAACGAACTTACGAAGATATGGCCTAAAAACATGGTTCATAAGGCTTTGAAATGTTGATGGAGCGTTAGTAAGACCGAAAGGCATGACTAAGAATTCATAATGGCCTTCATGAGTTCGAAAAGCAGTGTTAGGTATGTCCTCTTCCCTAACCTTGATTTGGTGAAAGTCGAAACGAAGATCCAATTTAGTGAAATAACTAGCACCGTGTAATTCGTCTAATAAGTCGTCAATGATAGGAATAGGGAACTTATCCTTGATGGTAATTTTGTTGAGAGGTCAAAAATCTGGACACATGCACCAAGAGTCATCCTTACGACGTACCATTACCACGGGTGATGAGTAAGGACTAATGCTAGGACGAATTATGCCATGTTCTAACATTTCTTGTACTATCTTCTCTATTTTTGTCTTTTGAGGTTGAGGATAGCGATAAGGACGAACATTAGGAGGAAGACTACCAGGAACAAGATGTATAGCATGGTCATGTGATCGTTTAGGAGGTAGACCTTTTGGTTCGCTGAAGACTTCTTCATAATTATCCACAATAGGTTGAAGATCCTTTGAGATAATCGCCCGAGTGTCCAAGGATTGAGCTTCCATGGAATTTATTTGAGCTATAAATCCATGAGCACCCTTCTTTAATAACTTCTCCATGCAATGGGAACTCACCATCTTGGATGGTGGAGATTGAATTCCTTGAAGACAAATAGTCTTCCCGTTCTCCTTCCATTTGATATATAATCTTCAAAAATTAAAAGTAACATCATCTAGCTGTGATAACCATTCGACGCCCAAAATAACATCTGCACTTCCCAGGTTCATAACGAAGAGAGTTCCTCGCCAAGTGTAATTTCCCATTTGGATTGAAACTGGAGATGTTCTACCTACACATTGAGCGTTTCCTCCATTTGCAATTAAAACTTGGAACTTATCTTGATTGGTCGTATTAATGTACAAGTTCAATGCTTTAGCAGTTTTGATATCAATAAAGTTATGTGTATTGCTTGAATCAATCAACACATTAATACGCTTGTGCCTAATAAATCCTTGTACCTTAATTGTATGATGAGTTGTTAACCCCATAAGTGCATGTACTAAGAGAGCAATAGTGTCATCCTCTAGTGTTGCTTCATTAGTATCTGTTGAGAGTTGTTCTGTATTTGTGGGTGACTCTTGCTGAGTTATATCTTCTTCTTCTTCTTCCTTATTTTTGAATTCTACTTGAAAGGTTTGACGCATTGCACATGCTTGATCTCTGGGATGATAAGAACGACATTTAAAGCAAAAAAATCTTGATGATTGTTCATTATTGCGAAAAGGTCGACGAAAATTAGAATCACGTTTATAGGACACCCCATATTGAAGTTTAGTTTCAATTGCTTGAGCTATTCTGGTAGCCTCATCTAGAGTACATGGATCATGAATGTCGACTTCTTTTCGGATTTTATCCTTGAGACCATGACGGAAAGCAGACACCACTACTGTTGGGTTTAATTCATGTGTGTAAGTAAGAAGACTTGTGAACTCTGATACATAATCTTCTACTGAACCGGTCTGCTTGAGATCCATGAGGCGGACCACATATGATGAAGATGAACCCTTATCAAATATTTTAAGGAAAAGTTCCTTAAATTCAGGCCACATAAGAGATCGGTTATGTTGACGGAACTGCCATAACAACCATTGATAAGCTTGGGTGCCTAGTTTACAAGATGCATATGCAACTCGACTAGTTTCAAGAATACGATATAAACGGAAAATACCATCCATCTTGGCTATCCAGCCTCTGGGATCGTATCCTTCAAAAGTGGGCATGCCGGTACGAGGAACTTGGGCATCATGAGGCCATTCTAAGAATCAGGAGGCATCACCTGTTGAAGGATCAAAATCAAAGGAAGTTTGTGGAGGTATTGATGTTTGACGAGTATATAAAGGTGGAGAGTTGGTATTTATAGGTGGAGGGTTGGCATTTATAGGTGGAGGGTTGGGAATGGATTGAGAGACTTGTTTATTTTGTTGTAGAAGTAAATCCACTGACTCATGTATCTATCGTACTACTGAATACACATTCGCTAGGTCTTGTTGTTGTTGCCCCAAACACTCACGTACATTGACGTCTACTGTGAGGGGAATTTTAGAAACAAGGTCTTCTTGATTAATGACAAATTCTTCTTGGTTAGATGCATTACCATTGTGGTCGGGAGTAGGGGGATGTTGGAATTGTCTTGATTTGGAGAAGCCATGGACCAGTGGTGAGGGTTAAAACTATTAATTTTAAAAGGAGAGTTATGTTGCGTACCTTTATTTTGTGGATGTCTTCTTGGTGAATTTAGTGATTGTTGCGTTGTGTGGCCCATGCCAACCCTTATACAATATAATAATATATCCCCAAATATCTATTCCTAGGTACCCTACCAGTGATCCTTCGTTTGGATTATTGGCGCTTTGTACTCTTCCGTTTGGTCCTCTATACCATTTGGTAGGCAAAGTTTGGTTACACATGCACTTTTTAATTTTTGCAAAAATATTTTGTTAATTGACCAAAATTTTGTTGTCAATTTTCAAATGACAAGTATTTCGCTCCAACTGCGAAATTTGATTTTTTTTTTTCAATGGCTAGGTTATGTCTTCAATAGCTAATTTGAATCTTCCAACGGTCAGATAAGGGGGGTACCACGAGGACAACGACACTTGGAAGCGACGCGACTGAACAAAGCAATCGGGTACCATGAGGACAACGACACTTGGCGACTAGCCATCAAATAGGACACGGTAACCTTTGGCTAGACGACCACCAACGAACAAGACGGGGGACACTTGACTAGACGACAAGATAATGGATACGATTGACACGAGGACTAATATGAGACAATGAGGATACGTGGAAACAAGACGAATGGGAGGTAACTCCGAAGAGACTAACCACCTAATGAGAGGGACTGACAATTGACTGACCACAGCGACCACGATCGAACGAACTGACCAGACAACACGATTGGATGATGACATGGGGAGGATGCGACGTGGCAGGACAGGAGAACTTGGATCGGATACCAAGGATGAGGGATTAATTCGTGTGATCGAAATCACACCAATGTTATTGCGCGTTGGTGCTAATAAAATACGAAAGGTTTTTCACAAGACAAGTGTGGGACTAAAGTTCCCAAAAAAAACGAAAAGGATACGAAATTACAAACAAATTTGACGAACCTGACACTGGGCGGATTTACACTAGAATTAACGATCAACGACGGCTTCGGAAAAGAAATCACCTTATCTGCATATGTCAATATGCAGACACGCGACATGCCTTTGTTGGGGTGTTTTTAGGGTTTATTGGTTCCTTGGAGTATGAATATTTAAAAAGAATATATGTTGCTTGCTGGAGTACTTCGCGGATAACCTTAGGATGAGTTGTAAATTATTCCACGTGGCGGAATTCGATTGGCGAGGGTTTTAGATTTTGAAAAATGAGAGTTTTTTTTCTCCTGTAACGCCCGAACTGGCAATATTAGAGGTCATCAATAATTGCCATGAGGTGACGATTTGCTTAATGTTGAGTTAAAAAATAACTCGCCGTTGGGATTTTCTTGCATGTTTCATGAGAAATATCGAGATATTAGTGAGATTTCTATCTATGGTTTAGATTAACGGGGGGTGGTTGGTATATTTGTAGTATGTAATTTGACTTTATTAGGCCAAGGTTGATAGTGATGAAGTGCGTACGGGTGCTCTTGATGTAGCCTACAAGCAAGTGCAATGTCATGCTACGAGCATTCCTCTATGGAAGCCTACTGTTGGTCACAAATCTGCCACAGGAAAGGATTTTGTATGTATACGCGCCCTAGACCTGGACCAACATTGAAAGGCCGGAGGGAAGAGATGCCCTCCGTGCCAATCTCCGGAGAAGGCCGGCTCCTATACTAAGCTACTGGGGGTTTTAAGATAAGAGTGCAGGAAAGAAATAAAAGATAAGAGTGCTGGAAAGAGATTAAAAGAGTGAGGGTGCAGGAAAGAGATAAACAATACAGAAAGGAATGGAAATAACTGGATATTGCAGTGGGAAAGAACACGCAGCACAATAACTCATCTATATCTAAACCAGCAGCAAATAATACAGAAGATGTAACAGAAACTAAAACTGCATATGCTTCTCTATGTATCCTCTAACCAAAATTCCAGACACATTTATCTTCCAATGCTAAAATCCAGATATCAGAATTACAACAATCAGAAAAATAAATGAAAGCAGAAATACTTGCCAGAGGCAGCATAAAAAGAAAGCACAGATTCAGAGCCAAGGATCTTCTATATTGATGCAGAATGTCTAGCTACAACAGCTTCTTTAGCAAAATGTTCCCCCCCCTTTTTTCATTACAATGCGTGGGTTTTTATAGAGGACCCAGCCCTCTGTGTCATTAATGAACCCGATTTACAAGAATGCTAGGGTGGATTTGATAATGATGCTAGCCTACTTTTTACACTTGAGCTTTCTTATCCAATTTCCATTACTAGATACAGGGCCGCGCTAAGCGGGGAAATTCACATTTATGAGCCGCAGACCTGTCCTAGGTTACTCCGGAGAATGCTCAAGTGGCTCCCAAAAGTTGCGCTGGCCATCCTCTGCAATCGATACTTCCCATCCTATTACCATAACTGGATACCGGGTCTTTCGAGCGAGAAAGACTGCATTTATGTGACACTCAAATGCCTTGGACAAATACCCGACCTCGGGATGTGTGCCCCTCGGGAAGAGCACTATCGTCAAACTTACCCTGGGTGAAGCTTCGCTGGATTTCCAGCTGAAGCATAGCTTCGCAATGAAATTGTGCCGAAGCCGAGGTCGTGGTGGGAGTTGCAGGTATTGGTGGTTCGCTGGAAGATTGCCTCGAAGATAGCTTCGCAGCTCAAACGACCCGAAGTAGCTAGTTTACTTATGAAAGGCATGATTAGTTTCTAGCTACGTCACTTCGCTAGGGAAGAGGCCAAAATATTGCTTCGGCAAGGAAATTGCCCGAAGCGGTCTGACGACATGTTGTAGAATCTTCTTCCTTTCATCCTGACTGGGCGCTTCGCAGCGATCTACCTGCAAGGTGTTGGTTCGGGGGAAGCATCGCCCGAAGTTGATCCCATGCCTTGAACATTTTCTCACCCTTCTTTTAGCGCTTCGGCAAAATTATGGCCTAAGTGGGAGGTTCGCTGAGAAACTGGCCGAAGTGCTTGCTTCGCCATATTGAGGCCCGAAGTGGCGCTTGCCCTTCAGATGGTTCGCAGGAAAGATGGGCCGAAGCAACACTTCGGCAAAGATTTTTGCGAAGTGACTTCCGCTGACTTGGGGCATTTTCTATTAACTCAAAATGGCAGCTTCGCAACTTTTCCGCCCGAAGTGGATGCTTCGGCGGCTTCGCTAGCGAAGCGTCTCCCGTGCCTTAGGAATTTTTGGGCCAAAATAGGACTTTTCTGATTTCCTTTTGCGAAGCTACTCCTCTTTTCCTGCCTTCAGCGAAGCTTTCTGTTCTTTTCTGATTTTTGTTGGCGAAGCTCTTTATATACAAGGGGTTCAAAAATGGGAACCAAAATTGCTGTAGTGATACAAAATACAAGAAAAAGCAAGGGAACAAATTCATGAAAAACAAGAAAATACTTTACAAAATCATCTTATATCTCAAAATTTACCACCCCTCCAAGCAATGTGACAAAATTGTCAACATTCCTGGCGGCTCGCGGGGTAACGAGCTCGCCTCGGTGCACGGACCCTCAGCCTTGATCCATTGGGCCAGAGTTGCCTCCGGTCCCTTCTTCAATCTGTCCTTCTCCTTCTGGGGGTGCCTCTGCAGCTTTCTCCTCTTGGTTTCCTTCTCCTTCTCCATCATTATCATCGGGTGTTTGTTCCTGTTCTGGCGGCGGGGGGAGGCGGTCACGGATGCGCTCCATTGTTCGGCGGATGTGAGCCCAAGCTCCCTTCTGGAATGGTTCGCGATCTTGAAGGGATTTGACCAGAACATGAAATTGGTCAATTTGGCCGATGTCGGCGTGCTTGGCTCGTGTACTCAAGTCATTCAAACAAGCTGCAATCTGACAATACCTCAAGATAAAATCCGTGACCTGTCCTTCTGTGACGGGTTCAACCCAATTATCAATTTCTGAGGTGTCACCCTCAAAGTGGAGCCACGCGGGCTTGAGTTCTTCTTTGGACAGAAGGTTCCCGTCATCGTCGGTGAAACTCGGGAAACCTAACTGTGAGAGGTCTTGAAAATACACCAACGAAGTGCGCTGCTCCTGCTCAAAAATGTCCATTAGTCGTTTGGCCTTCTGAGCTTTCCTCAACTTTGAGAAGAAGGCACTGACTGTGGACTGAGCGGTGGACCAATCCCTCGCTGTCCGACTCATGGCAGGCACCTGTAAATCTTGATATTTGATGCTCTGCACCTCCATTGCCAACCTGAGCCGGCGCCGTATTTCTTGCATTACTTCGTCGACAACGGGCCCACTCTGCGAAGCTGCACTCTGGGCTTCTGTGATGTACGAGAGAACAGATAAGGCACTGGAGGCCCGAGATCTGAAATTTTTTAACAAATGTGTGCGGATGCTCTTAATTCTGCCCCTATCAAACAACTCCATGCTCTCCTTTTCACACAGCTGTTGCTGCATCTCCATGATTCGGGCTTCAAACTTTTTAGCCCTCTCCTCTGCTTCTATTCGTATTTTATCGTGACCTCCTGCAGCATCCTGGAGCTGAGCCACTTGCTGTTTTAAGGCAGTTATCTCCTGTTTCATCAGTTCGCATTGCTTCTGAGCATTCTCCAGCTGGGCGCGGGTCTTCGCGAGATCTTCTTCCAGCTTCATATTTGCATTTTCCGCCTCATAGCGGCGCTCATTCGCTATCTTGGTGTGTTGGTGAACTGATTCGATCCGCACATGCATGGATTCGGATTCATCATCAACATCCAATTGCTCCAGGTCCTTGACTTTTTCATGATATGTGTAATCCGAAGGCGTCATTTCATCAAGGGGCTTCTGGACCTTGGGCACCTTGTTTACTTTGTGGAGCTTTCCACTTTTTGTGTCAAAGACTGCGCATTTCTCCACTTTTGCTAAGGACCGCCCTCTTTTCTTCCTGGCCTCCTTGAGCAACTTGTCAGTGTTCTGCCGGGCCTGGAGCAATCTTTCCGCTAGAGGGCGTTCTTCAATCAAAGCTAATTCATTATACAATGAGGTTGGATTACCAGCCAAGGGGGTGAACGAATACAAAGATAGGTGGGATGATGCTTCGCCCGAAGGGTTGGCGGTGGGTGTGATGGGGGATTCAGTGGACAATGGCGAAGCGAAGGGTTGTGCAACCATGACTGGACTCTTGGGGTTTGGGGGCGAAGTGTCGCCCCCAGGCTGTTCGGATGGTGTGGGGTTGGTGTGGGCGAGTGGTGGCTCACTGGTGGTGCCTCGGCCGAGTAACTCATAAGGTGTAGAAACATTGGGGGAACCAGCAGAAGCGCCGGATATGGTTTGTGCAAACGAGGTGGTGGCAGCAAACGAGACTGTATTGACTGGTGACTGTACAACATTAGTGGAAATGGTAGTTCGGGGAGGATTGCTTGGAGACAAAGGAGGGTTGGAGGGCCTTTCGGTCGGGGCAACCATAGATACAACTTTGGAGACAAGAGAAGGGGAAAGGGAACGCGTACCTGCGTGCTCTGCCGAGAGAGCAGTGGTGACGAAATCCTGCGGGTTGGGCCTACGTTCGCTTTCCTCCTCTGCCCCTTCAACCTTCTCCGCTTCCTTTTCTCCGACATCCCCCTCTTCTTGGAGGTGTTCTCCTACATCGACAACATCAACATCCACAATTTCCTTTTCTCCCCGCGGCGGAGGTTCAGGTGCCGCTTCGCTGGCGTTCGTTTCAACTGGGCTCTCCGAGTGTTGTTCGCCAGCAGAGCCAGAGGGTTTAGTGCGAGGCCGCTTCGGATGTGGAGGGGGCATTTGGGCTTCATCAGCCTGCTTTCTCTTTTTCTTCTTCTCCTTCTTCAGCTGCGGCGCGTCCTTCTCAGCAGCTTGGCTGGAACCTTCTGCAGGTTCGCCCTGCTGCATCTCCGTCTGTTCTTCTTCCTCTTCCTGCTCGGGCACCTCCTCAATTCTTCTTGGGCTCTCTCCTGAGCCGGGGACACTTGGGGGCACGAAGTCTGCATAGGAGATGGGTTGCCAAGAATCTTCATTGGCATCATATAAAATACATAAATCTCTATCTATTTGGAGGAAACCACTTGATTTTTGCTTTCTGCGGTGGACCCTCATCACCCACCATTCTCTTAGCTTCTCCTCGCTCCACCCTTTCAACTCATCTTTTATCTTCCTCCAAAATGCAGAATCGGGATCTGGGAATGGGTGCCTAGCAGGGTCATATTCGGCTTGGATAGGGTAAAAATCATGCCATGGAGGCAGGGCTCGCATGCGCTCAATGTGCCATTCCAAATCCCTCCCGTTCGGGTTGTTGCGCTGCTCGACTATCTCTGGGTGGGGGCAGTTATGGAAATTTTTGAATCTGAGGAAATCCCTCATTATCCCCAGAGGATCATAGAACCAGCGCTGGGGGATTTCCAGCAGACCGAAGCCGGCGAGCTTTGCTTCAAGATGAACATGTTGTTTGATAGCGAAGACTTCAATGACTCCCATCTTAAACGGGAAGTCGCATGTAGGACCCCATTTTCGGCCGTGGCCATAGACTGCATTAGTGAAGTCACTCTGGCGAGCAACTTCCAGTGAAAACTGGTATTCCGAAGTGTATAAAGGCAACAGAAAGGGGTTTCCCGTAAACCCGAAAATACGCACTACGAGCCCCTGTGTCAATTGGAAAACGTCGCCCAACCTGTTGTTGACGACCCTATCTCTGAGCGTTGCAGGGACCCGAGGACAAGAGCCGCACATAAGCTGCATGGCGCGTCCCAGAAACTGCTGATTGAAAACATAATAAGACTCGGCCTTCGTCAGAAGGGGAGTCCACTGATATACCGGCTGCGGGGTCCCGTCCTTGTCGACACAGTTGACCGCAATGTGCGGGAAATGTTCTTGGGTATGATAAAAGAAAAGCCAAATCAGAAAAGAGCATGGCCCGAAATACTGGTCCGGCCCTGAATTCTTCAAATTGGTCAGCCACGTGTGCAGGGTTCGAGCGACCCATTCCGCCCAGTCGAAAAACACTGGATTGACATTCGGCCTTGACGGGTCTGGGGCATAGAATTCTCCGTGGGAAATGCATTCTGCGAGCGCCACCTGCCAGGGATATACAACAGCATCGGAAGACAGGCCTGCCACCCATGCAAGAATGGAAAAAATGTCTGGGTACTTGAAGTCGCTGAGAGGCAGAGGCATCTTTGGCAACTTGCCAGAAGGGAGTCCGGCAGTCAAGTGTTCCCCCAAGAATTTTATGATGTTTGGGGAGGGGATAAATCTGTTAGTCTGCTCACTCATGTTAACATTTCGGACTATATACCCCTTAGGTGGCTCTTGACGAGGAGCAAATGCCTCCAATATATCATTTTTGTATATTGAGAACAAATTATTTCCTGCGGCATCTTGAACCTGCCTAGTCAGAGGCTGGTAATTTCGAGCGATTGCAAAGATCAGCTCGGGACAATGGTGCACCGGAGGGCACATGTACCAGTACAGGTGCGAATAATAGACGACAACCCGTTTGTGCTCTGCAGACACTCGGATTTTTATAAAATCTATTGTTTGCCTGAGCTCAACAACGCTCTTGGAGAGCACGGTGTCTTTGATGTTCTCCCACCCATCAATAGGTGGTTCTATGGGCATCTCATCTTCAGAATCTTCTTCTTCCTCCACGACTTGTTTCTCCGGGCGGACATTGAGGTCGACTTTCTTCGTTCTGTGTTTCTTTTCCTCCTTCGGCCTTTTGGCCTTTTCTGTAGTCGCCTCTTCTGGCACCTTCTTCTTCTCCTTTGAGACTTTCTTTCCCATTGAGGTTTTTGCAGAATATGGCAGAGTAACAGTGTTTGGAAAGGGCAGAGTGGCGAAAATGCAGCAGAGTCTCGGCTAGGGTTTCTACAGCTCGTAAGCTCTCACACAATTAACCAGTAGGTAAATAAACTTTGTCGAAGGCATTCGGCTTTTATAGGCAAAAGTTGAGGCTGCTTCCATTAATGGCTCCTGCTAAAAATAAATGTGCAAATCAGGCCAGAGGAGATCGCGTTGTCCTTTTCACGGCGCCGTTCACGAGGGCCAAGGTACTTCGAAGATCTTACCCTGCCTCGAAACCTTAAATTTCTGTTACCTCGTACTTGGGCACGATCCTCTAGTCTAACTAAATTCCCTTGGGATGTGTGCCGCCACTTTTGCATTAACTCCGCGTGCTTCGGACGTTCAACTAAGCCGCCAATTGGCACACGCTTCAAGGCACGTTTTAAATGCACTTGCCTCCTTTTTTGGTTCGATTCGGGCGCTTCGGATGAAAATCGGGCGAAGTTTCTCTTCGGCTTTACTTTTGCCCGAAGCGGATCTTATTCATGGAAGTTAGCGAAGTAAAACTTTGCCGAACCTGCTTCTTACAACCTGACTTGCAACCTTCTTTCTTTCTTTCGGAGATGTTGCTTCGCTAAATTTTGGAGCGAACCGAAGGTCCGGTGTTTCTTTGGCCCGAAGTAGTCTCATGAAAGTTTAAAGGACAATCTTGTTGGGTGGCTGCTTCGCCCGAAATGGGCCCCGAAATGGAGGTTCGGCCACTTTTCATGCGAAGCACTTACTTCGCATATTTCAAAGCCGAACTAATGTTATGAAGAGGGGTGGCTTCGCTGAATTTTGACCGAAGCGGATGCTTCGCCACAATCAAGCCCGAACTTAATGCTTTCTTGAGGATGGTTCGCAAAGGGTACTGACCGAAGTGCAGTTTTGGCGACTTTTTGGGCGAAGTAACCTAGCGACCTTTATTATTGGCGTTGGAAGGTTCGCTGAAGTCCGGGCCGGGATTGTGGTTCGGGGTTTTTGAAACCCGAAGTAGCTGATTTTGGAGATTTCGGCCGAAGCGATCCTTGAGGTAGTTCCCTTTTGGCGAAGCTGCCCACTGACTTGTTCTTGGTCGAAATTGCCTCTTCCTTCGGCTCTGGGCTGTGCGAAGCGTCTTCTGATGTTGGGAAACTAGCGAAGCGCTGCCTCTATGAAGTGAAGCCCTCCTTAGCACCACTTGGACGCTATTTTACTTTGTTTGCTTCATCAGTCTTGAGATGCTTCGCAGTTTGCCCTTTCGCAACGACTGCTTCGCTCGGAAAACTGCCGAAGTGCCTAGTTATGCTTAGGTATTTGGCGATCCTTAGTTATTTCGGACTGGGGTCAGCTTATCTTGCAGCGCAGGCTGCGAACCTATCTTTAAGCCTCGTTACTAGTGAAAGACTTTGAAATGAAATATACATACAGGTGAAAACTGAAAAACTGAAAACAAAATGTTATGTACAAGAGCAAAAAACCTTTTGGGTACCTCCTTAGTAGTGAAAGGTCTTCAGATGAAGACCGTTGACCGGGATGGGCAGAATTTGGCCGGTCATGTCTTTCAAAATAAAGGAGTTGGCTTGGTTCACTTGCGAGATTTCAAACGGACCTTCCCAAAAGGAATCAAATTTGTCGTGATTACCTGGCTTGGCCTTCCATGAGTTCCATTTCCATACCAGGTCGCCGACTTGGAAGGTTCGGGCAGTGGCCTTCTTCTTAAACCATCTTCGGGTGGTTTCTGTGTGTTTCATGAAAGCTTCGTAGGCCTTTTCTCGGTCCTCCTCAAGCTGTAACAGCTGGGCTAATCTGGCCTCCATGGGGTCCAATTCTTCTCTCTCGTCGTCTAACATCCATAGCGCAGGGATCTCCGTGTGGGTAGGTAGGACAACTTCTTTGCCGTAGACCAGAGCGTAAGGTGAAGTCTTGATTGATTTTTTGAAAGAAATCCGATCGGCCCATAGCGCTTGGTCCAGGAGCAGGTGCCAAGTCCTCTTATTCCTCTCCAGAAGCTTTTTCAGGATTTTTAGCAGATTTTTATTCGTTGATTCTGCTAATCCGTTGCCCTGTGGATAGTAGTTTGAAGTGGCCTTGAGATATATTCCATATTTGCAGGCAAATTCATTAATTTTGGCGCCTATGAATCTTGGGCCGTTATCTGTTACTATTGCTTCTGGAACTCCGAAGCGGGTGATTAAACCTTCTAGGAATGCGATGACCGTTTCTTGATCAGCATGCTTCGTGGGTACTGCTTCGACCCATCTGGTGAAATAGTCTGTCGCGGTCAAGATGAACTTGTGTCCCGCTGATGAATTCGGCGATATTACCCCTACGAAGTCTAACCCCCATTGTTGGAAAGGTGCTTCGACTTGTATCGGTTGTAAGGGCATTGGGGCATTTTTACTTCGGCCGACGAACCTTTGGCATTGCTCACACTTTCGACAAACCGCGAAAGCATCGGCAAAGAGAGTAGGCCAATAATAGCCTGCCTTGATTATTTTTAAGGTTGTTGACCTTCCTGAGAAGTGGCCTCCTGATAATCCAGAGTGGAACTCGTCGAGGACTTTTCTCTTATCATCCCTTCTGATGCATCTCAGAAGAACGCCATCGATATTTCTAAAGTATAGTCCTTCGGGGCGTAAGACATAACGGAGGGATTGCATCCTGAACCTTCTTCGCTGCGAGGCGTTTAAATGCTCGGGACATCTCCCAGTGTTGAAGTACCTGATGATTTCATCAGTCCAATCTTCTTCGTCGGTAACTTGATCAGCGAAGCTGTTTTCGACTACTGGGTCATCCCATTGGCATGCCATTACTTCGGCAGCTATACTCTTCGCGAGCTCTTGGCATAGTGCACGACCGCGAACCAATTTGGTGGGCCGAATTTCCACATCGAACTCTTGTATTTTATTGACCCAACCGGCCCTTTTACTGCCCATTTCTCCCTGGATGATAAAACTTCGCACGTCTGGGTGGACGACGAACACTGTGATTCGGCTCTGAGAGACGAAGTGCTTGAACTTCCTCAGGGATCTCATGACTGCATGCACTTGGCGTTCTATAAAATTGTATTTCTCTTCATGAGGCTGTATTACTTGGCTTAGGAAAGCGATTGGGCGCTCTTCACCATCATCTCCCTTTTGTGTCAGGACTGCTGCGTAACTTTCAGGCTCCCCGACTGCATAAAGAATAAAATCTTTGTTGTAATCTGGGTTAATCAATACGGGAGCCTGGGCGATCCGGGCTTTGATTTCCTCGAACGCTTTTCTTCTTTCTTCCGTCCAGGTGAACTCGACATTTTTCTTTAGGAGTTCGGACATTGGCTTGATGACTTGCGCGAAGTCCGGGATAAACTTCCTTACGAAGTTAATTTGGCCGAAGAATGATTGCAGCCCTTTCTTGTTCATCGGGGGTGGGAGCTTGAGGAGTGCTTCAGCTCTATCAGGATCAACGACAAGTCCCCTTTCTGATATGATATGGCCTAGCAGCTTCCCTTCCTTCACCGCGAAGATGGACTTCTTCGGGTTGATTGAAATGCCAAACTCCCTGCATCTTTCGAACACTTGCTGCAAGTGCAGAGTGTGATCTTCTCTTTTGTGGGAAAATACAGTCATGTCATCTAGATAGATGACAATGATTTTGTTCAGCAGTTCGCTGAATGCTAAGTCCATAGCTCTCTGGAATGTAGCTCCTGCATTAGAGAGACCAAACGACATTCGTTGATAAGCGAACGTTCCCCACTTGGTGGTGAACGTTGTCTTGTGTTGGTCTTCGTCCCTGACCCAGATCTGGTTATACCCTGAGAAGCCGTCCAGAAGGGAGAAGCGTTGCGCTCCTGCCACAACGTGGAGTATCTGGTCAATTTGCGAGAGCGGATAATGATCTTTCAAGGAGGCCTGATTTAGATTGCGAAAGTCGACGCACAGGCGAATGTCTCCGTTCTTCTTCCTGACAGGGACTAGGTTTGCGACCCAGGAAGAATGCTTTATCGGGTAGATAATCTTGGCTTCAAGCATCTTTAATAGCTCTGCCTTCATCAGAACTTCTATCTTCGGATTCACTGGTCTCTGTTTTTGTCTGCATGGCCTGACTCCTTGCAATTCAATCGTGTGTTGGATGATGTTTCGGTCATAACCCCTCAGATCCTGATAGCACCATGCCACGATGTCTTGGTACTTCTTGCATAAAGACCGAATTTGTTCAAGCTCCGTTGAAGTGCAGTCTGTCCCGACCTTTATCGCTTTGCCTGGTTCGAGCTCAAGGTCCCGGTATTGCTTCGCGTCCACCTTGATCCTGTGGGAGATCGCTCTGTCATTCTGATCGAACAGGCTTTCTAGTGTGATCAAACCCTTCGGAACATGGTTGTTCTTGAGCTGTATTAACCCCTCATATTCCTCATCTCCGGGTTTCCTTCCTTCGATGGTGGCTGCCTCTTGCACCAAAAAGTTGACAATTTGTTCATCGCTGTCGAAGACCTGCCAATGAACGTCTTTATCGGGCACGGACGGCCTATAAATAGTCCTCACAGCTTTGGGCTTATGCACCATTTCATCAGCTGGGGAGTACCTGGCCCCAATGGAGGCCAAAACATCGGCATGCCTGTTCTTCTCTCGTGGGATGGACTGAACGTTGAGCGATTCAAAGTGCTCCAACAAGTCCCATACCCTGTTGCGATATGCCTTAAGATAATGCTTTTTAGAAGTGCATTTATTGGTAATTTGATTGCAGACCAGCTCTGAATCGCCGAATATCTGGAGCTGCTTGATACCTAATTTTTCGGCTTTCTTTAGCCCCAAACATAAGGCTTCGTACTCGGCTGCATTGTTGGTGCAACTCCAGGCAAGCCGGTAACAATACTCTTTCTGTTCGCCAGAGGGCGACACTAGGAGCACTCCTGCCCTGACGCCGTTCTTACATCGGGCGCCGTCGAAAAATAGTTTCCATAACTCATCTCGGGCAGCTTCCTTATTCCCCTGCATTGGCCCTATGGTCTTCTCGGACTTAGTGATGGAATAACACCCCATCTCTGTTTCGATCATAGCATTGAAATCCATTAATGAGAACTCGTCCTCGGTACGCAGCTCGCCCACGACTTCTTCTACTAGGTCTATCTGTTCTAACTCCTCAGTCATCAGGTGGACTGAATCCTTGTGCTCTCCTTCCTCGGCCATCTTCTCTACGAGGAACGTAGAGGGTCTCTCATTGTAAATTTTAATTTTTCTCCCCTTAAACGACACTTCCAGGTGTGAGTAATCCAGAGACAGATAGCCGCCAAGCTTTGCCGTGAACTCCCTTGAGAGGCACATACTGAAATATGGTTCGAGATCGACGACTACCACCTCCTGTATTACCACAATTTGAGGTACCTTGTGCAGCCGAATAGGTATATCCTTGATCACGCCGACTGTCTTAACGGGGGTACCGTCCAGCTGAAGCACGCCTTGGCTGCTCCTCGTATACTCCATCCCTATCTCCTCGCAGACGGCCCTAGGCATGACGGTGGTCGCGGCACCGGAGTCAATCATGCAATTATGAACAACGTACCCTTCCATCTGCAGGGTCAGGTAGAACGGAGGAGGCCTGTTTTTTCCAGTAATCGAAGTGGGTAGAGGCTGAGCTAAGACAGACTGTGTTGACTTCCCTGCCTTCGCTGATTTCAACGATTCTTGCAGCAGGTCTACCTGTCCTGGAAGCTGTAGAGCCTCATATAGACTGATCTTGGCGGGGGTCCTTTTTAGCTCGTCCACGATATTATATGCCGCGGCAACAGGTATCTCTGGCTCCTTCGTTGCCTCGTACTTAGTGCGATATTGCTGTGTGGCCTCGACTCTCTGCCGCTTCGTCAAAGAGGGATACTTCAGCTTTTCTCTAGCTTGCTCCTTGGTTTCAACTTGTGGCGGAGCCGTAGCCGTCGGCTGAGATTTTTCCTTTGCTGGGGGCGGTTGAGGAGCTTTATCAGGAGCCTTGGCAGGTGGCTGCTCCTTTTCGCGGCGGGTGTACACCTTCAGGGGACCCATTTGGGCGGCGTCTACTTCAATCGGTTTCTTCCCACCCTTGGTGAGAACCGAAACCTGCTCTTCTTCAGCGATCACCAGGTTATGATCTGCTTCCATGATTATATTGACTTGGCCATTGGAACTGCTTGCTGCCAGCGTTTGGACATAGTGTTGGTGCAGCATACAGGTACCTTCTTCATGTGGGTCGTTACATGTAGAGCACCAGTGCACATGCTCAGAAGTGTTTGGCTCCTCACTAATGGCGGCGTTCCTCGCAGGAGGTCTGCCCGACTGCGCTGCCTGGTCTTTTGTGAGCGCTGGTGGAGGATAAGATCTCCTTGGCAAGAATTCTTGCTGAGCTTGTTTTTTCTTCATGACGGCCATGTCGTTGGATAAGGTTCGCACAGTGGAATTCAAAGACTGGACTTCTTGTAACAACTTAACTTGCACGTCCACGGCTGCAGGGGCTGACGCTGCCGGAGGGGGTAATGGAGCCATGGTTGGCACTGGGGGCAGGGCAGGATACTGTGGTGGTGCTGGTAATGCCGGGAACGGCGAAGGAATTGTAGGCTGTGGTACTGAGGGTGTGGGGAAATGTATCTGCGGAGCAGCGAACTGGGACACAGTAGGGTTAGGATTCCACGGTGGAATGGGGCATGCGGACGATGTGGAAGTCTGCGAAGTAGCGGCACTGGGATATTGTGATTGGGGAAACTCAGGAAATATTGGCATCGGCATTCTCGGAGGAAGTTTACCAATGGCAATCAGATCCATTTCTGCCTTCTGGGCCAACTCGTATAATTCGGGAAAGGTATTGACATTTGAAAACCTTATCATCATACTGATGTCGGCGTTGAAGGCCCTAAGGTAATAGTAGGCCCCTGCTTCGGCAGTTGGCCGTAGTCCAACAGGGACCCTCTGCTAGGTTCGGGCGAACCTCACATTAAAATCAGCTATCTCTTCTTGAGGGTGCCTCTGGATCGTTGTGAATTGATGCAGGAGAGAGGAATGATCAGCGGACTCATTAAATCCTCTCATCAGTTGTCCGGCTAACTGGTCCCATCCCGTTATAGTGCCCGGTGGCAGGGCTCTGTACCAGTAGAGGAGTTTCCCTCGGAGAGACAAAATCAATAGCCGAACCATAACCTCTTCTTCTGTGATATTATGTATCGCAGCCAGAGAAGCGATATCTTGGATGTGCTCGAACGCTGTCTTCCCCGTGCCATCGAACGTGGGTATCGACTTCAGAGCAGCAGGTGGGATTTGCCCCTGTCCTGCTATATTTAGCGGCCCGACAGAATTCCAAGCCGGGAACAACCTAGGCGGGGGCGGCGGCAACGACTGTTGCTGCTGTTGTTGTTGTTGTTGAGCCATGTTCGTACTTTGACTTAGCTGGCTGGGAGTAAGCAATAGCTGGTTCGGCAAAACCGAAGTTCCCGAAGTACCCAACTGACTGCTAAGTGGGACAGAGGTGCCTTGGTGGTCTGGAGAGTTCGGGGGATTAGGGGGGAGACTGGTCGCAGTGCTGTCCGAAGTCGGACCTTGTTCGTCAAGGACAGCCTCTTGCGATGACCCTTCGCGTAGAAGTGAATCAGGTGTGACTAACCTAGGACATTCCCCGAAGGCATCAATGTCGAGTTCAAAAAACTCGGTCTCTTCTCCGCTATTCCTAACTCTCCATCTCGTACGCATGAAGGCACGGATGTTTAGTACCGGTCTCTAAGGCTTTGAAGATTTTTACGTTAAACAGAGTCGCCAGATGCTCGAGTCTTACAGTACTGAGATGAGCTTCAACTCTCAATACCACTCATAAGGTGAGACTGACCAGGTCCCACCGGGCGTGCCAGAAACTGTTGGTCACAAATCTGCCACAGGAAAGGATTTTGTATGCATACGCGCCCTAGACCTGGACCAACATTGAAAGGCCGGAGGGAAGAGATGCCCTCCGTGCCAATCTCCGGAGAAGGCCGGCTCCTATACTAAACTATCGGGGTTTTTAAGATAAGAGTGCAGGAAAGAAATAAAAGATAAGAGTGTTGGAAAGAGATTAAAAGAGTGAGGGTGCAGGAAAGAGATAAAAATACGGAAAGAAATGCAAATAGCTGGATATCGCAGTGGGAAAGAACACGCAGCACAATAACTCATCTATATCTAAACCAACAACAAATAATACAGAAGATGTAACAGAAACTAAAACTGCATATGCTTCTCTATGTATCCTCTAACCAAAATTCCAGACACATTTATCTTCCAATGCTAAAATCCAGATATCAGAATTACAGCAATCAGAAAAATAAATGAAAGCAGAAATACTTGCCAGAGGCAGCATAAAAAGAAAGCACAGATTCAGAGCCAAGGATCTTCTATATTGATGCAGAGTGTCTAGTTACAACAACTTCTTTAGCAAAATGTTCCCCCCCCTTTTTTCATTACAATGCGTGGGTTTTTATAGAGGACCCAGCCCTCTGTGTCATTAATGAACCCGATTTACAAGAATGCTAGGGTGGATTTGATAATGATGCTAGCCTACTTTTTACACTTGAGCTTTCTTATCCAATTTCCATTACTAGATACAGGGCCGCGCTAAGCGGGGAAATTCACATTTATGAGCCGCAGACCTGTCCTAGGTTACTCCGGAGAATGCTCAAGTGGCTCTCGAAAGTTGCGCTGGCCATCCTCTGCAATCGATACTTCCCATCCTATTACCATAACTGGATACCGGGTCTTTCGGGCGAGAAAGACTGCATTTATGTGACACTCAAATGCCTTGGACAAATACCCAGCCTCGGAATGTGTGCCCCTCGGGAGGAGCACTGTCGTCAGACTTGCCCTGGGTGAAGCTTCGCTGGATTTCCGGCTGAAGCATAGCTTCGCAATGAAATTGTGCCGAAGCTGAGGTCAGGGTGGTAGGCAGGTATTAGTGGTTCGCTGAAAGACTGCCTCGAAGATAGCTTCGCAGCTCAAACGACCCGAAGTAGCTAGTTTACTTATGAAAGGCATGATTAGTTTCTAGCTACGTTACTTCGCCAGGGGAGAGGCCAAAATACTGCTTCGGCAAGGAAATTGCCCGAAGCGGCTGACGACATGTTGTAGAATCTTCTTCCTTTCATCCTGACTGGGCGCTTCGCAGCGATCTACCTGCAAGGTGTTGGTTCGGGGGAAGCATCGCCCGAAGTTGATCCCATGCCTTGAACATTTTTTCACCCTTCTTTTAGCGCTTCGGCAAAATTATGGCCTAAGTGGGAGGTTCGCTGAGAAACTGGCCGAAGTGCTTGCTTCGCCATATTGAGGCCCGAAGTGGCGCTTGCCCTTCAGATGGTTCGCAGGAAAGATGGGCCGAAGCAACACTTCGGCAAAGATTTTTGCGAAGTGACTTCCGCTGACTTGGGGCATTTTCTATTAACTCAAAATGGCAGCTTCGCAACTTTTCCGCCCGAAGTGGATGCTTCGGCAGCTTCGCGAGCGAAGTGTCTCCTATGCCTTAGGAATTTCTGGGCCAAAATAGGACTTTTCTGATTTCCTTTTGCGAAGCTACTCCTCTTTTCCTGCCTTCAGCGAAGCTTTCTGTTCTTTTCTGATTTTTGCTGGCGAAGCTCTTTATATACAGGGGGTTCAAAAATGGGAACCAAAATTGCTGTAGTGATACAAAATACAAGAAAAAGCAAGGGAACAAATTCATGAAAAACAAGAAAATACTTTACAAAATCATCTTATATCTCAAAATTTACCACCCCTCCAAGCAATGTGACAAAATTGTCAACATCTACGAGCATCTTTATGTTAGCCTGTAGGCAGTTTTGATGTATTCACCCTTAGTGATATTGGTTAAACCACCTCTATGGTTAACCTTGGTTAAAGGGTTTAATACATTTAATATATTGTAATTTAACCTTCAAGTCATGTTTTTGTAATCGGTTATATGGGATTGAAACAGGCCCCACCCATATCACATTATGATTGCATGGTGGTATTACAACAATTTGGCAATCATGCATGCATTGCTTGGCAAGATTCAAACATGGGTCTCCTTGAAAGTTGAGGAATATAATTGGTTGAGCTAATGCCATTTGACAACCTTCAATCATGTTAAGTCGGCTTGAGCATTTAATTGTGTATTAGGTATCACCATAGATATAAAACTTGCCAATATCTTGAGATTTCTTGCGAAACTCACAAGAAAATCTAGGTGATGAGTTTTTTTTTGTAAAAACTCACTCGAGAAAAATACTAACAACAAATTTTGTGCTGTTTTCTCGCTGAGTTCTTGCCAAGACGCTTTATGTGGTAGAAATGCATAAACGATTTTTAAAAGCTGATTTTCTCTCATTTTGCCATTTTTCCTTCTCTGCTTAAAAACAAATCTTTTTAGAGATCAACCACAAACTTTAAACCAATTTTGGAGATTGGCTAGATGGATTTAACACCATTCGTAGGAGATTTCATTCTTCCCAAGAGATTTTAGAGGTAATTTTTTTTTGAAGGCAAAATCTAAAGTTTTCTTAGGACTTTTTCAATGTTTTCTTTTTGTTTGTTGTTTCTAAAGCATATAGGCTAGGCCATAGGGAATTTGTTTAGTTATTTTTTTTAACCATAGGGAAAATTAGATGGATTTTTCAGGTGAGGGCCATGGAACCACTATCGACAACAATGAGCTAAATCCTTTAAGTTCAACCCCTAATCCAAGCCCGAAGAGGGACCTAATAAGGAAGCGTGCGATTAAAGGGAATTTGCTAAATATCAAGTGCTTTTTAAACACTATGACAAGGACATGCGAGGAGGCATCCATTGCCTCAAATATTATTTTTTTGGGCAACCAAAGCATGATGTGGACCCCTACCGTAGATCAACGGATATAATAAAAATTTAGGAGAAGGCTTGGATATGTAGTAAGAAGGCAAAGAAAATAGAGCACAAAAGGATGAGAGTTGCAATTGGACATGTGATAGGGCCTTTGGCCATCCTTTTATGGGGATGGAGGTGAATTGGAGGATGTTGTTGTCAGTGTTGACGAGGTATTGGGAGGAGTTCGAGTATTGGTTGAGGCTTGAACATAAGACAAACAACCCTTCATAATACATGGGCGAAGGAGAAGATGAAGAAAGTAAGAACAACAATGACTAATTTTTGGTATTACTACAACATTCCTTTCAATTATGCAAACAACCCTATTGGGAAGCCTTGGTTAGGTTATTGAGCAAAGCTAGCAAAGGGATCAAGCCACCTTCAACGAAAGATTTTAGCGGCCCATTGTTCGAGTGTCACAAATACACGTGCTCTTGTAGAAGAGCAAAATAAAATATGGAGAAGAAAGGGCTGCAACATTCTCTGTGATGGATGGATGGATGCAAGGAACCACATGCTTCTCAACTTCATAGTGGCTTTGAGAGGATCAATGGTCTTTCTAAAGTTGATTGATGCCTTGCTTGAGGCGAAGAATGAACATATGCTATTTAATTCATTGGAGGTTGTGTTGGAAGTAGAAGTAGAGAATGTTGTCCAAGTTGTGATGAACAACATAGCAGGATATTAGGGGTAGGTTTGTGGAGAAGTACCTCTCTATTTTCTAGAGCCCATATGCCGCCCATTGCATTGACCTCATGCTTGAGGACATTGAGAAACTAACATGGGTGAAGACCATGGTGGAAGAGATGAACATTACACAGTTTATATACAACCACACATGGGTGCTGAACTTGATGAGGGACCACTATGAGGGGATTGGCACTCTTTGTCCAAGGATAATCCAATTCGCCTCAAATTCTCTTTGACTTGCAATCTTAATGCTGATGAAGAGTTCTAGGGGGGTTCTATACTTGCACTGACAAGATGATAGATGACCCCACCAAACATAGCCTCATCCTTGCCAAGTTGCAAACACATAAGGAGGCTCAGGGGAGCTTGTTTTCATGCCCCTTCTATAAAGCATCAAGGTCGACTTTATGACCAAGTAAAAAATTTAAACTTTTAGACACTTGTAGTTTGTAGTGACACACTTGCAAATGTAGGTTAATAATTTGATTTATTTTGTTTAAGATTTATGATGGAAGGATTATGGCTCAAGAACATCTAATTTGAGGAGGATTGCAATCCACGTTTTGAGTTAGCCTTGTAGTGCTTTTAGGTGTGAGTGCAATTGGTCTCTATTTGAGGTCGTACACACCAAGAAGTGCAATAGGTTGACCTAGAAGTGCTTCAATGACCTTGTCTTTGTATAGTACGATCTTCAACTTTGCTCCAAACAAGTGGAAGTGAATGAATCTTATGAGGCGATTAACTTGGATGAGCTAGATCCACTATTAGATTGGATTTGCCAAAAGTCCGTTAGATACCAACTTCACTGTAGAGGACATCTAGGCACTTGTTGTCACATTTTGCACGGGGTGCAATGTTTTCAATTTTTGTAAGAGAGCTGCTCTTCCTTCTCCCCCCTTTCTCTCTCTTCCCACCATTCTCATTCTTTTCAAAATTGACAGCACTTGCCCTGAAAAATGGCTAAGTGTCAGGGTATGCTGAGGTGTTCGGGTTTTTTGCGGGCCATAAACAGGGGCGATAAAATGGACAAAATGAGCCCTGGATAATTTATTATTGCGAGATCTTCTCGCAAGCTTTCCAACGATATATTATAATAGGCGATCGGATCGGCGGATCAAAAGTTATGGCCCGGGAAGCTGAACCAGGAAAACCAGTTTTTGTGCGAAGTGCGCACTTCGCCCGGTTTTGGTGCGAAGTGCGCACTTCGCCCAGTTTTGGTGCGAAGTGCGCACTTCGCCCAGTTTTGGGGCGAAGTGCGCACTTCGCCCAGTTTTGGTGCGAAGTCCGACTTCGCCCCTCTTTCTGGCGCACCTTGTAGCGGCGGTGGCGGTCGACAAAGAAGAATGATAAGCTGCGGAGCGAGTCCGTACGGCGCGAGACACCGGTGTTCACTCGTGCGCAGCCCGACTTTTCAGCCGAGCCGGAATGCGCCCTTGACGGGTGTACGGTAGGGGAACAAACCCGGAATTTGACCAAGGCGTGAAGGCCTTCCCAAGCTGCCTTGTTTTTGCCCACGCATCCCAAGGAGCTCCGATCCCAAGCGAAGATAGATAGACTGCCCTTCAAGGCAGACATGTGTCACATGACATAACCCATCATACGACAAGTGTCCAGCTTCGGGATTTGAACCAAAACTGCCGACCAAAAGGGATAAGTATGGGCTGCACCGCCTGTGTTAGCTGCCTCATTTAAGACTGATGAGAGTTTCCACCTGCCTCAGCTACCCACATTTCTGTCAATATAAAGTTCTACCCAACGCGCTGCCACGTGGGCTGTTCAACCTTCGGGAGACCATGCCGAGGGTACGATCCCGACTGACAGAGGTCGGCATCGGCGATTCCGCGGCTGCTTTTGTCAGCTAATGTTTGACTGGGACTTTGTGCCCATTAATGTAACGGGGGAACTTTGGGCTATAAATAGCCACCACGTTTTCATTGTAAGTGGTGGAAGGGGAATGTTTGTTAGGGAACTACTGTGCTTACTGTAATCGTGCTTCTGCTTATGAATACAATCTGTATGCCTGGTTCTGTTCTACTATCTTTATTCTTTTATCTTTGTCTTTCATTATATGCCTTAGGCCCACCTGTGTCGTTGCTCGTTAATTCACTTTGGCATTTGGCGATCAGGTTCCTCTAGCATTGCTTGCTTAAAGCACCTTATGTACTTCATTATTTAAAGCATTCATTATAAATTTGGTAGCAGTTCCATCAGTTGTGTGTGACGTTGCTGGCCCGTATCTGGTGATTGATGCGATCCCTAGTTGTTAGTTCCTTGTAGGGAATGTTTGCTAGGGAGCCATTGAAGCCGTGCGGTTAAACTCTCTACCTAACACATATACCTGGCTCTGACATCTCTAGGTTTACTTTCTACCCCTGTCAGTGTACGTATCTGGTGATTGATACGATCCCCTGCTGTTAGTTCCTTGTAGGGAATGTTTGCTAGGGAGCTATTGAAGCTGTGCATACGCTGCTGGTGTATCGGAAGTACGTCTAGGTTTTGCAGTTCCTTGTCATGCTCTGTGTTTGTATGCAGTAAGTAGCGGTGATTGGTGTGTTCCCGTACTGTTAGTTCCCCCCCACCAACCTTTGGACATATTTGTAATCTCTTTCTGTACATTTGTCTCTTTCCGTTCATTTATTTCTTTCCTGTTCCCTTTAGCTTAAATCAAGCCCCCCAAAAGGAGCCGGCCTTCTCCGGAGATCGGCCCGGAAGGCATCTCTTCCTTTCGGCCTTTCAATGTTGGTTCGCGGGTCCAGGGCACAATAGCGACCAAATCCTTTCCTCGTGGCGGATTCGACACCAACAATTTTTGGCACGCCCGGTGGGACGCTTTGTCTCGCATTTGGAAGATCTCAAGCTCGTCCTTGTTCGGGCTGACAGTTTCTTTCCGAATGCTCGGTGGGACAAGGAGGTTTCTCACCCCCAAACAGAATTGAAGCACTGGTGCTCGCTTCATTGCTGTTCAAAATCAGAGCACCTGGCGACTCTGCACGTTCATATTCTCTGAGTCCGAAAGACCGGTCCTAACGCCTTCGTGCAAGCAAGAAGGTGGCGAGCAAGGAACCCGGTAAACCTGCCTAAACGCTCCAGGCGAGCGCGTCAGGCCGGCTGATTACCAAGCTCGCATAGACGAATCCGTGAGGTGAGACGATCAGTCTCCATATTTTAAGGAAGCCCGAGTTGGTGAATCTTTGGCTTGCCTTCATCCGGCAAAATCACTGGCGACTCCGGTCGAGTCGAAGATCCAGATTTCTTGATCTCAGGCGCCCCTTTTTTAAGCTGATAAAAGACACCCCGGAGGAATCAAGGTTTGGTGAGCAGCCTTGACCTCACAAGCGGAGAAATGAATGTTCACCTACAGTCTCCACCGTGGTGGTATTGGCTCCAACCATCACCGCACCCGGTACCCGAAGAGGGCTCCCGTCTGAAAAATCTCCTTGCCACATCGTTCATCAATTGTACGGGTACCGGCATGAACGACAATCTGCCACGTTGCACCATGTTCGCAACCTGGCAAGCTTTGGGAGGCCAGCCGGACTTCAAAGATCGTCTGAAGTACAATCAGATCTGGTCCGGGCACTGCAGGTTTACCGGATAGGCAACCAAAGTTAGATTTGTGGTGGCGGCATGCCAATAGCGCCGCAAAATTTTGTGTAAATAATCCGGCTATTATTCCAAGTTTTAGTTGTTTCCTTATTTCAGTCTGTGCAGTGTTTTCTTTTTAAGTGTTCTGAGGAGGCAGCTGCCGGAAGTGGATCTGAAGAGCAGTTGCAGCGTGGGTGACTCTGTTGCCCAATGGATGAAGGCATGGGTCCTTTGCGCCGAGGCGAGCTCGACACCCCGCGAGCCGCCAGAAATGTTGTCACATTTTGCACGGGGTGCAATGTTTTCAATTTTTGTAAGAGAGCTGCTCTTCCTTCTCCCCCCTTTCTCTCTCTTCCCACCATTCTCATTCTTTTCAAAATTGACAGCACTTGCCCTGAAAAATGGCTAAGTGTCAGGGTATGCTGAGGTGTTCGGGTTTTTGCGGGCCATAAACGGGGGCGATAAAATGGACAAAATGAGCCCTGGATAATTTATTATTGCAGATCTTCTCGCAAGCTTTCCAACGATATATTATAATAGGCGATCGGATCAGCGGATCAAAAGTTATGGCCCCGGAAGGTGAACCGGGAAACCCGATTTTTGTGCGAAGTGCGCACTTCGCCCAGTTTGGTGCGAAGTGCGTACTTCGCCCAGTTTTGGTGCGAAGTGCGCACTTCGCCCAGTTTGGTGCGAAGTGCGCACTTCGCCCCGTTTTGGTGCGAAGTGCGCACTTCGCCCGATTTTGGTGCGAAGTTCGCACTTCGCCCAATTTTGGGGCGAGGTGCGTACTTCGCCCAGATTTGGTGCGAAGTCCGACTTCGCCCCTCTTTCTGGCGCACCTTGTAATCGCGCGGTGGCGGTGACAAAGAAGAATGATAGCTGCGGAGCGAGTCCGTACGACGGCGGACACCGGTGTTCACTGTGCGCAGCCCGACTTTTCAGCGAGCCGGAATGCGCCCTTGACGGGTGTACGGTGAGGAACAAACCCGGAATTTGACCAAGGCGTGAAGGCCTTCCCAACTGCACTGTTTTCTGCCCACGCATCCCAAGGAGCTCCGATCCCAAGCGAAGATAGATAGAGCGCCCTTCAAGGCGGACATGTGTCACTGAGCATAACCCATCATACGACAAGTGTCCGACTTCGGGATTTGAACCAAGGCTGCCGACCAAAAGGGATAAGTATGGGCTGCACCGCCTGTGTCAGTTGCCTCATTTAAGACGATGAGAGTTTCCACCGCCTCGGCTACCCACATTTCTGTCAATATAAAGTTCTACCTAACGCGCTGCCACGTGGGCTGTTCAACCTTCGGGGAGACCATGCCGAGGGTACGATCCCGACTGACAAAGGTCGGCATCGGCGATTCCGCGGCTGCTTTTGTCGGCTAATGTTTGGTCGGGACGTTGTGCCCATTAATGTAACGGGGGGAACTTTGGGCTATAAATAGCCACCACGTTTTCATTGTAAGTGGTGGAAGGGGAATGTTTGTTAGGGAACTACGTAGCTTACTTGTAATCGTGCTACGCTTATGAATACAATCTGTATGCACGGTTCTGTTCTACTATCTTTATTCTTTTATCTTGTCTTTCATTATATGCCTTAGGCCCACCGTGTCAGTTGCTCGTTAATTCACTTTGGTATTTGGCGATCAGGTTCCTCTAGCATTGCTTGCTTAAAGCACCTTATGTACTTCATTATTTAAAGCATTCATTATAAATTTGGTAGCAGTTCCATCAGTTGTGTGTGACGTTGCTGGCCCGTATCACGGTGATTGATGCGATCCCCTGCTTGTTAGTTCCTTGTAGGGAATGTTTGCTAGGGAGCCATTGAGGCTGTGCGGTTAAACTCTCTACCTAACACATATACAGCTCGACATCTCTAGGTTTACTTTCTACCCCTGTCGGTGTACGTATCCGGTGATTGATACGATCCCTAGCTGTTAGTTCCTTGTAGGGAATGTTTGCTAGGGAGCTATTGAAGTCGTGCATACGGCTGCTGGTGTATCGGAAGTACGTCTAGGTTTTGCGGTTCCTTGTCATGCTCTGTGTTTGTATGCAATAAGTAGCGGTGATTGGTGTGTTCCCGTACTGTTAGTTCCCCCCCACCAACCTTTGGACATATTTGTAATCTCTTTCTGTACATTTGTCTCTTTCCGTTCATTTATTTCTTTCCTGTTCCCTTTAGCTTAAATCAAGCCCCCCAAAAGGAGCCGGCCTTCTCCGGAGATCGGCCCGGAAGGCATCTCTTCCTTTCGGCCTTTCAATGTTGGTTCGCGGGTCCAGGGCGCAATAGCAGCAAATCCTTTCCTCGTGGCGGATTCGTGACCAACGAGGCACTAGAGGTGGAAGCAAAATATTTGAGAGGATTGAAGGAGATATACCATGATGATCCCATACTTGAGGAGCCTCCAATTCGACCACCTGTCCAAAGCCAAGTCCAACCATCTAGTTTGAGGGGGAGGAGGGGAAAACAAAAAACAGTTTAGGAACTTTTATATTTTGAAATTTTGAATTTGTATGATGTATTTTGTTGGATTTTGTGATCAAGAACTGTAATCTTTTTTTTAAATGAATATCTAATATAAATCAGTTTTATGGCTCTCCACTTGTTTAAGATGATTTTTTTTTAATTGAAATATTTTCTTCCTTTTTTTCATCGAGTTTTGCATAGCTGCTGATAAAATCTCCAAAATTGGAGTGTAAAGTTTTTTCTGAGTTGTGATTTTTCTAACTATGGGTATCACTATAAATACCCCCAATGAATTATCCATTGTATCAGTTTGTGATATGTTTTTGTGAGGGTGCCTACATGCACTCCTTATCCTTCTTATCTCTCTTCCTTTTGTCGATCTCTCGTCTATTTTTGTCTATATTGCTATCTTTATTTTGCTATTCCATTATTTTGCATATGATCATGTAAATGTATGTTTCAAAATGTTTCAAGAAAATATTGTGAATTCCAACAAATTTATTGTTTGAACAACAATTTCTTTATTTTCTTCTTTGAGATGTACATGCTGAATTAGGTCAGTTAAGTCTTATTTCTTTAAGTAAATTGGATAGATAATGCTAGATGTCCCACTCGTATTAACATGTTTGTAGTGGACAAAACTATGTCAAAGTTCAAAACTTTTTTTCAATATGAACCCAGATTGAAGCAACCTTGATGTTGAAATTTGTATTGAAATTTTAACTGGTTGTTTAAAATAGATTTGAAGTGTTTATAGAAATCTCCAGACTTGGAGTAAGAATAAAACTTCTAATTTGGAATGTTCACAAGGCAATTCCTTGCTTCTTTGGTGAGGTAGGGGCTAAAAGTAACTACCATGAAAATATCCTAACGTCTTGTCTTCAGCTTAACTTTAAGGAATAAAGAAAGAAGAAGACGAAAGGAATGAGGAACTGCAGATCATTCCCCCTTAACAATAACTTTCTTCACTTCCAACCAAATGAAGAAGAACATGTCAATCAATGCAAAGTAGATGCAAGGTATGGTGGATGAACCAATACAAAAAAGTAGAACCAACTAAAGCTGTCCTATCAAACAAGGTGCTAAAAGTGCTTCAAAACAATGAAGCAACCATAAAACAACCTAATCCAAGTAATAAAACTGCTAAAGCAAAGCAAATGTTTACAGGTCTTCTAAAACACTCCAACAAAAGAATCTGGTTTGGGGACATTGAGTCCCATGCGATGCTGTACAAAAAGCATACAAACTACCAATATCTTGATTTTGATGCCAAAATATACTTACAAAAGTATATCAAGAAACAAGTAAAATTACCCATTAAAGTGGTGTTACAAAGGAAGCTCCAATTCAATCATTCTATCATTTGATCTAGAAACAAAAGACTTATGACAATGCATGAGTATAGAAGAAAAAACCCTTCTAAAATGGAGGGGAAAAAGATTAAAAGGAGAGGTTGATCATGCATGTCTACATCACTGTCTCCAAAGCTTGTATATTCTTCAAACATCAGTTTTCCAAGAATCGATCTTTGTTCATAGGTTCTTTGCAAAGACTTCATGCCCTTAAAAATATGAAGATCTTTGCTTGTACTTGCCATTGCTTGCCAAGATTGATACCATGATGGTGCCAAAATCTTTGAAACAGAAAAGGCTAATATCAAAACTCATACCAGAAGGCTTCAAATCAAATTTTGACATTTTAGGTGTCTCTGAGATGGGGGATATACCTATAAAACAAGTGGTAACATTGAAATTTTTTATCCTTGAGAACCAAGATATGACAATTTGAAAATTTCAAATTAGTCAGGGTGAAAAGCCATATTAAAGATTGCATGTCTGCAATTGCTTATGAGATCTGACTAGTGAAAAATTCCATTAGCACTAGGAGTCTACCTCCTTGTCGTGCTGGAATCATTAATAAGTTATGACAATATGAACACAGTAGAGCATGAAACGTTTTATTTCCACAGAAAGTAACTGGAATGCATGTATACTCATGTGACCAAAGCCTCATATGAACTTTTGAAATGCAGAAAAAGTAAAACAAAAGGGGTTTGACCATGTGTCAAACTGGCCTTACTATCTAGAGTGAATGTTGGTGGCATGTGAATATAATGCTGAAGAAATACTGCAAGTAGATCTGAAATCTTTGTCACACTTCAAATGGTGTGTGGGGATTATGTCAACACTCTATAGCTATCTAGATGATCAATTGATCATATTGCCTTTTAAAAAACAACGATAATCTATGCGAGCAACAACATGCTATACCCACAAGAGTATGTTGGCCAGTTTGGTGCTTGCAATTTGTTGCCACATCTCATTTGCGACACCACAAATAGCAATACTTGAGGCCTATGCAAAATGTAGAGAATTTTTTATTACAAGTTTTCTGAGGAAACCAGCTTTGGAGTTTGTGTGTTGACTGCCAATGTGTCTCTAGTTGGCAAAATTGGAAAGCAAAAAAAAAAAACTGAAAAGAAAAATTCCTTTTGGCTCCAATGTAAATATTATGCTTGAAAACACCAATGAAGATTGCTTCTTCTGAGCCTGATCAAATGTATGCATAAGGAAAAACTGATCCTGTTAACAGTGAATGCACTGATGTTGAAACTAGCAATGACGTTTGGATCTGTTGGAAATCAAATGTATTGGCTGGTTCTCGAAGGTCCTTGAATGATGTACAGAATTTAAGGGTAGTGACTGGTTCCACAAATAGTGCTGTGAGATGGGCAGGCAAATTTCCCTTACCATACTACTACAATTTTTTTGTTGGCACCTTTTCTGTCATTCTTTTTTGAAATTGATGGCTGATATGTTCTTGCAAAAAGAGAACTGATTTACGGCAAGGGACATGTGCCTGATATTAGCTGCAAGTTGTCTGGAAAGATACAAAGTACAATCACTAGTCCATGCAAATATTTATGCTAGATCCGCAGTGAGGTCGCGCAGGTTTGATGTAAATCCAGCATAGGAATCTGAGCAGAGACACCAAAAAGGTCTGTGATGTAAGATTTTACTGGAAAGATTCGTTCACTTTGCATTGAAGAGTTGCTAGGATAAGATCTGTTGAGCCAGAAAGATGACGAAAAGAGGAATACTGAGGCAAATTTAAAAAAAAAATTAAAAGAACTCTTTTGCTCTCAGAAATTTGCTAGTGAAGCAAGTAGCTGAGCAAATGGTAAGAGATGACAGGTCCGTTGGATGGGATAATATCCTAACTTGCATAACAAGAATTGAATATAATGCAGTACAAAGGATTAACAAAATAGAGCTAGACCATATAGACCATAATGGCTCTGATATCATGTGAAAGCTTGAAACTCTTTTAACACAGGAACCAAATTGAAGTAATCTTGGTCCAACTTGCAGAAGCCACAGAAATTTGCATTGAAACTCTCCATAGAATAGATCAAAAATACCAAAGAAAGTTATTTGCTGCAATAGATCTTGCAATTAAACTTTGGGAGATAAATTGAATTAATCCACACTAAAATAGAATAGTGCAGGTGGTTAAGCAAAATGTTTTATTCCAAGTTAAGTCTAGCTAGGTAACGGAATTGGTAAAATAGATTTGAAAAGGCTATGGAAGTCACCAAATCTGGAGTAGGAATAATAACCTCATAATTGTTACAAAGCAACTTTCACTTCTCTCATGAGTTGAGTGCTAAAATCAGTTACCATGAAAATATCCCAACAAGCTATACTTGAAGATAGCATCACATAGGGAACAATTGGCACTGTCCATTTTGGTTAGCTTTAGATGTTTGTATCATTTTTGTTACTTGAATTTCATTCTCTAAATGGCTGTCAAATTCTTTTGTATACATTTTAAAATAATAAAAGTTCCAATTTAACTTTATTATTATTTAAATAATTGGTTGTATGGGATGAAATGAGGCCTACCCATATTACATTGTATCCACATAGTGGTGTTACAACAACATTTTTTTTTTGAGAATTATGCATGTATTGCCTAGCAAGATTTAGACTTGGGTCGCCTCCTTGAGGTTCGAAGTTTTAACTAGTTGAGCTCATGCCATTTGATAAATGTTAAGATTTACCCGTATTTAAACCTTGGTTAAAGGTGTGAAACTCCCCACTCCCTACCACTTGCCCTAAACCCTGTGGGCCTCAATTAGCTATTTACATCTCTCTCTCTCTCCTTTGGATTGCTCAATGAGGGTGATGGTAAATGACTGGTCCTTTTACCATTCTAAAGTTGATAATAAAAAAGGCTTTTCATGACTGACCTAAAGTGCAGATACAAGAACTTTAAACCTAGGTAATATAAGTAAATTAACAAAAATATTTATTTCGTTGACATACTTTTCATCTAAGTTGTCAGGTTCGCTGAGTAATATAGATAAAAATTTGAAAATTTGTGAATTTTTGAGGTGCTCAAATAAGTTCGAATGAAATTTTGAGTATGTTTGTGTTTCTAGGTCAAACGACGGTCAAAATGTTAAAAAAAAGTTTGGAACTTGTGGATTATGGCCTTTGATGATTTGATGGCAACATGAATGACATGTCTCTCCCTTCAATGTCGAATGAAATGAAGAGCCCAATTGATGTTAGAAGGTGAATATGGGCCCATAGGCCTAGTAGAAAACAAAATAAAATATGATAAGTTGATTGTGGCCAAAGTGAATGATTACACATTTCAACAAATTATGAATTGCAACCATCTTTATTTGTAAATCCAAGGCATACTTTTTGGGTGGCTTGAAAAAGATTGGGTCTAAATTGATTTGGTTTGGTCCAGGTGAATTATGTTTAGCTGAAGTTGGTAACTATGGGCAAGATGCTTTGGACAAGGTAGTTTTCATTGAGATTGATTATGGAAAGGCTGCCAATGAAACTAGATGCCCCTATTTCAAAGTAATACTTGATGATATTGGTCTCAACTACATTTTGCAAGAATGGGGAAAAGTCTCTTTGCTAATATTCGACATGCCTTCACATCAAAAGCCTCTAGTTGAGGGTTTTTGGATAGTTCAACTTCATTTAATGAAGCTATCTGCTTAGGTCCCTTGCTTTTGATGAAGAATATAGGTTGTCTTTTAGAAGTAAGAAGTTTTTTTGAGTCAAACAAATGCATAAAGTTCCAAGGCAAGATGTGAGACAAATGGTATTGTCCATGTGATTTCTACCTCACTTTGTTGAAGATAAGTAAATTGTTGAATATCCTTTAAGTGTACTATATAAGAGTTGTCATTGTAGAAGATTTAATGGAATAAAACATAATGCTATCGGAAAATATTTAAGCTAATTCATGAATTTCTTTCAAGGTTTATGTGGACCTAGACCTAGCCCTCCCAAATTACTAAGGTGGTAGAATTTCCCTTGCGTCTAAATGGTTTTTAAATTTTTACATTCCTACCCATAGAGAATTGACAATGTGTGGTTAAGGTGGTGGATAAATAAATATAAAAGAATCATTAAACCCATCTCTATAGTTGCTTTCTTTTAACATATGTATTAAAGTGCTAGTGGTTATCTCACTTTTCTTTGCACTAGACATTATCTACAATTGTTATGAGAACCAAATGAAGATTCGTTGGTCATCTTTGTTTGCCTCAATGGAAAGAAAGATAGGATTCTATACATTGTCTTGGGAGTTATGTTGTACTACAAATGGGAAGGTAGTGACGTGTAGGTGTAAGGCACTAATTGGTGTTCAAAGTGGCTCAAGCAACGAGGCTTTGGAAGTTCTCACTAGACACATTATTTTTGGAAGTTCTCACTAGACACATTATTTTTAGAAGTGCTCCTTATGGCAAGAATATTTTGGGGTATCTTAGGTATCCAAGACTTGTCAATAACATCCTACCCATGTGGAGATAAAGGTCATGATTGCATGCTAGAATGTTATGAAATCCTAGAAGGCCATCAACTCGTAATCAAATGGTTTGGGAGTGAATATGAAACAATAATGTCATTTGAAAGCCCCTCACAATGGTGGATAGTTTCGTCATGGACAACGGGAAATCATTAGTAAACAATTTTGCTAGTTTTCTTGCTAGTTGTTTAAAAATGAAAAATTATGTGAGTTGAGATATCTACATATAATAATTTGCATACCAAATTTCTAAGATAACGAAGGGAAAAAAACTTAGCTGAAAAATTCTGTCTATATAGAATGTCTTCCCTCACTGAAGTCCTAGCCCTTCATTGCTCTTCCCATCATCCGGACCCTTTATTTTTCGTAACTTGAAAATTCATCATTGCGCTTGTTCCAGATGGTTGACTTCACAGGGTTGTATCTCCTTCAATATTGCTCATATTTCTTCATATGATCACTCATTTTAAAGCTATTCACATTTTGCACAAGCTGGTCTAAGAATTAGGTAAATTAGATAACCCTTCGCGAAGATATGGCTCCTAAAAGATGAAATATTTAAAAAACAATGCCCTAAAATGGTTATTAGTAGAATATTAATACCATCATTAATAGGTCTAAAATTCATCTTTTGTATTTATTTTTTATTGCACTCGTGATACATCTTATTTTTTTAGTGTAAGTGGGGCTAAATGATATTTTCCCTTCACATGGATTCTTTTAATAAAAAATATTGTATTCTTGAAGCAAGATAAGCTTTGATTACATCTAGTTGTATATTACATTTGTGCACACTAATAAATCTTCAATGAGGTTATTAAAATTTAAATTTTTATCATTAGAACTTTCTCTTTTAATATCTATAGGGACATTAAATTTGTATAACAAAATGAAGAGATTAGCAAGGCTCTTGTAAGGTAAACAATCTATATTATTGTTTGATCTAGGCTACAACTATGCAACACAATTGGAAGATGTTACGAAAGTGGAGAAGCTTGCAATCATTATTATTGCAATCCATGTCATCTACTTCTTTTAGGTGTTTGAGTTTTGCAAAGGACCTTTTTTGAAGTTATAATGTTTTTCTTAATTGGTTATATACGATTGAAACAAGCCCCTCCCGTATTACATCATGACCACATGGTGGTATTACAACAAGCTTGGCAATTAAGCATGTATCACTTGCCACGATTTGAACCTTAGTCTCCTTGAAAGTTAAGGAATCTAAAGAGAAAAGAGAAAATTGTATGTTTTTATAACAACCAATAATATGACTTTAGGTACATAAACCATGCTTAATAATATATCTAGTCACATGGTGCCCTTCCTAAGGCCTCAATATTCCTTTGGTTCATAGTTTAAAATAAAATTCTTATAAGTGACAATTTGTAAAGAAGAGGATATCATAGACCTTTTAGGTGTGCCTTATGTAAAAAGAAGCTAGGAAATTTAGATCATCAACTTCTTCATTGCTCCATAACTTTCACCATTTGGGAATACTTTTTAAAAAGCATAAGAATATATTGGATTGCTTCGTTAAAATGATAGGAATTGATGAAAATCGGAAATTTGTTCTAATGATGAAACATTAACCATATTATGTAGGATTGGTCTTGCTATGAAAAGGTTCCAAATCTAATTGTTTATTGTATTGATTTACATGGTATAAATAGGCATCAAAGATGTCAAGATTACAAGATATACAAGACTGTTTGAATCCCCCAAATCTCACGAAAGTGCCAACTTGGCAAGAGCAAATCACATGAACTAACACTTAGCTAATCTTAAGATAACTAATAGCTATATTGAACTAAGCAACTAGGAAGCTTCTTATTTTTATCATATGACTAGGAAGCTTCTTTTTACATTCATGATAATATTTGTGCCTAGGCTAATTAATAATAATACCCCTAGGTTAATCGTTATCATACTAGGAAGCTTCTTTTTACATTCATGAATTTGTGGATCGAAAAGAATCATAGAATTAAAAAAAATAAATCTCAAAAGCATGCTCGTGTTTGGATTCATATGATTGACTCTCCCATAGAATGTTTGTAAGCATGATCCTCGTCATTGGAAGTCTTCGATGTGAACAAATATGTGTTAGTTGCTTGGTTATAGATTTTGAGGATACATGCAAGGGTGATCTATAAGGATGAAGTTAATACAAATGATTTTCATAAACTCATGGTAAGAATGAAAATATCCAAAAGTTAGATTCAACAAACTTAATTTTGATAGTGCTTCTAAAGGAAATCCTAGAAAATCTATAATAGAGTGTTTTTAGAGATAGACAAGGAAATTCCTCACCTACTTAGAACTATATGAAATTTCAATAAGTAACTATGCAAATGTTAGGCCATTTCATACAAGGGTCAAGATGGCTATCGAAAGAGGATGACAACATATTTCATTCAAGGGTCTTCACATATTATTAGTAATGATAAAAAAAATGAGAGGATTGGATCAACGTTAGCATTATTTTAATTTTCTATTAATTAACAATAAAAGTAATATCTTGAAAATGTCAACATATTTATAGGGAAGGAAATAGAGTGCAAATATTGTAAATAATTGACTAATTGGTTCTTGCAAACCACGTAAGGGGGGTGGAGGTCGAAGGTTCAAATCTCAGGCATCGTCGAATTGAACGCTTGTCTCTTTCCTAGTTCTTTCAACGGCGTAAAAGGTTTAAAATGATTGAGGCATGGTGGTTATAGGGACGGACTGCGCGAGTATTATGTGACGACTTCCAAGGCGAATATCGCATAATATTGTGGTGTCCATAAAAGATGGATAGCGTACCCGAATCATCGTAACAGCTACCGATTCCACCTGGTGATGATATATATATATTGTAACCAATTATGAAGTGGATCTTTTTGTTAGTAAAATTCAAATTTTAGAAGATAATTGACCAAGGTAAATTCTCTCTCTTATTGAAAATGATGTTTGTAGATTTCATGGAGAAAAATTAGTAATTTGAAAGATGAAATTTTTTGATAAGAAAGCAAGTTAAATATAGTATTTTTTTAATTGGTTAAATTGGATTGAAATGGATCTTAGTGGTATTACATCATCACCATATAGTGGTAGTACAACAACTTTGATATTATTCATGTTTCACTTGGCAGGATTTGAACCTAGGTCTCTTAAATTGGATTGAAATGGATCTTAGTGGTATTACATCTTCACCATGTAGTGGTATTACAACAACTTTGATATTATTCATGTTTCACTTGGCAGGATTTGAACCTAGGTCTTTTTTTTGAATGTTGAAGAATCTAACCAAATAAACCAATAACATTTGATTGTTAAATATGATCTAATTAACGTGATAATAAGTTTTATATTTTATTGTTTAAATGAAAGTAAATCTCGTAAAAACCATATATAACTAATTTAAAAATCAAATATTTTATTTTAATAAACTTGAATAAAAAAAATGCTTATTTAAATAATCTCATAATTGTATGAATATTTATATCATAAATATATTAGTTGAAACAATTTTGGTCATACATATTTAATATTATCTGTATGTCTATAAATTTCGATATCATTAGGCCTATTAATTATCCTGTTTTAAAAAATAAAACATAATCGTTATAAGCCTTCGCTAGCAACACTATGTATATGGTCTCCAAAGTAGATATGCATCGCTTAGCCCCCTTACAATACCTATGCATTGAAATAATTTGAACTAAAATATGTTTTAAAAAATAAAAATTGGTTTAATTGATCAAGTTTTTAGTTTCGGCGAAGATTAGGTTTAAATCTTACTAATTAATACTATTTAAATTATTGTAATATCATTACATAGTGATGAAACCCATTTCAATCTCATATATAACAAGAATGCATAGTATTGCTTCCGAGGGTTAGGTAGATTGGTAAAGGATCAAGAAGAGACATATGTTCAAACCTTAGGGGCATGCCTCATGCAAAGGTAGTAGTATGATCTAAATCCTTTGAATGCGTGTTAGATGTTAGACTAACGGCGATGGTACGAATCCCAAGCGATCAATGGTCTCTCACGTCAGTCATCAATAACAAGGTGGTATAGGCTTGTTGGGAGCAACCCATTTGGTTTCATCAATAACAAGGTGGTATAGGCTTGTTGGGAGCAACCCATTTGGTTTGAACCCTGCATTTGATGTTTACTTAAATACATAATATTTATAAATCTTTATTAACACTATCAACTATAAATATATGAAATACCCATGTATTAAAATAAAATAAACTAAGTCTCGATGGACAGTGCAACATTTCGGGTTTTGGTTCTTCTTTGGGAGGTGCAAGGTTCAAACTATGGCATGGGCAAGTGTGTGAGGGGATGGGTGTGTGTATATATGAGTGTGTGTTTGATTCATATTAATAAGCTCAGCTCTCATCCTTATGAAAGGTCATGGTTAAGGATGGGGATGCCTAGCTTTAAGCATCGATCGTAGGGTTTTTTCATACTAACCTCAATAAAAAAAATATAATAATAATTTAAACTAGTAGTGTGGTGTCGGCGAGTGTGGGGTGGGTAGGTGTATGGTTGTGTGTTTGGCCCCTATTAATAAGCTCAACCATGACCTTTATCAAAGGTTATGGTTGGGATGAGAATCCCTAGGCCCGAGTATCAATCGATTGTAAGGGTTTCTTACACTAACCTCAATCAAATAATATTTATTAAACTAATGTCAGGAACAACGCAATAGTTCGAGGTTTGACACTTCGTGGGGTGGGTAGGTGTATGGTTGTGTGTTTGGCCCCTATTAATAAGCTTAGCTCTCACCTTTATCAAAGGTCATGGTTGGGATGAGAATTCCTAGCCCCGAGTATCAATCGAGTGTAAGGGTTTCTTACACTAACCTCAATCAAATAATATTTATTTAAACTAATGTTAGGAACAACGCAATAGTTAGAGGTTTGGCACTTCTTCAAGAGGTCACCCTTACTAAAAATCAACTCTTCTTCAAAAAGTTCAAAGTTTAAACCACGACATGTATATAATTATCTTTTAATCCTCTATTGATAAATTTAACTCTTACCTTTAATTTAAAATAAATCACACTAACTAGTAAAAAAATAATAAACTAATATCCCCCATCTTCATTTGCCAAGAGATTACATGCTTGCCTCAAGTGTCACTTTATAATTGCGATGAAAAATAATAATGTATTATGCAGTAAAAATTCAATTAAGGAGTGTTGCAAATGAGCAAACGTAAAAACATGACCATATCAACCTCCCATTATAAATTTAGTGTGTAGGAGAATTCTTCAACTTACAACATAGGAGAATTCTTCAACGTACAACATTCGAGTAATTTGGTATACCTTTTAACCATAAAAAAAAACTATATTTATGAGCTAATTCTACAATCCATCGTTGAATTAAATAATTTAGTTAATGCATATGATCCTCCCATAACTCAAAGCATTGTCTTCTATAATATAACGACTCTTTCACACCATGATTGTTCGCTTATCACAATTTTTTATTTTTAAACATAAGTATCTAGCACTAATAAAAATCGCTTACTTGGTTCGCTTATCACAATTTTTTTTTTAAAAGTATCTAGCACTAATAAAAATCGCTTTCAGATGAGGATTCGTTAAACATAGTTATTAACTTAGTTTAATATTTTGATTTTTGGATGCAACCTTTGGACATAATTGATCTATTTCTATGTTTATTAGTGCATTTTCATTTCATGGCATTCGTTGACATTGCAACGTGAATGTAATTAGTATTTTCACATCCTTTAATAATATTTTAACTATTTTAATAATATTTTAACTATTATAAATATGTTTTAATACATATTAAATAGATGGTTTGAATTTAATGCTGGTAGATTTCAGATATGTCAAAAGATTTTGTCGTCTTATTCTATTTATTATGCTTCAGCATGGTTTTTCTGTTCCTATCAAGTTAATGAGATTCATAAATATATTAGGAATTTTTTGTGGGCTGGTAATGTTTTTGGCAAAAAGAAACATAGTGTCAAGTGGGAATGGTGTAATGTCAATAAACTGAAAGGAGGTTTAGGGCTTAAGAATTTGCGTTTTCAAGAAATGGCTCTTGCTATTAAATGGATTGTTAGAAAGTTTTAGTCAGAAACAATATTCTTATGGCTATTCCTAAACAGGCTCGTACTTGGAAGGGCCTCCCCATGATAGATATCTTATTAGGCAGATTTCTTGTTGCTCCTTCTGGTTCAATTGTGTTTAGAAGTTTGTGGAAAGCCTGGGAAATGATTAGAGGTAGACTTTTTGTTCACTCTACGAATAATAATTCAGTTTTTTACTTGAATAGTTCATTATGGTGGAATCTTATGTATAGAAATAAGTTTCTTGCTCTTACACAAGGTTGTTCTGCAAAAAAATGGGCTAATTTGGGTATAAGGACTTTTGTTGATATCCTTGACAATGGTATTTTGAAGTCTTGGGACTCTCTTAGTATTCAGTATGGTCTTCCTTCTTCACATAGGAGGACATACTGTTTATTAAGATCATCTTTTTTGCAGTTGGTCTCTCCACATTTTGTGGCAAATGAATATTCATTGTTAGATATTATGAGTTGGCAAGATGGTACTCAATTTTGCAAGGTCACTTCCAGGAAATTATATAACATGTTGACTGATACTACTGATATAATTCTACACTTTAGCACAATTTGGCATTTGGATATCTCAGTTTCTTTTGGGCAGACCATTTGGCAGCATATTTGGTCCAGCCACTTGGAACCAAAAAAATCTTGGTTTAGATGGCAACTTTTGCTTCAAAGATTGCCTATTTTGGACAGCAATAATAATCCTATAACTTGTTCTATTTGCAGAGTTTCGGATTCTATTGAACATATATTCTTTGATTTTTTTTTTGCTCGTGAGATATGGCATATATTCTTATCTAATATGCAGGGATGGAGTATAACAGATAGTATGATTAGACAACATGTTTTATTGGGATATATTCCGCATATGCATAAATGTTTTAATAATTTTTGGCTTTTACTATCCTCAAAGATTTTATGGATCATATGGTTGTATAGGAATAAGGAAAATTTTCAGCATTCTCAGAGGTCACTTACTAGGTCTCTTAGGAGACTCACATGTTTCAAAATTTCTATACAGGTGGCAAGGATCATGTGTTGCTACAAGGACAAGTATAAATACTTCTTTGACAGGTTTTGTGATTGTGGAGGATATGAAGACTATGGCTCCAGTATTGCTCATTGTGATGTGCAGCTGGACATGGTTCAACAGTTTATGTATATGCTTTATAACAGTTATAGACTGATCTATGGAAATACTTAAGTTATTTTTGTATATTCAGCTTATTCAGATGTATTTTGATGATACTGCCAGACAGTTTAGTGATAATCCTGATACTCTCTATAGTTAGTTTTGTTGATAAACTGATTTGATGTATTGTTTATGTTGCTTTTAATATAAAGTATACATTCTCCTTTCAAAAAAATATAAGAAAAGTCTAAAGTAATGATTAACATTCACATAATATTTTAATAAATAGTTTGAATTTAAATATAAGATAAAAAATAAAATAATATTTAACATTTATAAACATCTAATATTATTATTATTATTATTTTATTTATTTATTTATTTTATTAATATAAATATAAATTGGTTAGTTTGAGAATTTTTTTTTTGGTATATAGAAGCAATGGTTACAATCACAATTTTTAGTAACTACCAGCACAACTGGTAGGGTTCAAACTATCTACAAAGGCTCCCAGGACTTCCACCGTCTCGGTACATGGTAACCCGGTGTGAGATGGGGACCGTCAGATGCACAGGGGTTGCACCGTTGTCATCAATCTGGTGCACCACTCAGAGGAATCGGATCTGGGCTATTGTCTATGCATGGGCAAGCCCGTGGGATTGGAACCTAGGTCTCCTCTAGTTTGAGAATTTTTTTGATACATAGGGGAATTGGCAACTGCCTTTCCTTTTTGAACAACTGGTCACAGGGTCAAATCACATTGCCTCCAATTGTAGCGTCAAATCATGGAGCTACCACTATAACTCCTACTCGCATCGGTAAACATGACCCAGAGTGAGAGAGACCCTCGATGGCTCGGGGTTGGTACTGCCGTCATCAAGTTGGTGCACACTCAATGGATTCTAGTCAGACTACTACCTTTGCCCTAGAGTGGGCATGCCCGCAAGGTTTGAACCTAGGTCTCCTCTTGGTAAGTGCCCAATGTCTTACCAATCCACCTAGCCCTCGCAGACCATTTGACTAGATTCCGCTTATGATCAATGTTCAATGAGGGGCATCCTCATCCCTACCATGACCTCTCATAAGGGTGAGAACTAAACTTATTTTATTTTTTTAGGAGAGTTGGTCACAACCATGCTATTTTTAGTAACTGACAAGTCCAGGATTCAAATCACAGGAGCTGCTTCCACCAAACCTATTCCACTTTGTTATCGATAAGGGCCAAACACACAACCATCACACACTCGCCCATACTGCAGTTTGTACCTTAGATCTCCTGAAGAAGATCCAAAGCCAGAACTGTTGCACTTTACCCCCACATGAACTTCAAACTTTTAGGTTAGAGAGAAACCTCGAGAGTCGCTCTTAGGTGGTCGACAATGTCGTCCCATCCGGGTATACCACTATCTAGAGAGAAACCATAAGAGATTTTTATGTCCCCTTCGTATCATAGAGGTTCAAACCATGAACCTCTCATTTAACAGGACCAGACTCGTCTTGTCCACTTATGCTACATAGACTCTTCATAGAAGATATTATTTATTCGCTACTTAGTTTTTATTTTTATTTTTATTGAGTATATTTGTTATATAGTTATCCAACCAAATATTGATTATTGAAACATAATGTACAACGTTAATATTAATAAAATTCAAACGTGAAAATTTTATTCAAATTTCTAATATCTCCACCATTAAACCACTCAATTTGTATAATCTATGTTTATAAACATATTAAATAGATGGTTCTAGACCTAGATACAGGATAGAAATATTACTTATATATCTATGGAATGATCTACATTCCTTACACATTAAAGCAATCTACCATCTCTTTTACTTTATTGTTATCAAATAAATGAACGAGTGAATGAATATGAAACACCATTCCCAAGGCACTTACATGCTGTTAGCTTCTCACTTAAATTTCAAAAACAGAAAGAATGTCGACTTTTCTCCTTTTTTTGAAATTATCACGACTATTAAAATGTAGAAACTACGATAGATCAAATTGATTTGGTTTAAGTTGTTTTAATGACATTTTCCTCTTCTACTATAGTTTTAGAATGACATAGAAGTAACTTATTCATGTTTAAGGTTTTATGCAATTTGTTTATATGGAAGCCTATCAAAAGTATATAATATATAATTATACTGTTGAAGTAAATTTTTTACCTACATAATTAAGATATTTTGTATTTTTTTTTTAATTTTGTTATATGAGATTAAAATGGATTTTATTTGTATTACATCATGATTATATAATAATTATATACTAGTATAATAATAACTTGGTTATTATATATATATATGATTTGATAAGATTTGAACTTAGGTCTCCTTATTTTTATTTATTTTAAGCTAAAGAAAAAGAGGTTGTACTCAAGTCCCCCACCCTTAACAAATCACAATACTCTTATTTAAAGTTTGAGAGTTTACAAAAAAATTTAATTCTCATATCAATTCAATTGCTATAGCTAAATACTTACATCTTTTTTCATAATAAGTATGAATTCTTGATTTTCATTTTTTGGATTTTCTTCAATTTTCTTTGTAAATACAAATATTCCAAAATTCAACATCCTTCTTGACATTTTCTTGGAGTAGTATTCACAATACCAAAATTCCACCTCTACTATCTACACACTGTATCTTAGAAGAATAATATTTATAAAAATTTACCAGACATGAATAATTGGTTTCCTTCTTTCAATATCTAGAATATTGGGCCTAATATAATCTGGTTTAAAAACCAATAGTGGAACCACAAGAATTGTAATAAATAGTTTATATGAAAACATATTAATGTTATAAAATACAACAAATATTACCAATGAAAAACATTATAGTAAATCTTAATCATTATTTGATTTAGATAGTCAACATTTTCTTGTTAGCTTCAGCTAAACTTACTACTTCCTTTAACCATGGAAAAGAGAATTTAACTTCACAATCCTATATTAAAACCCCTATATTGACTAGCCTATCTATACATTGTTTACTCCCCTTAACATATGTGCAAACTTGATTTATTCAAACTCTATAGCAAGGTCCTATATATCCATAATGATGTCTTGTATGTTCCATAAAGCCTTTGCTTTCCTCAAAATCACATTTATTATTATTAATGAATCACCTTCCGTCCATACTTTGTTCCATTTTATTTATCTACATATTTTTAATCCTTTTAAAGCTTCCCAAGCTTTAATTTCATTATTTGTCTTAAATCCATTATTAAAAGTGTAATGTGACAAAACGTCACACCTTTTATTTCTAATTATTCCCCTTCTTGGTGGTCCTAGATTTTCTTTAAACGCTCCATTAAAATTCAATTTCACCAACTCCACTTCTGGTTGTTTCCACTTCATATTCTTTGCCTTCCTTTTGTGACTCCTATACCTAACATCATAATTCCATTTGATGACTTGACTCCATCTATCAATGTTACAAGTGAGAAAGGGGTTTAGGCTCAGAAATATCCCAATAATTTCTAAGCCTAGTATGAATAGGATTGTAATGTCGGCAATAGTTTGTTGACAATTTTTTTTTTTGGTTTCTCTATCTCCTACATTCTCTCCTCCACTTCATTTCCTTATCCCTCCACGCTTCTCATCCAACTCCTTATCTCTCCACCTCACCAACTTCCTCCATATTCTTCTCTAACCTCCTTATCTCCCTTATCCGCCATCTCCTCTTTCTTCTCTAACCTTCTACATCTCATATATATATGTTCTATTTGTTTTATATATAGATAGAGGTGGTGCTATTAAATAATTGAATGCGTGTTCAATTTTTGAATTTGCTTGGTTCTTTGTGTTATATTTAAATAATTGCACGCATTTCGAAGACCCCTGTCAACTCTGATTATCACTGGTATCAGAGCCGAGGCCAAGGGCACGCTCGACGAGATAGAGAGTGTGGCACGTGAATCGAGAACAAATGTGGCACACATCTCGAGGAGCTATCAAGGACAGCTGGAAGCAGAGAACTGAGGTAGACGGGCCTGGCGAAGTGCACGTAGTTCAAGGAACTAACGTGGCAGGTACATGATTCGAGGCAGACATGGAAGGACATGTGGTAGTGGCATGCGGATCGAGGTGGTGACACAGCTGGTAGCAAGGAGGGTGGTCATTGGTTAAAGCAGCGGCAAAAGGAGGCGACGTTGATTGCTCGAAGGCAATCGATTTTTCATAGTCGCGTTGGGGTTTTTAAACCCCAAATTTCCCCACACACGGTGAATGTGGGATATTAAGTTCAATTAAAAAAAAAAAAAATATCGTCGTCACTTGATATTATAGAGGCTCTCATGCCTCTATTGTCTCAACCGACAATCGTGGGCTAGCGGTTAAAACCTTCCGCCAGCAAAGGAGAAGACCCGGGGTCGAATCCCACCGGGTTAGGAAAATCAAAGTTTTTTTTTGTTATCGCCACGAAGGAGCCTTAAGAGGAAGAGCGGGCGGATTGTTTTTTCAGAGGAGCCACACGATGTAGCGGCAAAGGTGCTTGTCTGCATACATGAGGTCACGAGTTCGAATCACCAGAATAATAAAAGGTTTTAAAAAAAGTTTTTTTTTATTAAAGTTTCTTTTAAATTGAATTTAATTTTCAAATAAATGCTTTTAATTATTTTATTAATATACTTATTTTTAATTTATTAAAAGCATTATTGATTATTAAATTAAAAAAAAAGGGCTTTATAAAAAATTTGAAAACATTTTTTTGGAGAAAAAATTGTGAAAAATGGAAAGTGAAAATTTGCATATTGTGAACCTGGAAAAGTGTCGGGAAGTCTTCCGGAATGCCCGTTTAGCACCTCCAAAATTTTTTGGACTCGGGGCGGGGTGCCCCTTGGAACCTCGTTCAAGGTTAAATATTTGTTTTGTAATAGCCTCAGCAACTGTAAAAGGGTGAAAATTTTAACCTTAGAGGCTCTAATGAAGTTGTTTTTTGCATTGATGAGTAGATGATCAGATCAATCGGATGCTATCATGCCCTTTTTTCTCTTTTACAAAGAGAGAATGCCGAATGGTTTGATGAAAAAGTTCGGAGATATGGTTTGCATACAATTTTCAATCAATTAGAAAACACGGTCATAGCCCACCAAAGGAATTCGGATTCTGGTTACGAAGCTGACTCAAAAGACAACATATTCAGACAACGAGTGGAGTCTGATTCAGTTGAAGTCGTACCTGAAGAATAATCCAGTGATAGTTATACCCCACGCTCACCAAAGCTAGAGCCAGAGCTAGAACCAGCCCCTGAAATCATTGTCATCAACGATGATGAGGATTCCATTGCCGATAATTTTGGGCATCCAGTACTGGGAGATCCACAACAAGAAGAACAAGAAATTAGTGAGAGAATTAAAAAAACCAGATTTGATTTGAACTTGTAATTACTTTGCTTTGTTATTGCTTATATTAGTCAAATCAAAGTTTAATTTCAAGCAGTAGAAATGGCCTCAAATACAAGTCTCCCAATTCCTGAGTTTAATGGTAGTGATTATGAATACTGGTCAATAAATATAAAAACTATGTTAATAGGTAAATGTTTATGGGATATTGTAACAGAAGGGTATATAGAACCCACAGTTGCTGAATGGGCAGCTTTGAGTGTTGCAGATAAAAAAACTAGAAAAGAAGCCCAAAAAAATAATTCCTTTGCCCTGTACTATTTACAAGAAGCCCTAGATAAAAGTATATTTCCTAGAATAGCATCCTGTGTCACAACTCAAGATGCTTGGAAAGTTTTGAAAGAAAGATTTCAAGGTAGTGATCAAGTAAAACAGGTTAGACTTCAAACACTGAAGAGAGATTTTGAAAATCTCAGAATGCAGGAAAATGTGAAAGTAGGAGACTACTGCATGCGGGTTAAAGTCGTAGTAGATAAAATGGTCACTCTAGGTGAAGATATTAAGCCTGAGGTTATGGTGAAGAAAGTGTTGCGAACACTTATTCTGAAGTGGAATCATGTAGCAATCATTATTGAAGAGTCAAAATATTTGACCACTCTTTCTTTTTAAGCACTAATTGGTTCTCTTCTTTCACATGAAGAAAGATTGCAGGACACTCCTTCCATCAGCCATGGAGGAGATGATAAAGCCTTCGCTTCACAACAAGGAAGAGGTAGAGGTCGTGGCAGAGGTTAGCACAAAGGAAGAGGCAAGAATAGTCCACGAGGTGGAACCCCAAGCAAAGGAGGATCTTCAAACAGAGATGGAGGTCAGAATAGAGGTGGACAATAGAATAGAGGAAAGCATCTAGGCCGAGAAAAAGGAAATGACAAGTCGAAGCAATTTGGCTACAATTATGGCAAACCTGGCCATTATGCTCGTGACTGTTGGTCAAAGCAGCCTTCACAAGGGAGCAGCAACAGCCAGAGCAGTCAGTATGGAAATTTTGGAGAAGAGGAAGGGACCACAAATCTCTTTCTCTTATATGGCCAGTCAGATCGAAACATGAATGACACCTGGATTTTGGACACTAGGTGTTCAAATCATATGAGTGGCAAAGAAGAACTCTTTGCTACCCTGGATTCTTCCTATAAATCTAGCATCAAGTTGGGGGACAACAAGTCATTGGCAGTTGAAGGCATTGGAGCCATGGCGGTTCCAACTAAAGAAGGTGTTAAGCAAGTAAGTGATATCTATTACACACCCCATCTCCAACACAATCTTTTAAGTGTTGGTCAAATGTTAGAAAAGAACTACAAGTTGCTTTTTGATGAGGGTAAATGCACCATTTTTGATAAAAATAATAGTAATAGAATCATTACACAAGTGCCAATGACAAAGAACAGGCTATTCCCTCTAAAGTTTGGTCAGCCAGGGGGAGATCAATTAGCAAATGTTGTTATTTCAAATTCAAGTGTGTTGTGGCATTTGAGATACGGTCATCTGAATTCAGCTAGTTTGAAGATGTTAACCTCTCAAGCGATGGTGACTGGACTTTCTAAAATTTAGGATAATAAAGAAGTCTGTGAAGGTTGTGCTTTGGGCAAGCATGCCAGGGCCAAATTTCCATGAGGGCAGGCATGGCGGTCCAGTTATCCACTCCAACTAGTGCATTCAGACATCTGTGGTCCAATGCAGACCAAAAGCATTGGTAACAACTCTTACTTTCTTCTATTCATTGATGATTTTTCAAGAATGTCCTGGATATATTTTCTAAAGCATAAAGATGAAGCATTTGATTGCTTTGTAGATTTCAAAACAAGCGTTGAAAATGAGAGTGGATATTTTGTTAAGTGTTTGAGATCAGATAAATGAGGAGAATACTCCTCTAATGAATTTTTGAATTTTTGTAAAGAACATGGAATAAAAAGGCAGTTCACTGCTACCTACACTCCACAGTAGAATGGTGTGGCTGAGAGAAAGAACCGCACCATTGTAGATATGGCAAGATCTATGCTTCAGACGAAGCATTTGAGTAATATGTATTGGGCGGATGCAGCCAAGACCAATGTGTATATTTTGAATAGGAGCCCTACTTCAAGTTTGAAAGGGAAAACTCCTTACCAAGCATGGTATGGTAAGAAACCAAATGTCAAGCATTTCTGAGTGTTTGATTCACTGGAATATTCTCATATTCCTGATGAGCTGAGAAAAAAAACTTGATCCAAAGAGTCAGACATGCATATTTGTAGGTTACTATGAGAACACAAAATCTTACCGACTCTACAATCCCAGGACTCGAAAGATTGTGCTTTCTAGGGATGTGATTTTTGATGAAGGGGGAGAATGGGGTAAGCCCCAAATATTCAGTGATGATGAATCCAATGATGCACAAGTGTCATGTGAGTTAGAGTGCACAAAAGCTTACCGACTCTCCCCTTTTATGTAAGTGTGAATGTGTAGGAAATGCACAAGTGTCATGTGAGTTAGAGTGCAAGTATAAGTTGAGTCTATGTGCACAAGTGTATTATATGTATGAGAGCAAATATGTAATATAAAGATGCATAAGTGTCTTAGATTAGAGTGTGCAAGTTATAGAAGTGTAAGAGTCATGTATAGGTGTGCATATGTTATAGTGTCAAGTGTTCATCAAGTATGCAAGTGTCAAGTAGTCAAGCCAAGAGTCATGAGACTTGGCATATGAAGAGCTATAGTCAAGTATCCAAAGAGTCACACTACTATGGCTATATTATGGAGGTAATACTCCATAATAAGGATCATCGATCATAAGGTGAACAACCATTATCATATTTGTAAGAGAAGGTGAAGCAATAAAACTTGTATACATTTTGAGCAATTAATATTGTAATTTGTTCTTCATGCATAGTACATGAATGATTAAGGCTATTTACATTTTTGCATATTATCAAATGTTATTTGAGTTATTATAAGCCTTGATATACATATTATTTTGCTCATAATATTCTACTCACATTATTATCTTGACCTTATTATATTGTGGCTATTTTATATTTAGATTCTGTGTGATATAACCTGTGATATTATATGGTAGTATAAGGCTTAGAAAACCATCAACTTTTAAAAGTGCTCTGCCATAGCTTTAACCATTCTTCAATTCTACCATTCATCACCATGCATTTACCAAACATATTAAATATCCATTGTCATAGTTCCTAAATTATTGAATAGTGTCCCAAGAGATGGCCTATACTCCTTTTTATATAGAACACATTGTGAAGGGCCATGAAAACCTATTTTCATTAGGTTATCCTAGGATAAAATTTATCTATGACCTATTAGCCACACAAACATTTTGACTTTTAGAATGCTTAGGCTATCCCAAATATCTCCATATTCTTGTAGTATTCATATTTTGTTGGTGCTTTACATTATATCCACTTCTTGTTGTGTTTTCTCCTAAGCTATTCAACTCTTAGTCATCTTATCCTTAGTTCCCCTTAGAATAATCATTGTAGTTATCTTTCTTCTCAACTGTTTTCTATCAAAAATGCCTAGTATACTTGTAAAAAAAATCTTCTATCCATTTGTATATTTCTTCTTGATCCTTGCACACAAGGTTTGAAACTCTATCATCATATTTATCCCATAGTAATGTCATCCATGGTTTCAAAATTGGATCTAGATTAAGTAGTTTTTTATCACACCAAGTATCCATCCAAATAGATTTTTTTCTCTCTAGTTCTCACCACCCATTTAGACATTTAATCACTAAATCAAGTGATTTTTAAAAAAAGTTCTATAGTGTAGAACCATCTAGTAATGAGAATGCAATAGATATTAAGCTTGGGTCATTGGGATCAACATACTTGGAATAATTCTTATATATTGTCTTTGACTCTCTTTGTACAATCTCCAAATTACTCTCCCCCTTAGAGCTAGGTTCATAAGAACTCTTTTATCGAGACCTCCCCTAGCTTTGTCATCACACACATTGCTCCATTTCACCAAAAGAAATTTCCTTTTATCATGTAATCGTGACCACAAAAATGACTACATAATATACATTCAACTTTTTTCTACCAAATTTGGTATAATATACAAGGACGCATAATATGTTGGAATGACTTGTAAGATTGATTTAATTAGTTTAATATAGAAAACATTGTGAAGGGCCATGAAAACCTCTTTTTATGAGGTTATCCCAGGATAAAATTTACCTATGACCTATTAGCCACACAAACATTTTGAATTTTAGAATGCTTGGACTATCCCAAATATCTCCATATTCTTGTAGTATTCATATTTTGTTGGTGTTTTACATTATATCCACTTCTTGTTGTGTTTTCTCCTAAGCTATTCAACTCTAAGTCATCTTATCCTTGGTTCCCCTTAGATAATCATAGTAGTTATCTATTTGCTCAACTGTTTTCTATCAACAATGCCTAGTATACTTGAAAAAAAAATCTTCTATCCATTTGTATCTTTCTTCTTTATTGTTGTACATAATGTTTGAAACTCTATCACCATATTTATCTCAGATTAATCTCATCCATGGTTTCAAAATTGGATCTAGATTAAGTGGTTTTTTATCACACCAAGTATCCATACAAATATAATTGTTTCTCTCTAGTTCTCACCACCCATTTAGACATTTAATCATTAAATCAAGTGATTTTTAAAAATATTCTATAGTGTAGAACCATCTGGTAATGAGAATGCAATAGATATTAAGCTTGGGTCATTGGGATCAACATACTTGGAAGAAATCTTGCCCTTTGTCTTTGACTCTCTTTGTACAATCTCCAAATTACTTTCCCCCTTAGAGCTACGTTTGCATTCATAAAAACTCTTTTATCGAGAACTCCCCTAGTTTTGTCATCACACACCTTGCTCCATTTCACCAAAAGAAATTTCCTTTTATCATGTAATCGTGACCACAAAAATGACTACATAATATATATTCAACCTTTTTCTACCAATTTTGGTATAATATACAAGGACACATAATATGTTCAAATGACTTGTAAGACTGATTGAATTAGTTTAATATAGAACACATTGTGAAGGGCCATGAAAACCTATTTTTTTTTTGGTAAGTTGTAGTTGTATTTCAGAGGGTTTTAACTGGGTCCCACTCCCAGATATACAAAAACTTCATCAGATTGAAAGTACATTCATGTTGCATAATCCTCTGCCTAGGAGGGATCAGTCTACAACAGTCTAACCAATCCCGTGCAGGGGATATGTTTGCCAAAATTCCCTCGCAGGGGATGTAGAAGCCGGTAATCAGGTGGTGCTTGCCCTCGCAGGGGGTACTGAAGCAAACCAAAAATAATCCATAGATATTCACTAGAGCCCTCGCAGGGGCTGACACAGGGAGACCCAACCGGGTGGTTAGCCCAACACTAGACCAGACATCGCCAAACATTGCATCAAAAACCCCAACAAACCTCAAAAACAATGCAAAAAACCCACAGACCTGCAGCAGCTCAAGGGTCAATCTCTGTGATGTCCTCTTCAGGATGGTCGACACTCTGTTGGAGGGCATGCTTCAGAGTGACACTGGCGCTTTCAAAGGCGATGATGAAACTCCGAAGAAACATCCGAGTGAGACGGTTGGAGATGCCAGAAGTGGGGGCTGAGTCCCCGCTGAGGTCTTCAATTTCCAGAGGAGAATTCTGACTGGATTCTGTTTTGGGCTTCTTTGCCCTGGAGGACCTGCGGACAGGGGTTGCCGCTTCTTCGATTTTAGCTTTACGTTTTTCCACCGAAGGCTTCTTGTTGGTGGGGGGTGGTTTTGGACGGGGGCGGGGCGGGTTTGGAAGGGGAAGGGGTTGGCTTGGAAGGGGAGGGAGTGGGGGCGGGGGAGAGGGGATGGGTTTGGAAGGGGACGGAGATGGAATGGATGGGGAAGCAACAACAACGCCTTTCCCGGAGGTCGGGGTGCTGGGAACTCCATCGCTGGCCATAAGCTCGCTCGAGATGGAATGAGCAGGGCTTTGGGGGGCTTGGGAAAAGGGGGGAAGCTTGCAAAGGGGTAGCCGCAATGGGGGGATTAGCCAAAACATGATAGAAGATAACGGTGAAAAGCCCCTGGTGGGCAGGGGGTACCTTTCTTGCGAGCAACGGCTACAGAGAGACGCATAGACCGATAAAGAAACCCTGGAATGTTCATGGGTCTGTAACCCCGGATATGGTTGACAAGGGCAAGGTGGAAGCTTGCCATAGGCTTGTTGGGATCATCGCAGGCTAAGTACTGAATGAGGGGAATGGCAACAATTGGGAATGGGGGGGAAGGGATTGACGGTCCAGCGCATGGCCATCCCACGAGAAGTTCTGGTAGTTGGGGAAGCCTTCCAACTCAGGTTCCCAACAATGTTTGTCTCGTCGGACAAGACGCCCTCCAACCGACAGCTCTGCAATCTCGCCAATCATCTCTGGAGTGACCTTGAAGCGCAGGTTCCTGACACAGACATGGTCGTTCGACCACGTGCGAACAAAGTCCTTCGTGATGTCGTCCTTAGCTCCACGAAATTTTGATAACAGGGTGGTGAGTTGGGCGCCCTACAGGTAAGCAGATGCTATGTTGTCCAGCTGGAGAGAGCTCGGTTCAAGGTAGGCCATGGTGGCAGAGGTGGGGACAGGAAGAGCGGTGGTGGATGAGGCCCACAGGACAGACTTGCAGAAGGGAGTGTCGTAGGCTGAGCTGAAAAGGGGAATTAAATAGGTCAGGGGAGGCGAACAGATCATGTCGGGCCTTGCGGATGGGTGACAGGTGGACGGGGGGATGCCACGTCGGGGATGGCGGGGATTAAGGGGCAGCCTAGGGACCATATCCGCATAGGTGGAGGTGAAAACTTGGGTGAGGTTTGCAGACGTGGGAAGAAACGTGGAGGGGAAAGGGGGTGCGGCTGGAAACGTGGCAGAGGTCGCTGGCAGAGAGCGTTGGGACACCGCGCATGGAGAATCGCACTTTGACTTTGTTCGATGAGAACCAGCGGGGCAGCTAATCATCAGCGGGTGTTGGAGCACACATCGCGAGGCTCTAGGATAATGGGACACCCGATGTAAATCCTGCACATTATAGAAACAATAAATCATTGGTTAGCGTGGATGGATTTGGAGTACCTGCCATGGCTGTCCGACGTCGCAATTTGAAGGACATCTGGCGGGAAGGAGTCTTGCCACACGGAGATGGGTGTTTGCCCTAAGCCCAAGTTGGCCAGCCTGTCCGCAAGCCGATTGGCTTCTCTGAAAGTATGACTGGCTTCCACCTGGCAATGCTGATTTAAAAGCTTCCTGCTTTCTTGGATAAGGGATCTGATATTCCACGGAGGGACTTTGTTTGAAATGAGGTAGCCAATGATATTGAGAGAGTCCCCTTCGACATGGATCTTGGCACATGACCCCTTGATGAGGTGCAAACTTTGCCACAGGGCCCACGCCTCGGCCACATTGTTGGTCTGATGATAAATATTCTCTGCAAAAGCCATAACTATCTTTCCTCTGTGATCCCTGATCACTCCCCCTGCCCCGGCCAGCCCGGGATTTCCTTTCGATGCGCCATCGAAGTTTACTTTTATCCATCCCTCAGGAGGGGGAAGCCAGCGAGCTTTGGTTCTGGGATGGATCGAGGGAGGGAGTAAGGTGGGGATGGGGATGTTGAGGGAATTGATGATGTCAGCCTCATTCTTGCTCAAGGGGGAGTTGGACCAGGGGATGAGATGGGAGTTTTCAGAGGCGAATGAGATGGCTTTGGTGGCTAAGGAGGTGGAGTTGTAACGGGCGGAAGAAAAGACCCTGCGGTTGCGTTCGAGCCAAACTTGCCAAATGAAATGGTGGAGACAAATTTTCCACAGGAAAGCTACTTTGGGGTTTCTGAAGGGAGCAGGCCATTGAATGAACATGTCCAATAGGGAGTTGGGGCGGGCCCAGTGGATTTGAAAGGTGGTGAACAACTGGTCTAAGCCCTCCCTAGTGAACACACACTCTAAAAGGAGGTGGTCAACGGATTCCCAGTTGGACAGACAGAGGTGGCATCTGTTAGGGACAGGGATCCCTCTTTTCATAAGATTGTCTGTGGTGAGGACCTTTTTTTGAATGGTTGTCCATGCAAAGAAACCAATTTTTGGGACGAGGCGTTTAACCCAAACTAACTTGAACGGAATGGTGGGGACCCGGATTTGACTAACATGGAGTGGGCAGACTTGACCGTGAAATCCCCACTATCAGTTCCCGCCCAGATGGGGTAGTCTTGGGAGACTATGGTAGGGATGATGGTGGTTCTCAGCATCTTAGACAAAGTCTTACCGGCCCGCAAGAGGTGCTCGCTGTCCTCGGGGATAATCTTCCATGTGCCCCTATCTATGTAATGCATCACTTTGCTTCCCCATCTCCTTTCGAGACTTGGTCTAAGTCTGGACACCTCAGGCAGATCCTTGAGGGGTTTGTCTTTCAGCCACGTGTCTTCCCAAAAGTCTATGGAAGCACCTGAGCCTAGCTGCCACCGTGTCCCTCTCAGGATAAGAGGTTTCGTTTGGATAACACCCCGCCAGAAGGCTGATCCATTTGTAGGGATGCTATTGTCCATAAGGGTTAAGTTTTTGAGATATTTGCTTTGGACAATGGTGACCCATTATGCTTTGTAGTTGATGAACAACTTCCATGCCTGTTTTGCTAGCAGGGCAATGTTTATGTTTGTTGATCTCCTCATGCCAAGTCCCCCTAAGTTCCTGGGTTGGCATACTTTGTCCCAACTGACAAGGTGGAATTTCTTCGAATTTTTTGGGCCGGCCCACAAAAACCTTTTTTGCATTTGCTCAATTTTGGAATGAACTGAGGCAGGCGCTTTGAAGACTGACATGAAGTAGACCGGGATGCTTTGGAGGACTGCCACGGTGAGGGTTGCTTTGGCTGCTTGGGACAGGAGGGAGCCTTTCCAGGAAGCAAGCTTACGGTTGATCCTTTCAATGACATTGTCCCACATCGATTCCTTCGGGTTCATGGTGAACAGAGGGAGACCCAGGTAGGAGGTGGGGAAGGTAGCGATACAACATTGGAGGATACGAGCAATTTTCCTCTGTCTATTACCTGGAGTGTTTAGGAAGTAACACTTACTCTTGAGATAGTTGATATCTTGCCCTACGAGCGAAGCGTAGGTATCAAGGATTCCTTTGATGGATTTAGCTTGGACAACGGAGGCCGAAGTTGCAACAATAGTATCATCCACGAACTATTGGTGAGACAAGGGGGGAGAGTTGGAAGAAGCTTTGATACCTGACATGCCTCCCGAAGCCACGACCTGTTTGAAAGCTCTGCCCAGGGATTCAGCCAAAATGATGAAGAGGAAGGGGGACAGGGGATCTCCCTGTTTGATCCCTCTGAGGCTAGGGAAATAACCTGCAGTAGACCCGTTGACCAGAACTGAGAACCAAGGAGAGGTGATGCATCCCTTTATGAGGTGAACCCAATCTGAGTGGAAGCCAAAATGAGCTAGCACTTTGAGAAGAAAAGTCTTGTCCACCCTATCAAAAGCCTTGCTAATGTCCAGTTTCAGAAACATGGCCGCTTTCTTGTTGCACTTTGATGAATGGAGGGTTTCATGAAGAGATATGATGTTGTCGGTGATTGATCCGCCTTCGACAGAGCTTCCATGGCACGGATCAATAATGAAGGGAAGAATATTTTTGAGCCTAAGAGCTAGGGATTTGGCTAGGATCTTGTACAAGATGTTGCGAGAGGCTGATAGGTCTGAAGTCATTCATGGATTTGCATTGGGGGTTTTTGGGAACCAAGGCGATGAATGTGGAATTTGTTCCTCGAGGGATGGTTTTGGTTTTCTGGAGCTGCTTGATGGCGTCACTCACATCCTTCCCAACTATGTCCCAGAAAGTTTGGAAAAACCTAGGGGGAAACCCATCCGGCCCAGGAGCCTTGTTCATGGAGAATAAAGCACATTTGATTTCTTTCTCAGAGAGGGGTTGAATCAGGGATTTGTTCATCTCAGGGGTGACCAAGGGGGGAATATTTTCAAGCAGGGCATCCTGGGCTGCAAGATTGGATGGATTTTCAGAGCCCATGATGTTGTTGAAGAAGGTGGCGGCTTCTTCTCGGATCCGGATGATGTCCTGAGTGACAGAGCCATCCCTTAAGGTAAGTTCTCTGATCTTGTTAGTGCTTCTATTACGCAGAGTGGAAGCGTGGAAGAACCTGGTATTGGCATCCCCCTCTTTGAGCCACAGGGCTCGGGATTTTTGGTGCCAGAAGGTCTCCTCCTTGGCTAGGATGTTATGATAATCGACGAGCAATTGCTTTTCTTCTTCCCTGAGTTGGTGGGTCCATTGATCATGCTGAGTTTGTTGCTCTAGATCTTTGAGTTTGCTTAACGTTTTTGCCTTGAGATCAAAAATGTCCCCGAAGACTTCCCTGTTCCAGGTTTTCAGGTTATCTTTTATGATCTTAAGTTTGTGAGATACTCTGGACATAGCTGAACCAGGGACAGGAGTCATCCACCAATCTTCAATCCGTTGTTTCAAATCCGGGTGTTGGATCCACATATTCTCAAACCTGAATGGGGTTGGGAAGGATGGAGCCTTATTTGATTCCAACAGGAGGGGGAGTGATCAGAGCCAATCCTGGGAAGGGGGATCAGGGATGTGTCTCCAAACAGGGGAATGGCCTGTTGAGAGAGAAAAACCGGTCCAGCTTAACCTGAATATGCTCAGCGCCCGCTCTTTTGTTACTCCAAGTGAATTGGTGGCCACGGATTTGAATATCCATGAGTTCATTTTCAGCGACAAAGGCCTGAAAGTCCACAATGCTTTTAGATGGGGAGGAAGCTCCCCCTTTCTTGTCAGAATGGAAGAGAGGAGAATTGAAGTCTCCTGCAATCATCCATGGGAGTTGGGAGAAGGCATCCTTCATGAGGGACAGGGACTTCCACATGTTGAATCTCTCCATAGGATTATTTGGGGCGTAGATGTTGGACAACACCCAAGTGAATTTGTTTTCTTTGCAATAAAACATTATGTTTAAGGTTCTGCTGGAGCTGGAGATGACTTTGCCTTCGACCTTCTCAGGGTCCCATAGACACAACAGACCTCCTGCAGATCCCTCCGTTGGGGATGAAGCCCATTGTCCGGTCTTCCAAATTTTTGGACTACGTTGTGAGTTTTGTCGGCGTCGGTTTTCGTTTCTTGAAGGATGAGTATAGAGGGTTTGTACTCTTTCTTGGCGGTTCGAGCTAACCTTTGTTTGCTCATGTTGTTAAGCCCTCTGATGTTCCAGGAGAGGATCTTCATTTAGAAACTTTGGCAGGTTTCTTGCCTCCCTTGGTGGAAATGGAGGGAGGTTTGGGATTTTTTGTTTCATACTTTGCCTGCGTGAACAAGGTTGAACTTAGGGTTAGCTGTACTCCATTGGCAACCTGGTCGTCCGTGTCCTTCTTGCTTTGCTCATAGGTGGTGGGTCGACCTCTTTTTATTTCACCCCTTGTATCAATGGGGCCTTTCCTGCTTCTGGTGATGATAGAGCTAATATCTGTCCTAGACTGAGTGGGACTGAAAGCATCCTCTTGAGAGTCGGGGTTGGATTCGAAAAGGGGAAAGAGGTTCTTCCGAGGGGAAACCAGCTGCAGAATGGGGGGAGGGTTGATCTGCAGCAAGGGGTCCGGGAGGGGATCGGCCTGGGACGGGGGTGGTGGGGAGGAAAAGGGGATGGAAGGCCCAGACCTGGAGGGAGAGGGATGAGGGTGGGGAATGGTGGAGGGTTGGAGCTCAGGGAGGGAAACAGAGGGAAGAACTTCATCATCAGAGCCGCTTAAGGGCCCAAATCTATTGGGAAAGGCGAACATGGAACATACCTGGCCTGCAACTGAAGAGGGGTTGGTGGACGGAAGGTCCTGGATAGCGGCCTGCTTTCCTTTGTCGTTGGTCGGTCTGCGATTACCAGGTCCTCTGGATCGGTCGAAGCGTTCTCCCGTCTGGTGCTGCTAGGGAGGGGGGACCCTTAGAGCTTGGTGCTTCTTGTTGGGGCTTGAGGGATGGGCACTGAGCTCGAAGGTGTCCCTGGGTCTTGCATTCGATGCAGAATGTTGGTTTATTTTCGTACTCGATAGCTTGGCACTAGTGAAAATCCCCATAGATGAGGTTTAGGCGGGTTGGAAGCTGTGAAGCAAGGTTGGCATTGACACAGATTCGAGCATAGGCCATGCGGGACCTGGCTTTAGTTGCAGGGTCAAGAGCGACCATGTCCCCGATGTATGTTCCAATCCACCCTAGGATGTCCTCGTGGAAAAATTGGATGGGGAGATCGGGGAGGCGAACCCAGATTGGAGCAATATTGATATCCTGGGTCTGGGGATTGAAATCTTGCTTCCATTTTGTCACAAATAGACTTTTCCTCCCATAAAACCAGGGGCCCCGGTGAGGATTCGGGCATAGTCGTTCTGATTGTTTAAGCATATCAGGAAGAAACCCCGTGAGAGGGCCACAATCTGAAGGTTCCCTGTTGTGCGCCATTTGAATCTGGCCCATCTTCTTATGGATTCCATGTCAGGTCTCCCTCCCACGAACTTGCCGACCAGGGAGAGGGATTCTGAAGAGAGTTTGTCTGCCATGAGAGAGATTGGGAGGACCATATTTTCCCCATTGGTGATCACGGGGGGATGGTTAGGGTTACCAGAGGGGCGTCCCTAATACCTTCTCCAGGTAAGTTGTCCCGCCCGGGTCCGGGTCGGGGTTTGTGGGAGCATCCTTCGAGGGAGGGATCTCGCCTTGCTCCAGATCCCCAGAAGGGGCTTGGGGAATCCCGCTCGCAGTTGCAGAGGGAGTTGTGGACGCCATCATTTCTCACTACCCTCAAAGGATTGAAATTTTCCTTGAAAACCTATTTTCATTAGGTTATCCCAGGATAAAATTTACCTATGACCTATTAGCCACATAAACATTTTAACTTTTAGAATGCTTGGGCTATCCCAAATATCTCCATATTCTTGTAGTGTTCATATTTTGTTGGTGCTTTACATTATATCCGCATCTTGTTGTGTTTTCTCCTAAACTATTCAACTCTAAGTCATCTTATCCTTGGTTCCCCTTAGAATAATCACTGTAGTTATCTTTCTGCTCAACTGTTTTCTATCAACAATGCCTAGTATACTTGTAAAAAAATCTTCTATCCATTTGTATCTTTCTTCTTGATCCTTGTACATAATGTTTGAAACTCTATCATCATATTTATCTTAGAGTAATCTCATCTGTGGTTTCAAAATTGGATCTAGATTAAGTGGTTTTTTATCACACCAAGTATCCATCCAGATATATTTTTTTCTCTCTAGTTCTCACCACCCATTTAGACATTTAATCACTAAATCAAGTGATTTTAAAAAAATGTTCTATAGTGTAGAACCATTTGGTAATGAGAATGCAATAGATATTAAGCTTGGGTCATTGGAATCAACATACTTGGAAGAATTCTTGCCCATTGTCTTTGACTCTCTTTGTACAATATCCAAATGAATTCCCCCCTTAGAGCTAGGTTTGCATTCATAAGAACTCTTTTATCGAGACCTCCCCTAGTTTTGTCATCACACACCTTGCTCCATTTCACCAAAAGAAATTTCATTTTATCATGTAATCGTGACCACAAAAATGACTATATAATAGATTCAACCTTTTTCTACCAAATTTGGTATAATATACAAGGACACATAATATGTTGGAATGACTTGTAAGACTAATTTAATTAGTTGCACTCTTCTTACTAACGATAACCATCTACCTTTCCATACTAGTTGTTTATTCAGAACTTTACTTATAACTGGATTCCATAATTCTATCCACATTCTTCCCTCAAATAAAGGTATCCCTAGTTATGTTGCTGGAAAATTAGCCTCCTCCATTTGAAATAACCTGCATATCCTTGCTTTGACCCTAGCTAGAGTGTTTACAAAGTAAAATTCCTATTAACTTTTTACCTTGATGCTCTTTCGCATTCCTTTAACAAGTGATTCAAAGTTGTCGTATCCTTTTACCCTACCCTCCAAAAAAGGCCTATATCATCCACAAAACAGTTGAAGGGTAATATTATCGATGCTATTACTAGCCTTTAGTCCACTTATTAGCCTATATTTGCATACCTTCTTCAAGTTCCTTTCCAAAACCTCTACCAAAATAAAGAACTGATAGAATATTTTCCTGTTTAAGACCCCTTTTATATTTATCTTAAAACTTGATATGAATAAAACCTATGATAAAATTATTTTTTATTTTTATTTTCCAAATATCTACTATTTTAAGGCTAGACATATTCAAACATCTATATTTTAGCAATCCCATTTAAAAAGAACCAAGAACATGTTCCCATAAAGGACATTAAAGATTCTATTTACATACAGGAACATATGTGGTTCCTTAGATATGTTAAAGTTGCCTTAAGTATATAAAGATTAAAGTATTGTCTACCTAATAAAAATGGCTACAATTCTTGATAATGTATTTTTGAAACTATCTTTTCTTTTTTCTTTTTTCTTTAACAAGCTCTCTCACACACCTGCCTGTCGTGAAACCTAGATCTCTCAAAAGAGAATCCAAAGCCCAAAGCACTACAATGTTCCATAAAGATTTTTTTTAGCTATTAAAGAAGAGACAAGACCTTTCGCTTAAAGTTTTTCTTACAACATGACATAAATTTCTTTTTTTTTTTCACATTTTTTTTAAAGTAGGATCAAAGGTAAACATTTTAAAACAAAAATTTAAAATTCTTACACCAAATAATTAAATAACTATATATTAAATAAACTACATTCTCTAAAAATTATCTCATATAATATATAAATCATCGTCATGAACATGCAACCTTGGAGTAACAAATTTCCAAAACTTAGAAAGCAACACCTAAACTAAACAAAAATAGGGAAGCCCCCTACCATAATAGACCTTGGTCCGAAACAATTACATTTAAAAAATAAATTAATAATTAGTTTGGCTGATTCATATATATATATATATATATTTTTTTTTTTGATACATAGAGAAATTAGCAACTACCTTTCCTTTTTGAACAACTGGTCACATGGTCAACTACCTTTCCTTTTTGAACAACTACTCAAAGGATCAACTACCTTTCTTTTTTGAACAAACTTTCTTTTTTGAATACATGGTCACATGGTCAACTACCTTTTCTTTTTGAACAACTATTCACAGGGTCAAGTTGCACTGCCTCCGATCCTAGCGTCAAATCATGGTGCTACTTTTTGAACAACTACTCATGGTCAACTACCTTTCCTTTTTGAACAACTACTCACAGGGTCAAGTCGCTCCTAGCGTCCAATCATGGTGCTACTTTTTGAACAACTACTCACAGGGTCAAGTGCCTCTGATCCTAGTGTCAAATCATGGTGCTACCAATATAACCCCTATCTCGCATCGATAAACACAAACCAAAGTGAGGGCGACCTCCGGTGGCTCGGCTTCTGATCGTAGCGTCAAATCATGGTGCTACCACTATAACCTTTATCTCACATCGGTAAACGTGACCCAGAGTGAGGGAGACTCCAGATGGCTCAATCGTAGTGTCAAATCATGGTGCTACCACTATAACCCCTATCTCGCCTCGATAAACACGATAAGGAGTGAGGAGACCCCGATGGCTCGGGGTAGGGTGGTACACACTCGACCAGGCTCGGGGTTGGTACCACCCTCATCAAGCTGGCACACACTCGACCACACTCAACGGACTCAAGTCAAACTACTACCTTTGCCCTAGATTGGACATGCCCGCAAGGTTTGAACCTAGGTCTCCTAGTGCCCAACGTCTTACCAATCTAGGACAATTCATATATATATATATATATATATATTTAATTTATACTAACCAAATCCAAAATTGATTTATATATATATATAATTTCCAAATAATCTTTGAAGTTCCGGTTGTGAAAAAGACAATACTTTCCATGAAAAGCTGCTTCGCATTAACTGATAATGCAAATCCGTTGGCACGACAAGGACAACAGAAATAATGCAAATCCGTCGGCACGACAGGGACAACAGAAATACCAACTCCAGACACCTGGATACTCTCGAGCCCGCCTGCAATGGAATCGATCTATACCGAGTATGGGTCCTCCCTCTCTCCAACTACTTCGGGAAACTTCGTCGCCGTCAGATGCGTATCCCACTGGTCAAGGATCGATTCCACTTCGAAGAAAAGAACATCTCAACAAACCGTCTCCCTGCTGTGTTTAGGCACCCCAAATTCTGATGTCCCATAAATAATTGCAGTCACACCTCTTCTCAAACCAAATTCGAATGAAATTACTCTCAAGGGATTGAAAAAAAAACAGAAGAGAAATTAGACTGAAAATGTGCAGCGTAGAGAAGTTCAAGAATGTGTTCATAGTGAGGCTAGAGGGCGACGGGGAACACCTCTTCAACCAGGAATTCACAGACTCCGTAATTTCTGCCCTGAATTATGTCAACAGCCGCGCCCACGAGGCCGCAGCCGTTATAATCACAAACGACGGCAAATACTTCTCCAATGGCCTCGGCCCGCACTGGATGTCGCTCGCCAAGAAGAATCGACTCCCAGCCGACTTTGGCAAGCTTCTCGCCGCCGTCATGAACCTCAAACTTCCGTCAATTGCCGCCGTCTGCGGCCACGCCAGTGCTGCCGGGTTCCTATTTGCGCTGGCGCACGACTACAGGTTCATGCGGAAGGACCGAGGGTTTCTCTACATGAGCGAGGTGGACGTCGACATAGTTATTCCTCCATCCATCATGGCTGTCGTCAGAAGCAAAGTTGATCCACGTCTCTTGACGGAAGTTATCCTGGAGGGTCGCAAGGACAAGGCAGAGGAGGCGCTGAGAAAGGGTTTGGTGGATTCTGTGCATAATAGTTCGGAGGAAACCCTAGATGCCGCCGTGGATGCTGCCATTGAGCTCGGCAAACGAAAGTGGAAAGGAGAAGTCTACCGCGGGCTCCGACTGGGCTCGTTTCCAGAAGCTGCGGAGAAATTAGGGTTCAAAGCTGGTTCTGAACTTCTTTCCAAATTATAATCTGTATTTAATTTGCCTTTGTGCTTTGTTTTTTCTTTTTATGTCCATGCTGTTTCACTCAGGTATTGTTAAAAAAATGTAAAAGAGGGCTACTTCTTCTTCTGAGCGCAATTGCAATATCATTGTTTGCTTTCAAATTTGAGACGTTTCGGAAAGTTTTTGAAGATCTTCATGATTTTGGTCGATCAAATAGAATTGCGTGCATGAGGGTTTTGTTCTTTTAGTAGAGTTTTTTAAAGAATATTATGGTGGTTGTTTTCTTTCGACTAGAAAATGTTGATGTATTTTCAAATTATTGCCCTTTATTTTGTACAGTGCATTTTGTGTGAGGTTACGGTCCTCTATTTTGATTTTCTGTTCGGTGCATTTTGGGTTGGATTATGGGTCACTTTATTCCGGGGAGTAATCGATTAAACCTGGGACATGCTATTTGCAATTGCTCCTCGTTTTTGTTGTTGTTGCGCCACAACCTTTCTGCCCAGGATGATTTGAATTTTTATGTCCTTATAATTTTAATTTAATGGTTATATGAGATAAAATGTCTTTATGCAGAGTATGGTTTGAACTAAAGTTGTTCTTTTATAATTTATTGGTTACATCATTTCTATATTCCTCCATTTTGATTTTCTGGTTCATTTTGGGTTGGATTATAGGTCACCTTATTGCATTGAGGGGATTAAATCTGTGTCAACTCCTCCTTTCTTGGACCACCTTGTACCCTTATTATCTAATTTTTTCGGATCTGAAATGGTCCCACTTGTATAACATTATTATCATATTTACAATTGTTCCTTGTTTTTGTTGCATAACAATCATTGTACCCAGGATGATTTGAACTTGAGTTATCCTGTTACCCTCATAACCTTTTTTTTTTAATTAAACCTCTTTTTTTTATATTAAAATTGATTATATGAATTTAAAACTATCTCTATTCATATTACATCATCATTCTACTATAGCAGTATTTCAACTTGAATCATAACCATAAATTTTTTTACAATGCTTGTTTGATTAGGTTTAGGTAACAGTTTCTTTTGGTGTTACTGGGTAATGTAGGTTGCGCCCGTCCTTAATGGGTACATATGTGTCCTTTTCTGATTAGGTTTAGGTATAACAGTTTCTTTTGGTGTTACTGGGTATTGTAGGTTGCGCCCGTCCATAATGGCTACATATGTGTGTCCTTTTGGGGATTGTGAATAGAAAGGTGGAGTAGCAAGGACGTCCTTGAGCCAACCCGTTTCTTAGGAAGGAACGAATGTAGGTTGCGCCCGTCCATAATGGCTACATATGTGTGTCCTTTTGGGGATTGTGAATAGAAAGGTGGAGTAGCAAGGACGTCCTTGAGCCAACCCGTTTCTTAGGAAGGAACGAATGGGACATTCCCAAGTTGTCTCCTTTAAAAGGTGATGCCTCGATGATGTCTCCATTACGTCCCCATACTTTTGGGGGTGTATCCCCTTAGATCAATGTGTACCCTTGTACTTGATTTGAATGTACAGTGCCTATATCCATACCCAACGTATTTTGCTTACTATGCAGTTCTATGGGTTTTATAGAGGGAAAATGCTCACAGTTTTCAAACCTAAGCTTCCTAATGACAAGAACAAACTTTTCAGTCTAAGCCCACAGTTATGTGGGCCAGCTCTATATTTCCTTCTTGAGTAAGTCTTGGCAAATCCTAACAGCCATGTATACCATCCAACTTGTTTTACTCCATCTCTTATTAATGACATGTATACAACATTAGGACTTTTATGTCTTTAAGGGATTTTCATTTTGAGATGTTAAATGAATTCTTTCGTTGGATTCTATAAGTAAATAGATTTGCACACATTTGTTGCTTTTGATGTTAAATTGCTGATTCCTTGGTGTTGAAGATGTTGTCATGCACTACTTGTTTGTTTTGTAATATGGCATGTGTAATTGACAAGCCTCTAAAGAGGTTAACATGTATATATTGTATATGTATATATGTACATATATATCTGTAATTTTGTTGGAATACCTAGTCTGATCTTATTAGGCCAAGACTGACAATGATGAAGTGCCTATGGGTGCTCTTGATATAGCCTATGTATAAGTACAACACCTATGGGCATTCCTCTATATAAGCCTACGGGAAGTTTTAATGTATTCACTCTTAGCGATATTGATTAAACCACCTCCATGGTTAACATTCATTAAAAGGTTTAATACATTTAATATATTGTAATTTAACCTTCAAGTCTGGTTATATTAGGTTAAGGTTAGCATGTTATTGGGGATTAGGTATCAATATAAATAACCCCCAATGATTAATCCATTGTATTGGTTTGTGATATGTTATTGTGGGGTGTCTATGGACATCCACCCCTTATCCATTTTATCGATTATTCCTTTTCCTTTCGTCTCTCTCTCTCTCTCTCTCTATTTTTGTCAATTTTGCTATCTTTATTTCACTCTTCCATTATTTTGTATATGATCATGGTGAATGGATTTTTCATAATGTTTTTGGAAAATATTGTGAACTCCAACATGGTATTAGAGCAAGGATCGGAGCTAAATCACTCGGCTATGTAAAAGAATTCTCCTCGTTCAAGCAATAAAAGAAGCAATCAAAGAAAACCCTCTGTTTGTTGGTTTTGGAAGGATATTTTTTTAGAAAATTCAAATTTTAAAATTTAATTTTTTGGCTCTAAATTCTTGCGTCATTTCCAAATTAAAGTAGGCGCAAAAAATAGTTCTGTGCGCCAATGCATTTTGTCAGAATTAGGTGTGTGTATTTCTGTCTTGAAATAACACTATCGTGCCAACGGAGCATGGGACAATAATAATGCATTACAGTGTCGTTGGGAATGTTGCAAGTTCAAAACTCTGTGGCTTCACCTTTTTGCATTTTGTATTATTCTTCAAAGGACACAGGCTTGTGGGCAGCATAGGAGTCGGTGTACGTCCCCTCCTAATTCTTCTATAGGACAACTAAACATTCTTACACCCTAACTCCAACCTCTAGCCATGGCACAGTGGTTGGTCCTCTCACTTGTTTGTAAGAGATTACTTGTTCAAAACCCTCTAAAAACTATTTTTATATGTAACTTGTCTTTTGAAGGTATGACACTCTTTTATAATGTCGGTTTGTTTTAACACCAATTATCAAATTGACAGCATGATTGGCCATCTCATCTATAGAGACAAGGTTTCATGTTCGAGTCACAACAATAGTTTTTGTTGGAGGTCAAAGGTTATTGAGTGAGCGCATGCTCACAGGTTGCATAGGTATGGGCATACACACTCCCCTCAAGTCATTCCTAACACGAAGATCTTTACTCTCTATCTCCAACCGAGTCATTTGCGTACTGGTTGATGTTCTATGTTGTGGTTACTAGGTCCCATGTTCAAACACTAGGAGCATAACTTTGTGCCTTGCACTCAACCCTAATTATCTTAGCATGTTCATGAGCAAAATAATGTGCACTCTAACTCTAGATGTTGCCATGGTGTAGCGGTTGGTACTTTTTTTTGCACATCAAGGTCGTGAGTTCTATTACTTTGTTTATCACTCCTTTTGCTAATTTGTTATCACAATCAGAATATGCACCAAATGCCATTGGTGCCATTCCCTTCTCATTCAACAACTTGACACATTGGATAGTGCAACATCTTTTTAGAAGCCTTCTAATTCATAATATCATGGCTTCGAATCCTCCATTGCCTTCTCCTTTTTACAACGCATTTTCTTGAGTCTTCACAGAGTGCCTAGAATGTAGTTTCCAATGAGTGGCTATGGTGTAGTGGTTGGACACATGCTTTGGTGCTTTGCCCTTTTTTTAGAAGGGTTGATTGCTCGTCATCTCTTAGCTTTGCACTCCTATGAGGATCTAGGACTTTTGTCTCAGGTGTAACTGATGTTGTATCAACTAGCGCGACCTTTGTTGGTTCTTTTCGTTCTATCAACCAAAGGTTCAAAACTCAACTTATTCTTTTTTTATGGCGATGAGTCTTTTATTTGCATGCATGCACCATGAGTACCTCATGGGATAGGATGCTTCTTTTGAAGACTTAACGCCTAAGTGTGGGCGCGTGGCTAGCTTACCTAGCTTAGTCGCCTATCCCAAGTCGCTGGTTTGAATCCTTGGACATGTATGTGAAGACTTTTGATGTGGTGCTGATGTCACATAAAACATTTTTATTTACCTTTATATGAATTCAACCAATCAAATTACACCATTTGTGGGATGTTGATTTGTCCATCCAGCATAGTTGGCAGCCAATCAGAGTGATGATGTCAACATAGCAGGTGACACCTCTAGATATGACATGTGGGAGTCCTAGATTGGTGAAATTGTTTCTAAGGTCTAAAATTTATTTTTTCACTATTTTTTAGTGTCTATATGTTCAACATTTTGAAGGCCATAACTTTTGCATACATAAATGTTCTTGGCCCTTTTTTCAAGTTGCACAGTTTTTCAAGTTGTATGCATTAGTGACATTAGTTTAAGGACTTGTTAGAGTGTTGTAGGTGACTTATTATCTACAATGGGAGTAGGTTTTGGATGGTCAGTGCAAGGTACGCTTTGTTCTTATGGTCCCTTTATAACCATGGGGGTTGATTATTCGGAGACATGACTATTGCTTGATGATTCAATTACTTTCTCTTGATATTGGAGGACAAATTTTGGAAACCATATTGCATGTTAAACATCTTCTCATGGGAAGGTCAACATATTGATCCAAGAGGTGGAGTCACGACTTCATGTTGGCGGAAGGGTTGATCCAGTTCATGTTCCTTGGCAAGAGAAGATAAAAGGATTCATTGGCCCATTTGAGCATTTCATTCAAGAGGGAGAGGATTGTACCTTCTCTAGTGTCTCCTCTCCTTGGCCCCTCATATCATATCATAGTTAAAACTTGACACTCCAATTTTGGAAATTTTATTGGCAACTCGACAAAAGAAAAGCCGAAAAAAAATATTTCAATTAAAAATATACTTTTTAAACAACAATTGAAGAGCTAGAAAGCTGATTTTACATTAGATATTCATAAAAAAAGATTTCAATTACAATTTTTGATCATGAAATCCAAAAAAATATATCATATAAATTCAAAATTTCAAAATATAAAGCAATCTTTAAATTGCTTTTTATTTTCCCTGCCTCCCCCTCTAAATGGATGATTGAACTTGGCTTTGAACAAATGGTCGAATTGGAGGATTCTCAGATGTGGGATCATCATGAATTATCTCTCCCAATCCTCTCAAATGTTATGCTTCCATCTCTAGTGACTAGATGTCCTTTGCAGTAAAGTTGGTATGTGATGAAATTTTGACAATCCTATCTGATAGTGGATCTAGATCATCCAAGTCAATTGCCTCATAGGATTCACTCATCTCTGGTTGACATTGAAGGTTGTACTATAGGAAGACAAGGCCATTGAGGCACTTATGGGTGTGTACAACCTCAAATAGAGACTAATTGCGCTCACACCTAGAGGCTATACAAGGTTGACTCAAAATAAAAATTGTTATCCTCCTCAAATTAGGTGTTCTTGACCCATAATCCTCTCACCATAAATCAACAAAAAAGGAACTTTTTCAAATTATTAACTTACATTTGTAATTGCATCATTGTAAACTACAAGAAAAATGTTTAAAATTTTTTGGTCACAAGGTCGACCTTGATGCTCTATAAAGGGGATGAAAACAAGCTCCCTTGAGCGTCCTTATAGGTTTGCAACTTGGCAGGGATGAGGTGATGTTTGGTGGGGTCACCTATCATCCTGTCAATGCAAGTATAGAACCCCCCTAGACCTCTTCATCAACATTAAGATTGTTAGTGAAAAAGAATTTGGGGTTTAAGAAGTACATCTTTGCAAGAATAGGATGATGGAGGTGCCTTGCCCCTCTCTTAAAAATGCTATGCCAAACGATTTCATACTCATGTGGATTGACACCATAATAGTGTTGGATGGCCTCTTTTGCTCTATCTATAACTTCATATAGATACCCCATTGCTAATTTTTTACCATGTACAAGGCGAAAAACTCTTACCAATAGTTTTGCAATCTATAGTTGAACAGTAAAAATTAATCATTGTAATTTACTACATTTTTTCAAGAAGTACCCTGCTACATGAATAGGACGATAGAGTTGCCTTGTCCATCTCTTATTAATGATATGCCAAATGGGTTCATACTTCTGTTGATTGCCATTGTAATAGTATTGGATGGCCTCTTTGGCTCTATCTATCACCTCATACAAATAACCCCTTGCTATTTTTTTGTCATATACAAGGCGAAGAACCCTTACTAAGGGTTCTGCCGCTTGCAATTGAATAGTAAAAATTATTCATTGTAATTTACTTAATTGCTATTGTGATATTATTGGATGGCCTCTTTGGCTCTATCTATCACCTCATACAAATAATCCCTTGCTATTTTTTTGTCATTTATAAGGCGAAGAACCCTTACTAAGGGTTTTGTCGTTTGCAATTGAATATTAAAAAATTTTCATTGTAATTTACTATATGTAATTAAAAATTACAAATCAGAATTTGTAATTTTTAGTTAAATTTAGAAAAAAAAACTAAAATTTTGAAGTATAAAATAAGATTTTAAATTTAAACAACCAATTACCTTGAGAATTTCCTACACACTTACCCAAAATGAATTGTCAAAAAGTTGCCTCCAAACCTGCGTCACCTCCTCTTTTATATGAAATGACAAGACATACCATTCCTTGCTATTAAACATTCACTTCAAAGCAAGCGATGCCGTTAGAAGGCTCTGTCAGGCGATGAAATTTGAGGTGAATTGGGTGACCCTTGGGCGAAGATTACCCCTTCCCTCATTGTGCTCCTTGATCAAGCTGAGCACCCATGTGTGTTTGTATATAACTGCATAATGTTCTTCACCTCTTCCATAACGATTTTCACCCATGTCAATTTGTCAATGTCCTCAAGCATGAGGTCAATGCAATGGCGACGCATGGGCTCCTGAAAATAGAGGGGTATTTCTCCTCTAGAAGCCTGCCTACAATCTTATGCTGCTACGTTTTCTGTCACAACTTAGACAACATTCTCTATTCCTACTTCCAGAACAACCTCCTCCAAAAAATTAAATAAGATCTATGCATTCTTCACCTCTCACAAGGCATCAATCCACTTTAGGAAGACCATGGATCCAATCAAAGCCATTATGAAGTTGAGGAGCATGTGGTTCCTTGAATCCATTCGTCCATCAGAGAGAATGGTGCAACCCTTTCTCCTCCATATTTTGTTTTGCTCTTCTACAAGAGCACGTGTGTTTGTGACACACTCCTCCAACAATGGCCTATTGAAATATTTCATTTAAGGTAGCTTGATACCTTTTCCAACCTTGCTTAATGCCCTCACCATGACTTCCCAATATGGGTTGTTCATGTAAATGAAGGGAATGTTGTAGTAATACTAAAACTTAGCCATTGTTGTTCTTACTTCCTTCGTCTTCTCCTTCCCAATGCAGTATTTCGAAGGGTTGTTTGTATTGTGTTCGAGCCTTGGCCAACACTCGAGCTCCTCCCACTACCTCATTGAATGCGAGGGCTAAGAATCAACTCTTCTGTAGCTGTAGTAACATCCTCCAATTTGGTGTCATCCCCATATAAAAAGGCCCAAGGCCCTACTCCATGTCCAACTACAACTCTCGCCCTTTTGTGCTCTATTATTTTTGCCTTATTGCACATCCAAGCCTTCTCATATTTTATTATATCATCCGCTCTTTGCTAGGGGTCCACATCATGCCTTGGTTGCCCAATCAAATGATATTTGAGGCGATGGATGCTTCCTCGCATGTCCTTGCCGCAGTGTTTATAAAATACTTGATTCGACAAGTTCCCTTTAATCCCATGCTTCCACATTGGGTCCCTTTTGGGCTTGGATTTGGGGTTGAACTTGAAGGATTTAGCTCATTGTTGCTGGTGGTGGTTCCATGGCCCTTACTCAAAGATTCCATCTATTATTCCAAAGGGGGAAGAAAAAACAAGAAGAAATAAGTAATTAAACAAATGCTCTAGGGCCTAGCCTACATGCTCTAGGAACAACAAATGAAAATAAAACACTTTAAAAGACCCAAAGAAAACCCTAGATTTTGCCCCCCCCACTAAAAACAAATCTTTGAAATCTCTTGGGAATGTATGAAAACTCTTCCAAATGGTGTTACATTTGTTTAAGGCAAAATGAGTGAAAATTCAATCTTAGAAGCTGTTTTCATGTTTGTGTTGTAGAAGGCAAGTTTTGGCAAGAACAGGCATGAAAACAATGCAAAAATTGCCATGAGTTGGTGTTTTTCTTGATACTGAGTTTTGTTTTTTTTGGGGGGGGGAATTTTTTATTATTATTCAGAATCTAAAACAATACATTCCACAAGGATTTCCAAGTGATCCAAGCCAACACATCATACGAAATACAATAAATCCACCAAGGAAATCCATGGATCATTCTGACAACAACTTCGACAGGACACAACAACCCATGACAATCGGGTTCCTCCACCTTGAAATTATCTTTCCTGGTCCTCATGAATTAATTGATTAAGGAGTCTGGATTTCTCCTGATCAAGATCATTCCAGCTATCAGCTTTCCAGTAAGGGAATCCTTCAGAAGCCCACTTCGCCAAACAATCAACCACTCTATTCCATTCTCTTGGGATATGAACAAAAGAAATTTCAACAAAATTCCCAGCCAAGCTCAAAATCTGTTTCACTATTCTAGCCATAAACCAGGAAGCATCCTGAAAATGCTTGTTGTTCAGAAGAGACACCACTATCATGGAATCAGATTCACAAATAACCCTTCTCCATCCCAAAGAAAAAGTTGTTTCCAACGCATGGAGAATTGCCAATGCTTCCATATGATTATTCGAATGAATTCCCTTGTACACAGAGAAAAAGAGGTGGGCCACACCCTCACTATCACGACCAATTCCTCCTATACCAACATTACCTGGGTTGCCCCTGGAAGAACCATCCGTGTTTATTTTGATAACACCCCTAGGGGGGACTCCACTTCCCAGATCTATTGACCTTCAACGAACCAATCCCCCTAACAGGGCCTCTGTTTGCAGCTGGTGATGATAAAGAAATCTCCAATCTATTGATAATCTGCCAGTCGGAGGAAGTAAGAGGAGAACTCAGAACACACTTGGCCTCAATAGTCTCCTTAACCATCCTTTTGACTCTGAGCCATACCTGTAAGGCTCCAAGTTGACATCCCTAAAAAATTCTTCGGTTGCGTTCCAACCAAATCTGCCAAAAGATGAAGGAAGGACCAATATCCCAGGCAGTTTGAAGACATGAAGCAGAGGTAGGGGGTCTACCCAAGCTTTCCCAAAACTCAAAAACAGAAGTAGCATGGATGATGGGCCTTTTCCAGATCTGCCACCACAAGTTCCAGACCTCCAGGGAATATGAGCATTGGAAGAAAATATGGGGAATGGTTTCCTCATTCTTTCCACAAAGAAAACATAGTGAAGGACCCTGAAAACCTCTTTTCTGAATATTATCCCAAGTTGAACATTTCTTCTGACATAGAAGCCAAAGAAAAAAATTACATTTGGGCCAACCAAACTTATTCCAAATCTTCTTCCACCAGGGGGACACAATCTCCTCTCTTCTCTGCATAATAAGGGTTTGATAACCCAGAGCAACAGTGTATTTCCCTTTCGAATTATGGCCCCAAGCAAGAATATCAGAGTCTTCAATAGAACAACACGGTCTCTCAGCCAAAATAGAAGCCAAAGTGTCACGATCCTCAGGACAGCCACCCTCTGGCCAGCCCTGCGAATCCCACCAGCAGTGAGTAAAAGAACTGCCAAGAGGACTTTGTCGCTTGAAGTCAGCCACCTTAGACCAGCCCGCATCAGAAAAAATATCCCGAAGAAGACGAAGGTGGGGGAAAGAAGAAAGGATAGGAGGATGATTATCCCAAGAATATTCCCAAAATAAGGCATTGTTTCCCTTATTAACAATCCAAAAGAGACCCTGCTTAATAAGCATGGCACCTTTTTTGAGAGTGTCCCAAACAATGGAACCTTTCCCCCTCAGCTCCAATCTCGGAATCTCATCAACTGGAGCACCACCAAAATATTTGAGGCTAAGAATTTTAGCCCAAAGCTGATCAGGATTACTGCACCACCTCCAATAAAGTTTAGCAGCCAAAGCAAGACTATTCAAATCGGATTGCCTCAAACCAAGACCCCCCATCTCTTTAGGGCAACACACAATATCCCAACTGACCAGGCTCCATTTATTACAGTCCAGGTTTCCTGCCCATAAAAATTTTCTAGAAAGAGAATCAAATTCTTTGAGAAAGCACTTAGGAGCAGCCAAGATAGAAAACCTGTAAATAGGCAAAGCATGAAGGACAGACTTCAAAAGCGTTAATCTACCAGCAAAGGATAGCCACCGAAAAGTCCAATGATTAACCCTTGATCGAAATCTATCCAAAATACTTTTCCAGTAAGCCCTTCCAAGATTTTTAGAAGAAATAGGAATCCCCAGATACTCCACTGGCAAACAACCCACCTGAAAACGTAGAATATTAGCAATCCTACGTTGAATCCGACCATCCGTATTGAAGAAGATCTTTGATTTCTCTTCATTAATCATTTGACCAGAGGCAGATAAGTAAATATCTAAAGCCTTCCTAAAATTCACTGCTTCCTCAATTTTTGCCCTCCCCATCAGAGCAGTATCATCGACAAACTGAAGATGAGACTGGGATAAAGAATTCTCCGCCCAAGACCATCCCTGGATAGCACCACGATTCTGAAAACTCTTGAGAAGTCTGCCCAAACCTTCAGCCATAAGGATGAAAAGATAGGGGGACAAGGGATCTCCTTGACGAATCCCCCTAGAGGCCGAGAAGAAAGCGGACGGTAAACCATTGATTAAAACTGCAAAGGAGGCCGAAGTCACACAACTCATGACCCATTCAATCCAATTATACGAGAACCCAAAAGCTTGAAGGATGTTCTGCAAAAAAGGCCAGCTAACCCTGTCATAAGCCTTGGACATATCAAGCTTAATGAACATAGCCTTTTCCTTAGAGATATCCATAGAGTGAATAGCTTCAGCAACAACCACCACACCATCTAAAATCTGACGACCCTTAACAAACCCACCTTGCTCAGGAGAAATAAGAAAACCAAGAACTTTCTTCAGCCGATCCGCAATAATCTTGGTAATAATTTTGTAAGTAACATTGCATAGGGAAATAGGACGGAAAGACCCCAACGAGCTAGCATTTTCAGATTTGGGAATAAGAGCAAGGAAGGTTGAATTAATAGCTTTAAGCATTTTCTTATTAACTTGGGATTCTTGAACAACTTTTAGCAGATCAAAAGATAACACTTCCCAAAATTCTTGGAAAAATTCTATAGGGAAACCATCAGGTCCAGGTGTTTTACCTTTTTTCATTTGAAAAACCACCGCTTTAAGTTCCTCCATCGAGATGGGGTCCATTAGCATCTTATTCATATCATTAGAGACCAGCCTAGGAATACAATCCAAAATAAGCCTCATATTAACAACATCATGAGGACCCTGCTCGGAGAAAAGAGAGGAGAAGAACCTGACTGCTTCATTAGAGATATCCTCAAAGGATGAGAGAGTTTCCCCCTGATCAGAAGTAAGTGAGACTATAGCATTACCATTCCTGCGGTCTTTAACCGAATTGTGAAAAAAAGAGGTGTTTCCATCCCCTTCCAACAACCAGTCAATCCGAGATTTTTGCTTCCAAAAAATCTCCTCACGAAGCTCCCATTCAACAAGCTGACTAGAAAGGGAAGCTTCCATTTCCAACAGATCCTTTGTCAATCCTTCATATTTAATTTGAAAAGTGATCTCCTCTAGGCTATCCTGTAGTTGCTTTTTCTTCTGAAAAATATTTCCAAAAGAAAATTTGTTCCATTGCCTGAGTTTGAATTTGACAAACTGGAGGCTTTTGAAAAAAGTAAACATAGCAGTGCCAAATTTGGGTTTCCCTTCGACCCACCACCTCTCCACACATTCATACAAATCCTTATCCCTGAGCCACATAAGTTGAAATTTGAAAGGTAGATTTCTTGGCAATGAGAATCTCGAGGACTGAAAGAGAATGGGCCAATGATCAGAGCCCCTCCAACCTAGAATCTTTGAGAACGAAGTCCAACTATCATCAAACCAACTATCTGAAGTAAGGAACCGATCCAATCTTTCAGAAATAAAATCCGTTCCACATCTTCTATTAGTCCAAGTAAAGAGCCCATTTCGAGGCTTCACATCAACAAGATTAAGGAAAGAAATATTGTCCCGCATCAAAGTAGAAGAAGGGCCCAAACACTCCACACCACCATTCTTCTCCTCCAGGGACATGATAGAATTAAAATCCCCAACCACAATCCAAGGATAATTGGGAGCAAGAGATCGAATGAATCTAAGATGATTCCATAAGAGGATTTTACCTGATAAATCACTAGGGGCATACACATTAGATAGAAGAATAGAAGATCCAGATGAAAAGCAGGTAGCAACCATAGAGAGACAATTCCTGCTACCCACCCACCAAGAGGGAGTTAAGCTTCGTGGATCCCACAAACATGCAACACCACCCGCCGAACCCTAGGCTCCAATAGCAAGACAGTGACCACCTTTCCATATCTTAGAAGCAATTCTAACCATATCTTCACAAGATAATTTTGTTTCCTGGATGAAAACAATATCAGGTCTATGATCTCTGATCAAATTTTGAGTAGCTTTTTGTCTAGGGCTACTACCCAAACCCCTAACATTCCAAGATATCACTTTCATTTTGGGGGGTTAGGGTTTTTTTCTAATAATATTCATTATTGCTTTTTAGGGTTAGGGTTTTGTTTTTTAGGGTTAGAGTTAGGGTTTTCTTTCTAAAACCCTAATCTCTTCCAAACCCTAATCTCTCTCTATATGTACTCATTCATGTATTATAATCAATAATCACTTTTGGTTCTAACAATTGATATCAGAACGGTAAGTTCTACCTGTGATTCGCATGTAAGGGGGGATTTCTCTCAAGGAAATCTCCCCCCTCCCCTTTCAAAAATTCTTGATATTTGTCTTAGGTTATTTTTTCGAAGGAGGCATTTATAATTTTGGTTGCAGTAATGGTGGTCATTCATCCGTAGAAAGTATTGACAGAGTTCATACATGACGATGGAATACGAATAATAACAGGTGCTCGTCTACGGATATGAAGTACAAGAGATGAAAACCAAAAAAATCCACAACATGGAAGGTGTTTTTTCGTGGGATTCAACCAAGATCATGGCTGCATGGGTTTTGGACAACATTGTGTGTTAATTTGCATGTCAATTCGAGTTTTTTTTTTGCAAATTACTAAAAATGGAAATTTTTGACGAAAAAACAATTTGCCGAAAATAGTAATTACTAAAATTGGCAATTTTTGGTGAAATAATTTTTTTGCCGAAAATAGTAATTACTAAAATTGGCAATTTTTTGACGAAAAATAAATTGCCTAAAATAGTAATTACTAAAAATGGCAATTTTTTGACAAAAAAATAAATTGCCGAAAATAGTAATTTTTATTTTTATTTTTAGGGCTTTAAGCTTTAGGGTTATTTCCATTTATTGAAGTTTTTTATGTGAGAATATTTTAGGAATATTCTATTGTAAAGGCTATGAGCATCTTTTTATTTTGCTGTCGGAGAGCCTCATTATTTTTCTTAGTTTTAAGGTTCCATTCAGATTCGAAGATAGTCGTGTTTGTAGTCGTTGGAAAGAGTTTTTTGAGCCGGACACAATGGAGGTGTTCATTTTCAGTTTTGAGGCTATTACATATGATTTTTTTGGGCCTCCAAGTTTGTTGTATAGGGAGTGCACTATCGGTTGAACCCGACACTCCTTCAATCCATTTTTGTCATCAGAGACTTTTTGGAGGTAAGTTTTCTTTACGACCATGGCCCTCTTGAGATTCCATCATGATTTTGGGTGCTCCTATAGTAGGAGGTATTGTTTTTTCGATCATGGGAATCTATCGGGTACTTCAGTTTGGGAGTTGTCGTTGTCTCTTCATAAGACCATGGCCCTTTTTTGATGTGATCATGAATATCACATGGGTACTCTTACAGTTAGAGTTGTCTTTGTCTTTAGTGGCTTGTCTCTCAATGGATTAGTGATTTTTAGCTTGGCTCATCAACAAGATTTCCAACATCACAATGCAAGTGAACCTAGTACTTAGTCATCTTCTCTATAGCACCTGGCGGATGCAGCGACTGGTTATCCATGCATTTCGGTAGGATGAGAAGATTACCATAAGGACACTTTTGATACTTCGGGCAACACCACATCAAGCTTTCAACATCAGATTCTTGGCTATTTTAGCATAAATTTTGGATGGCTCATATTATTGTATAAAGGTGCATTTTCGGCATAGACCGACACCTTCTAGATGAGTTTCATCATTCAGGGGGGATATTAGAATATGAATGAGTATTTTGTACTTAGGAAAGTGCACATTAAAGGGGGATGTTAAAATATTAAAGTGCACTTTGCCTAATTTAATATTCATTATTGCTTTTTAGGGTTAGAGTTAGGGTTTTCTTTCTAAAACCCTAATCTCTTCCAAACCCTAATCTCTCTCTATATGTACTCATTCATGTATTATAATCAATAATCACTTTTGGTTCTAACATAGAGAAGTGAGAATCTAATGTCTTAACAACACCAGACTCAACTAAGGATTCCCCTATCAATTTTCACTTTTTCTTGATCCTTCTTTCTTCCTGCTTTTACCACCTTCTCCACCCCACCTTTTTTGATAGCTTTTGGGTGAATACCTAACACAAAAGAAATTTTCTTTTTTCCTTCCTCTCTGACAATCCTATTATGGGAGGGTTCAAACCTAGTCTCATCCTCATTTCCCTCAATCAAGTTTTTAGCCAAAGGGGAATGATCAAGAACTTTATCAAGACAATCCGACACCTCTTTGGACTTATGTTCATTTCCTACAAGAGGGTTATTAGGCACCACCCCTTCCTTATTAGAAGTTTGCATTTCAAAAGAAGGATTTAGGAAAGAACAAGTACCTGGCTCTTGAATACAAGCATCCATTTCACCTCCGTTCCAGACTTGCTCCTTAATATGCGGCTCCTCAAAAGTCTCAAGCACATCAAATCTGTTACCAGAACCTCCCTTACCAACACATTTATTCTGACCAACAAAAGGCCTAGATATTGAACGAGACTTAACAGGAATAAATCCATCAGAACCGAGCATCTCATTAACCATAGGAGCTTTTCCTTTTGCCTTTGTAGATGCATCTTGAAAGTCAGATGAAGAGGATGAAGGCTGAGAATTCACTTTCTTACAGTTTCTCTGAAGATGCCCATATTCATGGCATATATGACATCGAAATGGGAGAGCTTCATAATCTAACTGTTGGACCCAAGACATGTTTCCTAGTTTAATCTCCAATGATTTAGGCAACGGATTATTTAGATCGACTTCAACACAGAGCCGTGCAAAAGAAGCAAATTTCCTATCCAAAATTTGGTGAGAGGGACCAACCGATTTCCCAATAATCTCCGTAATAGAATGAAGAATATCCAGCGTCCAATATTCCATAGGGAGTCGTGGCAAACAGACTCACACAAGAATCCTAGAAGGCCTCTCCTCCACCGGATCAAATCCTAAATGCCAGGGTTTGATAAATAATCCATACTAATGTTGAAAGTAAGGACCCCCCTCAAAAACTTTACTACGATCTGCCATACGGGAGAACACCACAATAAAATACCCATTAGCTGCAAGAATAATCTCTAGATCACCTTCAACGCTCCAATTTCTCCTAACTCAGTATTTTAAAAAAGGCATAGAAATTCTGAGACCCATGAATTTTCAGATGAGCGCATGCTCATACAAATATAAAACATCATCCACAACAGAATCAAGACTGATAACCAAGACAGGACGATCTTTGCTTTTCTCCAATTATCCATTATTCTTTGACTTCAAAGTCGAAGAGGAATTAGAAATAGGATCAAGGGTTGCATGCAGCAAAAAATTCATGGCATTTGCATGATCATAAGAAGAGGCATCCTTATTCAAAACAACATCCTTAAAAGACAAAGATCGGGGGTCACCAGGACCCCCCGAAGCTGCCATATCTAAAGCCAAACTACAACACACCTTTCACCAGCCAACACGTTGGTTTTCACATAATTTTTCAGCACCAATCTGAAACCCTAAATGTTGCTTGTGAGAACATTGTATTGATTTTAGAGTATATTTGGACAATTTTTTTGATATTGAGTTTTTTGAAGAAACTCACTGCTGGGATTTTCTCGCGTGTTTCATGAGAAATCTTGGGATATTAGCGAGCTTTCTATCTATGGTTTAGATTAATGGGGGGTTGTTGGAATTTTTGTAATCTGTAATTTGACCTTAGTAGGCCAAGGTTGATAGTGATGAAGTGCGTACGGGTGCTCTTGATGTAGCCTACAAGCAAGTGCAATGTCATCCTACGAGCATTCCTCTATGTAAGCCTATGAGCATCTTTATGTTAGCCTATAGGCAGTTTTGATGTATTCAATTTTAGTGATATTGGTTAAACCACCTCTATGGATAACCTTGGTTAAAGGGTTAAATACTTTTAATAAATTCTAATTTAACCTTTAAGTCATGTTTTTGTAATTGGTTATATGGGATTGAAACAGGCCCCACTCATATCACATTATAATTGCATATTGGTATTATAGTACTTTGGCAATTATGCATGCATTACTTAACAAGATTCAAACCTGGGTCTCCTTGAAAGTTGAGGAATATAACTAGTTGAGCTAATGCCATTTGATAACCTTCAAGTCATGTTAAGTCGGCTTGAGGTTAGCATTTAATTGGGTATTAGGTATCACCATGTAAAACTTGCCAATATTATGAGATTTCTTGCAAAACTCGTGAGAAAGATCTAGGTGGAGAGTTTTTTTTTGTAAAAACTCATAGCCGAGAAAATTACCAATTCACGACGATTTTTGTGTTGTTTTCTTGCTGAGCTCTTGCCAAGACTAGCCTTCTCGGTAGAAATGCATAAACAAATTTTAAAAGTTGATTTTCTCTCATTTTGCAATTTTTCCTTCTCCTCTGCTTAGAAAAATTCTTCCTAAAGATCAACCACAAACTTTAAACCAATTTTGGAGATTGGCTTGATAGGTTTAACACCATTCGAAGGAGATTTCATTCTTCCCAAGAAATTTTAGATGTAATTTTTTTTAAAATCTAAGGTTTTCTTAGGGTTTTTCGATGTTTTATTTTTGTTTATTGTTCCTAAAGCATATAGGCTAGGCCCTAGGGAATTTGTTTAGTTTTTTTTTTCTTCCCTCTTTGGAAAAATAAACGAATTCTTCAAGTGAAGGCCATGGAACCACTATTGGTAGCAATGAGCCGAATCCTTTACGTTCAACCCCAAATCCAAGCCCAAGGAGGGACCTAATGAGGAAGCATGTGATTAAAGGGAATTTGTTGAATATCAAGTGTGTTGTAAACACTATGACAAGGACATGCGAGGAGGCATCCATCACCTCAAATATTATTTTTTTGGGCAACAAAAGCATGATATCCCCTGCCTTAGAGCAATCGATATAATAAAAATTGAGAAGGCTTGGATATGTAGTAAGAAGGCAAAGAAAATAGAGCACAAAAGGATGAGAGTTGTAATTGGACATGTGGTAGAGCACAAAAGGATAAGAGTTGCAATTGGACATGTGGTAAGGCCTTGGGCCTATTTTTATGGGGATGGGGGTGAATTGGAGGATGTTATTGTCAAAGAGCTGATTCTTAGCCTTTGCATATGATGAGGTACTGGAAGGAGTTCTAGTATTGGTCGAGGCTTGAACACAAGACAAACAACCCTTTAGAATAATACATGGGCGAAGGAGAAGATGAAGGAAGTAAAAACAACAATGACTAATTTTTGGTATTACTACAACATTCCTTTCAATTATGCAAGAAAACCTATTGGGAAGTCTTGGTTAGGGTATTATGCAAAGATGGTAAAGGGATCAACCCACCTTTAACAAAATATTTATGTGGCCCATAGTTCGAGTGTCACAAATACACGTGCTATTGTAGAAGAGCAAAAGAAAATATGGAGCAGAAAGGGTTGCAACATTCTCTTTTATGGATGGATGGTTGCAAGGAACCACATGCTCCTCAACTTCATAGTGGCTTCGAGTGGATCAATGGTCTTTCTAAAATCGATTGATACTTTTCTTGAGGCGAAGAATGCACAAATGCTATTTAATTCATTGGAGGTTGTGTTGGAAGTAGTTGGAAGTAGGAGTAGAGAATGTTGTCCAAGTTGCGATGAACAACGTAGTAGGATATTAGGGGTAGGTTTGTGGAGAAGTACCCCTCTATTTTCTAGAGCCCATGTGCTGCACATTGCATTGACCTCATGCTTGAGGACATTGGGAAATTGACATGGGTGAAGACCATGTAGAAGAGATGAAGAACATTACATGGTTTATATACAACCACATGTGGGTGCTCAGCTTGATGAGGGACCACTATGAGGGGAGGGACATTCTTTTCCCAGGGATAACCCAATTCGCCTCAAATTCTTTTTGACTTGAAATCTTAATGCTAATGATTCTAGGGGGGTTCTATACTTGCATTGACAGGATGATAGATGACCCCACCAAACATAGCCTCATCCTTATCAAGTTGCAAACCAATAAGGAGGCTTAGGGGATCTTGTTTTCATGCCCCTTCTATAAAGCATCAAGGTCGACTTTACAACCAAGTAAAAAATCTAAACTTTTAGATATTTTTTCTTGTAGTCTGTAGTGACACACTTACAAATATAGGTTAATAATTTGATTTTTTTTTTTGTAAGATTTATGGGGGAAGTATTATGGCTCAAGAACATCTAATTTGAGGAGGATCACAATCTGCATTTTGAGTTAGCCTTGTAGTGCTTTTGGGTGTGAGTGCAATTGGTCTCTATTTGAGGTCGTACACACCAAGAAGTGCAATAGGTTGACCTAGAAGTGCCTTAATGACCTTGTATTTGTACAATATGATCTTCAACTTCGCTCCAAAAAAGTGGAAGTGAATGAATCCTATGAGGTGATTGACTTGGATGAGCTAGATCCACTATTAGATTGGATTGCCGAAAGTCCGTCATATACCGACTTTATTGTAGAGGACATCTAGGCACTAGAGGTGGAAGCAAAATATTTGAGAGGATTGAAGGAGATATACCATGATGATCCCATACTTGAGGAGCCTCCAATTCGGCCACTTGTCCAAATCCAAGTCCAACTATTCAGTTTGAGGGGGAGGAGGGGAAAACATAAAACAGTTTAGGAACTTCTTTATATTTTGAAATTTTGAATTTGTATGATGTATTTCGTTGGATTTTGTGATCAAGAACTGTAATTTTTTTTTTAATGAATATCTAATATAAAATCAGCTTTACGGCTCTCCACTTGTTTAAGATGTGTTTTTTTTTAATTGAAATATTTTCTTCCTTTTTTTCGTTGAGTTTTGCTGAGCTGTTGATAAAATCTCCAAAATTGGAGTGTCGACTTTTTTTCGAGTTGTGATTTTTCTAACTATGGGTATCACTATAAACACCCCCCAACTGTATCAATTTGTGATATGTTTTTGTGAGGGTGCCTAAAGGCACCCCACTTCTTGTCCTTCTTATCAATTATCTCTCTTCCTTTTTAACTCTCTCTCTTTCTCTATTTTTGTCTATTTTGAACTCTCTCTCTTTCTTTATTTTGCTTTTCCATAATTTTGCATATGATCATGGTAAATGTATGTTTCAAAATGTTTCTAGAATTGTGAATTCCAACAAATTTAGTGTGTGGACAACAGTTTCTTTATTTTCTTATTTGAGATGATACATGCTGAATTAGGTTAGTTAAGGCTTATTTCTTTTTAAGTAAATTGGATAGATAATGCTAGATGTCCCACTTTTATTTACATGCATGTATTGGACAAAACTATGTCAAAGTTCAAAGATTTTTTTTCAATACAAACACAGATCGAAGCAACCTTGATGTTGAAATTTGTATTGAATTTTTAACTAGTTGTTTAAAATAGATATGAAGTGGTTATAGAAATCTCCAGACTTGGAGTAAGAATAATAACTTCCTAATTTGGAATGTTTACAAGGCAATTCCTCACTTCTTTGGTGAGGTACGGGCTAAAAGTAACTGCCATTTAAATATCCTAACGTCTTGTCTTCAGGTTAATTTGAAGGAATAAAGAAAGAAGAAGAAGAAAGGAATGAGGAATTGCAGATCATTCCCCCCTTAACAAGAACATTTTTCACTTCCAACCAAATGAAGATGAACATCTCATAAGCAATGCAAAGTAGATGCAAGGTATGGTGGATGAACCAATACAAAAAAGTTGAACCAACTAAAGTTGTCCTATCAAACAAGGTGCAAAATGTGCTTCAAAACAATGAAGCAACCACAAAGCAACATGATCCAAGTAATAAAACTGCTAAAGCAAAGCAAATTTCTATAGGTCTTCTAAAACACTCCAAAAAAAAATTCTGGTTTGGGGACATTGAGTCCCATGAGATGCTGTACAAAATGCATACAAACTACCAATATCATGATTTTGATGCCAAAATATGCTTACAAAAGTATATCAAGAAAGAAGTAAAACTACCCATCAAAGTGGTGTTACAAAGGAAGCTCCAATTCAGTCATCCTTTCATTTGATGGAGAAACAAAAGACTTGTTACAATACATGAGAATAGAAGAAACAACCCTTCTACAATAAAGGGGACAAAGAGCAAAAGGAGAGGTTGATCTTGCATGTCTACATCACTGCCTCCAAAGCTTGTATATTCTTCAAACATCAGTTTTCCAAGAATAAATATTTGTTCGTAGGTTCTTTGCAAAGACTTCATGTCCTTAAAAGATGAAGATCTTTGCTTGTACTTGCCATTCCTTTCCAATATTGATATCGTGGTGGTGCCAAAATCTTTGAAACAGAAAAGGCTAATATCAAAACTCATACCAGAAGGCTTCAAATCAAATTTTGACATTCTAGGTGTCTCTGAGATGGGGGATAAACCTATAAAATAAGTGGTAACATTGAAATATTTTATCCTAGACAAGATTGCATGTCTGCAATTGCTTATGAGATTTGACTATTGAAAAATTCCATTAGCACTAGGAGTCTACTTCCTTATCGTGCTGGAATCATTAATAAGTTAAGACAATATGAACACGGTAGAGCATAAAACATCTTCAGAGTTGGTGCCTTTCCTGAATTTCCACAGAAAATAACTTGAATGCATGCATACTCATTCTAGGTGTCTCTGAGATGGGGGATAAACCTATAAAACAAGTGGTAACATTGAATTTTTTTAATCCTGGACAACCAAGATAAAGTAATTTTGACATTCTAGGTGTCTCTAATATGGGGGATAAACCTATAAAACAAGTGGTAACATTGAAATTGTTTATCCTGGACAACCAAGATAAAGTAATTTTGACATTCTAGGTGTCTCTGAGATGGGGGATAAACCTATAAAACAAGTGGTAACATTGAAATTTTTCATCCTGGACAACCAAGATAAAGTAATTTTGACATTCTAGGTGTCTCTGATATGGGGGATAAACCTATAAAACAAGTGGTAACATTGAAATCTTTTATCCTGGACAACCAAGATATGAGAAATTGAAATTATCAAATGTAGTCAGGGTGAAAATCGATATTAAAGATTGCATGTCTGCAGTTGCTTATGATATTTGACTATTGAAAAATTCCATTAGCACTAGGAGTCTACTTCCTTATCGTGCTGGAATCATTAATAAGTTATGACAGTATGAACACGATAGAACATAAAACATCTTCAGAGTTTGTGCCTTTCCTGAATTTCCACAGAAAGTAACTTGAATGCATGCATACTCATGTGACCAAAGCCTCATATGAACTTCTGAAAGGCATATATGGCATCAAAATTAGCAAAAGTAAAACATAGGGGGTTTGACCATGTTTAAAACCGATCTTACTCTCTAGAGTGAATGTTGGTTGGCATCTGAATCTAATGGTGAAGAAATACTGCAAGTAGATCTGAAATCTTTTTCACACTTCAAATGGTGTGTAGGGATTATATCAACACTCTATAGCCATCTAGATGATCAATCGACCATATTGCCTATTAAAAAATAATGATAATTTATGCGAGCAACAACATGCTATACCCATAAGAGTATGTTGGCTAGTTTGGTGCTTGAAATTTTTTGCCACATATCAAATGCGATACCACAAATAGCAATACTTGAGGCCTATGCAAACTGTAAAGAATTTTTATTACAAGTTTTCTTAGGAACCAGTTGTTGGAGTATATTATATTATTTGGTACATGCTAATGTACCCCCATGGTACCTTCATGGTACATTTGTAAATAATAGATTAGGGTTGAGTCATAGTTTAGAGTGTGAGTTATATTTCTCCTTTTATGTAAGTGTGAATGTGCAGGAAATGCACAAGTGTCATGTGAGTTAGTGTGCAAGTGTAAGTTGAGTCTATGTGCACAAGTGTCTTGTATGTATGAGAAGAGGTATTAAAGTGGAACAAAATTCCAACATATATAATGTAAAGATGTGCACAAGTGTCTTAGATTAGAGTGTGCAAGTTATAGAAGTGTAAGAGTCATATATAGGTGTGCATACAATATAGATTCAAGTGTTCATCAAGTATGCAAGTGTCAAGAAGATAAGCCAAGAGTCATGAGACTTGGCATATAGAAAGGAATAGTCAAGTATCCAAAGAGACACTACTATGGCTGTATTATGAGACAATACTCCTTAAGAAAGAGTCACATACATCACATACAATCACAAATAGTCACGATCATATACTTTTGTAAGAGAAAGAGGAGCAATAAAGATTGCATACATTTTGAGCAATTAATATTGTAAGTTGTATTACATGCTTAGTACATGTTGATTAAGGCTATTTACATTCATATTGCTGCATATTATTGTTGAGCAAGGTGAAGTGACAATAATTGTCATTATTGTCAACACAGTCAGATAGATCGGTTGATGCAGTGGATAGGAGTTCAGAGGTTATTCAGAGTATGTACAATGAAGTTAAATGCTTATGAGGATGTTTTTGATGTTTGGGTGAAGTTGTTACAGGTTGTCCAAGAAGACCGAAGTGGCCCATATGCAAAAGATAAAAGAGAAGCGAAAAAACAAAAGAAAAAAAGTGTCACGATATCGCGACATGTTGCATTTTCGCGGCCAAAAGAGAAGAGAAAATGCAAAGAGAAAAAGTGTCACAATATCGTGACATGTTGCATTTTCGCGGCCAAAAGAGAAATGAAAGAGCAAGAAGGAAAAAGTGTTGCGATATCGTGACATGTTGCATTTTTGCGGCCGAAAGAGCAAAGAGAAAAAAAGTGTCGCGATATCGCGACATGTTGTATTTTCGCGGGCCAAAGCAAAGAGAAAGAGCAAGGAGAAAAAGTGTCACGATATCGCGACATGTATTTTCGCAGGCCAAAGGAAAGAGAAAGAGCAAGGAGAAAAAGTGTCGCGATATCGCGACATGTATTTTCGCGGGCCAAAGGAAAGAGAAAGAGCAAGGAGAAAAAGTGTCGCGATATCGCAACATGTATTTTCGTGGGCAAAAAACAAGGAGAAAAAGTGTCACGATATCGCGACATGTTGTATTTTCGTAGGCCAAAGCAAGGAGAAAGAGAAAGAAGGAAAAAGTGTCGTGATATCGCGACATGTTGCATTTTTGTGACTCAAAAAAGGCAGGCAGGCAGAGAAAGAAAAAGTGTCACGATATCGCGACATGTCGCATTTTCATGACTCAAAAAGGGTAGGCAGGCAGAGAAAGAAAAAGTATCGCGATATCGTGACATGTCGCATTTTCGCAACTCAAAAAGGGCAGGCAAGAAGAGAAAGAAAAAGTGTTGCGATATCGCGACATGTCGCATTTTCGTGACTCAAAAAGGGCAGGCAGGCAGAGAAAGAAAAAGTGTCGCGATATCGCGACATGTCGCATTTTCGCGACTCAAAAAGGCCAGCAGGCAGAGAAACAAAAGTGTCGCGATATCGCAACATGTCACATTTTTGCGACTCAAAAAGGGCAGGCAGGAAGAGAAACAAAAGTGTCACGATATCGCGACATGTCACATTTTCACGACTCAAAAAGGGTAGGCAGGAAGAGAAACAAAAGTGTCGCTATATCGTGACATGTCACATTTTCGCGACTCAAGAAGGGCCAAAACAAAAAGCCTTTTATTTTTTGGAAACCAAAACACATGCATGCATAAGGGAAAAGAAAACGAACAGTCATGAAGGAGAAAATGAACAGTCATCGAAAAAGAAAATGAACAGACATGCAAAGAGAAAACGAATAGACATGCAAAGAGAAAACGAACAGTCATCGAAGGAGAAAGCGAATAGTCATGACCGACGAACAGTCATGGTAGGAGAATATGGTGTCAATTCTTTACATGTGACGTGTTTGACGAAATGCATTCTAAATATATACAAAAGGAGTTACATAAAGAACCAGTTACAATTGACAAGTGGCGTATGAGAATATGAAAGGAGTTACAACTGGAGTTACAAAGAGAAAGGATGGTTATAAAAGGAGTGTTGCTTGGAGAATTTAATTGGGGATTTTATTCGATGAAGTGCACGAGAGGATCGTGAGAGGAGCGCAAGAGGAGAGTGAGAGGCACGCGACAGGCGAGCGAGAAGGGTGTGTATTTTGTGAATTGTGGTAGACGTTGAGTAAGCAATAGAACAGTCAGAGTCTTATAAAAGTGAAGGCATTTCTATGTCAATCTTCCAGTTTCAGAATTGAAGTCTAAGTTGGTGCTTGGCATCAAGGGTTGGTGCTCCTTCCAGTTGGTGCTGGTAAATCAGGGGTTGGTGCTCCTTTTTGTTTGTGTAGATAAATTAAGGGTTGATGCTCCTTCCAGTTGGTGCTGGTAAATCAGGGGTTGGTGCTCCTTTTTGTTTGTGCAGATAAATTAGGGGTTGGTGCTCCTTCCAGTTGGTGTTGGTAAATCAGGGGTTGGTGCTCCTTTCTATTTGTGCAGATAAATCAAGGGTTGGTGCTCCTTCCATTTGGTGCTGGTAAATCAGGGGTTGGTGCTCCTTTCTATTTGTGCAGATAAATCAGGGGTTGGTGCTCCTTCCAGTTGGTGCTAGTAAATCAGGGGTTCTGTTTGTGTAGATAAATCAGGGGTTGGTGCTCCTTCCAGTTGGTGTTGGTAAATCAGGGGTTGGTGCTCCTTTCTGTTTGTGTAGATAAATTAGGGGTTGGTGCTCCTTTCTGTTGGTGTAGATAAATCAGGGGTTGGTGCTCCTTCTAGTGGGTGCTAGTAAATTGATTGTAAAGTTGTTGCTTTGCAAAGGTTGGATTTGGATGGGAGTCCAAACATTAAATTTTTGAGGAGTAGCCAAATCGGAACCTCGGTACATCTTGTGTTGTGTGATGCTCTCTTGTTATATTTGCTTTATTTGGTTTTAAGTTCTCATTATTTCAGCTTTAAGAGTTGAAGATTTAAGTTTTAAAGAGCTACACTGATTCACCCCCCCTCTCAGTGTCATTGTGAGACTAACAATTATTGAATGTTATTTTGATATATTATAAGCCTTATTTTACATATTAATTTGCTCATATTATTCTACTCTTATTATTATCTTGACCTTATTATATTGTGGCTATATTATATTCGATCTTGTGATACATAACTTGTGATATTTGTGGTAGTATGAAGGCTTAAAAAGCCATCACCAGCTTTGGAGTTTGTGTGTTGACTGCCAATGTGTCTCCAGTTGGCAAAATTGGAAAGTAAAAAAAAGAAAAGAAAATCCTTTTGGCTCCAACGTAAATATTATGCTTAAAAACACCAATGAAGATTGCTTCTTCTGAGCCTGATCAAATCTATGCATAAGGAAAAAGTGAGCCTGTTAACAGTGAATGCACTGATGTTGAAACTAGTAATGACATTTGGATCTATTGGAAATCAAATGTATTGGCTAGTTCTCCAAGGTCCTTCAATGATGTATAGAACCTAAGGGTAGTGACTGGTTCCACAAATGGTGCTGTGAGATGGGCAGGCAAATTTTCCCTATCTTCACTACTGCAATTTTTTTGTTGGCACCTTTTCTGTCATTCTTTTTTGAAATTGATGGCTGCTATATTCCTGTAAAATAGCACAAATTATAGGCAAGGGACATCTGCTTGATATTAGCTGCAAGTTGTCTGGAAAGATACAAAGCACAATCAGTAGTTCATGTAAATATTTATGCTAGATCTGCAGTGAGGTCACCCAGGTTTGATGCAAATCCAGCATGGGAATTTGAGCAGAGACACCAAAAAGGTCTATGATGTAAGATTTTGCTGGAAAGATTCCTTCACTTTGCATTGAAGAGTTGTTAGGATAAGATCAACTGGGCCATAAAGATGACCAAAAGAGGAATACTGAGGTAAATTTAAAAAAAAATTAAAAGAACTCTTTTGCTCTCAGAAATTTGCTAGTGAAGCGAGTAGTTGAGCAAACACTAAGAGATGGCAGGTTCATTGGACGAGATCATATCCTAACTTGCATAACAAGAAACAAATATGATGCAGTCCACAAGATTACCGACAAAATAGAGCTAGACCATAATGGCTCTGATATCATTTGAAAACTTGAAACTCTTTTAACACAGGAACCAAATTGAAGCAATCTTGATCCAACTTGCAGAAGCCACAAAAAATTGCATTGAAACTCTCCATAGAATAGAACAAAAATACCAGAGAAATTTATTTGCTGCAATAGATCTTGCAATCAAATTTTGGGAGATAAATTGAATGAATCCACACTAAAATAGAATAGTGCAGGTGTTTAAGCAAATTGTTTTCTTCCAAGTTAAGTCTAGCTAGGTAACGGAATTGGTAAAATAGATTTGAAAAGGCTATGGAAGTCACCAAATTTGGAGTAAGAATAATAATTTCACAATTTGAAGTGGTTACAAAGCAACTTTCACTTCTCTCATGAGTTGAGTGCTAAAATCAGTTACCATGAAAATATCCCAACAAGCTATACTTTAAGATAGCATCACATTTAAAAGATAGGGAACAATTGCACTTTCCAATACTATTTAGGAGCAATGCATTTGGTTAGCTTTAGATGTTTGTATCATTTTTGTTACTTGAATTTCATTCCCTAAATGGATCTCAAATTCTTTTTTATACATTTTAAAATAATAAAAGTTCCAATTTAACTTTATTATTATTATTTAAATAATTGGTTGTATGGGATTGAAATGAGCCCTACCCATATTACATCATATCCACATAATGGTGGTATAACAACATTTTTTTTTGAGAATTATGCATGTATTGCCTAGCAAGATTCAACCGTGGGTCTCCTCCTTGAGATTCGAAGTATTTATCTAGTTGAGCTCATGCCATTTAATAAATGTTAAGATTTACCTAGATTCAAACATTGGTTAAAGGTGTGAAACTTCCCACTCACTACCACTTGCTCTAAACCTCATGGGCCTCAATTAGCTATTTACATCTATATCTCTCTCTCTCTCCCCTTTGGATTACTCAATGAGGGTAAATGACTAGTCCTTTACCATTCTAAAGTTGATAATAGAAAAGGCTTGTCATGACCAGCCTAAAGTGCAGATACAAGAACTTTAAATATGGCTATATAAGTAAATTAACAAAAATATTGATTTCCTTGACATGCTTTTCATCTAAGTTGTTAAGTTCGCTGAATAATATAGATAAAAATTTGAAAATTGGCGGATTTTTTAGGCGCTCAAATAAGTTCAAATGAAATTTGAGCATATTTGCCTTTCTAGATCAAATGACGGTCAAAATGCTGAAACAAAGTCTAGAACTCGTGGATTATGGCCTTCGACAATTTGATGGCAACATGAATGACATGTCTCTCCCTTCAATGTTGAATGAAATGAAGAGCCCAAATGATGTTAGAATGTGAATATGGGCCCATAGGCCTTTTACAAAACATAATAAAATATGAGAAATTGATTGTGGCCAAAGTGAACGATTATACATTTCAACAAATTATGAATTGCAACCATCTTTATTTGTAAATCCAAGGAAATGGGAGTGATTAGAGTGTAATAAAAGCATACTTTTTTGGTGGCTTGAAAAATATTGGGTCCAAATTGATTTGGTTTGGTCCAAGTGAATTATGTTTAGCTAAAGTTGGTAACTACGTGCAAGATGCTTTAGACAAGGTAGTTTTCATTGAGATTGATTATGGAAAAGCTGCCAACGAAACTAGATGACCCTATTTACTAGTAATACTTTATGCTATTGGTCTCAAATACATTTCTCAAGAATGGGGAAAAGTCTCTTTGCTAATGTCTGCTATGCCTTCACATCGAAAGTATCTAGTTCAGGGTTTTTGGATAGTTTTACTTCATTTAATGAAGCTATTTGCTTGGGCCTCTTGCTTTTGATGAAGAATATATGTTGTTTTTTATAAGTAAGAGGCTTTTTTGATTCAAATGATTTGAATGCATAAAATTCCAAGGTTAGATGTGAGACAATTGCTCAATGGTATTGTCCATGTGATTTCTACCTCATTTTTTTGAAGATCAAGCAAATTGTTGAATATCCTTTTAAGTGTTCTATATAGGAGTTGTTATTGTAGAACAATTAATGGAAGAAAACATAATGCTACAGGAAAATATTTAAGCTAATGCATGAATGTATTTCGAGGTCTATGTGGACCTAGATGTGGCCCTCCAAAATTACTAAGGTGGTAGAATTTCCTTTGCGTCTGAATGGTTTTTAACTTTTTACATTCCCATCCATAGAGAATTGGCAATGTGTGGTTGAGCTAGTGGATAAATAAATATCACAAAATCATTAAAACCATCTCTATAGTTGCTTTCTCTTAACATATGCATGAAAGTGCTAGTGGTAATCTCACTTTTCTTTGCACTAGACATTATCTACAATTGTTTATCGAAACCAAATGAAGATTCATTGCTTGCCTTAATGGAAAGAAAGATATGATTCTATACAATGTCTTGGTAGTTTTGTTGTACTACAATGGGAAGGTAGTGATGTGTAGGTATAAGGCACTACTTGGTGTTCAAAGTGGATCAAGCAAAGAGGCTTTGGAAGTTCTCACTAGACACATTATTTTCGGAAGTGCTCCCTATGGCAAGAATTTTTTGGGGTATCTTAGATATCCAAGACTTGTCAATAAAATCTACCATGTAGAGATAAAGGTCATGATTGCATGCTAGAATGTTAAGAAATCCTAGAAGGCCATAATCACATAATTAAATGGTTTGGGAGTGAATATGAAATAATAATATCATTTGAAAGCCACTCACAATGGTTGTTGGTTTCTTCATGGACAATGGGAAATCATTAGTAAACACTTTTGCTATTTTTCTTGCTAGTTGTCTAAAAAAGAACTCAAATTAGGCGACTTGAGATATCTACAATGTATCATTGAGGTACAAACTCTTTTGGAGTGAGCTAAAAAAGAGTTTTAGGCCTAAATTATAACTGAGAAAATTCAAAGGCTAATCATCATAGCGTTGTGGATGTTTGCATTGCATGTGGACCATTAGAGTAGATTTATATACCACAAATGGATGAGCATTAAGTGGAAATTATGTATTATATTTGGAAAGAAGGAAATGCTATCTTGTTTAGTGTGTACTATTAACTTTTTGTTATACTATCAATGTCATAGTGATGTTCAAATTCTATCTTTCAAATTAATCTTAGAACATAGCCATGCGATAGACCACCTTTGGCAACCTAATATTAGGCATTTCCATTTTTTAGCAATGACCAAAAATTTGTAAAATGTTTTCTTGGAGCATTGTCAGTTAGATTGCATACCAAATGAAGGCATTCCATTGAATATTTGGATCCAATTATAGTGCTTAAAGATATATTATCAAACTTGTCATTGATGGATGATCCCTGTTATTGTTGTATGCCAAATTATCCATATGGGCATTAAGTCATTAATTTAACTAAAAAGTAATGGCATCTCTATTGTGTCTTGTTGCCTATCCTTGTGAATTGTTTAATGATTTATTTAGGCTATGGTATGATAATTTTGATTTACCAACTTGTCATATTTGGTTTTCTTGGTGGATTTCTACTTGTAATACTTTTTAAAAACACTTTATTATATATTAAAGGAAATTTGAAAATATGAAAACTTGAATCGTAAAAATCTAGAACTCAAGCAATTTATAGAAAGGAAATCCAAATATGAAGAAGTGACCACAAACAAATCGCAAAGCAACACAAATGAATAAAGTTAATATGGATGTACAAATGGGAAAATCAATAAATGATCAAAGGTCAAAACACTTCATGGTTGAAAAATCCAACGTGAAGGAAGAATTAGGTTAGTAAAAACAATGTTGACTTTGGACAATTTCTTGACAAATTGGCCAAAAATTCTCTTAAAATCTAACTGATGAATATTAAAGTATACTGATCACAAATAAAATATACATTAGAGAGGTGTGCTTGACCATTCCCTTCAAGACCGACAATGGGATACACAAATACATTACCAATGGGGTATTCAAAAGATGTCATGCATTTGATGAATGAACATATCTATGCGGAAAACAAGATAAGTATTCATTCTAATTTGGAATCTCTTTCAAAAAATATCATCACGGGAGAATTGCAAACACAAAAACCTTGATTCCTAACTTGTTTAGCCATTGATTCCATTTATTGGCAAAGCCAACAAAAACAAAAGGAAGAACAAATACATAATCTTGATCCCCCACTTGTTTAATCATCAATTCCTGTAGTGATTAATGTCAATTGGCTTCATGTTGTCTTCTAACACTTTACCTTCTATTTCGATGCATAAGAAGAAAATGATAAGACAAACACTCTTGCTATTCAAATTAAAGAGAATTGGTCCTAAGAACATAAAATACTGTTGTAAATTCTAAAACAAAGATCCCAAATTTGGTATAATATTCTACCTGGAAAATAAATATGATTCCAAAATATCCAAATAAGGATTGAAAAGCATGTTGTATTGGACCAAACTTATGCAAGAATTAATTCACATTGTGGGGCCTAGGATGTGGTGGCATAGAAGACAATTCCTAGAACCAAGTTGTGGTACTTGAAAGTTATGCAACAATGATGAATAAATACACCTCATGTAGGAATACAAACACATCCACAGATGATGCAAATACAAAATATGCTATAGAATATAAGGCCTATGTATTAAGTAATTGAATGCTACAATTTAATACAAGGGGTACTGACACTACAGGTTGCATTTCACTTTGTTTTGTTGGAGAAAAAAAAACAACCTAAGTTTGTAGATGGGAAAGGAGAACTAGGAGAAAGGAAGGAACAAAAGAAGAATATAAATGAGTTCCGACACTATCCTTTATACAATGTATATACATAAATTATAAAATTGTTGGAAGGTGAGATGCTTTATCTTCCAACTAATCAAGAAGCATATTTAGAAACAACTGGTGAACCGACTCTTTACTTCCTTTATGTTTGGCACCAATCTTTTGAATGCCATGTGGTTGAATTGGTCCTATGCATAGATGTGTCTGGTATTTGGAATTGCAAGGTTATTTGTTAGTTTGGCATAAAATAATGACACGTGCAATTGACACTACAGGTTTGTATTTGCATGTTGGTGCCAAAGGAAGGTTAGTGCTATAGAAATCATGACACCACAAGTTGACTTGGATCTAGTCCATTTGACAAAGAGTCAGGATAGGCACAAAGGTCTATAAGTTGGAAATGCGTTGGCATATTATTTGGTACTCTGAGCAACTCTTACTTTGCTTAAATCAATTATCCCCCTTTGGAAAGCAATGGTCCCCATTGCATCAACTTCCAATTGGGGAAAATATGCTTGATTTGGTCAAGCATATACCACATGGCTTGTGAAGGCAATTGACCTTGCTTTATAACTCTATACATGTTGTACATCCCTTGGTGAGTACTTTTGATATTGAACAACTGATTGCTGCAATAGGTTCCAACTAACCTAGGTCTAGATATGTTGGACACTGTATTGCCATAGGCTCTAGTAGAGGAGGAAGGTATGACTTGAAAATTTCAACATAGAAAACTAGATGCATCCCCAAGTAAGGTAACAAGTCAAGAGCAAAATCATTCCTACTTGTTTGAAATTGAATAATGTAAGGATAATAGTGCAATGCACATATTCTTTGGGACTCTGAGCAACTCTTACTTTGCTTAAATAAATTATCCCCCTTTGGGAAGCAATGGTCCCCATTGCATCAACTTCCAATTGGGGAAAAGATGCTTGAGTTGGTCAAGCATATACCACATGGCTTGTGAAGGCAATTGACCTTGCTTTGTAACTCTATACATGTTGTACATCCCTTGGTGAGTACTTTTGATATTGAACAACTGATTGCTGCAATAGGTTCCAACTAACCTAGGTCTAGATATGTTGGACACTGTATTGCCATAGGCTCTAGTAGAGGAGGAAGGTATGACTTGAGAATTTCAACATAGAAAACTAGATGCATCCCTAAGTAAGGCAAAAAGTCAAGAGCAAAATCATTCCTACTTGTTTGAAATTGAATAATGTAAGGATAATAGTGCAATGGTTTAATCTTTTGGTTTGGGTTGGAGAAGCATTTCTTCTTTAGATGGAGGCAAACCTTATCTCCAACTTGAAAAGTGTATGGAGTTGTACTTTTGTTGTTGGTGTTGTAGGATCTCCTAGATCTAAGTGTATATGGTCACACTTGTTGCAAAAATATTTTAGACTTGTTTGCCTCCTTGGTCTATGTTGGCATCATTGTGCTAGTCGAGATATGGAAGGCAATATCCATCGGGGCACTAGGCTGAAAGCCCAAATATGTCATATGATAAGAATGTTGGATATATGGCAGACTCATGCTACATGGGAGGATGGTGATGCTTTTACATCCAGAGAAGATGCATTAGTATCTTGTTTACTACCTCTATTTTTCCATTAGTTTACAGATGGAAGGTTGTAGAATGTTGGAGCTTGGTGTCCACTTGTTCTAGAGATGGTGCCAAAAGTTTTTAAGGCACCTGGTATCCCTATCTAACATTATTGTGTTGGGTAGGCCAAAATGCACCTTAACTTATTGAAAGAATACATGGGTAGTTTCTAGAACATTAGTGCCTTTCCTGCATGGTGCCATGATAACTATCTTGCTGAATTTATCTACAACCACGAAGATACATTATGTTGGTGCTTGGTGGTTGAAAAACCTAAGAAAAATCCATGGTGATGGATTCTAAAGGTTTGAAAGGGAGCTATAATGATGTGTAGATCCCTAGCTTCCCATTTGCTGATTTGACAATGTTGCAAGGTGCACACAAACAAACATGGAGCTCCACCTTTTGCACATGTATGACCAGTGGATGTATTGTTGTAGCACTTCAAATGTTTTGTTGTTGTCGAAGTGTCTAGCTACCTTGAAGTAATATGCTTCCCAAAAGAAATAATTGGCATAATGTATTGGATGGCACATAGATCTTTTCAATATGATACAAATCCCCATCTTGTAAGTGATTATCAGACCCTAAATTGCCCTATGTCAATGGAAGATAAATATTGATAAATTTAGTATCTAAAGGTATAGCGCTTGCTAGTCATTGACACCACACCATTTGGTGTTGATAATTGACAACAATGTTTGTAGTACTAGGCTGCTTAGATAATCTATTGTATGGTTCTCCTTCCCCTTCAATATATTTTCCTAGATTAAGCCATACTAAAGAGTAAGGTTGTGGATGCGTCGTTGTCTGGAAGCCAATGCACTTAACTATGTCTTGCTTAATCACGTTCTTTTGTCTTCCAATGTCAATGATGACATGAAGAGGCTTACCATTTACCCAACATCAAGTATGAAAAGGACCCTTTATTTCTTTAAAAGGGGTTTGATGTTGAAGCATTACCTTTGTCATGAGTTATGGTGCTTAAGCATATGCTATCTGTGAGAAGCGAAACAAGATTCTCATTAATGTGATGAAGTATAAATAATACATTTGAGCCAAGATTAGTCCGGAGGTTGTGGAACCACCCGAGACCAAAATAGGCGCAGTTGCAACAAATAACAACTAGCCTAAAATTAATCAAATCCAACAATATAAGATTGTTAGGATCGAATTAATTAGAAAGAAGAAATATTGAAATATATTCTAACATCCCCCCTTATTACAATATTTGAGGAAACATATAACTACTAGCTATACTAGCATCCCCCCATTATTTTGAAATACATAGAGAGTTGTGAAACAATTCAAATTTGACACGTGCAAGTGCCTTAGTGAATATGTCTACAACTTGAGCATTGGTGGAGATGTACTGAAGCTGAATTCGGTGCCTTGGTACTTCGTCTCGAATAAAGTGGCATTGTGTATCAATGTGCTTGGTTTTTTCATGATGCACTGGATTCTTAACAAGGTTCAAAACACCCATGTTGTCGCAGAACAAGTGTATTGGAGATTTTGATGGAAGACCCATACTTGTCAAGATGCGATGCAACCATATCACTTCGCACACAGCTTCACGTGCAGCATGATATTCTGCCTCTGTTGATGAGATAGCAACCACCTATTGCTTCTTGTTGTGCCAAGAGACAGGACCAGATCCAAGATGAAACAAATATCCTGAAGTTGATTTACGATCATCATATGACCCGGCATAGTCGGAGTCCGTGTATCCCTGTAAGAAGAATTTGTTGTTCCTTCTTGTATTCTAGGCCATATTCCATTGTGCCACGGACATAGTGAAGAACTCGCTTTGTCTGCTTTCCAGTGTGTAGTCTTAGGTTCCTGCATGAACCTCGAAAGATAGTTGACAACAAATACGATATCTGGCCTAGTGTTGGTCAGATATATGAGACTCCCAATCAGCTGACGATAGAGAGTAGCATCTACCTGAGGTGATTTGTCATATCGCGATAACTGAAGTCCTGATTCCATTGGTGTTGCCATCGGCTTGCAATCAGTCATGCGATATTTTTCTAGTAGTGTCTTGGCATATTTTTTTTGGGACACTTTGATGTAGTGCTCCTTCTGGTTCACTTCTAGACCAAGACAGTAATGGAGAAGTCCGAGATCTGTCATTTCAAAATATTTGCTCAAATCCTGTTTGATAGTAGAGATCATTGTTTTTGAACTCCCTGTAATGAGCAGATCATCAACATAGAGTACAAGCAACACTATTTCAGAGCCTTGCTTCTTGAAATAGAGGTTTGCATCCGACGGACATCTCTTGAATCCATGCTGTAGTAGGTGATTATCCATTTTTATATACCAAGCCCGAGGGGCCTGTTTCAAACCATATAAGGATTTGACCAATTTGCAAACTTTCTGCTGTTGGCCTTCCACTTCAAATCCTTCCGGTTGAGTCATGTAGACTTCCTCTTGGAGATCACCATTTAGAAAGGCACTCTTGACATCCATTTGGTGCACTTTCCACCCATACTGTGCTGCCATAGCACAAAGAACTCGAATGGTTGTCATCCGAGCAGTAGGTGCAAAAGTTTCCTCGTAGTCAATGCCTTCTCTTTGAGCATAGCCCTTTGCAACAAGTCGGACCTTATGCTTATCTATTGTCCCATATGCCTTGTACTTGACTTTGTACACCCATTTGCAACCTATGGGCTTCTTTTCGTATGGCAGATCGACAAGCTTCCAAGTTTTGTTTTTCATCAGAGACTTATACTCTGCATCCATAGCGGCCTTCCACTGAGGCTCACTAAGGGCATATTGCACTGAAGTAGGTTCAAGTTCATCTATTGAAGACATAAACACCCTGTCATCATCAATATCCATATCTTCTGTATCTCTCTCTGGATCTACAGAAAGTTCCTCAAAATATTGACAAAGATCATCAACCCCAGTAATCTCTGCTGCAGCTTTCTCCTGTCGAGCCATGCTGCGAGTACGAGGCCTATCCAAAGTCAAATCTGGTGGAGTGGATAGCTTAGAGTCTCTGATTGTATTTGTATACCACTTTGGATTCTTCTTCTGTGGTGTTGAAGAAGATGAAGAAGGACCTCCAACCTTTGATGAAGGAGACTTCTCAACCTTAGATTCCACAAGGTCTAGGTATACATCTGATGTGTTTTCTGATGTGAAAGCCTCATCAAAAACTACATCTCTACTGATGTGAATCTTCTTGGTTAAGGGATCAATCAATCGATAACCCTTAGAGTGCTCATCATACCCAAGAAGAATGCACTTCAATGTTTTCTCATCTAGCTTCTTCCTCTTTTCTTTCGGTATGTGCATGAATGCTTTACAACCAAAAATGCATAGATGAGAGATGGAGGGTTTCCTACCACTCCATGCTTCCTATGGAGTCATTCCTTGTAGGGCCTTAGTGGGTGCCCTATTCAACAGATATACTGTTGTGGTGACAGCTTCTGCCCAATATTGTTGCCCAATTCTAGCTCCTGTGAGCATGCAACGAACCATTTCCATGATGGAACGGTTCCTCCTTTCAGCAACTCCATTTTGTTGAGGAGTATAAGCAGTAGTCAACTGTCGTGTGATCCCATTTTCAGTCAAGAATGCAAAAAATTCTTTAGAGGTGAACTCCCCCCTCGATCTGAGCGGAGGGTCTTTATAGAAGTCCCTGACTCCTTTTCAATAGATTTCTTGAATTGCTGAAAGAAGCCAAATGCTTCAGATTTCAGTTGAAGAAAGAATACCCACATCTTTCATGAGTAATCATCCACGAATAACTAAAAATACCTCTTACCCCCACAACTATTGGGTGTTAAAGGACCGCACAGATCGGTGTGAACCAACTCCAGAGGTTTCTTTGCTCTTGTAGAGCTTCTCTCGAAAGGTACTCTATGCTGCTTTCCTACCAAGCAGTCAGAGCAAACTAGCAATGTGGTAGAAAGGGAAGGAAGACCCTTTACCATCTCATACTTACTTAACTCAAGTAAGTAACCAGAACTCATATGTCCATATCTCTTGTGCCATAGGGAAGTTTCCTCCTTTGTAGAGACAATCATGGCTACATCTGGAGTAGAGATAGCATCTAGGGCAAATAAGCCATGCTTATATGAAGTGGTTGCAATGTTCTTACCCCTCCTGGTAATAGAACAACACTTCTTGCCCCCCTCAACACTAAAGTTTACAACCATATCCTTGTCCAAAATTTGTGTGATTGACAACAAGTTGTTTGCCAATCCTGGAACATAGAGAACCTTTTCAATCTGGCACTTGCCATCAGGAAGAGTAACAAAAACTGTACCTTCTCCCTAAACCTTGTAGGTTTTATCATCAGCAATAGTGACAGGTTTGCCCTCTTTGGCCTCAAAAGACTCAAACCATGATTTGTCGCCAGTCATGTGCTTACTGGCGCCAGAATCGACATACCATATAGGATCCGTCTGCTTGGATACTGTGGTAGTCATGAGCACTTTGTGTGCTCGCTCAGAATCCATGTTAGATTCCTCAACAACAACATTCACTTTCGGTTGCTTGTTCTTTTGTGGTTTGTTCTGGCCTTTCTGTTTTGGTTGTTTATTCTTATGCCAACATCTGTTTGTATCATGACCTTCCTTGTCACAGATCTTGCAATATCTCTTAGTCTGTTGAGTTTGTTGATTTTGTTTCCCTTTTGAATCCTTTTGAGAACTCCCTCCCTTCTGAAAATTACCCTTCTTCTTGTTCTGGCCCTTCCTGTTTGTGTAGAGGGCAGTGTTAGAAGAATCATCTCACTGTAGTTGGCGTGCCTCCTCCTCTTGAAGCAAATTTACCAACTCAACAAAGGTAACTTGTCTCTGTGATACATGAAGTGAGGTGATCAATACTCGAAAAGAATTAGGTAATGCTCTCAATACCACTGAGGTAAGGAGCTTATCATCAACTGGTGTTGCCAAAGAATTCAATTTTCCTTTTAACTCAAACACTCTACAAAGAAAGAGTTCAACTGTCTCTCCCTGTTTCATGCTTAGATTGTGTAATTGAGATTGAAGAAATAGAATGGTGGAATCATTCTTTCCTTCATATATAGTTTTAAGGGCATTCCATGCCTCTTTACTATTTTGACAATCAACAATATGGGGTTGAACTTCATCAGAGACAACAAGCAAAATGAGCACTTTTGCCTTGCTATCTATCTTATCAAAGTCTTTCTGATCAGCAGTGAGAGTTGTGGCTCCAGCTATAGATGAAGGTCTTACTGTTGTTCCAGAAACAACATCCCAAAGATCATCCATCTCTAGGATTGCCTTCATTTTGTTTTTCCATGGTGTATAGTTTGGACCTTTCAACAACTGATGAGCATCGCTCATTAGTTTTGCAGACATTGTGAAGGTTCCTTATAACACCAAATGGTCCCCCCTTCGATATACCTTAATGCCAGGCCATTATACCATACAAAATACCTACCCTTACGTGAGGGAGACTATAGGTATTTTGAAAAACCAAAAAAATTACCCGCCCTTACGTGAGGGAGACTGTAGGTAATTTTAATGATTATACGATACGTGGTACTTAGGCGGTATCGAAAGGGAATCACCTCGTTGATGGCACCGACCTTAGAAAGTCTTCAATCCTCATGCGTGGGGCGTAACTTCCCCTAAACACTTTGGATATCCGAACGTTCGTCTGGATTTAAGCCTAAACACGAGAGTGATTGGGGTAGTGGATGGAGTAAAAAAATAGCAAAATGGCAAACTTATCTCTCCCCGACGATTAATAGAGAACAAGCTCAGACGTCGTTTTGGAAGCTATATTAGGCGGTGGATACAGTAGCGCAATCACGATAGCTTTACCTGTAAGTGCTGGCCAGAGGTATCACAAATACCGAACGCTGCAATGCAATAAATTGCACGGATGGGTTTTAATTATTTCGGGGACTTAGGGAGTGAATTTGATTTTAACTTTTAATGATGTAGTGCAAAGCAAGAAAAAATGCAACATACAACATAAAAGTGCCCACAAAAATAAACCACTAGGTGTTGGGTATTGCCGAAAATGCACCTTTACAATAATGCCAAAATTTGCTTTTTCTCAAAAAATTACTCTCTATCCCCCCTTGATTTTTGAAAAAATACTCCCCCCTTAAAAATTTCTCTTTTTAAAGCATTTTTAAAACATTTTTTTTATAACTAAAGTTAAAAAAATAAAAATTATCTCATATAGTAAAAAAATATTTTATAAAAAAAATAACTTTAAACCTATATAAAAAAATAATTTAAAATTATTTAATTTTTTAACTTTAATAAAAAATAATTTAAAAAATAACTTTAAAAAAATAAAAAATTTACCTTTGCTTTTTGGGGGGGGTCGGCGGGTTTTGACCCCGCGACCTCAGGGCTCCCGGAGCCCTTACCACTCGACTCACAACCAGTGAGCCAGTGGGCTGATCCGAGAGGGAACTGGGTGCCCACCCTCTTCGCTCATAGCCTCTAGCCTAGAAGTTCCTTGGTGGTGCTCCCACCTCGGTCACGGCTCGGGCGGTGCTCGGGTCGCGCTTAGGTGGCAGCAAGGTGGCGAGTTCACAGAGGTGTGTAAAACACATTTTTTTCACTCAAAAAACTTGTAGAAGGGATCGTTTCAGATCTAAATGATCCCAAGATGCAATGTCAACCATCTATTCACCCAAGAAACACAGCAAGGCAACACCAAACGTTGCAACAGGATTTGCAAGTGACACCTTCTAGGAAGATAAAACGAATTTGGAAGGAATTTGAAGGACTAAAACAAAGTTCCAATCCAACCAATCTACTCAGATTGGCCTCCTATTTCCATAAGAAAATGCATAATTCTGATTGATCGAACTCAGAGTTAAGGAAAAATTTGAAGTTCTTTTTAGTCTTGACGCCAGTTGACGGGACGCGCTGTAGGTGACAAGAAGCAATGTTTAAAAAAAACAAGGTTTTTTATCCCATATGCATGGGAATTCGAGGCATTGAAGGATTTAAAAATCCTTGTACTCCACTAAGGAGTATCTCCTCTCGGGGAGAGACTCTCCCGAGAGGGCACAAGCTTTCCTCCCGCGCTGTGCTGGCCGCCTCGGTGTTGGCTGCCACATGCCTTGCTTTTGTTGTTGTAGATCCACCGTTTCTTAGTCTTTCGACCTCCGATCACACATTTGCTTCGACCCTCGATCGATTTTCGATCCCACATTTACTTCGATTCTGTTGATCCCAAAAAATTTTGAGATAACCTAGGCACAATTTTAGAAAAAAAATTCTTCAAAGCCAAAGAAAAAAAATCTCCTCCTCCAAAGCTTCGCTACCAAGAGCTCCGCTCCGCAACTACAAGATCATTTCAAAAAATAAATAATACATTCGAGCCAATATTAGTCTGGAGGTTGTGGAACCACCCGAGGCCTAAATTAATCAAATCCAACAATATAAGATTGTTTAGGATCGAATTAATTAGAGAGAGTAAATATTGAAATATATTCTAACACTATCTTCCTTCTATTCTTTATTTGATGAGGATGAACACTTGTTCACCTATGGTTGAACCACCATTGTTTCCTGTTGCACTTGACACTTTGCATTACTATGAGTGTGAGTCTTGAGGTGGTTCCATTGCTTCTTGCTTGACTTATGTAGTCTCTTGTCCTGTGCTATTGAAGGATTTATAGGCTATGATGGCACTATAGGTTCCTCAAGAGTTGATGTCATAGGTAGTTAGACAACATAAGGCTTTGGCTTGGGTGTCGAATTTTTGTATGGGGATTATGCCAACCCTTCTATTTGGCTCATGATCTCTCCTCTAATTTTGATTCAAGTAAAATGTCTACAAGAAGTCTGTTAGAACGAAATCCATCTATGAGTGGAGACGATTTTGTAGTCAACTGGCGTATTTTAAGACTTGACCCTTCTTGTTGTTGTCAATGCACAAGGGATTGATAAATTCATTATGCTCAGTGTATTATTGGATAATAGTATTTGCATTGGCATAGCAATTGGAATTGCTTGTACTCAACTTCATAGTGATGCAAGGAGTAAAACCTCTCACAAACCATCTTGAAAAGGCAAAGGCTATCTGTGTGGTGACAGTCTCCTTTCGGGAGCCTCTTAATAATGGTTTCCCACCGACATGCAACCGGTTTTGATATCTTTAAGATTGCAAAGCAATCTTATTAAAGTAAGCAAACCCATTGATAGCATTATAGGCCTCAAGCTATTGAAGCTAAGTGTTCAACTCTTTGGTTTGCACCTTTAGAGGTCTCTAGCCCTAGAAAGGCATAGGATTAGTTTTCAAGGATGGGTCTCCCATATTGATCATGAGATCTTAGAACTATTCAAAAAGTGCATTCCTCTATTCTTCTAGGCGTCTCAATTGAGCTTCTTGACGTCCTTGATTTTGTTTTCAATTGTGCTATGGATTTCTTCATTTCTAACATTCCTTTGGAGATATGATATGCTTTAGGATACTTAAGCGAACATGTATAAACGAGCATTCGATGATGAATATTACGAGAAGGTTCCTTTTAGACAAGGATGACTATAAAAATATTAATAAATAAATAAAATCAAGTAGAAAAGCTTTGACACCACTTGTTTCGGACTACATGGCCCAAGACATGGTGGCATAGAGGACAACTCCTAGAACTAGCTTGTGGTACCTAAACGTTATGCTTCAAAGTTGTGTAGCAACGATGTAGAAATAAATTCTTATGCAAGAAGACGAAAATATTCATAGATGATGCAAATTTAAAAATATGCTACAAAATACAAGGTCCATGTATTAAGTAATGTAGTGTCACAAATGCTTTAATATGAGGGATGTTGGCGCTATAGGGCGTAGGGTACTCTATTTGTTGGAGTGATAGGAACATTTAAGTCTATGAATGTGAAAGATGAACTAGGAGAAAGGAACAAAATAAAAACAAAAAGGAGTTCTTACACTATGCTTTATTTAAAGGAAGGAACAAAAGAAAAACAAATAGGAGTTATTACACTATGCTTTATATAATGTATGTACACAAGTTGCAAAATAGCTGGAGGGTGAGATGTTAGGCTACATGAAACTTAGAAGCATGTGAATATTCTAAAACAAAAACACCTTAGGAAACACAAATAACAAAGGAAATGCCTAACTAAAAATATATGAAATATTTTAAAAATTATTAGACAAAATTAAACTAAGGAGATCTCAAATGGATGAGAACATATTAATTATTAAATTTTATATTAAGTACAATCATTAATGTCAAAGCTCAAATTTTATAGGCCAAACTATTATTGTCATGCAAAATTAAGCTACATAGGATACACTTTAAATTAGGTCATCAAAATGGATACCAAACTCAAACAAGACCCACGTATTGTGGCTTCAACAACATGTGTATGAGGAGGATGTTCATCATCCTCAAGATCAAGTGTAGGCAATGGATATATCTAAGTGAGGATTTTTAGTATTCACGATGTGAACTTTTGTTTGCCCTCTTATGTATTGTTATTTTCTACAAAATACAAGATAAAGGTTTAAATGCAGGGAAACTTATCCTCTTTTTTTTTTTGCTTCACCAAATGAGTGAATCCACATGTGCTTTAATTCCTTTTTTTTTTTCCAAAGATCTTACGACTTGTTTTGGATTATTTTCTTTTATTGACCTCACCCCTTAGTTTTTTTAGATTAGCATAACTATAGTTCCATTTTTCCTCATATTAGAGTTTTTTCTTTTTTTGTTGGATAATAAGGGGTTGTACTCGGGTCCCCCACCCTTGAAAAATTACAACTCTATTTTTTAGAGCTTGACAGTTTATAAATAAATACACTTCTCATCTCAATTAAGATGTTATAGTTAGAAACCTACATCATTTTACATAAAATGTTTGAATTCTTAAATTCTTGATTTTCATCTTCTGGATCTTTTCAATTTTATGTATGAATACAATTATTCCATAATTTAGCATCTTTCTTACCATTTTACTATAGTAGCTTTCACAATGCCAAAAATTCACCTCTACTATCTATTAGTAGAGTAATATTTCCAAAATATCGCACTATCATAGTTCGCTTTACCAAATATGGATTGCTAGTTTCCTTCCTCACTAAAGTCCTAGCCCTTCATTGCTCTTCCCATCATTCGAACCCTAGCTGACAAATATTTGCAATTTCATTTTTTGTGACTTGAAAAATCATCACTGTCCTTGTTTCGAATGGTTGACTTCACAGGATCGAATCTCCCTCAATATTGCTTGGATTCTTGTATATGACCACTCATTTTAAAGCTATTCAAATTCTGCACAAGTTGGTCCAAGAATCAACTGAATCGGATAACATTTTGTAAAGATATGGCTCCTAAAATATGAGATATTTTTTAGAAAAAACCCTAATCCTTTGCACATTTTTTTGTTGTAAAGAAGGGGGGAAAATCACCCCAATACCTGTGAGTTCTAAACCCACAAGCTCACCAAATACAAAACATAGGGTTTTAGTTGACCTAGCCTTCCACCCAACAACCTAACCTGTTGTTGCACTACACTCAACAACCCAGCCTATTGTTGTGGTTCCCTCAGCTGATCCGATCTCAAACAAGCCTTCCACCCAACAAAGGCTAACCTTCCATGCTCCTTTAGCCTAAGTAGCCTTCCACGCTCCTTCAACCTTCCCAACCTTCCACTCAGCATCCCAACAACTCCTTCAGCTAGCCTAGCCTTCCATGCTCCTTGAGCCTTATCAACCTTCCATCTTCCTTTAGCCATCCCAGTTTTCCACCCAACATCCTAGCCTTTCATTGTAGTTCCTTCAACCAACTCAAACTTCCACGCTTCTTTAGCCAACCCAACCGTCCATGCTCCTTCAACCTTGACACTCCAAATATCAACTCATCATATATTATTCCATGCTCCTTCATCCTCCAGCCTTCCACGCTCCTTCAACCTTTATATTTGCTGATATTTAAAGCACCAGACCATTTGCCAAGCCCCTTAGGGGGCAACCTCACCCAAAGCCCCTCTTCAATTTTCTTATTTAGAGTTTTTTATATAGTAACTCAATTTTTATTATAGTAGGTCCTATGTGTTGTGGGCCTCATGCAATAATTATGAAACCTCTAAAAACATCAACTTTGGACTTTTTGTTTGGTTCAAAATGATAAGAAATATTGAAAATGTCTCTTGAAACACCAAAAAATGAGGAATGTTAAGATGATAAATTTCTAGAAGTTCATGAGTTTTCAAAATGTAGAAACGATGGATTCCAAGAGTTGCTACAACATAGGTGAGACATTTCAACTTCCAACTGATCTAATTTCTCTGTATGTCGTTAGTATTTGAAATGGCATGTGCTTGAACTAGTCCTACCCAGAGATGTCTCTAGTAGTTGGTGTTGCAAGGTTCTCTATCATCCTGATGTTGGATGATGACATGCGGTTGGTGCCACATGTTTATCTATATGTGGGGTGTGTGGTGTTGCAGGTACATGACACTCCGTTGTAATGCATAGAAAGAAGTGGCTGAACAAAAGCTTAGATATTGTACAAAAATTCCAAGTTCATGGAGTAAGAAAGGAAGAACAAAAGAAGCATGAGGCCAGAGAAGGAACAAAAAAAACAACTATTCTAAGATAAACCTAAGTTATATACAAATGTACAATAGTTACAATATATTTGGAGATGAAATGATTCAACTTAACAACTAATGAAGAAGAAGTTTCCATGGCAATTACTAACTATCCATTCTACTTCCTCTACCATGAAATTCCAAATGGAAAGACTAGACAAGGGCATATTGTCTCTAATGCCTAGTGCTAGAAAGATGCCTTCTATTCATTTTGATGCTCAATAATGGCACATAGGGTTGGCATCATAGATCTATCTATTTGTATGCATTGGAGCCATTGAGATTAGCACCAAAGTGGTCATAATGCCATAGGTTGAGTTGGTGTCACGAGGAACTCTAACGCTACAAGAAGAAATGGTGTTTGCTTGTCTGGTGATAAGTCCAAATAGGTGCCAAGGCCTATAAGTTGAAGGGGTTGTGGCATCATCATCTTCGGGACCTTGAGCAACCCATGCTTTTCTTAGACAACTTAGCCTATCATAGAGGTAGATCTTTAATATTTATATTAAATTTAATTTCACTAATGAGGGTTATAAATTCTAAAATTTAGGGCTTTTTGATGCATCTAAAGAGGATTTACTACAATTGTTACTATAGATTTTTATTCAGATGTTGGATAATAAAGCATGATCTAAAACATTGATTCATTCTTTTCATTATGAGGGTTAATATGGAATTTTTCTTCATGATGAATATAATATTAGGGTCATATCTTCCTTTTCTCATACATAAATTTGTTTTCTTTGTCGTAAATTATTTGTGATTATTGATCATTTCATGCTGATAATTTTGGAACTCCATTTTAGAAATAGGATCTCTTTCCCATTTTCCTTTTTTAAATAATGAAAAATGAGAAATACATGGAGTTGGTCCTCTTTAGAGGTTTATTAAGTGAAAATTCAATCAACCAACTATATGGTTGGTCTATAGTATACATTTTTACCAAATGCAGATCAATAGGACCTTGAGGGATTGAGTTAGGAAACTTCAATAACAATGATTTGATGTGAGCACAATTACCACTAACTACTATAAAAAAAAAAATAGCTAAATGCACAAGGAGATTTATTGCAACTGTACACGTGTTCCATATTATTTGTATTAGTCATATAGATATGTACAAAGAAGCCTTTAAAGTAAGGAAGCTTACAATAAGGTCTTCACACTGAGTTTCCAAAATGTACAAGGAAGCTTTTAGAGGAAGGAATTTTTAGAAGGAATTCACTAGAAAATGCAAATACATTTTACAATAAATGCATAATTTCATAGTCTAAAGAGCAATTAATTAGCTAATTTTTTTTTATCCATATTACTTGGAGGAAGAGGTTCAACTCTCTCATATACAATATAACATTAAAAAATTTTGGACACCTTTTGTTCGATGACATCCTTCCTTATGTTCAAACACACACTACTAGGAGCAAATCTAAGACTAATTAGTTGGTTGATATGGCACCTTGCCAAGTCAAGCTAAGTCCTTCCCCTAGTCCACTTTCAAGCTACAATTTCTACATCATTTGGAGAATGTGGGAATACTTCTACTCAAACTAAGTGGAATTGATGAGGCATAGTCATTAGACTACAAAATTATGCATTTGCTATTTTTTATAAGTTACTTTTTTAACTTCCTTCCCTTAACATTTATAAAATACAATATGAAGAGTGTATAACTGCAACTAACCTCCTTGTGCATTTACCTTTTTGTTTTTGTATTTGCAAGTTTTTGGTAGTTGTGTTCATCTCACACTTGTAGTTATTTAATGATGAAATATTGGTAGAGCTTGGTGAGAGATAAGATATGTCAGCAGTAGTCAACTTGTATGTTGGATTTAGAGCCTATAATTTGGCTTTGTTAGAAAAGTTGTTATTTTGAGGTATTGCTCTAGTCTTTAGCACTATGGGTTATTATTTTTTCACTTAGTCCTTGTATCTCTATATCGGAAATGATTTTTCCTACTTGTGTTTTAGAAGATTTAGAATATTTTTCTTGGCCTCTTCCCCTCTAGTCTTATTTTCCTTTGTAGAATATTTCAAATAGTCAATTAGGCACTCCCTAAAAAAATTAGTTTATGATTTTCAAAAGCAAGTTAGAGTATGTTTTTTAAGGTTGGGTAGCTAGTGTTTGCAAGCTATGTGATCATGCTTATATGTAATGTGCCAATTGAAATTAAAACAAGTTGTAGGAAGGGATTCTCGACTTGTTTTTTGGTTTTATTATCTTTGTTCTACTTAGAAAGTACATTCACTTACGTATTTTACCCTTTTGTTTGTCAAGGGTGTTGATCAAACCATTATAAGTGTACTTCATAACTCTGAAGGCCTATAAGATGAGGTAACGCAAAGCCTAAAATCAATATTGGGGAAGAACAAATACCAACTAAGTTATATTTAACTTCAATGTTTAGTTAGTAGTCTATGATTTTATGTAGGTCTTCCACTTAGACCTTAGACTAGGCCTTTGTTCTATATGGCATGCATGAATAGGTCAAATGGTTGAGCATCATAAAATTGATGTAGTAATTGTACGTAATTATACACCATTATTGAGCATAAAAATTGGAGTTGTCTTTAGATTATTAATTATTGATTAGTAATTGAATGCAAATTGCCAAATTCAAACAAGTCATAAGAAGGCTTATCAACTTTTGTTTTTTGTTTTCTAAACTTCTTTCTATTTAGAAAGTTCCTTCACTTCCCTATCTTACCTCTTTTGTTTATCAAGGATGTAGATCAAACTATTATAGGTACTACTTCAATTATTGAAATGAATTTGAAGGTCTATAAGATAAGGTAGCACAAAGCCTTAAATGCAAGTTTTGAGAAGAATAGATGTCAATTTGAATACTTTTAACTTCAAAATATATGTAGTAGTCTATGATTTTACTACAGGTCTTCCACTTAGACGTTAGGCTAGACCTTTCTCTATAGGGCATGCATGAACACATTAAATGGTTGAGAACTATACAATTGATGTTGCAATTTGGATAATTATATACCATAATTGAATGAAGTCAATTTTTTGTGTTGTTGTAACCTTATTAATTAATGACTAGTGAATTCGATACCAAAGTTCTAGGAATATGAAACATTGTATAAGGGTGTGGTCATGTTGAAAGTTATTGAATAATTTAGATAAAAGGTGCATGAAATATTTTAAGGCATTTCCTTGTAAGATTCAAATAAACTTCAAGTGCACATCTTTGTCATGCTCTCAATCCATGTGTACTAAGCATAAAAGTATCACTATGTATCTACATGTTATCTTCAAGTTTGATGATGCTATTGGAGCTTTGGAAAAGGCTTGAGCATCAATTGAGCTCATGTGGAAGGGCACTTCCAGTATTCACTAATGGAAAAATTTATGAAATTCTTATTTAATTAGAAGGGCAGAGTTTAATCACCACCTAGAGGATTTTTTTGTGGTGGTCTCTAGGACCACTTTATGGGAATGGACATCCAAAGTCAATATTTGAAACATTAACTCAACCACTTGTGGAATGAACATCACCATTAGAGTAATTCTTATTCAGTTGATAACACTTTTTTTTTTTAATTTAGCAAAAAATCCCTTGTGGGGCCACCTTGGTCTGAGAAACCATGACCAGGGGGTTCTACACTGTCAAAATCACTTGGGATTCGTGCTCGATTCTGATTGCATCAACATAATCAAATGGATTTTGGGTACCCAATGTGTGTTTGGTAGGGTGGAGATTTGAACCGGGGACCTTCCTTGGAGGATTTCCATACCCTATCCAACTCACCTACAACACGAGGGTCAGTTGATAACACATTTATTTGTTGAATGTGTGATGCAAATTGACAATTAATTTAAATATTAAGGTTTTGTAAAGTGGCTACGATGTTCCAAAAGATTTATTTTATTTGGGCTTGATTTTGATTAAGAATGGAATTTATATTCTAATTTCATTTTTCATGGTAACTTTACAATTGAGTAAGCCTTATGATGGTGATCTCTATAGGAATGATGATTATGATGCACATGATGTTAATAATCTTGGATGTGACAAATGTTGAGCATCATATAATTTTTGTGATGTACAATTTTTCACTGTCATTGAATTTAAATCAAAATTAAACTTATTTTTCTTGTTTACTATTGGTTAGTGATTATATATCAACTTGGAGGACAAAGAAACATCAAATAAAGGCATGGAAATATTGATGATTTGTATAAAGTTATCAACTAATTTCAATAGATGGTTCATGAACCATCAAAGCAATACCCCTTATAAAATTCAAATGATCATTTGCAAAAGTATCATTATGTAGTTACAAGTCATTCTCAAGTTTAGTAATGAAAATTTTGAAGTTTTGAAGAATGTTAAGCATCTACTAAACTCTTGATGAAGGGTTTGTACACCATTCATTTTATAAAGAGTTTATGAAATTCTTGCAAATAGGACATAGATAAGGGTGGATTTTGATCAACATTGTCCTCATGTTTGTCCATACCATAACTTGGTATGATTGGAGGTCTAAAATAATTATTTGAACCATCAACTTGGCAACTCATGGAATGACCAACACCATTGGGGTCACCCTTATTACAATGAAAAGATTAAAACTGGGGCATGGAGTTAGTTTTTGATGCATTCATCACAATAAATGTATAAAAAAGAGGTAAATGTAGACACTCAATTCTAAGGGCATGATCAAGTCCTTAAAACTTACCAACATCTACTTCACTCGGTCAATAAAGCATCCAAATCAAATAAAACAACTTAAGACCAAATCTAGGAGCATTTATTGCTCCCAAATTAGAACCATCACTCCCAAGACAATGCTACTACTTACTTGGCAACACTTTTGCAAAATATTAAAAAAAATTCATTTTTTGCCCAATCAACCAGAAAATGTTCACTTTGGCATTAGCATTGAGATCTTTAGCATTGCCTTCACTTATAATCCCAATGGTATTGATTTTCAAAAGCGAAAAAATAAAGGTAGGATGCTAAAGATGAAAAGGAAAGGAAGACAATTGGTAGTGACCAACTACCACCAAATTTAGATCTAATCACACCAATCTAGTTTGCCACCTCAACTACGCCTTGATTGGAAAACACAATATTAAATTTACTCATCTTATCTTCCATCCTCATTTCTATGTCAAGCTTTTCTAACCTTGCCCTCAAATCAAATCCATCAACTTCATGCAACCATGCAACCTATCTAGCTTACAAATCATACAAATTCTCTAGAGGATCCTCCAAGGGAGCCATGGCTTCCTATAAAACTAGTCCTTGGGGGATCTCAATCAATCATGTTTTCAAATTAGTGAAGCCCTGCCAAATTTTAATCATCTCTTGCAATTAGCAAATCCTTATTGAAATCAATATAGCACTAAGCAAGAAGCTTTCTTTAAATTGATGATATCTTCTCAAGCAAGCAAACTCTAACATTCACAAAGCTTTTAGGGTTACAAGCTGAATCACATCCTATTAGGTTGCGTCCTTTCCCATATTTGAAGTTGTATTTTGTATCTTATATTTTGTACTCATTTCATTTGTTCTTGTTTTGCATAGAAAACTATTTCATCTATTGTAGCTTTTGTATAGCAGTCTTATTGTCAGTAGCTTGTTCCGTCAATATTCCTCTCACTTTTAATCAAATTATATGCTAGTCATCAGAGGTTTTGCATCCAAAATCCATTTTGCTATGTCTATAGGAAAAAGTACCATAGGATTGCACCTTATTTCTATCACAATAGAGACAATGACTTCTTAGTCCATAATATACCACATTTAGCAAAAGCACCACCCTTTGGTGAAAGTACCACCAACATTATCGCTTCATCTATGATGCTTCTATCTTTGAGTAGATAACCATCATTTTAGTTTGTAGCTTTTTATTTATATTTATAAATAGGGGTTTGGTGCTAACCAAGGGAGTTCAAATTCTCCACTGATCTTAGGGAGGATCCTCTACTTCTAACTACATATATTTCTATATTTTTTACAAATTTCTAGGAAAGTAGGAGCAATAAGCCAAAGCACCACCAAGCATCAAAAACATCGACAACACTTTTGCATTTAGTCAAGAAAATCTAGGTCAAAGATTCCATTTTGGCATCTTTGTTGTTATAGATTTGAATCTTTATCTATCTATTTTGTGTTGTTTTTTTCTTTTATTTATTAAAGGAAAGCAAAAAATAAAGAACTAGTTGTATTTTTTATATCATTAGGGGACCAATTATAGCATTGCATCTAAATCAAATAAACATTACATGTAGAGGCTTAGGATTGTTTGATAGCATTACCTTCTTCCATATTTTCTCTTGAAATCAAAATTGCTTCATTTATTCATCATCAAAAATAAAAAAGTAGTCAATATTGCCTATTTGCTACATTATGATTGTTGCATTAGTTAGGATAGCACTATATTGAGGTTAGAAAATTAAGGAAATTCTTAGGGAAAATTTAGGTATTCTCAAACTGAATCCATCAACTCTTAGACTAGAATCATAATTGCCCACATCCTCTGAGGTGGCATTGTGGATCTGATACCCTATGGGAATGGAGTTAACACACCCAATCCCATAGGCCAAGCCAGAGGCTCTCCATGATTTCCCCATATCACAATTTTTTTATCATGAATGTAACTCCCTAACCAACCTATATGATATAATATTTTCAAAAATATACAAGAATTTGCTATTAAGGATATCACACATAATATCATGTCCAAGACAAATAAGATCATATGCATTATAATTATAATTCTTATATATAATTATGTTGTACAATTTGCACAATCCCAAATTTATAATGAAAACCGAACTCAAAATATGAATTTCAATGAAAATAAAAAATCTAAAGTGAACTAACTAGTCCTTCATACAAGAGAAAAGCAATAAGAAATATAAATGAAGATTTTTTGCCAAAGCTTTTTATGCTATACTTGGATCATAAAGCTTTGGGAATAAAATCATCCAAGAGATTGAAATAAGAAACAAAGGCTCCAGTAAAAATTTTATGTGAACAAGTAGTTCTTATCCATACCCAATTTGATACCATATTGGAATTCACAATCTTTTGCAGAAATAAATAGAAGCAAACCATCCACTCAAATATTATACAAAAAGCATAAAAAATAATGAAAGAGAGAAAGATATGGTGGTTTCCCATAGGCACTATAAATAATCACTATATCCATAGATGCAATTACATAACACTTTGATAAAAAAATGAGTGAAAGGGAGGTATTTATACCAATACCAAAACCCAATTATTAATAATGTTTAATCTAAGCTAACATAACAAAATAGATTAGGATTGATTATAAGTTATAAAGTGGGTTTAACCATAACGAGTTTAACCTAGTCCATATGGATTACATAATAAAACATTACAAAATAATTAATAAATTGTACAATGAAATGCCCTTAGGCCAATCCAATACATTGCACAATGTTGGATCTTGACCAAGAATTAGATTACAAATTCAATAATTTCATTCAAAATAAAATTATTTTTCCAAAATATGGTTATCCAACCATACTTTGGTTACCAAAGCATGATGCACAACCCTAATACTCATAATATTCAAACTTTGAATTTCAATTTAGAGTTCCAATGTCTCCACCATTAGGCCACTCATGTTGTATATTTTATGAAATTTGTGAAATTCATGCTTCCTAGTCATACTTGAATATTGATTTTTTTTAACATACTTTAACATCTAAAGCATATAGTTTCAAGCTTATTGTAGTGGTAATGGATTTGGCCTCTCTTTGAGAGGTCCAAGGTTCAAACCCCACTCAGTATGAGGGGACCAAGACCCCTCATAAAAACCTATGTAGACTCATTTGCATTTAAAATTAGATAAAATAGAACTTTTATGATATTTGCAAGCTTATTGTAGTGGTAAGGCCTTTGATCTCTCTTTGAGAGGTCCAAGGTTCAAATCCCAATCAGTATGAGGGGATCATGACCCCTCTTAAAGACCTATGTAAACTCATTTAAAAACCAAGTCCTTTAGTTCATCATAGCTAATTTGTAAAACACCAATAATAATGAAACTAACCTTTAATTGGTATCAAACCTCCAGCCATAGTTGAGAAAATTGTCAAAAAATCTTGATTTTTGCCAATTTCGCTTTTGATTTTTCCTTGTCAATAAAATTTGCATTGAAAATTGTGATGATGAAAAAATCAACAAAAAAATGGCCGTAGCAGCATGGGTTGGGAAAAGGGCAGAAATACCTTGTTTTTTTCTTGCCTCATTTTGCTTGTTCCAAACTAGAGAGAGAGGTCTGCCTACCTACTACCATATCAAACAAAAATCTAAAGTGCATCCTAACAACAATTTTTTTGCAGTTTGAAGGAATTCGACAACCGCCACCAACAATGCTATACATTATTAATTGATGAAATTCTCCATAAAAAGATGTTGAACTATGAGTCCAAACTTATTGCTCAATTTTTGTTATCCTAAAAAGAAAAAAATGGTGTTGCAAACATTGAAACTAATGGGAAGAATGCTACTAACTATTACAAAAAGCCTAAAACACCTTGCGAAAGACAAATTTGGAAGCCTAATATCATAAACACCCTTACAAATTTTTGTAACATTCATCTGTAAAATTTGGTTGAGATCTAAAATATGGTTGAAGATTTCATTTTTAAATATGCTTGTATATAAGAGTAATATTTAAAAGCACAAGTGGTTATTTTTCAGTAGGTTCATTAGACCACATGTGTCTTAAGAGATAGTAAAATGTTAAAACCAATCACAATCATAATTTAAGTAAATTTGTTGGTGTTTTAATCAGCCTATGATTTGTTGAAGTCCCAAATTAGTAATTGCAACATCCTTTTTGCACCAAAATGTAAAGGAGAAAAAATTAGTTTCTATAGTGAAGGTATTAATGGCTATGTGTGAAGGGTGTTGCCCTTCAACCCCGTAAGGGGCACTGCCCCTTGACCCCCAACACAGGTGGCAACGAGCATTAGCAACCAAGGCACAATAAGAGACATGGGCACAATGACAAAAAGAGACTAGAGCTTCTACTAGGGCAAAGGGCAAAGGCATTCAAAGATCTTGAGGCATTGCATTTGTCATGACTAATGACACATTTTGTTAATTGTACCTTTTTTATATTATAAGCAATACACGAATATTTGAATTTTGGATGCATTAAAATTTCTTTATTTAAGATGTGTTTTATCACTTTCATGTGTAGTTTGCATAATGTTAATTCATTGTGTTATTCATTTAAAAAAAATAAATGAAAAATTGTATTTTCTTCGGGTTCTTTTTAGCCAAGTTTTCTCCAATTTCTAATTTCTTTCGATTCTTTTCTATGTTGATTCCAATCCAATTTTGATTTTCTCAACTATGCTTCCAACAGACAAAGGTTTTGAAATAGACAAGTTTGATATTGCTTAAGATTCATGATGTATGATGACTAATGATTTTGATGTGTTGGTTACTAATGATGTTACCTTTTGTCTTTTCAACAACATTAAATGTTGCTCTGCCCTAGTGTACCCCTTGATTTTTGAAGGGAAAATCAAGTTTGACCAAGGAAACTCAACTTGACCATAATACACATTGGAGCAGTGATGAAAGAATGATGATAAACATAAGAAATCAATAGGGGTGGGATAGCGTAAAATGACTAGGAAAAAACAAAATCATTTTTATTGATGACAATCAACAATAAGAGCTTTGGACATGCGATCCTAGCATAATTTTTTATGGTGCAATAAGGGATATCACCACACTATGTTGACTGAGTGAGACCATTGACAATAGAGGAGGAGGTCAGGTATAGGTAGGCACTTTAAAACCCAAATTCTAGTTAGGCAGTGGCAAAAGTACTAGTAGAGGTGGGGTAGGGTGACAACAATTGTAGGTGAGACCCTAACAACAAACATGTTGATGATCACGTTAGGAGATCCAAGACCTAGTTAGTCTTCTCATTCCATTATGGAGGAAGAATGAGACTCAATAGCACAATAGGTGGCCAACTTGTAGACTACATTGGTGATAATGGTGGTAAAGAGTGATACGCCACAAGATGAAGTGATATCTAGGATGATAGAGGGACAAATTGATCCACTAGACCTTAGTGATGTAACAAATGATCCTTAGTCTAACTGTGAAGAGGGATACAACTGTGATGAATATTGAAACAATAGGTTATGTTGGCAATAACTAATGGATCCAAACCTTGATGGATTAGATAGTTGTCATGCAACAATGACATTCAACAAAGCTAGCATGGGTATAGATAGAGCTCATGTTGAAGGTTGAGTGATCAGCCTATTATCAGAAAACATGTCACACAATCATGCTAGCAAACCACAACCTACTATCATCTAGTGCAACATATACAAACAACATGAACCCACTCAGGGTCAGTGATTCAATAGCCACAATAATCAGTGAGGATGTCACCACCACCTGGAGGAGCAAGAGCCCCAAACATGGGATCATAGAGCTAGCTTCTAGGCTTCCCCTATTAGGGTTAAGTTTTATTTTGTTGGGTGTACCATATGATGACTATATATATTATATGATGATATACATAAATATTATGTTATGGATATAAATCAACTTTTATGGTTCTAGTGATTATGTGTCCAATGTGATGACTGTTTTATGTTTTTATGTGTTGAATTTGATGTTGATGATAAGGATGAATTCTTTATTATGTGATAAATATTTAATTGAGATAATGTGTTTGTTAAAAAATCATGTATGATTATAATGATATTCTTTAGGATTTAGTGTATGATAACATGAGATTCTGATTTGATGCTGGCAAAAAGTCATGGATTTTAATGATAAATAGGTGGTCATATGGATGGTTGGCTAATGTGGATAGTTATAATACAAGTGCAATACAAGTATATACAAAAATGATTTTCCCAAGGGGACTTTAGATAATGCCATATGTCATTGCTATGTAACAAGCTATGATACACATAAAGAAATGTCAAGGGGGGCTTTAGATAATTGCATAAGATATTGTTATGATACAAGCTATGATACCGATAAATACAGGTCAAGGGGGACTTTAGATAATACCATAAGGAATTGCTATGATATAATACATGATATAGAAATATATATGCATTACTATGATGCAAGATATGATACAAAAATAGATGTGCTTAGGATTTTAGATAATGCCATAAGACATTGCTATGATACAAAAATAGATGTGCCTAGGGGGAATTTAGATAATTCCATAAGGTATCACTATGCTATAAGAGATAAATATATTAATATTGGCATTGAAAACAATTATTGAAGGAGCGTTTTATGATGTTTCATAAAAAGCTAAAAATAGATTTACCTCGAAACAAATGTTTGTGAGGGCTTTATAGAAGGAACAAAAGGTAAACAAGTATCATAAAGGATTTTTGTTGATGGATTTGCTTTTAAAAAATGTCTAAAAGGCTTTTTCTTTGCTTGTAGAAAAATGTCATACAAGACTTTTGCTAGTGAATTTATTTTCAAATAAACATCTAAAGAGTTTTTCTATACCTTTTGATAGACATCATAAAGGACTTTTGACTATAGACTTGTATCTCAAACAAATGCTAAAGAGGACTTGTGAGATGTGCCAAATGATGATGACTTACCTTTAAAAAAATGTCATATAGGTCTTTGTGATGTGATTTATGACACAATTAATTTTTCCCCAATTGAAAGGAGAAATTTGTTATGGATATGAGATATATTGCCTCCATGCATATATGTGTTTGAGGTGGTTCTGATGATCCTACATTGAGAATTAAAACACTTTATTGAGGCCATCCAAAATTTTACATGGGTCCAAAAGCAATATGCTTAGGAGTTTGACAAGATGAGAGATGTGAGATATTGCCATCAAAACATACAAACCCCATGTAGGAAGATGGAGGTGAGTTGATATGGCGTATGGATAAAATATGAAGGGATAGAATTTACCATCAACACTTGTGAACCTTATAGTTTTTATCATATGGTAACATGGAGATGAGTGAAGAACATGTGCTTATACTTAGAGGGGGGTGAACAGTATAAGATAAAAATTTTTGCTTTTTAATTCAAATGATAACATCAACAATATTAAAGTAGTAAACATCACACAAAGCATCACACACACGAGAGATGATTTAACGTGGTTCACCCAATGTGGGATACTCCACAAAGAAAATATTCCTTATAAATTTTTCTCAAATAAATTCTCTTGGGAATCCTTTCCCTACAATGTTTATGGACCTTTGTCCAAAGGAGACACCAATCCCCTAATCAAGTTCATGGATCTCTATCCATAGGAGAACTCTTTCTCCTTAGCTCTGATTGGTGATCTTCTAGAAGAATTTTTACCCCCACTACTCTGGCTAATGGATCTCCATCCATTGGATATTTTCGTCCTCTATACTCTATCACCTTCAAAGCTCTATCTTAAATCTGTACTAAACACAGTCCTTTGGTCTAGCATAAATCTTCTCAATCTCTGTTTCTAGTCTAGGACAAACCTATCCTCAAATCTGCACCAAAATCTGTCCTCAATCTCTGTCCTCAAATCTATCCTCAATATCCTCAAAGACTTACCTCAAATCTTCTCAAGTCCACACTAGAACTTATCCAATCTCATAGAAACATAAATATAATTGTTAGAGACTCAATATGCTTCACATTCACTACAATGCTCAATTACTTTCAATCACTCTTTTTACCACAAAAACGTATAGAGAATTGTTAGAGACTCAATATGCTTCACACTCATAAACTATTAATAACTTTCAATCTTTGTTTTATCACAAAAACATATAGATAATTGTTAGAGACTCAATATGTTTCACATTCGTCCACACTCAACCTCTTTCTCAAATCAATTCTGAATATAGAACAATTTGTTTCATAGAACTTGAACTATCACTTTAACACATCCACTTGACTAGGCTCAACCAAATCTACTCAACCAATCACTCAATGAAATAATCCTTGCTCACAAACCCTAGTCCAAGCATATGAAAACTCACTCAAATGTTTCCAACAATGCTTATCAATTAATCTCACATAAAAATGATACTCATGATCTTTTCAAACCTTAGTTCAAGTTCTTCACTCAACTAATTGCTTCGACAATAATGCTAATCTCAAATAACAATGATACTCATGATATTTTCAAACCCTACTTCAAGTTCTTCACTCAACTAATCACTTCAACAACAATGCTTATAAAACAAGGTTTTATCAACAACTCTTTATTTTAGAAAACCTTGAAGCATTAATTCAAAACACACTCAACAATGTTTACCAAACAATCATTTTCAATCCAAAATTGCATTCACAACTTTCAACAATCACTCACTAGGAAGATGTGCCCATACCTTTTGTTTGATGTAGAAGTGCCCTTAGGAAACCTATCTCAATCACAATTTTCTTCTTTGCCAATTTCAATGGTTAGATGACAAAATATCACACTAACTCTCTTTCAAGATATTTTCAAACACAAAAATAATCAATCCAAAATACACCTTATTACCCCTTATTGAAATTAGCAATCATCAAATCACACATAAAAAGAATCACTCAAATTTCTCCTTATAGTCTCCAATTTAATAAATCAATCTTTCAAAAACCCTTCAGAAATAATAATTGCCTACCCTTGTATCTCCCTCAAAACACTTAGTAACCAATTTTAATTTAGGCAAAAATTAAATCTTACAAACCATAAAAAAATTATTTTTCAACCTTAGGTACATAAAAAAACTATTTTTATTTTTCTTCAACCTTAGCACATTCCAAATTAAGTGACTAACATAAAAATAATCAACGCATACCTTTGTCTCATTCACAAAAAGACCTCGATGGATTTTGACCCTGAAAAATATCTATCGAGAGTCTTACCAAGGTCCTAGCCCACCACGTGGGCTAGGTACTCCTACGAGGAGGGGAAGGTGCTTGCCCTTATTTATTTCCTCATTGGTGCTACTTCCAAAAATAGAGACCTTCCTTCCTTGCAAAACGTGAACCCTGTAGGATTCAAACTTGCATCCTCCCTGCCAGTAAATGTCTTAAATCCTTCCTTTGTCGCCAGCTATACTACGTGGCGCATGTCCAGGGCGAAAGGAGCCTAGCTCCTACTTCTTATTTCTTCTACCACCAAAGATTTTTTAACATGAAAATTGTTGCGTTCTTTCTGTGCTCAATCTATAACATAGGCATTTGAATAAAAAGCATGGGGGGGGTCTTCTACGGGAAAGGTTTTACCTTTATTTATACATGATGCCTTATTGCCATAACACGTTGGCACTCAAATCAAATTTTAAATTCGATTTTTAAACTTAGCTTTATAACCCTTTTTAGGGTTTATTAAATTAATAAAAATTAATTTATAATTAAATTAAAATTAACTTATAATTAACTTAACTAACATGAAAGTTAATTAAATTGATTATAAATTAATTTATAATAAAATTATATTAATTAATTTATAATCAGTTTAAATTTTCTTTTTAATATTATAATAAACTATTATAATATTATTTTCCTAGGCCTCTTCTTTGCCCTTTGGTCCTCATTTGACTGCCTGAAATCGGGTCTTGATCAACTGAAGGCGGACTATCCTTTTGCACTTATTGGAGAACCTGAAACTGATGTTGCCATCTGAAACTACCACTGAATGGTTCTGAAAGCTTGACATCAATGACCACTCACTCTTGACATCAATGACATATCATCTACTCAAAATGTACAACAATCTCCCCCTTTGTCATTGATGGTAACCCAAATTATTTTTACCAAAACTTGACCTTTTTCTTGTTCTGCTCCCCCTGACTCAGTGCTCTCTCCTTAAACCAAATCTCTTCCCCTTTGACATCAATGGCAAAGGGTCACCTTTGGGGCTTGGGGCTAAGAATTAATCTCTTAGCTTAGCCCCTCCCCTACTTCCTCTTGAGGTGGTTAATTTTGGGGTGGGAGTATTACTCCCAATTTTTCTCGAAGATACTCAAAGGTTTATTTCGAAAGTGGCTTAGTGAAAATGTCTGCTATCTACTCCTTTGTAGTAACATATTCCAACCTGACTTGTTTATCTGTCACCTGTTCTCTTATAAATTGATACTTGATCAAAATATGCTTTGTCCTCGAGTGCATCACTAGATTATTTGAGATACTTATAGCACTTGTATTATCACATAATATGGGAATAGAATGATCATGTTTTAATTTTGAAGTATTCTAGAGTTCGCTTCATCCATAATATTTGTGTAAAAATGGATACTGCTGCAATATATTCTACTTTTGTTGTAGATAAGGATATTGAAACATGTTTCTTACTCAGCAAAGAGACTAAATAGTCTCCAAGAAAGAATTCTCCTCCACTTGTGCTTTTTCTATCATCAATGATGTCAGTCCAATCTGCATTTGTATAAGCTGTTAGTGTGAAACTGTCACTTTTGGGATACCAAAATCCAAAATTCATAGTTTTTTTTAGATACCTAAAAATTCTTTTTACTACTACCACATGTGTTTCCTTAGGTGCTACATGAAACCTTACCACTAATCCCACTTACTGTACTATGTCTGGTCTTATAGCTGTAACATACAATAAGCTGCCAATCATAGATCTATATAATCTTTGATCTGCCTCTGGAGATTCATCATACTTACTCAACTTGCATCCTGTGACCATGGGGGTACTTACCGGTTTACAATATTCTAACCTGAATTTATTTAACATTTCTTTTATATACTTGGCTTGTGAGAGAAACACCCTCTTTATGATTATGAAATCTGAAGTCCAAGAAAGATGGACAATTCACCAAACATAGACATATCAAATTAATTTTGCATGTTCTTAGCAAATTCTTTACACATCTTATCATTATTTTCCCCAAAAATGATGTCATCAACATGAAAGCACGAGATTCCGAAAGATTGAAAAGAAAACTAATGCGATGTATTCAAAACCCAAAGTTAACGCTTAAGGTCCTATAAAGTGAAATGCATGAAATGAAAGAAAAGAGACGAATTTAAATGAGATAAAAGGAAGTACATAAAGCACAACCCTTTTTATTTATACTCTTCCAATTCGGTTACAAAGACGTCTCCTCCCTTTTAAGGGGTAGGAGCGTTAACATAGTTTCAATTACAATCATGGATTTAGTGTTCCTCCTTCCGCATGCCCACATGTGAAATGGGCGGACCAAAGTGTTGCCGCCACTGGTATTGATGAATCTTTAATCCTTGCTGCTCCTCCTGTGTTCAAAGAAACAACAAATCGTCAGTAGCACTTGTGTATGATAATGAAACTCGCAAATCTGAAAGAGTATTGTTAATGAATATAAAAGATAAATATAACGATGATTAAAATGAATCTAAATAGACTAAAAATTTGACAGAAGCGTAATCATGTAACTAGCAAAATACTGCAAAAGAAACAGTCACCAAATTCGATACAGATCCGTATTCGTCCCTGGGTAGGACGAGTAAACCTGCAATAGTTTGGTACTCGTTTTGGGGTGAGACGAGTAAACCTGCAACAGTTTGGTACTCATTTCGGGGTGAGACGAGTAAACCTGCAATAAGGCAGGGGGTGCCCGAAGGCAAACCACCCGCGGGTTGAGACTTTGTTTCGACACCAATCCGCTTGGGATGAGTCCGAAACCTGTTGTGATGTGTTGTCGACAAATTGGTAGGATATTGTGGTCAAAAAAATCGGGTTTTAGGTCTTGATTCGTGCCTCCAAAAGTCACCCAATAACCTCCATTTCGATTAAGAGATTATGGATGTAAAAGCACAAATCGTAAGTAAACTGGCAGCACTTCGTCGCTCAAAATGCTCCTTCTCTGTATATCCTTTTGGGTGAGGAAACTCACCATTTTATAGACCCAAGGGGTCTCTTTGAATTAGCATGCAAAAGTGCTACTTAGCATGAATGCTTTTTCAGGGAAGAGAAGACTTCTCCCTGATCAAGGGCTCCATAATTGCTCTCAGAATCGCTTCGCATGCCCAAAAGAACTCACTCGCACTCCCATGCAATGAAGGGAGAGTTAAGTAGCTAATTTGAGTTGTCATGAAAAAGCCCACTCTCACTCCCATGCAATGAAGGGAGAGTCAAGTGGCATATCTGAGTTGTCAAAAGCTCACTCTCATTCCCATGCAGTGAATGGAGAGTCAAGTGGCAGATATGAGTTGTCAAAAGAACTCCCTCGCACTCCTATGCCATGAAGGGAGAGCTAAGTGGTAGTTCTGAGTTGTCATGTGCCGAGGTTTGACTTTTTGCTGGTCAAACCTGGCATTCGTCCCACCCAGGAGCGAGCGCTGGTAATCGTCCCTGGGTGGAACGAGTACCGACCTGCACTCGTCCCCGGGTGGAGCGAATAAGTAGCAGAGTGCCTAAAAGGTGCCAAATTGATCTCTTACTTTTAAAACTATCGTGTGAGTGGTTAGAACCACTCGTTTTAACCTCTCGGGGCTGCCCCGGGGGCTATGTGTGTTAATGCGATCAGTGTTTGCAAGTCACATAATCGGATTGGTGCTGTTTTGGTGTCTACAGATGCCCCTTTTTGGAAAGCGCTGCACATGGTGCAGTGCTGAGCAAAAATAGATAACCAAAGCACTAATGATTAGGATTTCTCAATAACCTAACCAACTTTGGATGCCCCAAGTATGGAAAGGGCATGCATTCTTGAATCCTTGCTTCTGACGAGCTAAGGAATTGGATTTCAAGTATTAACCTATTTTGGTGAGGTGTGACTTGAGCTTGGGCATTGATCTACCATGAATAGGCAAAGGGCGCAACCTTTTGTCTGTGGGAACCTTGTGTTCATGATTCATGAATGCCAAGCGTTTAATCAGTTTGTGATTGTTGCTTGTTTGCTGCCCCAAGCAGGAGCGTGATTGTCTTTGTCAATGATTCTTTGAATGCATGCCATTGCCTTGATTGGGTGTGTGTGTGTTGATTGATAACTAAGTGTGACTACCCCCTCAAGCGACGAATCGATGAGGGAATGACCAACATGAGAAAAGCGACGAGTCGCTTGACCCAAGATGACTTAGGTGAGGGTTCCTTCAAATGTTATCCGATGAATGCTCGAGCAGTTTCCCAATTTTTTGACCTATTTTTGGTGGGTGTGAACCCATTTTGGGACGCCATTTGGGGTTAACATTGGCAAAAATCTGATCTCTCATGGAGCGGTCCGGCCATGGTAGCCTTCTTTGGGAGACAGATAATGACAATGTAAACCCCGACATTTGTTTTTTGATGCCAAGAGATTAAGTACAAGAGCACTTTTGTCCGACAATTTTTAGTGGTTTTGTTGTGGTGCATTTTTCAATTTTTTTTTATTTTGTTGTTTTTGATTTTTTTGTAATTTTGTATTCGTTCCGGGGTGGAACGAACTCCATGTTGGTATTCATCCTGGGGTGGGACGAGCGCTCCTCCGAGGAAAAGCGCTCGTTCCAGCGAGAACGAATACCAAGAAGCAAAAAATATAAATATGCGAAAATGACGGATTGGGCTCATTTGCACTGTTCATCGCGAGCGATTTGGAGCTCTGAGGAGGAGGAGGGAGATTTTCTGACGCGAAGCGCTACCAAATTTTCCAGCCACCATGAGTGCACAGACCGGGTCGTCAAGCGGTGGAGCCGAAGCGAGACCAGTAAGTGCACTATCTCCTCGAGTTTTAATTGGAAAAATTGCAATTTGTTTTTATTGTGTTTTTCTTTTGTTTAAGACATGGAACCCTAATTAATTAATTAAAAGGTGAATGAATTGATTTAAAGACCATGAAACAAAATGAAACGTGTATGCAAACCGATGGAAACCTAGATGGAAAACCATAGAATAAACCTAAATGAAACTTAGAGTAACACCTTAGGGTAACCACGGTTATAAAAATGTTTTTTTTTATGTGAATGGTAAAACTTAGGTCGAAACCGTAGGTAAACCATGTCAATTTTTGTTTATTTTTATGAAATGAAACCCTAGATTAAAAAAATTGATGAATTTTTTGTTTGAATGGTAAACTTAGGTAAAAACCGTAGGTAAACCATGTCAAATTGTTATTGTGGAAATGATGAAAAATGAAACCCTAGGGTAAAAATTGATGATTTTTTTTTTTTTGAATGGTGAACTTAGGTTAAAAACCGTAGGTAAACCATGTCAAATTTTTGTTGTTTTTATGAAATTAAAGATGAAAACTTGGAATAAAATTGATGAATTTTTTTGTTTAAATGGTAAACTTAGGTTGAAACCATAGGTAAACCATGTCAAATTTTTGTTGTTTTTATGAAATGCAAGATGAAAACTTAGATTAAAATTGATGAATTTTTTTGTTTGAATGGTAAACTTAGGTTGAAACCGTAGGTAAACCATGTCAAATTTTTGTTTTTTTTTTAGGTGAATTTTTTTTTGAATGGTTAACTTAGGTTAAAACGTAGGTAAACCATGTCAATTTTTTGTTGTTTTTATGAAATTAAAGATGAAAACTTAGATTAAAATGATGAATTTTTTTGTTTGAATGGTAAAACTTAGGTTGAAACCGTAGATAAACCATATCAATTTTTTTTGTTGTTTGTATGTTTGTAAATTGTAACAGATGTACATGTGAATGAATGATGTTACTATATATTGATGCATTTTTGTATATGTGATGGTGATTTGATGCATGTTTTTGATGTGTTTATGTTTTGTGATATGCAGGTGGTGAAGAGTCAGTATCGGGTACCGACTATTTTTTCTAGTGCCCGCGAGGCATTGAGTGCAGAGGATTGGGAGTGGCTTGATGCCTTGGGGCTCAAGCATGTGGCTCGATTGGAGCCAATTGTTGGGGATCGAGCATACTTGATAGCTTTGATCAGTCTATGGGATGTTCGGATGAACACCTTCCATCTCCCGATAGGGGAGATGACAGTTACCTTGGAGGATGTGTATCAGATTCTTCGGATTTCGATAGACGAGGTTCCCATCCGAACGATGCCACGAGGCCAGAGGATGGCTGTACTGACCCGATGTTTTGGACATGGGGAGGACTTGGGTGTGGAGGACATGGTGCAGAGAGCGAAGGATGATTGTTAGATGGGTGGGATCTTAGTGCGGTGGTGGTACGAGAGGAGGGTGTTGGGAGTGAGGCATGCACTACTCATGAGCCTCATTTCCAACATGTTGTTGCCAGACTCCTCGGGGGTGAGGTTCCCATGGAACCTACTGGAGGTGGTGTGGCAGTTAGTGGATTGTCCTATGATAGAGCTTCGATGATCATGAGATGGGGCCATACGCTTTTGGCTCAACTATATGATGAGTTGTATGAGGTCCACTGTCGAAAGCGAAAGGGGATTGGTTGCAGTTACTTGTTGCAGTGCTGGGCCTGGCAGCATATAGCCATGGAGCGACCACGAGGGCTACCCTGGACTACACGGGTTGACATGGTGGATAGAGACATTGGTTATGGGGCTTTATGGTATCGATCTGAGGAGCGAGGGTAGAGTCGACGATTTGCGGGAGACGTGGACCATTACGTAGATGCATTGGCACGATTGACTCCAGGAGATGTGGTGTGGAGGCCATATCGGGATTGTCCCACATGGCCGGAGGCTGATGAGTGGCTTCGACGGGTCCGAAGGGGGAGGTGGGTCATTGGACGACATGGGATAGAGCAGGAATACTTCCATTATCTTCGAGTGACACGATAGTTTGGGGTACGCCAGGGGTTGCTTGGGGAGCCCTTAGTCTATCGACGCCGGAGCGATGAGAGGACTCTAGCTATGCCGATCCTCGAGCCGCTAGGGGAGGAGGCGGATATAGTATTGGACACTCCGGATGTGGATGACGTCGGAGTTACTATCGAGTACCAGGAGTGGTGGACGCTCCGACGATGGCGAGGTGAGGGGCCATTGGGAGGGGATGAGGCAGTGGTAGGCGAAGAGGGTGCAGAGGCACCAGGAGAGGGTTGGGGAGCTCTTGTTGATGTGGAAATGGTGGAGGTGGTAGATGCAAGAGAGGACTTTGGTGAGGAGGAGCAGCCAGAGATGCAGGATGCTCCGAAGCAGGCCGATGCTCCAGAGAGGCCGACGCAGTCGACCATGTCAGGGGATACAGATGCGGGGTTACGCGTTGAGGTAGCACGATTGATGGAGGTGCTACGGAGGTGAGATGGGGAGTTGGGAGAGGCTTTGTAGGAGAGAGATCTCTTGTGGACTCAGTTGGTAGAGTGGGAGAGCATAGGGGCTATGTCTTACCGACAGGAGGGTGATACGGATGCTGCATGGGAGAGGGATCTCCTATAGGTGCAGCTAGCATAGCGATGATGTAGTAGCTTACTATCATAGGTGGGAGGAGAGTGGAGTCGACGAGAGGTAGATTGGGGCCGATGGGAGTCGATTGGTGGAAGGTTTGGGTGACATCGATCGGAGATGGAGGGAGAGATTATCCGCCTTGGTGGGCGAATACCTGAGCCTCTTGGAGGTGGCTCATCGTATCGGACGAGAGATAGCAGGACGAAGCAGTCAGCATCATCCTATCATAGGCGGCTAGATGAGGGAGGCGCTAGTGGGCATGATGCAGGGGCGAGCAGCAGTCACCCTGAGAGGTCCCATAGGACCCACACTACAGGGGGTAGTTCCCGTCGCACCGATCCTGCGTGATCATGGTGGCCGACGCCCTAGGCTTGGGGTTTTTGAGTTTTTGGATTGTGGTAGCGAGGTCCGAGGACCGGCTCATTGTAGCCTCTCGGGCATTTTTGTTATGATATATATATATATATACAGATGACTCTTTTTGGTGTTTATACATTTTTCATGATTTATTTTTATGTACATGTTTTTACATTAATGTATGCATATGCGATTATGAATGCGATGGTTCTAATTTGTATGATGTATGCATATGGAATGAATGAAATGAGTTGTTGATGATTTGTCGATGCACCATAGACTGTACAAGATTTGACTGACTTGCTATATTAATGGGATGACTTTGTGGAATGACTGTGCATGTGAAAACTTTGTTTTTGTATTTTGTATATTTTTTGATGATGATGTACGGAATGAACTGTACCAGTTGTTTGAAAATGTAGTTAAGCTTTTCTGAGATGTAGATATTTTAACTAACTAGCCAAGACTGTACATTTATCTCGCAAGACTTTTGAACAAGGTCTAAATCCGACTTGAATTGAACCAAGTTATTTCACATCCCCGTGTGTGCAATTGAGTTCGTTTATGTGGTATTTGTCGAGATACCGCCAACTGCTAGATAGGCTATCAACCAAACCTGTACTGAGGATCACCTAATTAGCTCCACTAACTCCGTTGTTGTATTTAGCAAGATTAATCCATGTGACAATCTAAGGTACCATAAGCTAGCTCATCCACATGCAAATATTGGTCTGCGCACACGCAAAGCTAATGTGACAGACATATCGTCATGCGGTTAGGATACCACCATTGCCAGGTAGGCTATCAACCAAACTTGTAATGAGGATCACCTAGATGGTTTTCGAATGCTGAGAATTCTAGGGATTCAAGTTCAGGTTATTTGTTGGCTGAATGATTTGGGAGACTTGCTCGTCTATATAGTGATGAAAATCACTTTTTATTTTTTCTTTGTTTTTCTCTTTTTTTGTTTTTTTTTTTTTTGAGCAAGGATTTTGAATAGTGGTGATAACCACTGTTATTTGATTTTGTATTTTGAGCTTTGTAAGTTTGAGCTTGTGAATGGCCTTGATCCTATTGGCCTTGGGGATGACTACCCATCCTGTTTAGGGACGTGTAGTACGAATCCTTACGACTTTGGGAACCAAGGGGATAATGGAGATTATGAAGTAAGGGCATTGATCTTTTAGGCCTTGGGGATGACTACCCATCCTGGTTAGGGGTGGATAGTATGAATCCTTACAACTTTGAGACCAAAGGTGAATGGAAAGGGTTAGGATGATGGTTTGTTGGAATTTTGTTTTTGAATGGCGTTGATCCTTTTAGGTCTTGGGGATGACTACCCATCCTTGGTAGGGACGTGTAGTACGAATCCTTACAACTTTGGGGACCAACTATGATTGGGATTTGTGGTAGTGGTGAAAACCACTGTTTATTAAGGTGAATGGATAGGGAAGAGCTCATCCTTTTGTCAATTCTCAGCATTCTAGAACCATTCGCATAGGGGGATGAACAGGCTAATCTTTCACCTATGGTACCCTAGATCGCTTTGTAGGTTTCTCTTGCATTCACACAACTTAGGAATTATTTTATGTGTTTTAATTTTGTGTTGGGATGCTACGTAACAAGGTGTGATCCAAGTAAAACTTTCCCATGTAAAATCTGTTTAACTGTGTACAATTTTTGGCTAGAAATTTAAAGACAGCTGAATGACGAAAACCCTATATACATTTAGGAGACAACTGACTATGCTAAAAGAAAATGGTGATATGCTGGATGTATGCATTTATGAAAATGGATTTGATGTGGAAAATGATGGAATTGCCAAGTAATGACAGCCTATGGTGCTTTTGACTTGTATGACCTAGCAAATATATAATGTATGGATGCGATGCCTAATGCAACCTATATTTTTGTATTTTGATTTTTTATGAGAATGCATGGAATTGAAATGCAATTGTTTTTGTGATTTTTGATTTTTATGAGTATGCATGGAATTGAAATGCAATTGTTTTTGTGATTTTTGATGATTGTATTGTTTTTGTTTATTTTTGAATATTTATTTTGACCAAGCAGTTATGGTAACGCTTGGAGCTTTTGGTGTTGACCAAAGGGTTTATGGATACCTTTGGAGCATTTTGGGGGTGACCAAGCGATTATGAGAATCCTTGGAGCTTTTGGCTTGACCAAAGGGTTTATAGATACCTTTGGGGCATTTAGGGTTGACCAAGCGATTATGAAAATTTTGGTGTTTTGGTTGACCAAGCGATTATGAGAATCCTTGGAGCTTTTGGCTTGACCAAAGGGTTTATAGATACCTTGGAGGTTTTAGGGTTGACCAAGCGATTATGAGAATCCTTGGAGCTTTTAGATTTGACCAAGCGATTATGAGAATCCTTGGAGCTTTTGGATTTGACCAAAGGGTTTATGAGAATACCTTTGAGGGCTTTTAGGGTTTGACCAAGCGATTATGAGAATCCTTGGAGCTTTTAGTTGGACTATGGCTCTCTAGATGTGGAATGGCCTCAAATGACTGATGTTCAAGGGTTCTTTTTCCTTGATTCCTTCAAGAGAGGCAAGCCGGTATGTTCCAGGTCCTATTCTACTATCAATGACATAAGGACCTAACCAGTTTGCCATGAACTTGTCCCGTAGATGGGACGACAAATTAGAATTCTGTTGGTTCTCTTTTAAGACTAAATCACCAACCTAAAATTCCCTGAGGTGGACTTTCATGTTGTATGCTCTCTTAAGTCGCTCTTGATAGATACGCAAATGCTCGAGAGCATTAACGCGTCGTTCATCGAGCAACGTCATTTGATCTAACCGGGCCTGCTGCGTAGTGTCATCATCGATGAACTCTTGCATTGAAATGCGTAGGGAAGGGATTTCCAACTCAAAAGGCATGACTGCCTCGGAGCCATACACCAATGAAAATGGAGTTGCCCCAGTGGGCGTCCGAATGCTAGTGCGATAAGCCCATAGGGCAAGCGGGATCTGAATGTGCCAGTCCTTATGATTGTCTGCAACTGTATTTTTAAGAATGGCGACTAGCATTTTGTTTGATGCCTCTGCTTGCCCATTTGCCTACGGATAATAAGGGGTTGAAAAACTATGCTAAATTTTGTACTTTGTGGTCAAAGCATGCACATATTTGTTCTTGAATGGTGTCCCATTATCTGACAGGATCTTGGATGGAATACCAAAATGACATATGATGTTATGCAAAATAAACTCCGCAATGCGGGATCCAATCGTAGAGGTTAGCGAAATTGCTTCCACCCACTTGGTGAAGTACTCTGTGGCCGTTAAAATGAATGTGTGATGACCAGACGACGTAGGGGAGATCTTTCCAATTAGGTCAAAGCCCCACTACAAAAAAGGCCAAACCGATTGGATCGGCTGCAAGGCCTGAGAAGGTACGTGTGTCAAATTAGCATGGTGTTGACACTTCACGCACTTCTTCACATATGCACAACAATCTCACTCTAAAGATGGCCAATAATAACCCATGCGAAGAATGCACTTTGCGATGGCCATACCACTGAAGTGGCCACCACATGTACCATCGTGAGCTTGGGTGATCGCCCAAGCGGACTCTTGCTGGTCCAAACAACGAAGGAGGATTCCTTCATAATTTTGATGATACAAAATGTCTCCTAACAAGACATGCTTTGCCGCTTTCTGTTTGAATGATCTTTTCATGGCTTGTGTCAATCCAAGTGGGAGGTTACCTAGCTTGAGGTAATCCCTAATGGGTGTGTACCAATCCTACTGATCAGAAACCTCGATAGTATGAACGACCAATCCCTCTTGAAGTCCATCTCTAGCAAAAGCTGAGCGAGAAAGAACTTGTAAAAACAACGTTGTGTTGCTATTAAGAGGGGTCGGGGAGAACAAGGACCCCCAGTTGGCTCGAGTCAAACAATCATGGATTCGAGAGAACTTATCCAGAGATGGTTCAATCTGGATCAGTGGATTCCTGGCATCAGATCAGAGCTTGCACGCTCCATCACAGATTGCGATAATGTTTTAACCTGAATGGTTGTCATTTCACCGTAAGGGTCTTGCGGGATTAGTGACCCCAAGGAGGCCATAGTATCCACAAAATGATTTGATGATCGAGGGAGTGCCTCGATGTCATACCATTCAAGTTGTGCTAGGAATTTGTCCACAAGGGCTTTGTAGGCCTGCAGAACTGGACATTTACATTGAAAAATCCCCTTCACTTGATTGACAATCAACAACGAATCACCAAAGATGTTTAGACATTTAATGTTCATGGTGATTGTTGTTTGAAGACCTATGAGCAAGGCTTCGTATTCTGCATTGTTGTTGGTGCATGGGAAGTCTAATTTAAATGACAAAGGCATTGGAGCCCCTTGTGGAGTGAAGAATACAATTCCCATGCCACCCCCTTGCTCACATTTAGAACCATCGAAGAATAGGGTTATGTCAGCCGTGACTCGTGCTCATCAAAATCTGGCGATTCTGAAACATGGAAGACCCCATCATCGGGTAGTTCGAAAGTCGGAGGCTGATCGTCTTCAAGAGGAGCCTCGGCTAGTTGATCGGCGATGACTTGACCTTTTATGGATTTTTTTCCAATGAACTCTATGTCAAACTCCGTCAACAACATGATCCATTTCGTCGTGCGGCTACTATGATAAGTACGACTCATCATGTATCGCAATGGATTCTCCTTAGACACAACATACGTCTTATTACTGAGCATGTAGTGGCATAGCTTTTTGGTAGCAAACACCACTGCCAAGCAGAGCTTTTCAACGTATGCATAGTTAAGTTCATAACTCGACTATGGTGCGGCTAAGATAGTATGTAGCCTGTTCTTTGTGAAGTTCATTTTTCTGGGATAGCATGGCGCCCAGTGCCACCTCAATAGCTGAGATGTATAAATAGAATGACACTCCTGGTCTAGGTGGTGCCAATACTGGCGATGAAGCCAAGTACTATTTAATGTCATCAAAGGCTGACTGGCACTCGTCATCCCAATGAAATGTGACCCCCTTATGCAATAATTTATTCATGGGTCGGCATTTGTCGGATAACCATGCTATGAAGCGCTTGATCGACGCAACCTTTCCCTGCAGACTCCTGAGCCGCTTGATGGTGGTTGGGGGAAGCATTTCAAGGATTGCCTTGACTTTGTTTGGGTCTACCTCGATTCCTCGTTTGGAGACTATGAAACCCAAGAGCTTTCCAGAAGGTGACGCCAAAGACGCACTTCTTGGGGTTTAGTCTGACTTTATGTTCAATGAGGCGATCGAGGACCTTGCTCAAGTCACCGAGGTGATCTGGGCGCAAAAGAGATTTGGCCAACAAATCATCCATGTAATCTTCCAAAGTCTTGTGCATGTAATCATGAAAGATGTACGTCATGGCACGTTGGTAAGTGGCGCCAACATTTTTAAGGCCAAAAGGCATGACCTTATAGCAAAATGTCCCCCAAGGCATTGTGAATGCCATTTTTAGTTGGTCCTCGGGATTGATACGAATCTGATTGTATCCTGAGAAACCATCCATAAGGGAAAGCATTTCATGGCCCGCTATGGCATCTACCAATGCGTCGATGCTTGGCAAGGGAAAATCATCCTTAGGACTCGCTTTGTTAAGATCTCAAAAATCGATGCATATGCGAATCCTCCCATCGAGCTTCTTGACGGGAACCATGTTAGACAACCATGGAGGATAATCCACACAGATGACAAACTGGGCATCCAACAACTTTTGTAACTCATATTTTACCATTAAGGCCACTGTTGGGTGCATCTTGCATAGTTTTTGCTTTACTGGCTTGATTGTCGGATCAAGCGTTAAATTATGCATGACTAGTTATGGGTCTAGTCCCGACATATCCTTGTATGACCATGCAAAAACCTCCTTCTTCTCCTTAAGAAGGGCAACATAATCGGCTTGCTCTTCAGGGGAAAGACTTACCCCTAGCTTGAGAATCCATGGATTCATTGGATCTGTGCCGATGTCTACATCGGTCATTGCCTCGATCGACATGTGGGATCCGTCCTCCAACTGGTGTGGAGTTGGGATCAGATGGATATCATTTGCTGAATTAAGATCATCATTAGGAACGTCAAGTTCCTCTTCAGCATGGAAGACATCCTGAGTCTGTCCTGGAGTGAAATGAAACATCCCACCACAAGGCCAATACTCTAATGGGGATGGTGGTGTGTCAACGCGATCCCAATCTATAGCCTCTATGTCTAGATGCAATGATCATGTTGGATTGGCTGGATCATGGATGGGGGCGGTCAAGTCAATGGAGATCATGTTGATGAAATGATTGTAACCTCCATTACCGTAGGTGTGATAACTCTGACATTCGGGATGTTCTTGATGCGTTGGATCTGGCTCTATAGGCACTCGGCACAAAGGGATCAGCCCTATGCACGGACATGCAAATAGGGTCTGCCCTAGGCACTAATGGTTTGATAGGGTCTCCAGGTGGAAGATGCTCTCTGTGTACCTGGAGTGGCGGGTGCAGTAATTGCTATAACTACGCTAGGTTGAGGTGCCACCTATGTCTTGGACCTATGTGTAAGTGTTCAAACATGTCATCTATGTCCAAGGGATATTGTTGTTGCATTTGTCGCATGTGGTTGAGATAGGCCATCTCGGTTTCATCTTCGTAATCACTGTCATAGATCCACAGGCCTTCATTGGCTCCAATAACTGCTTGCGACATGGGAAGCTCATCTTGCTCGAGCAAATTAATATGGTCCCAACGAGGTTGTGCCGCTCTCTCTGGGGGGACCTGATTTTCTTGAGGTGGCCTATGCTCAATTGGATCATCCAATGGGAACATGGTCAGGAAGCTTTCTTGATCATCATTCATTGGATATTCTTGCGAATGATCGTACTCCAACTCATCTTCAGAAGACCCTTCTTGGTCTTGTCCATATTCCCCTTGTGGGTGAGTCCTTGAGGTTTCTCCTTGTTCGACCGAAGGGAAAGGGTTGTTGAGGTCAACAAGGTTGTTTGTTTGTAATGGGAAATAATCCCCCAATGTATAAGTTGTATTTGGATTGGCATATGGATCTGATGCCAACCCATCCTTGTTGCCTATCCCTAGGCCTTGCATGTTTTCGACCAAGATGTCGAGGGGCAAAGGGTGATTAAACCCTACTCCTGACTTGTCATAAGGCATTTGGTATCTTGGTTGGCACAAAACATGCACTCCTTGTTCATACCTGCCCAACCCATATCCATGCCAATTGCATTGGCTAAGATATCGTAATGCGAAGTCCGGGTTAGACAGATAATTGACATCCTCCACAAAGGGCTCTTCATCTTCCTCTTCTTGTAGGGAAGGTTCAACGCCATTATCCAGGCCCCCAAAAATAAAGTTTGTCTGATTAGGTGGGTAGCCTAAAGGAACCACAGAGCCTATGGGGAGTCGAGGTCTTCCCATGTCTTGCATAGACTGAAGTGTGGGCGTTGCTACAACATTGCACACTATATACTCCCCCATGCCTGTGTTAGACATCTCAACAGTAATCATTGGTGATTGAGAGGAAGCGAATGGGAGTTCTCCCTGAGTCCACTCCATGTGGGGTGAACTAGGCATCTCGACTTCCATTCTATTAGGCATCTCTTCTGTCGAGATGTTGGAGACTAAGGGTGGTTCCGCTTCCAGGGGCTTCTTTCCTTTGTCCGTTGGTGTGGCCACCGTAGGTGGCATCGTTGTGGGAGGACCAGATGAAGAAGATGAACCCGCCTGGGAATTTGATTGATTTGGTAATGGAGATTCTTGCGTAATCGGACCCCTTTTAGATGGATTTAACTAAAAATCCACATGCGTTGAAGGAAGGGTCGATTGCGGCATTAGTTGCACTGAATTGCAGTATTTGAAAGGTTCTAAATCTATGGGGACCACGTGCACTTGTCCTTCAAATGTATACTTTAAACATTGATGAGCAATTGAAGGGACACACTTCATATCCCGGATCCAAGGCCGCCCAAGCAAGATATTGTAAGCCATCTCACCTTCTAAAATGTGGCACAATGTATGAATGGTCTTTTGTCCCACTTGTATGGGTAGGACAATTGTGCCAACTGTCGAGCATATCGCATCATTAAATGCTCGAAGGGTATAAGTGGAAGGTACAATGTGAGAGGCTGGCAGCTTCAAATGTTTCAGTGCGGCGGTTGTAATAATGTTACTGGACGAACCAATGTCTACCAACACCCGCTTATACGGAATCCCGTTGACCCACGCAATAACGTGCAGGGGTGGATCCGCTACATCCCCAGTCACCATTTTTAATTCATCTTCCCTAAAGGTGATGACTGGTTCGGTACACTATTTTGACATGCCCCACAAAATTGTTGAACGAATTCGCTTCATGGGGTTGCAGCTCAATTGCCTTTAATATCTCCATGAGAGCTTCCCGATGGGGCACCGATTGTTGAATAAGCTCATATATGGAGAGCCTAGCCGAGGTGGTCCTTAGACTTTGAGTAAGTCTAGTTCGAATCATGGCCACTGGTCTAGGCGGGGGAAGCTGTGTAGGATTCACTTGAGGTTGTGACATGGATGGAACTTCCCTTGTGGCTGTCACGGGGGCAGCCCCTGGGTATCTCTTGTTCCTTGTCACAATGCTGATCATCCCAACATACCCCTCCATGGGGCAATTCTGTTGCACTTCGTTGACATGAAGAGGTTTTGCTTGTGCATCATGTGCGGGTAAAGGATCTCTGAAAACACCCATTTGTTGGTTGTTGGGCGCGATGGGATTATCCACTACCAATGTATTATTGTCAATGAGGTCTTGCACTAAACCTTTGAACTTCCAACAGGCGTTAAGGTCATGCCCTTTCCTTCTGTGGAATCTACAGTAAAGATCCTCTCTGTAGCCCTTAGGCTTTGGCGCATTAGGATCTATTGTTTGAATCTCTGGCAGATTAATCAAGTTTGCCACTGACAAACGGTCAAACAAGGAGTCCCTGGACTCGGTGTATGGTGTAAATTTCCGCCTAGGGCGACGCTGCTGATTGTGGTCCTATTTTTTATTATCTTTCTCATAGTTATTGTGAGGCACCGCCTGATAATTAGCCTTTGGAGGCTGTGTTGCTTGGGCAGGCTTAGGGGCATTGATAGCAACTTGATTGACCGCGATGGGTTTTTGTTGCGTAGTCCCTATTTTGGTGCTCTTGTTCCATTCTTTTTTCTTAGGCTTGGCAATTTTGCCATCCTGTATCTTGATCTCTTCGATAATTCTAGCTTGCGCCAGAGCTTCTTCTAAAGTGGCATATTGCTGCAGCTGCAATAGCATAGAGATCGATCGCAAACAGCTCTTTGCGAACATTTGAGTTAGGTCGGACATAGGAGGGAGGTAGGATAGCTTTGAAAGCAACGTCCTCCATCGATTCCCATATGCCACCATAGATTCCTCCTCATACTGCTTGAGGCTAGCTAGATCACTTAGTGACGCCTTTTTCTTTGTGTTGAAAGTGAAACGTTCTAGGAACGCGTCCACTAGCTGATCCAAGTTGTAGATGCTATGCTTCGGTAGATGGGTAAACCAATCCGAGGTAGGTCCTACGAATGTGGTTATAAATGTTCTTAATAGCAATGCATCATTGTCTTGAATACCGAAGCATTGGCTCAAGAATCGAGTCACATGCTCTTGAGCATCTTCGTCCCCTCTAAAGAGTGCCAACTAGGGCAGCTTAAAATGTTTGGGGTATGGAGGTGCCGGCACTGATGGATGCACAGGATGACTACGGAGTTGGCGTAAAGTAGGCTTTTGGGGCCCAGAAGTCTTGAGTTCCATAGTCTCTAAGCGTTCTAACAACACTTTGTATGCATCGAAGGACTTAATCTCCTCCTCCTTGGTTTGCTCCCGCTGTGGGTTGTGGGGAACTTGAGGCCTTTGGAGGGATAACTAGGTAGCACCCCTTCTGCCTTGATAGGGCATTTCAGCCCGCTCTTCTTCTTGTTCATAATCCTCATAAGCTTCTTGAGGAGTGTCTGGCCTAGGCCTGTAAACATTGATGGGTGCCCGCGGAGGATGCCCATCACGGTTTTGAGGAGTGGCCTCCCGCTCAGGTCTAGGAGGTCTTAGAGGTAGTGCTTGATGAAGTCATGGAGACCTGTCTCGCACTAAGGGGTTGTGCCTCACATACATCTCAGATTTCTATGCGCGAGGGACTGGGGCCTTCTCAGGCGCATTGTTGTGAAGCAATTCAGCTGTCTGACGCTGAATGCGCTCTTGATTAAGGTGACACAAATGTTCTAATTGTTGTTGGTCTTGCCTAAGCCACGTGATTTGCGCTTGGTGGGCGGCTAGTTTGGCAAATGCCAAGTCATTTTGTTCCATCGTCTCTTGTTTAGGAGGCCTAGATGCCTCCCCTACATATCTTTCTCGATCATGGTACTTTGAGACCCCTATATGTTGCTTCCCTCTATCGAGGTTAGCAACATTGACTTGAAGCTCTGGTCTCAATGAGCGATCTGGATATAAAGTGGGTGCAGACGTGCATCGTTCCCATGCTATGTACTGTTCTTGAGGAACGTAGTGATCTTCCTCACATTCTCTGTTATATGCATAAAAGGTGCGGGCATAATTGTCTTGCCCTGTCGGGAGAACCTGATATTCTGGATATGGTCTAGTGTGTCTGACATTAATCAGGGGTAAATTAGGAGTAACAAAATCATATGGTTCCTCCTTGTGGACCCTTTGTTGTTCAAGCACTTCATCACTAGGCCACCCATAACGAGCTTCCAAGGGAGGCCTTATATCTAGGTCAAGTGCTACATGTTGGTTGTCTTCTTGAAAGGATCTTTGCTGAATGGGAGTACCCCCTAAGGAGGTGCCTCTATAGTCTTGTCTAGTGATGGCATGAGTTGGAGTGCCCCTCAAGGAGGTGCCTCTAAAGTCATGTTCTATAAACTGCATGGTGTGGACTAACTTGTGTATCCTGCCGCCAAGGCGGGATGGCCAAGTCTTTAGGGCTATATCGGGGGCGACTTGTCCCCCTTGGTGCATTCTCTGTAGCTTCTGCCCGTGATTGGGCTTGGCTACGAGTGTACACCATGGTGATGTTAACCTAAAGATGCGAAAATTCTTTTTATGATTTTTCTTTTTATGATTTTTTTTTTTTAAACAGAAAATAGCATACACACACAAGCAATGATTATCTCTTTTAAAGATTAAAAGTGTGCCCTAAATCTGGTTTAGTGTGTTTTGTTGTTTGTTTTTTTTTTTGAAAGCTTTTTATGAAAACCATTTAAATGCAATTATGAAGGCTCTTATGACTCCCAAAATGGTCGCCCCTTCAATATACCATTGCCGGACCGATATACCAACCTCTCTATATACCCGCCCTTACGTGAGGGAGACTATAGGTACGTGAGAGCAGATGATACATGGAACATAGGCGGTACGGAAGGGGGATTGCCCTGTTTATGACACCTACCATAGAAGACTTATCCTCATGCGCTGGGAATCACCCCAACGACACTCGGTCAGCTTTCGTCAGGATTTACGTCTAGCAACAGTGACAATCGGGGTAATGTATGCAAATATCCAAGCCAACGTGGTGATGAAATCCACTGTTGGTCTTGCTCAAGGGCTGGGGTTTTACGACCAGCTCCTTGGTTTAAGTAACCACGTGATGTGTGGGGTTCATTTTAATTTGCAAAAATTGAAACAGGCAAACAAAAAGGAAACTTTCCCTAAGCCATACAAAAACTAGAAAATCAAAAAACAGAAAACAAAAATTTGACAGAGGCTTGTTAAAAACCCCTACCTCTTCTCTGCCCAAAAGGATGTTTCTGATTTGCTGCTCTGAAAAATGCACAGAACGCTATTCGTCCCTGGGTGAGATGAATATCAAAACAATCTTCGTTCCAGGGTAGGACGAATGCCTATTCGTCCCTGGGTGAGACGAATCCCAATTCTGTAATCGTCACTGACCGAAACGAATAACAGTCTAATGACTAAAAAATAGGTACCTGTAATCAAAACAAGCAATTTCAGATCAAAAATCTAACCTAAAAAAAAATAGAGGACAGAGGTCCCACCGTGATCGCCATTGAAAGCACGAGATTCCGAAAGATTGAAAGGAAAACTAATGCGATGTATTCAAAACCCAAAGTTAACGCTTAAGGTCCTATAAAGTGAAATGCATGAAATGAAAGAAAAGAGACGAATTTAAATGAGATAAAAGGAAGTATAGAAAGCACAACCCTTTTTATTTATACTCTTCCAATTCGGTTACAAAGACGTCTCCTCCCTTTTAAGGGGTAGGAGCGTTAACATAGTTTCAATTACAATCATGGATTTAGTGTTCCTCCTTCCGCATGCCCACATGTGAAATGGGCGAGCCAAAGTGTTGCCGCCACTGGTATTGATGAATCTTTAATCCTTGCTGCTCCTCCTGCGTTCAAAGAAACAACAAATCGTCAGTAGCACTCGTGTATGATAATGAAACTCGCAAATCTGAAAGAGTACTGTTAATGAATATAAAAGATAAATATAACGATGATTAAAATGAATCTAAATAGACTAAAAATTTGATAGAAGCGTAATCATGTAACTAGCAAAATACTACAAAAGAAACAGTCACCAAATTTGATACAGATCCGTATTCATCCCGGGGTAGGACGAATAAACCTGCAATAGTTTGGTACTCATTTGGGGTGAGTAACGCCAGTTTGGTACTGTTCGGGGTGAGACGAGTAAACCTGCAATAAGGCAGGGGGTGCCCGAAGGCAAACCACCCATGGGTTGAGACTTTGTTTCGACACCAATCCGCTTGGGATGAGTCCAAAACCTGTTGTGATGTGTTGTCGACAAATTGGTAGGATATTGTGGTCAAAAAATCGGGTTTTAGGTCTTGATTCGTGCCTCCAAAAGTCACCCAATAACCTCCCTTTCGATTAAGAGATTATGGATGTAAAAGCACAAATCGTAAGTAAGTAAACTGGCAGCACTTCGTCGCTCAAAATGCTCCTTCTCTGTATATCCTTTTGGGTGAGGAAACTCACCATTTTATAGACCCAAGGGGTCTCTTTGAATTAGCATGCAAAAGTGCTACTTAGCATGAATGCTTTTTCAGGGAAGAGAAGACTTCTCCCTGATCAAGGGCTCCATAACTGCTTCTGTAATCGCTTTGCATGCCCAAAAGAACTCACTCGCACTCCCATGCAATGAAGGGAGAGTTAAGTAGCTAATTTGAGTTGTCATGAAAAAGCCCACTCTCACTCCCATGCAATGAAGGGAGAGTCAAGTGGCATATCTGAGTTGTCCTAAAAGAACTCACTCTCATTCCCATGCAGTGAATGGAGAGTCAAGTGGCAGATATGAGTTGTCAAAAGAACTCCCTCGCACTCCTATGCCATGAAGGGAGAGCTAAGTGGCAGTTCTGAGTTGTCATGTGCCGAGGTTTGACTTTTTTCAGGTCAAACCCGGCATTCGTCCCACCCAAGAGCGAGCGCTGGTAATCGTCCCCGGGTGGAACGAGTACCAATCCGCACTCGTCCCTGGGTGGAGCGAATAAGTAGCAGAGTGCCTAAAAGGTGCCAAATTGATCTCTGACTTTTAAAACTACTGTGTGAGTGGTTAGAACCACTGTTTTAACCTCTGGGGCTGCCCTGGGGGCTGTGTGTGTTAATGCGATCAGTGTTTGCAGTCACATAATCGGATTGGTGCTGTTTTGGTGTCTACACAACATAAACAACCACTATTAGTAGATCACTCCCTTCATTTTTGATATATAAATTATTGTCTGCTATTCCTTTTTTGAATCCTTGTTCCTAAAGATACTTATCCAATTTTGATTACCATGCTCTCAGATCCTGCTTTAGACCATATAATACCTTTTTCAATCTGCATACATGATCTAGTTTATCTGGTAATATGAATCCCTTTTATTGTTCAATATAAACTTCTTCTAGAACACCATTTACAAATGCTGACTTGATGTCCATCTGATATACCTTGAAATTTTTGAAACTTGAGAAGGCTAAACACATCCTTATAGCTTCAAGCCGTGTAACTAGAGCAAATGTCTCATCAAAGCCAATTCCTTTTACCTGTGCATAACCTTTGCATACTAACCTTGCTTTATTCCTGACCACTTGTCCATCTTCATTTAACTTATTTTTGAATACCCATTTCGTGTCGATCATATTTTTGTCCTTTGGTCATGGAACAAGTTCCCAAGTTTTGCTTTTTTCTATCTGATCTAATTCCTCATCCATTACCTTAATCCAAAATTTATCCTCACTTTCCTGAGTGAAGTCTTTTGGCTCAATATTAGTAAATAAAATTTTTCTTATTGAGATGGTTTTATTATTCTTATCCTTGTCTGTCTTTCATATGGATTCCCGATGATTTGCTCTTTTGGATGATGCTTTTGTACATACCTAGATGGAGGTTTGGGAAGAAGTCTTTGTGTCTCTTCTTCTTCTTTATCTGATTCCTCATAAAATTCTTCTTGACAACATCCATCTTCTTGATACATAATTTGCTGAATTGGTTCTCTTGAATCTGTCTTCTAATCAATTGTTACATTTATACTTTCCACCATAGTGCATGTTCTTTTGTTGAAGCATCTGTAGGATTACTCATGGAATAACCAAGAAAAATTCCCTCATCACATCTTGGATCAAACTTGCCTAAGTTTTGATCTTCCCGTATTATGTAACATTTGCTTCCAAAATTTTTGAAGTGTTTTACAGTAGAAGGTCTTCCTTTACAAAGATCATATGGAGTCTTGTGATGATTTACCCTCATTTGAGCCCTAGTGATTATTTATACTACTGTGTTTACATATTCTCTCCAAAAACCATCTGATAGCTTAGATTCTTTTAACATAGCCCTAGCCATATTTTTAACTGTCTTGTTTTTCCTTTCAACTACCCCATTTTGTTGAGGAGTTCTTGCTGCTGAGTACTCTCTCTTGATCCCATGTTGTTCACAAAATTATACAAATTTATTTGAATTAAATTCTCCTCCTCTCTTAAATCTTAGACACTTAATCCTTTTTCTAGTTTATTTTCAACCAATTCATTAAATGCTTTGAATTTTTCAAAAGCCTCTGACTTCTCTTTCAAGAAGGCTACTCAAATCATTTTGGAATAATAATCTATAAATAGTATAAATTAGCTCTCACCCTGAATAATTTGTGTTCTGATAGGACCACATAGATTAGTATGTATTAGACTCAATGGCTCAGATGAAATATATCCTTTTGATTTAAATGTTGTCCTAGTTTGCTTTCCATGTTGACAGGATGCACAAATTGTGTTTTGAGGTCTTCTTATTTTGGGTAAATATCTGATTGCTTGTTTATTGCTTATGTTGACTATGTTGTCAAAATTTAAATGAACCAATCTTCTATGTGATAACCAAATCTCATATTCTTGTGATAGAAAGCACTTTTTTCCTTTGATATCATTGAGCATGTATAAGTTGTTTGGGGTTCTTGCACTGACAATGATTTTTCCAGTTTTTGATTTTCTTATCTCACATCTATATAGATGGAAAGTAACCATGTACCCTTGATCACAAAGTTGAATTCTACTTAAAATATTGTGTTTTAACCCTTTAACATACAACACATTTTCTATTTTTGTTTTCCCATTATCTAAACTTAGAGTTCCTCTTCCACCAATCCTTGCTGATCCATTATCACCAAAACTTACTGATCCTCTATTGGTTTGTCTTAGTTCAATGAATTCATCTTTGTCTCCTATCATGTGACTAGAGCAACCACTATCAAGATACCATTGTTCCTATGTATCTTGAGCATGAAGGGCGATTTGAACTAACATTGACCTAGCCTTAACATTTTTCATTTTATCTTTCCTAGTTGTTGAAATTATTTTTCTAGACTTAGGAGGTATCATTTTACACCATCTAGCCTTGTGTCAAAAATTATTGCATTTTTAACATATAACATCATCATCCATAAGAGGTGCAAAGGAATTTAAATTTCTATTGACATTGTTTCTTGCATGATAAAAACAATATATAACTATATGACCATATTTATTACAAGAAAAGCAATGACCATGGAAGAAATTATGTAACCTGTTTGGATGTCTTGAAGTTTGTGGTGAAGTAATATTCCTCTTGTGATTAACTCTTATCTAGGGTTCTCCTTTGCTTTCTTCCTTTGCTTTCTTATCATTTTTTGAGGTTTCTGCCTTTTGAAGACTTGATTCTTCTTTATGTTTCTCATATTCTACATTTTGTAGTGCCTTTGTCCTTTCAACTTCATTCCTTAGGTGGACAATTTATGCTTCCAATATTTCACATTATGTTTCCATGGCTCTCAACAGATCTGTTATGTCCTGCTCAATTTTATTTGCTTCTTCCACCCTAATCTTGAGTTCTATGAGATTTTGTAAAAGTTCCATAATTGCTTCTTCATCTTCTTGAACTTGTTCCTTAAAACTTGAATTCTTCTCTCTAAGTCTTTCCAAATTTTTGAGAGTGGCAAATAATTTCTATTTTATGTCAAACATAGTCTCTTCATTTTTTGAAGTCATGTATGCTACTGATGGATCCTTCTCCAAACTGTTAGTCTTTTCACAGAGAAAACCTCTCTAATGCTAATTGAAGAACATGTGCTTATACTGAGAGGGGGGTGAACAATATACAATAAAACTTTTTGCTTTTTAATCCAAATAATAGCATCAAAAATATTAAAGCAGTAAACATCACACAAAGCATCACACACATGAGAGACATGATTTTATGTGGTTCACCCAATGCGGGCTACTCCATGGAGAAAATATTTCTTATAATTTTTTCTCAAATAAATTCTCTTGGGAATACTTTCCCTATAATGTTTATGGACCTCTATCCAAAGGACACACCAATATCCTAAATCAATTTTGTGGATCTCTATCCATAGGATAAATCCTTCTAATTTTTGCTCTGGTTGGTGATCCTCTAGAAGACTACTACCTCCATTGCACTGGCTTGTGGATCTCTCTCCACTAAAGACTCTTGTCCTCACTCAAAAAATATGTCCTCACTGCCCTGGCTAATGGATCTCTATCCACTGGAGACTACTATCCTCTACTCTCTATCACCTCCAAAGCTCTGTCTCGAGTCTGTACTAAACATAGTCCTTTGGTATAGTATAACTTTGCTCAATATCTATCTTTGGCTTGGCATAAACCTGTCCTCAAATATGCACCAAACTCTATTATCAAATCTACACTAAACACATTCCTTCGGTCTAGTACAACTCTGCTCAATATCTATATCTGATTTGGCACAAATCTATCCTCAAATTTGCACCAAAATCTATCCATAAGTCCTCTTTAGAACTTGTCGAATCTACTCAATAAGTCCTCTCAAGAACTTATCTAAATTTGCTCAAAATCTATACTGTAAGCTTCCACAAAAGCTTACACAAAATTAGTCCTCAATATCCTCAAATACTTACCTCAAATCTGCTCAACAAGTCCACTTTAGAACTTTTCCAATCTCATAGAACCATAAAGAGAATTGTTAGAGACTCAATATGCTTTACATTCACCACAATACTCAATTACTTTTAATCACTCTTTTTACCACATAAACATATAGAGAATTGTAAGAGACTTAATATGCTTCACACTCATAAACTCTTAATCACTTTCAATATTTCTTTTATCACAGAAACATATAGAGAATTGTTAGATACTTAAAATGTTTCACATTCATCCACATTCAACCTCTTTCTCAAATCTATTTAGAAGGTAGAACAATTTGTTTCATAGAACTTGAACTATCACTTTAACACATCCACTTGACTAGGCTCAACCAACTCTACTCAACCAATCACTCAATGAAATAATCCTTGCTCACAAACCCTAGTCCAAGCATATGAACACTCACTAAAATATTTCCAACAATGATTATCAATTAATATCACATAAAAATGATACTCATGATATTTGCAAACCTTAGTTCAAGTTCTTCACTCAACTAATTGCTTCAACAAAAATGTTAATCTCACATAACAATGTCGTGGTCTCTTTTGATCATATTTTTCATGAGATGTTTGAAAGACCAACATACCTCAATGTCATGGCCTTTCAATAGATGAAATATGCAATATTGATAATCCTTGTAGCCCTTAGGCTTAGGCTGATTAGGGTCCATTAACTTGACCTCGGGTAAGTGTATAGCCTTCACCTCACATAGCTGATGAAAAATCAAAGCCAATGATTTTGATAATTGAGTGAATATGCAAGGAGGGCATCTTTCCTTATCCTTACCCCTCTAATTATTGTTGTGCTACTCATATTGTGTAGGAGGTTGGGCTTGATAGTTTAATTGTTGTTGCCTTTTATCCCCTTTCTAAAGGTTCAACACCACCTAATTAATGTGGACTAGCTTGGCCTGTTGTATCTTAGTGCTTTTCTTGTTCTACTCCTTATTTTTGAGCTTCAAGTTACCCTCTTCTAACTTGATATCCTCTATCACCTTGGCTTGCACCAAAGCCTCTTCGAATATCTAGTATAGCTGCAATTGTAGCAATAACAAAATATGCTTAGCACAAATCTTCATGAAAATTCGAGTTAGTTTAGAGGATGGGATGGAGAATGGCAGCTTTGCCATAATATTCCTCCATAATTTTTCATAATCCATAACTGGCTCATCATCATGTTGCGTTAAAGCAGCTAGGTTGGATAAGTTTACCTTTTTATTAATTCCGAAGGAGAAGCGATCAAGAAATGCATCGGCTAGTTGTTTGAAACTAGTGATGTTGTGCCTCTTTAATTGTTTGAACCACTCCCAATTTGGGCCTGAGAGGGTCGTGATGAAGGTGCGCATGAGAAAAGCATCATTGCTCTCAATATGAAAGCACATATATAGAAAACTCATCACATGCTCTTGTGCATCTTCCTCTCCTTGAAAATTTTCTAGCCTAGGCTTCTTGAAATGCTTAGGATAGGCTAGAATAGGCACTTACGTGCATAGAGGTTCATTATGGGTTTTGTTCAAGGTAGGATTTTAATAAGCCATTCCTTGCTTCTCTATGGCTTGGACCTTCTCTGCTAAGGCCTTATAGGCCTATGAATAAAGGAAATCCTCTTCTCGAGATTTCCTTGGAGGTAATTTCGAAGGTAGATTCTTCCTCTATCGAGGTGGTGGACTAGGCTCATCCTCCTCCTCAAATTGGGAGACTTTTGGATATTCTTGTTCTAATTTCTCTCCCAATTCTTCCTTATATTGTCTATGCTCACATTGTTTGGACACTAGACACCGATCTCTATGCTGAGTCGTACGGTGAGTATGTGTGTCTATGTACCCAGGGTATAACTCGGTCTATGAAGCCACTCGTCTATTGACATGCTCCCTGGTCTCACTACGAGGAGGTAAACCGATGCTAGCCAATCATTCATCTCTCTCAACATACTCCTTCTAATAAAGGATACGTTGTTCATGCATGCATTGTTCATATAATTTTTGTCTTATGAGCCTCTGCATCTAAGAGTTCTTATTTTTGAGGCACTCTTTCTTTGTGTGAACATCCTCCAATTGGTCTTGGCGAATCTACCATCTCTATTTTGACACCAGTCTATAAGATCTATCAATATGATCGGTCGTCTAAAGCCTCTGGTGTGTGCTCTCTATTCGAGCAACTTTATGGGTATGTCCCCTGATGGACTGATTTACCACACTCTTTCCTTTTCTTGTAAGACGATATTTATGTTAGACTATCTCCTATACTTTATGCCTGCATGAGATGCAGGAACACGTATGTCATGAGAACTCTTGGAGCACTCTCTAGGTTCTCGAGAGGTCCTAATGGTGCTTCTGATACACTCACTCATAGGTTGAGAGGGTGCAAGTATAGGCTTATATCCTAGTTTCCCTAGGAATCTGTCTAGACTGTCTAACTGACTACTACACCATGGCTCATGAGGTGGCGTGCCTCTAGCTCCCAATTTTGACATATCTATGGTGAACTTACAAGGTTCACTCCTATAGAGAGTCTACATGGGTCTACACTTAGAAGTAGTCCCATATACTTACCCCTGAATGGATGGATCTTGAGCCTATCTATACTCGAATGGTGGAGGTCATGAGCCTCCATTAGCTACAGGTCGAAGGGGTACCAATCTAGATCCCTCAATGACATATTCTTAAGCAGAACCCATGGATGCATGAGGAATGCAGTCACGATAAATGCTACCATGTGCAAAAACCCATGCTGGTAAGTCCCATGCTCTGATCTATGTCTAGAGGAGTGTCTAGTACTTCCTCTAATCAGGGTATTCTCAACAAAATCCCCTTGTGTGGAATTATCCCCTCTAATACTCATTGAACAACATCCATGAGGATTTTATGATTGAGGGAATTCTACATCATGTTGTGCATTAGGTGGAGCTTGGGCTTTGATCTCAGGTCTATGCCCGGATCGACCCCTCCGTGTTTGCACCATTGTGTTATCTTATATGTAAATTTTAAGGCAAGCACAGTAAACAATGATTATTATCTTATTTTAAGTTGTTCTTGTGAATCATAAACTGTTTGATGTGTTTTACAAATGTGTTGTATCAGTATGTAAATCTCATCATGTTTTCAATGTGTTGATTATATACCCAGTTATTAAAGGGCTTTTACCTGTATACTCGTAGCTTGACAACCTGGCTATGAACTCTAGGCCACGTAATCCACCCAAAATATGGTGATGAGGTCCACACCCGAGAAGGGACCACAGGTCCTCCAAGATCCTCACCCATTTTCATTGAGTTAGAGTTATACCCTTCGAAGAGAAGCATATGCAAATTTTATAGGCTACAAAAGGTTCTTGGATCCGGTATTGATCTAGTAACAAAAGGTTTGCAGGAGTTGGACCAATGGATGGAAATCAATACCATCATAATTGAAACCCTACTAGTGGTTGGATGTGACTTCCAAATCACTAGTGTTTAATGTGAATCGTGGTGTGTGGGGTTCCTTTTAATTTGCATGAAAGAAAGATGCATAATACAACATTTAAATGATTCTCTTCTATATGTAATGCAAAAAAGGGACGTTTCAAATTAAGAAAGTTTGCATGATTAGTTCTACATGATATTTTGACAATGCATACAGACTATGGTATGATCACTGATCGGGCCTCAAGCAAGCAAAAAGAATACAAAAGATATTCTAGAACGTTGGAGACTAGGGCGGACTGCACTCAGAGGTCCGTTGTTCCTAGCAGCACCTAGTAAAGACCTAAAGAGAAAGACTTGAGGACTCATAGGCCTACTACTAATTTTGTTGTCTTGCCTAATTAGTCTAACATTTTTGCATTCTAGAAATTTACAGAGAGTAAAAATAGCAACAGAAGGTGACAGTGGTACCTACCTTAGGTCCACATCTAATTGAGCTTTACTCCTCTACTATCTAGTCTGTTAGACTCTGACCGTGTCTTTGTAACGCGGTGACCACTATTGCCCATAGGTGTCAACCATGGTGACAACTGTTGATCGTGGCTATCAACCACGGTGAGAACCTATCATAAAAAAAATCATAGAGGTCAGTGATCCATGGCATGAAATGCGGAGGTTCCACCATGATCACCTTCTGTACCGATCTAAAAAGCATACACCTAACTAATACATTAATTGAAATCAATCATTAAAGCAAGAAATGAAAGACAAGATTGCATATGACAAGAAAGTGAATGTTTCTTTTATTAATCTTGAATCAAATCTCGGTTACAATCATGCCCCTCTTAGGGTCACCCAAATGTTGATACAATTAACACAATTTGAAAGCCCCAATGGGGTAGGTGCAATACGCAGACTTTCTAAATGGACACGAACTGCTCCAAGGTGTCGATGACCTTCTTCTCCATGATTAGAGGCATTTGTTGCCTTGCATCTCAAAACCCTGTTAGTCCTACGTGCAATAAACAACAAGAAGCAATTAGCAACAAAGGAGGCCTCTCTTGATGAGGCTTTTAGGAGGTATTTGCATAAAAGGTAGTATAACTAGCATGAAATCAAGAAAGTGCAAGAAACATACTAAACTTATATTAAACCTAAAAATATTGCTACAAACATATAAGCAAAAGCAGATCTAGCTATCTATTGACTTAATTACAAAATTGAAAGCATGGAAGCATGAAAAGAACCATTAGTGCCATAATTGCAAAAGTGAAGGGAAATGACTAAAAACTCTAATTGCATCGGTCAAAGTCTCTACTAAAGCAAATTAACATGATATATGTCTAATCTAATGCAATTAAACAAATCCTACAGCTAGAAAACAAGGAAATTGAAGATGACAACCTAACCGTGGGTCTGATGCATGGTGAGCACTATTCGCCATGGCTGATAGCCATGACTGAGCTTGAAATGTTCTTGCCCTCCTAATTTGGTGTCCAATCTTCAATTCTCCTTGAGGAATTGATGATCAAGGGTCACCACTGTGTCCTCTGATAGATTTGGTAGTTGAATTACTCAGTTGGTGCATGGATTGCATGAATTAACATTTCTTGAATCTCCTAGCCTCCTAGGACCTCCATGGCATGTGATCTCCAATTGGGCAGCAAAAGTGTTCCTCTCAATGCATGTAAGTGAGTATGCAATTCGATAGGGCTTCATTGCATTTCAACTCGAGATTCATCTATATCTTTCTCCAATTTGGAGGGGGTTTTATAGCATTTGCCAAGGGCTAGGGGTGGCTTCATGAGGAAGCCAAGAACAAGATTGGGTAGTTGAGCTTGTTGGATGGAAGGATCTGAAACCTTCCTCACTCAAACCACTCCAATCCACAACCAATTGGCCATTTGAACCAACTTTGAATCGATCAAAGGCCAACTGACTTTGAGGCCTGACCGCGATTGACAAGCACGGTCAGCTCTGCTAACCATGGGTGTCAGCAATGACTAGCACTGACTAGGCAAAGGTGCCCAAATGAGTGGTAAAAACCATTGCTATACCTTGGTATCTATCCAAGGTCTTCCATATGGTCTTCTAGCATGTCCCATATGAGTAGTCACCTCGACATGACGTGTTTTAGGTGTCTATAGATGCCCCTTTTGAGATGCATTGTGAGATCGAACAATGCTGAGCAAAAATAGACCTCCTAAAATGATGTCGTAGGTTGGATGATGATCATTGGTCTGATCAACATTAGATGCTCGAGTCTTGCAAAGAAGACGCACATCCTAGAATCATTGCTTCCAACTGGATGGAAGGCTTAAATTTGAAAGAGTTTGCACTCATCATCAGACATCGGGTAGCTTTGGTGCTACTATAGGAGTTAGGCCTATATAGATTGAAAGGAGGAGAGCTACTAACTTACTATCATATTTGCTTTTTGCCCTAGTAGAGGGTAAGCTTATGATAGTCTTTGGCAATGATTCGTAAGATGAACATAATTTTGACAAGATCTAGGGATCTACGATCAAGGGATCTTCTATTGACTTTGATTATGATTTGATATTATGACTACCCCCTCAAGCGATGAGTCGATGAGGGTAATGACAATTAAATGAAGCGACGAGGTCGCTTGACCACTATGAATGATCTTGAACAAATTTAAGATTTAGCATTTGAATTATTGGCAAGGCCTAATCAGCTATGATTGCCATTATTAATAGTAATTGTCTATTTCTATCCCATGGAGCGGTCCAGCCATGAAGGCCTTCTTAGGGAATCAAAATGAGGACAATTCTAATTAGGCTTATGTTGAATCATATTATCGATGATTTTCTAAAAATATCATAGGAGAATTGAGATGAATATCTCGTTCCCTTGGAGCAGTCCGACCATTGGCCTTCTTAGGGATTGAAATGAAGCATACAATTCAGTGATGACTAATTTACCCCAAATGTCCTTATGGTAATTTACTCATCTTGTCGGATTGCATGGATCGCAAGTCACTGCAACCGCCAAGTGTATAGGGTAAATAACTAAATATGAGGTACATTTGGATTTTAATGTTATTTTATTTTTTTGTATATTTTTTTTGAATTATCTGGTCTGGTGGGTATTTTTAATTTGTTATTTTATAGCTCTCCATGGTGGGAATTGAGAGCATTTATTATAGTTTTGACCATCTATCAGAAGTGGTTAAGAAGTTCAATTTCCTTGATCATGTACCATGGGAGAAAAAACCCTAATTCGGGGGAGTTGTTGTTGATGGGTCAAACCGAATTAAAAAATATATAAGGCTTTTCCCATTTGAAAATTTTATTATTTACCTAAAATAGTAAATGAGAGCTCTGAGAGGTAAAAAGTGAATTCTAAGGAACTACGTAAACTTCACTGATTCCCTTCTATCCACATTGATGGTCGACCAGTCGGAAGCTTCGACTAGTGGGGGAGTCGATGCTTCCAAGGTAACACACAAACTGAGACCATGCTTGCAAATTACCAGATTAAAAATTAACCACACTAAATAATGGGTTAAATGAACCAAATTAAATTACGGTAATGAACCTCACCCTAGTTAGGTTTAGCATAGGTTAGGTTATAGGGGAGGGTTTTTAATTTTGGGAAGGAAATAACCCTGAAAGGTCATGTTCCTTAGCCGCGGGTGGAAGACGCGGTCCCCAATTATCAAATTGGGGACCATAACTGTCAGCCACAGCAGGATTTAAATACCAATGGTCACATTTTTGACCACCTCATCGATCGTGATTTTGACCCTCAGTGCGACGAATTTAGGAAAAGTTTTCAAAATTTTCAATTTGTTTCAATTTTTGTTTGAATTTCTTAGGAATTAATGCGTTTTATTGCAATTTTGAAGTGCTTTTGTTTGATTTTTTTGAAATTTTTGATCATGTTTTTGCATTTTCATGAGATTTTTTTTATTTTTTTTTTGAGTCATTTTTAATTGTTTTTCTTATTTATTTGATTGCTTTCACTTAGACCTTGATGAATAGAGTGAGGGAGACTAATCTCCTTTGGAACTTATCCCACTCTCACTGAACATGGAGCGGGAGTTGGTTTCTTTACCATGGGGTTTGGTATATCTTGGACCTCCCCACTATTGAATACTTGGCATATATGACTCGCACATTGGCCCATCATTGGGATGCATGGACCAATACATTTCACCTTTCGATGGGTGAAATGAGATTACTCTAGAGGATGTCTATCACATATTTTCCTACCTATTGATGGTGAGCCATCACCTCCTCTCCTACCATGGTGAGGAAGGTCATGTTTTGATGCTATATTTGGTAGATGGAGCATCGAGGCTCAGGGCATTGATCATGGAGGCATCCACATCGAGGAGTGGTACCAAGGAATTATTTTCATAGTGGGAGGCTATGTTTATGCACTTGATTATCTAGATAGTCCTCCTAGATTCATCAGTGTGAGGTTCCCTTGGAACCTCTTGGCTAGGACCAGGGAGGTTATGGTTAGCTCGAAGTGACCTCTTATTCTGGCATGGGGGAGCACCCTTCTAGCATAGCTCTATCATGAGCTGTACCAGATTACATGTCATAGTAGAGTGGGCATCATATGTAGCATACTTCTTTAGATTTGGGGTTGGTAGCATATTTTGATAGAGCACCCCATATATTTACCTCTAGGGATCATTGATATCGATGAGGATCATTGTGTGTATGCAGCTTCTGGCCTTGGAGTAGGAGGGTTTAGGAGTAGGTCTCATGTAGGAGACCTAGACCATTATATTACTAGATTCTCATAGCTTTACCCTCAGATAGAGTGGTGACCATACATGGGCTGCCCTACCTGGCTAGAGGTGGATAGATACTATGCCAAGTGCATAGAGATAGGTGGGTTATCAGTCATAAGGCTGATATACATGAGTATCAACACTTCTCTCATGTCTTAAGGTAGTTTGGGATTTATTAGGATGTCCTAGAGGTGTCTACTATTTATAGATGCTTGGTCCTAGAGAGGGACCTGAATTTGCCCTAGGTGGCTCCATTAGGGGATGATGATGATGAATTTCAAGGAGTCGGGCCTGGTGACTAGGCACTACTGTTGATTATTATGCATGGTGGACTAGCCTATAGTGGCATGAGAGGGACCTCTAGGCTGACCAGTGGATGACTTTGTAGTAGAGGGTGTAGAGGTGGACCCTCATGGATGTAGGGTTTAGAGGACCGAGGGTGCATGGGGCATAGGGCTATAGAGGAGGGCCCATAGGTAGAGGTAGAGGAGGAGGCATCCAAGGAGGGTGAGGCACCTCTTGATAGTGAGGTTGGATAGTTGAGGGCATAGATTGTCGACCTCTAGACTTATATTGGGACACTTTACACTTGACTCCTGCATAGGGACACCACTATCACCACTCTAGAGGTGAAGCTATCTCATGGCTAGAGCTAGTGGCATAGTTATGAGGAGGAGAGGGTATCTCTATGGGCATAGGTGGCTATAGTAGACATCAATATTGAGAAGATCACTAGCTATGTGATCTTCTATAGGTGACACTAGATGTAGTGACTATAGTGGAGACCTACTTAGGTGGGAGGGTAGCTCCCTCACCTACATAGGCTATCATGGCACCTCTCGTGGTACCATCTACTCTAGGGTCTATAGGTTTTGACCCGATGGTAGAGGTTAGGAGGCTACGTACCCTCATGGAGGAGGGTAATGATTAACATACAATATATGTAGCTACTAGAGGGTGTTATGCTAGGTGGGTAGGTTTAGAGGACCACTACTATAGGGTCACACTAGAGTAGGACCAGGACTAGGGAGATAGGGTAGTCTAGTGCTCGATCTAGCCATAGGACTACCTCGTGTGCATTGAGTATAGTTGGTCTAGGCTGAGCGTAGGATCCATAGTAGGACCTATAGTAGGCTCTAGAGTAGGCCCCTAGGGATGTGGCTGAGGGAGGTGGAGAGAGCTCCGGTGCAAGGGGATTAGGGGTGTGCAGGCTAGCACATTGGCATGGCATAAATTTTGCTACTTGTACCATTTTGGTGTAAGGTCTGAGGACCTACATAGTTGTAGCCTCTGGGTGTTTTGATGTACCCTGCTATGATGTACATTTGACAAAAAAAAAAAATATATATATATATGATATGATAGTTCATCTCATTACATGTGTACTTTATTTTTGGTATTTTATGTTTATGTTATGCACATGGATGCAATGCTTATATTGATTTAATGCTATATGATGTGATGTATGGATGACATGCACTAGATAGCTATGCGATAGATGATTAGATGCTATGAGTTATGTATGTAGATGGACTACTTATGATGGATGCATATGAATGCCATATTTTGATGTTAAATGCATGTATACTTTGCTTCACTTGTATGCATTTAATTTATGTTGTTATGACATAGTTTATGCCTTGTATGTATTGCATAATTTTTCTATGATGATATATGGAAATGAACATGTATGCTTTAATCATTAAAACATAATGTATGAATGTAATATGGATTTAACAATCTAATGGATGACACCACAGAATGTATAACAATCATGGATTGTAATTGCTATATCTTATTATAAGAATTAATCAATTGGACACCCATATGTGAGATGCAATGATGTATTGTTTCTATTCATAAGCTCTTGTAAGTTAAAAGAATATGCGTAACATAGTCAGTGGCCATTTAAATATCATTTCTGACATCCATCCGGTATCTAACCTATATTATGAATAATATTTAATAAACAAAATCTTATAAAGAGAAATTTGATATTTGATGATTGCATTGAAAATTGGTTGTTGCTATTTGGGAATTTTTGAGGTTTTCCATGAAACTCAAACACCCTAGTTGACTTATCAAAAGTTGTATACTAACCATACTAGACTTCTGAAACATAAGGCTTTCGCTAGGATAGGCCCTAACTATTCATTATCCCTGTGTGTGCAAATGAGTATATTAGATAAGGCATAAGCATACCTCAATGTCAGGTGGGATTATTTCAGCCCATTGCTAATATTGGGGATCCTCAAATGTCTATCCAATCCTAGGTTTAGATTTTAGTTGGACTAGACTACTAGGCAATACAAGACACCTAAAGCTAGCTCATTCTACATTCAAAATGCTACAACAAAATTATTTTAATGTATAGAATATATTGGTTAAGGTATTGATCAGTTCTAGGGATTCAAGCTCACCCCCTTATTTTCTTCAATTTATTGGGATACTTGCTCATATAAAGTGATAAAAATCATTATTTATTTTGTATTTTTTTTTTTTTTTTTGAGCAAGGGATTTGATATTGATTTGATTTCTTTGATAAAACTTGATCTTGATTTGATTTGACTTTTGAGGATTTAACTTTGGGAGTTTCACTTTGGGATATCTTTTAGGGATATCATTGAGGATATTGCTCCTTCATTTGTAAGCAAGGGATTTATTTGGGTAGGGGGTAAACTTGTCCTTTTGCCAATTGCTCTACATTTCTAGACCATTCTCATAAGGGGATAAGCAAGTAATAAAATTTTCACCTCAGGATACCTGGTCCTACTTTGTAGCTTTCATCTTCCTCTAGTCCTTATTAGGATTGTTTAATTTGTTGATTAGTGATAGGATTTTGATATGCTAAGGGCTATAAAAACTAGACCTCATCTACAAAAGCAAAGCAAGATTTCTATCAACTCTTGAGAAGACCTCTAGGTATGGTTGAATGACTAAAAAACCCTAGTATATTCTTCATAGCAACAAGATGGGTTGTGTTGAAAAACACAATTACTCACAAGGGTGATGAATGGATGAAAAAATGCAATAGATGCATGATTGAAACACAAACGTGGTGTCATTTGTAAGATTGTAAACACAATGTATTCTAATGCAATGTGCGACGGATGGAAATGCCTAATGCAATGCAAAAATGAAATGCATGTGGAAAATGAAATGCCAATGATAAATGAAATGCAATGTTTTTTGATTTTGATATTTTTAAATTTTGATTTTTTGGATTTTAAAATTTTGTGTTTGACCAAAGGGCTTATAGATGCCTTTGGAGCCTTTTTGAATTGACCAAAGGGCTTATAGATGCCTTTGGAGCCTTTTTGAAATTGACCAAAGGGCTTATAGATGCCTTTGGAGCCTTTTGATGGTTTTAGGCATAAAATGCTTTAAGATGAAGGATATTGAGAGGTTCAGGCTCTTCAACTCCTTCGAGCGATGTCAAGCGATATGTCCTAGGTCCAATATTCTCAGAGATCATATAAGGACCTAACTAGTTAGCCATAAATTTATCTCATAGTTTTGGTGGTAAATTTGAGTTCTGTTGGTTCTCTTTCAGCACAAGATCACCAACCTCAAAGTCTCTCAGATGGACTTTGTTATTGTAAGCTCATTTTAAGTACTCTTGATAAACGTGGAGGTGCTCAAGGGCATTCACGCGATGTTCATCAAGTAGCATCAATTGATCTAGGTGAGCTTGTCATGCAGTGTCATCATCAATGAACTCTTTCAATGCGATGCGCAACATTGGAATCTCCAACTCTAAGGGCATAATGGCCTCAATGCCATATACTAGTGAAAATGGAGTTGCCCCAGTGGGTGTCCGAATACTAGTCCTATAAGCCCATAATGCAAGGGGTAGCTGGATGTGCCAATATTTGTGGTGCTCTTGTACCATATTTTTCAAGATGGAAACCACTATCTTATTTGAAGCTTCAACTTACCCGTTTGCTTACGGATAATATGGAGTCACAAAATTATGTTTGATTCTATACTTAGACGTCAAAGCTCTCACAGTTTTGTTTTTGAATGATGTTCCATTATCCAAAATTATCTTGGATGGTATCCCAAAATGACTTATGATATTAGTGAGTATGAACTCAGCAATACGTGCTCTAGTTGTCATTGTTAAGGGAATGGCTTCCACCCATTTAGTAAAATACTTAGTAGCCATAATAATGAATGTATGTTAGCCCGATGATGGAGGAGAGATCTTACCGATGAGATCAAATCCCCACTGAGCAAATGGCCAAGCCGCTTGAATGGGTTGTAAGGCCTATGATGGCAAGTGTATAAGATTAGCATGATGCTGGCATTTAATGCATTTCTTGACATACACATTGCAATCCTTCTCCATAGTGGGCCAATAATAACCCATGCGAAGGATGCACTTGATGATAGCCATGCCACTAAAATGGCCACCACATGTACCATCATGAGCTTGCAAAATTGCCCAAGATGACTCTTGGGGCTCAAGACAATGAAGGAGAACTCCATCGTAGCTTCTACGGTATAGGATGTCTGCTAACAAGACATACTTTGTCACTTTCTATTTAAATGTGTACTTTACGACATGCGATAATCCTTGAGGGATTACACCAAGTCTAAGGAAGTCATGTATCTATGACGTCCAGTTATGATAAGCTTCGACTTCAATTGACAAGACAACATGTTCCCCCTATGGTTCCACATTTGTAAATGTAGACTAGGAAACAACCTTGTGGTGAATGGTAGTACCACTCCCCATCAGATCCTATGAGATCAAAGACCCCTAGGATGCTCTCTTGAGAAAGTCTCTAGCTCTGTAAAACCATTCATGGTTTGGTTCTACATGAATCATGTTGATTGACTCTTTGTTATCCAATGCTTCATGTTGCATAATAGAATGTGACAATGTTTTTACATGGATGGTAGTGAAATCGATAGATGGATTCTGAGGGATTAAAGATCCCAAATATGCCATTGTGTCTACAAATCTATTGGATGAATGAGGGATTGCCTCGATGTCATACCATTCTAGTTGAGCTAGATAAATGTCAACAAGATCCTTGTAAGCTTTCAATACTGGACATCGACATTGAAATAATCCCTTAACTTGGTTAACAATGAGAAGGGAATCACCAAAGATATTTAGCCTTTTGATCTTCATGGCGATAGCTATTTGGAGACCCAAAATTAGGGCTTCATATTCAACATTATTGTTAGTGCAAGGAAAGTCCAACTTGAATGACAAGGGCATTGGAGCTCCTTGTGGCATGAACAACACTATTCTTGCACCACCCCTTGCTCACACTTTGAACCATCGAAGAACAAGGTCATATCGGCTTTGTTATCTAGTTCCTTGGGTTTGGGTGCTTCTGATAAGGCAAATACTACATCATCAGGAAGCTCTATGGTGAGGGGCCTACTATTCTTGAGAGGTACCTCAACTAGTTGATCAGCTATGACTTATCCCTTAATGGAATTTTGGCTTATGAATTCCAAATCAAATTCTATCAATAGCATGATCCACTTCGAGTACGTGTATTATGATATGTCTTGCTCATCATATACTACAAAGGATTTTGTTTTGATATGACATACATCGTATGACTTAACATATAGTGCCACAATTTCTTTGTAGCGAACACTACTGCTAAACATAACTTTTCCACGTATGCATATCCTAGCTCGTAACTCACCAAGGTTCGACTAATGTAATATATGGCTTGTTCTTTGTCTTGCACATTATTTTGGGCTAACATGGTCCCTAATGCAAAGTCCATTGTCGATATATATAACAAGAATGGTACATCTGGCCTTGGTGGAGCTAGCACTAGCGACATCGCTAGGTATTGCTTAATCTCAGCAAAGGTTACTTGATAGTCCTCATCCCAATTGAATGGGACCCCCTTGTGTAGTAGTCGATTCATGGGTCGACATTTATCTGATAATTGTGTGATAAATCACTTTATGGATGCTACTTTGCCTTGTAGGCTTCTTAATTCCTTGATATTTGTGGGAGGATGCATTTCTAAAATAGCCTTGACCTTTGTTGGGTCAACTTCGATGCCTCATTTTGAAATGATGAATCCTAAGAGCTTTCTTGAAGTTACGCCAAATACGCACTTCTTAGGATTCAACCTGACATTATGCTCTATCAGGTGATCGAAGACTTTTCTCAGGACCTCAACATGCTCTTCACGTAGCAATGACTTTGCCAATAAGTCATCGATATAATCTTCTAAGATCTTATGCATGTAGTCATGAAAGATATATGTCATAGCCCATTGATATGTAGCACCAACATTCTTCAGGCCGAATGGCATAACCTTGTAACAGAATGTCCCCCATGGCATTATGAATATGGTTTTATGTTGGTCTTCGGGCTTAATCCGAATTTGGTTGTAACCAAAAAACCATCCATTAAGGAGAGCATCTCATGACCCGTAGTTGCATCTACGAGAGCATCTATGTTTGGCAATGGAAATGAATCCTTTGGTGTTGCCCTATTTAGGTCTCTAAAATCCATACAGATACGGATCCTTCCATCAGGTTTTCCTATAGGCACCATGTTTGATACCCATTCTGGATAGTCGATGGAAATGACAAACTCTACATCCAACAACTTTTGCAATTCATCCTTAACCATTAAGGCTACTATTGGATGCATCTTCCTAAGTTTCTTCTTGATTGGCTTCTTTGATAGATCTAGCGAAAGGTTATGAGTAACCAATTTTGGATCTAGACCCGACATGTCCTTATAAGTCCAAGCAAAGAGATCAGGTCTCTCTTTCAGTAGAGGGATGAGGTTGGCATGCTCATCAGGAGTCAAAATTTCTCCAAATTTAACCTTCTTAGGATTAGTGGGATCATTACTGATATCCACTTCAAAGGTTTCCTCTACTGACATATGGGATCCCTCCTCAAGCTGATGAGGTGTAGGGATCAAGTGGATGTCATCTACTGGGTTTATAGGTTCCTCATTGGAAGCATCCTCAGCATGATAGACATCATGTGCATAGCCTAGCACAAAATGGAAAGGTTGCAACATTTCCTCATTAGGGAAGAAATATTCAGGCTCTAAAGGTGAATCAGCATGATCCCAATCAATAGCATCTACATTAAGACACAATGGCTTGGAAGGATCAATTGGATTATGGAGTGGAGTGGTCAAATCAATGGAGATCATATTGATGGAATGGATCATGTCTCTAGGACCACGTGCACGTGACTCAACATTAGCAAAACTTCCATCCTCGAGATGTGGTTTTGGGGGTATGGGGATCTCCGGATCCGGTCCATGAATAGACTATTGGATGGGATCATTGGGCTCAAGGAGCTCCATGTACGTTGGTGGATCGAGAAACACCATGTGATAAATCACATTGATATTTGGTGGTCTTCCCCTAAGGTGAGGATGGAGATTGATCTCTCTGTACATCTCCTCAGTAGTATATGGTGCATTACGATGATGCAAGTAGGGAGGTCCTAAATAGGCTCTCTTTATTTCATCTTCATCATCATTATCATACTATGAAGGGCTCTTCGATCGTAGTTATTGATTCCAAAGGTAAAATATGATGTAAGAGTGTAGGGCCCAAGTAGGCCAACTCGATTTCATCCTTGGATTGCTCATTGTTTGAGGATAACTCAGTGTCATCTATTCTAGAATCATAGTCTGGTCCATCACTTTCGATGATGGATACTGCATGCACGTCCTCAGAAGCAACTTCTGATTCGGTGTCTATAGCTGTGTCTAGACTCTAGATGTGCATACCAATATTATCGATAGCTTCATGACTTTGATTGTCCAAGTTGGCTCTTGGAATGTGTTCTGGGTCGGTCTCCACCAAGATGTTTGCATGGTATCTCTCGGGTGGCTCTATAGTGACATAGGTCACTAGCTGGTTATCCCTCTAAAATATGGAAGGATTAGGGTGATAAGGATTGAAGTCAACTTCACCCCCTAGACTGAGGTACAGGTGGTCTAAAGATGTCATGAGAAGTTCATCCTATCCTCGAATATAGTATCCTAACCCAAACCTATCAGTTGGCAACTGATACTATGGTTCATATGGCCTCCTACGCCCTTGCTCGAATAGTCTAAGATCGTAACCATGCCAATGGTAATGCTCAAAGTATCACATGGTGTATTCTAGGTTAGAGAGATAATGAACATTCATAGTGAATGGTTCATTATCATCCTCATCCATGGGTGTGGGAGATGCAAGCTGGTCTAGCCCTCCATAGATGAAGTTGGTTTGGTTAGGTGGCACCCCTAATGGTTCCACCATCCCTACGGGAAGGTGATGGGCTCATGGTCGGCCCATGTCCTATGTAGTCTTGATAATTGGTGTGAATATCACATTCTACATGATATATTCCCCTAATCTAGGATTAACCAAATGGATGGTCACCTACGATGCAGATGACCCTATTGAAGATGCAAGTGAAGCAGGCTGAGGTGCCTCTTCGACTTCTCCTTGAATTTCCTCTACTTCCATGGGAGTAGGGGCTTCAATGATGATTGGCTTGGGTATTTGCTTTATCTCTTTTTTGCCCATATTTGCTTTCAACTTCCTATCATCTCGATGCATCATAGATGTAGATGGTCTAGTAGAAGCAGTTGTCGTGTGCTCCGATCATTGAGATGTGGATGTTGTAGGTTTAGCACACACTTCTTTGATTTTACCTCCTAGCTCTTTGATCGATGATGCTGGCCATACATCTAGGTGCATTGAGGGGAGCATGAATTCCCTTAGAAAATCTTCTAGATTCACGTATTTAAAGGGTTCTTCATCTAAAGGCACCATGTGAACCTATCCCTCATGAATGTATTTGATACATTGATGTAGAATAGAAGGGATGCAATGCATTTCTCTGATCCAAGGCCTCCCTAGAAGTATGTTATATTGCATAGCACCTTCGATTATATGACACATCATCGGGATGGTCTTCAGTCCTACCTGGATAGGTAAAACTATAGTACCGACCATTGAGCATAATGCATCATTGAAAGCTCTCAACGTGAAGGTAGAAGGGATGATATGCATCTTGGGAAACTTCAAGTGAGTTAATGCCTTGGTAGTTATGATATTTATTGATGACCCCATGTCAATCAAAACCTGCTTGAATGGTTTGTGATTCACACATGCAATAATATGCAGTGGTGGGTCTGCTATAATAGTGGAAACCATCTTGACTTCATGATCATGAAATTGTATGACCGGTTCTTGACACTATTGCACGTGCCCCATGAAGTGTGTAAATGCTTCGGGATCTTGAGGCTACACTTCTATGGACCTTAGGATGTCCATAAGCATCTCCCTATGCTTGGGAGACTACTGAATCAACTCATAAATTGACAACTTTGTTGGAGTCATCTGTAGGTTTTGGACTAACCTACTCCTGATTGTCACCACTGGTCTAGTTGGTGGGCCTGGCACATGTTGGGCTGGCCTTGGAGGAGGCACAACTTGGACTCTAATGGGTGTTGGAGGTTGATTTGGTCATTCATACCTCATGTGTCTTGTGACAATGTTGACCATTCTGATGAACCCCTGGGTTGGTGGTTCGATGCATACTTGGTTGACTTGGCCAACATTATTCCTTGGTACCTCATGATTTGGTAGAGGATTTTTGTAAATCCCCATATTTTTATTGTCAAGTGCTTGTGGGTTGTCGATAAGAAGTGTACCTCTTTTGATCATATTTTGCACAAGATGTTTGAAAGACCAACATACCTCAATGTCATGGCCTTTCGATCGATGAAAGATGCAATATTGATCATCCTTGTAGCCCTTAGGCTTAGGCTGATTAGGGTCCATTAACTTGACCTCGGGTAAGTGTATAGCCTTCACCTCACATAACTGATGAAAAATCAAAGCCAACGACTTCGATAACTGAGTGAATACATCAGGTGGGCATTTTTCCTTATTTTTACCCCTTTGATTATTGTTGCACTACTCATATTGCATAGGAGGAGGTTGGGCTTGATAGTTTCATTGTTGTTGCCCCTTATCCCCTTTTTGAAGGTTCAACACCACCTGATTAACATGGGTCGGCTTGGCCTATTGTCTCTCAGTGCTTTTCTTGTGCCACTCCTTATTTCTGAGCTTCAAGTTACCCTCCTATAACTTGATGTCCTCTATCACCTTGGCTTGCACCAAAGCCTCTTCGAATGTTTGGTACTACTGCAACTATAGCAATAATAAAATGTGCTTGGCGCAACTCTTCATGAACATTCGAGTTAATTCAGAGGATGGGATGGAGAATGGTAGCTTTGCCATCATCTTCCTCCATCATTTTCCATAATCCATCACTGGCTCATCATCGTGTTGCGTTAAAGCAGCCAGGTCGGATAAGTTTACCTTTTTCTTGATGTCGAAGGAGAAGCGTTCAAGAAATGCATCGGCTAGTTGTTTGAAACTAGTGATGTTGTGCCTCTTTAATTGGTTGAACCACTCTCAAGTTGGGCCTGAGAGGGTCATAATGAAGGTGCATAGGAGCAAAGCATCATTGCTCTCAATATGAAAGCACATATCTAGAAAACTCATTACATGCTCCTGTGCATCTTCCTCTCCTTGAAACTTTTCTAGCCTAGGCATCTTGAAATGCTCAGGATAGGTCGGAAATAGGCACTGACGTGCATAGAGGTTCATTATGGATTTTGTTCAAGGTAGGCTTTTGATAAGTCATTCCTTGCTTCTCTATGGCTTGGACCTTCTCTTCTAAGGCCTTATAGGCCTATGAAGAAAGGAACTCCTCTTCTCGAGATTGCCTTGGAGGCACCTTCGGAGGTAGATTCTTCTTCTATCGAGGTGGTGGACTAGGCTCATCCTCCTCCTTGAATTGGGAGATTTTTGGATATTCTTGTTCTAATTCCTCTCCCACTTCTTCCTCATACTACCTATGCTCACGTTGTTTGGACGTTGGATGTCGATCTCTATGTTGAGTCGTACGATGAGTATGTGTGTCTATGTACTCAGGGTATAACTCGGGCTGTGAAGCCACTCGTCTATCGACACGCTCCCTGGTCTCACTATGAGGAGGTAAACTGATGCTAGCCAATCGATCCTCTCTCTCAACATGCTCCTTCTGATCAAGGATGCATTGTTCATGCATGCACTATTCATATAATTTTTGTCTTATGAACCTCTACCTCTGAGAGTTCTCATTTTTGAGGTACTCTTTCTCTACGTGAACATCCTCCAATTGGTCTTGGAGAATCTACCATCTCTATTCTGACACTAGTATATGAGATCTATCAACATGATCGGTCATCTGAGGCCTCTGGTGTGTGCGCTCTATTCGAGTGACTTTATGGGTATGTCCTCCAATGGACTGATTTACCACACTCTTGCCTTTGTCTGTAAATATGACATTCATGTCAGGTTGTCTCCTATACTCTGTGCCTGCATGAGATGTAGGAGCACGTATGTCATGAGAATGCTTGGAGCACTCTCCAGGTTCTCGGGTGGTCCTAATGGTGCTTCTACTACACTCACTCGTAGGTCGAGAGGGTGTAGGCGTAGGCTTATATCCTAGCTACCCTAGGACTCTATCTAGACCATCTAACTGTCTACTATGCCATGGCTCATGAGGTGGCATACCTTTAGCTCCCACTTTTGATATATCTATGGTGAACTTACAAGGTTCACCCCTATAGGGAGTCTGCATGGGCCTATGCTTGAAAGTGGTCCCATATACTTGCCCTTGAATGGGTGGATCTTGAGCCTATCTATACTCGGATGGTGGAGGTCATGAGCCTCCCTTAGCTATAGGTCGAAGGGGTACCAATCTGGATCCCTCAATGACATATTCTTTAGTAGAACCCATGGATGCATGAGGAATGTGGTCATGGTAAATGCTACCATGTGTGGAACCCCCATGCTGGGAAGTCCCATGCTCTGATCTATGTCTAGAGGAGTGTCTAGTACTTCCTCTAATTGGGGTATTCTCAATGGAATCCCCTCATGTAGAATTATCCCCTCTAATACTCATTGAATGACGTCTAGGAGGATTCTATGATTGAGGGTATTCTACATCATGTTGTGCATTAGGTGGAGCTTGGGCTTCGATCTCAGGTCTATGACCGGATCGACCCCTCCATGTTTGCACCATTGTGTATCTTATATGTAAATTTTATAGGCAAGCAAAGTAAACAATGATGATTATCTCTTTTTAAGTTTTAAAAATGAGCCCTAAACTATTTGATGTGTTTTGCAATTGTGTTGTATCAGTAAAGTAACTCTTATCATGTTTGCAATATGTTGATGATATTCTCAATTGTTAAAGGGCTTTCACCTGTATACTCATAGCTCGACAACCTGGCTATGAACTCCAGGTCACGTAATCCCCCAAAATGTGGTGATGAGGTCCACACTTGGGTAGGGAGCATAGGTCCTCCTAGACCCTCACCCATTTTCACCCAGTCAATGTTATACCCTTCGAAGAGAAGTACATGCAAATTTTCTGGGCTATGAATGGTTCTTGAGTCTAGTTGGTCTAGAACATAAGGTACATGGGAGTTGGGCCAATGGATGGAAATCACTACCACCATCATTGAAACCCTACTAGTGGTTGGATGTGACTTCCAACTCACTAGCATTTAATGTGAATCATGGTGTGTGTGGTTCCTTTTAATTTGCATGAAAGAAAGATGCATAATACAACATTCAAATGATTCTCTTCTATATGCAATGTAGAAAAAGGAATGTTTCAAATTAAGAAAGTATGCATGATTAGTTTTACATGATATTTTGACAATGCATACTAATGATGGTATGGCCACTGATCGGGCCTCAAGCAAGCAAATAGAATACAAAAGATGTTCTAGAATACTGGAGACTAGGGCGGACTGCACTCAGAGGTCCGTTGTTCCTAGCAACGCCTAGTAAAGACCTAAAAAGAGAAAGACCTAAGGACTCATATGCATATTGCTAATTTTGTTGTCTTCCCTAATTAGTCTAACATTTTTGCATTCTAGAAATTTATAGAGAGTAAAAATAGAAATAGAAGGTGATAGTGGCACCTACCTCAGGTCCACATCTGATTGAGCTTTACTCCTCTATTGTCTGGTTTATCAGATGCTGACCGCATCTCTGTAACGGTGACCACTGTTACCCATGGGTGTCAACCATGGTGACAACTTTTGACCATGGCTATCAACCATGGTGAGCACCTATCATAAAAAAATCATAGAGGTCAGTGATCTATGGCATGAAATGTGGAGGTTCCATCATGATCACCTTCTGTACCAATCTAAAAAGCATACACCTAAACTAATACATTAATTGAAATCAATCATTAAAGCAAGAAATGAAAGACAAGATTGCATATGACAAGAAAATGAATGTTTCTTTTATTAATCTTGAATCAAATCTCGGTTACAATCATGCCCCTCTTAGGGTCACCCAAATGTTGATACAATTAACACAATTTGAAAGCCCCAACGGGGTAGGTGCAATACACAGACTTTCTAAATGGACACGAACTGCTCCAAGGTGTCGATGACCTTCTTCTCCATGATTAGAGGTATTTGCTGCCTTGCATCTCAAAACCCTGTTAGTCCTACATGCAATAAACAACAAGAAGCAATTAGCAACAAAGGAGGCCTCTCTTGATGAGGCTTTTAGGAGGTATTTGCATAAAAGGTAGTATAACTAGCATGAAATCAAGAAAGTGCAAGAAACATACTAAACTTATGTTAAACCTAAAAATATTGCTACAAACATATAAGCAAAAGCAGATCTAGCTATCTATTGACTTAATTACGAAATTGAAAGCATGGAAGCATGAAAAGAACCATTAGTGCCATAATTGCAAAAGTGAAGGAAAATGACTAAAAACTCTAATTGCACCGGTCAAAGTCTCTACTAAAGCAAATTAACATGATATATGTCTAATCTAATGCAATTAAACAAATCCTACAACTAGAAAACAAGGAAATTGAAGATGACAACCTGACCATGGGTCTGATGCATGGTGAGCACTGTGATAGCCACGGTGGAGCTTGAAATGTTCTTGCCCTCCTAATTTGGTGTCCAATCTTCAATTCTCCTTGAGGAATTGATGATCAAGGGTCGCCACTGTGTCCTCTAATAGATTTGGTGGTTGAATTGCTCAGTTGGTGCATGGATTGCACGAATTCACGTTTCTTGAATCTCCTAGCCTCCTAGGACCTCCATGGCATGTGATCTCCAATTGGGCAGCAAAAGTGTTCCTCTCAATGCATGTAAGTGAGTATGCAATTCGATAGGGCTTCACTGCATTTCAACTCGAGATTCGTCTATATCTTTCTCCCATTTGGAGGGGGTTTTATAGCATTTTCCAAGGGCTAGGGGTGGCTTCATGAGGAAGCCAAGAACAATATTGGGTAGTTGAGCTTGTTGGATGGAAGGATCCAGAACCTTCCTCACTCAAACCGCTCCAATCCACAACCAATTGGCCATTGGAACCAACTTTGAATCGGATCAAAGGCCAACTAACTTTGAGGCCTGACCATGGCTGACAAGCGTGGTCAGCTCTACTAACCATGGGTGTCAACAGTGGCTAGCACTGACTAGGCAAAGGTGCCCAAATGAGTGGTAAAAACCACTGCTATACCTTGGTATCTATCCAAGGTCTTCCATATGGTCTTCTAGCATGTCCCATATGAGTAGTCACCTCGACATGACATGTTTTAGGTGTCTACAGTTTCCAATAATGCTTATCAATTAATCTCACATAACAATGATACTAATGATCTTTGCAAACCTTAGTTCAAGTTCGTCACTCAACTAATTACTTCAACAACAATGCTAATCTCACATAACAATGATACTCATGATCTTTGCAAACCCTAGTTCAAGTTCTTCACTCAACTAATCACTTTAACAACAATGCTTATAAAACAAGGTTTTATCAACAACTCTTTATTCCAAAAAAAAACCTTGAAGCATTAATTCATAACACACTCAACAATGTTGGTCCTCCAAATTAGTCTTGGAGAGAGCAAGGGACCTTAGCCGCATCAAGATATTAACCTGCCGGAAAACAAAGCCAAATAACAAAGGAATATAATTGGATGGAGGTAGTAAACAGACTAGTTTCATTTGAGTGTTTGTAGATTGAGGTTTGCGGTTCCAATTCTGAGTCCATTCAGGTCCCTTCACTCAAAGTAAACATTTAAAGAGATGGGACATGCAATTGAATGAATTTAATACCAGATATTTCACAACTTTAAATAAGGTTTAAGGTTTTATTTGTGTAGGGATTTAATTACGAGTAAGATACTAGTTAATGCTGGAGCTCTGCTAGGGTTTGATGAGGAAAGCTGCTTTGCTGGAATTTTTTTGAGACCTATCTGGTGGGCTCTGCGGGGATGGCAAAAATTTCTAGAGGAGGTATGAAAAACTGGAGGAATGTAGTGATGGCATCAGGTCCATCACAGAGTGTGCATTCTAGGGCTGGTATTTCTTTTAAAAATGATTGGAAGGAACAGGATTTCCCATTGCATGCCAGGAATCGCTTGTTAAAGAACAATGGATGTTTGGAACGATGTGAAGCCAGGCCGGTTCTAGTGGTTCAACCAGACTCGATGGCAGAAGATGTGGAGTATTTAACCAAACATGCACTTATTGGTAAATTTATGGGCATCCAAATTTCTCTTCCCTTTGTGGAGGCTTGGGTCAGGAAGACTTGGAACCCTGAAGGTGATGTGGAGGTGATGCTGAGTGCAAACAACTATTTTATGGTGGTTTTTTCTTGTCTTGTGAATCGTAAAAAAGCATTTGAAGGAGGTCCCTATTTTTGTAACCAAGCGGGACTCTTTCTTAAACCCTGGCATGTGGGTTTCAACCCATCAGAGGAGCGATCATCACGGGTTTCGATGTGGGTTCGGCTTTCATGGCTCCCATTGGAATTTTGGAGAAATGACATATTGCATATGATTGCCCTTCTACTTGGGAAGCCGGTTGGGCCGTCACGACAGACACTGGATAAAAAGGTAATCTCTATTGCCCGTATTTGTGTTGAAATTGATTTAAACAATCCTATTCCAGATTCTATTGAAATACAGTTCGGATCAACCAAATGGGTTCAAAAACTTGACTATGAAGCTCTTCCATTTTGTTGCCAGATTTGCCATGAATATGGCCACTTACAAAGAAAATGCCCTAAGTTTGTCCTTCCCGTGGCTTCAAATCCTGGGCCCTCTCGAGTTGTACAAAATATGGATAAAGGAAAAGCCTCGATAAAGGAGGGGGATCAGGATAAGGAAGGCTTTGTTACGGTAAAACCTCGGAACAAAGGAAGAAAGGCAAAAAGAGACATTAAGGATAACCAGCCAGATGCTCAGCTCAACCATTTTGAAATTCTAGAGAATCTTGATCAGTGCGTGGAGATACCTAAAACATCACTACCTGTTATAGATATAACAAGACCAAATCAGTTGTCTCTTCATGAGGTGGAACCAAGGGAACCAGATATAGGGGGTTTAAATCAAGAACAGAGGGCTTTGGTTCTGAGTATAGGTGATATGGTTGGCCCTAGCCCTGGAAGTGAAGTTATCTTAGAAAATGGCACAAATTTAGATATGCCCTCTCCTACCCAAGCACTGATGCAATCATCCATGGACTGTAAAACTCCTACGGTGTTGGGATTGCAGCATAAAATAATTAAAAAAAATGCTTCAAATAAGAATATGAAGGTGGGTCGAAAGAAAGACCAGGATAAAATTAAGTTAATGGGGGAGACTTTGGTAGAGTCAGGTTTGGTGAGAACATTGGACTCCCATTTTTATAACCCCCAAAAATTATTATACTTTCATGGAATGTAAGGGGGTTGAACAGCATCCCCAGACAAAAAGTCGTTCATGATTTGATTCGTGTTCATTCTCCGGATGTGGTTTTTATTCAGGAGACTAAATTAGCTATTGATAGTTTGTTCAATATTGCTCCCAAGTTGTGGAGAAAGGGACAATTTCAGTGTATTGGTGCATGTGGATATTCTGGTGGCCTTGCTTGTTTATGGAATCTAGTTAAGATCTCTCCTCTTACCTAGATTTCCAGCAGGTGGTCTATTTCGATTATCAGGCATGATAATGAATGCAGTGAGACCATCCTACTTACAAACGTGTATGCTCCTATTGATTACAATGGTAAAGTGAATTTATGGGAGCACATTGGCTTTGTGAGAAGTCTGGCTCCCATGTACCCATGGATTTTTGTTGGAGACTTCAATTCTATCACTTGTCTAGAGGAAAAACGTGGTGGGATTGATCGTCTTGAGCCTTTTTCTTCTATCTTCAATGCTCATATCTAGGCCTTGAACTTTGTTGACATCAAGCCGGATAATGGGATATTTACCTGGCATAATAGAAGATGTGGGGAATATTCCATTTCAGAGAGACTGGATAGGTTTTTGATCTCTAGTTTTTGGATTGGCAATAATAGAAGTGCTAGTTCTGTGATTTTGGAGGGTAGAGGATCTGATCATTGGCCTATCAAACTCTCTACTCTGGAGTTAGGGCTAAAAAAGAATCCCTCATTTAAGTTTCAACTTATGTGGCTACGAGATCCTAAGCTTCATGATTTCATGCGAGGCTGGTGGACTAATGGCAAACCTCCTCATGGCACCGCTATGTACTCCTTTATGAAGCGGCTTCAATTTGTTAAGCATAAATTGAAGAGATGGAATAGAATAAATTTTGGGAACCTTTCCTTGGCTAAGCTAGCAGCTCTTAGGAGGGTGGAAGAAGCCTCAAGGAAGATTAGAGATCAGGGACTCATAGAGGAGCTTCTTGTTGAGGAATCTGAGGCTATAAAAGACCTTGTTGAATGGGAACTGAGGGAAGAATTTTTTTGGAAACAAAAAGCTCGAGTAGATTGGCTTCAGGAAGAGGATAGGAACACAACCTTCTTTTATAAATCTGTTAAGGCTCGTCGTAATGGTAACCTGATCACCTCTCTTGTTAATTCTCAGGGTGCCTTGCTTTCTTCTTTCAGGGATATTTTAGAAGAGACTAAGAGGTATTTTTCCTCTCTCTTCAAGGAGGATGCCCTCTCAAATGATGAGGAAGAAAAACTTATTCTAAACTGTATTCCCTCGATTTTTTCTAGAGAGATGAATGAGCACTTGATGGATCCAATTTCCCTTGAGGAGCTGAAAAGTGTTGTATTCAAGATGAAAAAGGGGAAAGCCTCGGGTCCGGATGGATTCTCGATTGAGTTTTATCAAGAGTTTTGGGAGTTAATAAAATTTGACCTTTTGGAAGTGGTTCGTGAGTCCCAAAAGAACAAACAGATGCTAAGGGCCCTAAATTCTACCTTTGTGGTGCTTATTCCCAAGAAAGAGGGAGCGAATTCCCTGGATATGTTCAGGGCTATTGCTCTCTGTAATGTTGTATATAAGATCATCACAAAAATTATTGCTGAGATGCTTGAAGATATGGTTGAGCAAAATCATCTCTGAGGAGCAAGGTGGGTTTGTTGCTGGCCGACAAATCATGGATGGGGTTGTTATTGCTACAAAAGCTATTCACTCAATGGAAACTTCTAAGGAGAAAACTATGTTCATTAAGTTGGACATGGCAAAAGCCTATGACAGAGTTAGATGGTCCTTTCTTCAAAAATTTCTTGCTGCTTTTGGCTTTGAGGAGGAATGGATTAGATGGGTGATGAGTTGTATTTCTTCTTCCTCATTCTCTCGTTCTTGTTAATAACGAGACAATAGAGCTGTTTGAGGCCTCAAGGGGATTGAGGCAAGGAGATACTCTATCTCCTTATTTGTTTATCATTATGGCAGAAGGGTTGGACAGATTACTCAAGTCTCAGGTCAAGCATGGTCTCATTCAGGGGTGGTAGTGGGATAACAGTTTGCCACCTCTTTCCCACCTTCAATTTGTTGATGATACTGCTTTGTTGGGAGTTGCCACTATCAAGGAAGCTGGAAACATTAGACAATCTCTTGAAATATATCTTGGTGCTTCCGGACTGGGTGATTAATGAGGACAAGTCCTTTATTTTTTTCTTCAATACCCCCCTCTTATTCAAGCCAGGATTGCTCGCATTCTAAGATTCCGAGTCGGGACTCCCCCTTCATTTATCTTGGGATCCCGATTTCATCTCATCCTCTCGCCTAGATCTTCTTGGCGGTCTATACTTGATAAGTTTAGAAGGAAGGTAAATCACTCGGAATTTCGGATGGCTATCCTCTGCGGAGTAGAGTATTGCTTTTAAAATCATTATTCAAGCTTTACCCATTTATAGATGTTTTGTGCAAACAACTCCTTCTCGTTTCATCAAGGACATGGATGCTCTGTCAAGACAGTTTTTGTGGTCTGGCAAACATGATCAATATAAATGGAGTTTGGTTATATGGGATTCCATTTGTAGGCCAGTTCAAGAGGGAGGCCTTGGGTTGCGACAGGCAACTCTTTCTAGGTAGGATTTGGCTGCGAAACTTTATTGGAGATGGTGTACCTCTCAAGATCAGATTTGGGCTAAAATATTATCTTATAAATACTTGAGAGGTATTTCTGAGGTAGATATCCCTAGAGCCAGTTTGGTTGGGAAAGGTTCTGTTATCTGGGACACTCTGAAAAGAGGAGCTAATTTAATTAAGCAGGGTTTGTTCTAGATTTGCAATCGGGGATCAGATGTTCTTTTTTGGGAGGATTCTTGGGATGGCCACCCTCCTATCTTGACTCAATATCCTAGGTTACATTCCCTAAGCATTTTTTTCTTGGAAGCGGGCTGGTCTCATGTGGAGGACTTTAAAAAAATCCAATATTTTGGAAATATGGAGATGTACAGATGGAAAGATCCGCAAGAATGGCCCCAAGGGGGATTGGCCAAGGATAGAGAGGTGCTTGCTCTTATTCTTGTAGGGAGGTATTGTTCTTCATTGAGGGATAAATACATTCTGGCTTGGAACCCTAATCCCAAGGGAACCTACTCTATAGCCTATGGTTATCAAGTTCTTGATAAGAAAAAGTTTAGGAGTCTCCCTGTCACATGGTGGAAAAATGTGTGGAATAGATTTTCTTGGCCGAAATGTAACTTTTTCTCTCGGTGGTAGCTCGTAATAAATGCCTCACTTGGGATAACTTGAGGAAGAGGGGATTTCAGGGTCCCTCTTTATGTGTCCTTTGTGGTAAGAATGAGGATGACTCTTCTCATTTATTTTTCCAATGTTCCCTTGCCAAAGACATTTGGAACTGTTGGTGGAGTGCCTAGAACCATCCTTGTTTTCATGTGCTCTCCCTGGTGGAGTTTTGGAGTAGTCTGGGCAGACCTCTAGCCAAGGCCCCCTTCCTCCAAGTGGCTTGGAATTTGGGCCCTTATTGCATCATCTGGCAGATTTGGCTTGAACAAAATCGACGCATTTTTGAGGGAAGTCATTTGGCTATTCAACAGATCTGGCAAAGGATCCTGTGTATGGTTCAAAAAACTATCCATAGTAAATGTGATGTGGACCCTCATTTGGACTCTAGGGAGGAGAAGGTACGACAGGCCCTTGGTTTTTTTGGGGTTGGTGTGAATTCTTCTAGACCTAGTAGGATTCCTCAGCTTAGCAAGAAGGTTAGGAGAGAAGGTAGATGGAGACTGCCCCCTAGAGGAGTTTTAAAAATTAATACTGATGGGTCATCCAGGGGCAATCCTGGACATGCTAGAATTGGTGGTGTTGGGAGAGATTCTGCTGGCATGGTCAGTTTTTTCTTTTCCATTTATAAAGGTGTTCACTCCAACAATCTTATGGAAGCTCTGGCGATACTTGAGGCCTTGCAAAGGGGGTTTTATCTTAGCTGGCACATGATTCTTTGCGAGTCTGACTCTCAAATTTTGGTTAATCTTTTAAACAACAAAAGAGTGGAGGATGTTAATTGGCAGTTGGCCTCTGTGACCATTCGATTCTCAGAATGAGTGAAGAATTCAAATTTATATCCTTTGTGCACATTCCAAGGGAATGGAATGGGGTTGCTGATTACCTGGCCAAAAGGGCTTCTGAGCTATTGGATACTCAAAGTATTGATAACTGGGAGAGTCTCCCGTCTGGGGATTCTCAACACCTACGAGAGTTGATCCATAAGGATGTTCAGACTTAATGTGGTTTGTTTTTTTTTGTTTTCTTTGGGAGTTGACCTTGTATGGTGATTTAGCCTGTCTTGTTGCTTATTTGAGTCCTGGGTGGGGGCTCAGCTGTACTTTGTAATCCAGACTTTTTATCAATAAATTTTTACCCCTTTATTTAAAAAAAAACACACTCAACAATGTTTACCAAACAATCCTTTTTACTCCAAATTTGCATTCACAAATTTCAACAATCACTCACTAGGAAGATATGCCCATACCTTTTGTTTGATGTAGAAGTGCCCTTAGGAAACCTGTCTCAATCACAATTTCCTTCTTTGCCAATTTCAATGGTTAGATGACAAAATATCACACTAACTCTCTTTCAAGATATTTTCAAACACAAAAATAATCAATCCAAAATAAACCTTATTACTCCTTGAAATTAGCAATCATAAAATCACACATAAAAAGAATCACTCAAATTGCTCCCTATAATCTCCGATTTAATAAATCAATCTTTCAGAAATAACCCTTCAGAAATAATAATTGCCTACCCTTTTATCTCCCTCAAAACACTAAATAACCAATTTTAATTTAGGCAAAAATTAAATCTTACAAACCATAAAACATTTATTTTTCAACCTTAGGAGCATAATTTTTTTTTTTTTTAATTTTCTTTCAACCTTAGCACATTCCAAATTAAGCAACCAACATAACAATCATCAACACATACCTTTGTCTCAACCACAAAAAGGCCTTGGTGGGTTTTGACCCTGAAACCTCTCCATCGAGCACCTTACCAAGGTGCTAGCCCACCACGTGGGCTAGGTGCTCCCACGAGGAGGGGAAGGTGCTTGCCCCCCTTTATTTCCTCATTGGCACCACTTCCAAAAATGGATACCTTCCTTGCAAAACGTGAACCCCGTGAGATTCAAAATTGCATCCTCCCTGCCAGAAAATGTCTTAACATCTTTTATCATTGCTAGTTGTGCTACACAGAATGTGTGCAGGGTGAGCCTAGCTCCTACTTCTTTCTTCTACCGCCAAATATTTTTCAATACAAAAATTGCTGCATTCTTTCTATGCTCAATCGATAACATAGGGATTCAAATAAAAATCATGGGGGGATCTTCTAAGGCAAAGATTTTATCTTTATTTATACATGATGCCTTATTTCCACAACATGTCAGTGCTCAATAAAATTTTAAATTCGGTTTTTAAACTTATATTTATAACCCTTTTTAGGGTTTATTAAATTAATAAAAATTAATTTATAATTAAATTAAAATAAACTTATAATTAAATTAAGTAACATGAAAGTTAATTAAATTAATTTATAATTAATTTAAATTTCCTTTTTAATATTATAATAAACTAGGCAAGCTTATTAACATTCAGTTTTACAAAGAGAAAACTAGGGCATTAGTTGGGTAGTCGAAGATATTTCTGGTTACTGTGGATTTGAAGACAAGATTGCTACCCCAGGAGGGCCCAATGGGGAAACCTCCATATCCTCTTCTAGAGAGACATAGTTATTTTGTAGATTTGTTAAAGGATAATTCTCCATCAAATACTAAATAAGCACAAAAAACTTGCATTAAAAATGTTCTTTACGACTGCTGGAAATAGATCAACATGTCAACGATTTAATGGATACTTGCCACAATCATAATCAAGGCCAAAGATTGTCATTGAGAAAATGATGGTCAAAGAAATAGTTTTATATAGATCCAATAATGATTTGATTTGTAAATTCATGGGTATTCACCCTACCCTGAATTTTTTGCATTCCTGGGTCCGACAAAATTGGGAGCCTCTTGGTGAGTATTCTTTGTGGTTTATTAGAAATGGATATTTTATTGTTAGTTTTTCTTCACTTGTCGATAGAAATAGGGCTTTCAAATAAGAAAAGAGGAATCATGGTCTGGCAAGATTATTTTTTCAACCTTGGAGAGTGGGATTTGATCCTCGAATTGAACCCACTGTTGTCTTGGTTTGGATCCGTTTGTATGCACTTCCAATGGATTTTTGGAGTGAGTAGGTACTAGAAATTATCGATAATTCCATTGGAAGACTTTTGGGTGTTTCCAAAGACACAATAGAAGGAAACACAACTGTTTATGTAATATTATGTGTGGAAATGGATCTTAGCCAACCTCTACCAGCAGAGGTGAAACTTGAACTTGCAGGACTATCTTGGATTCAACAACTGGATTATGAGGCATTGCCCTTCAGATGCAGAGTTTGCCACAAATATGAACATTTAGACCGATCTTGCCCAAATAATATGAACATAAAAATAGATGCTCCTCTAGGAATGTCAAATCTTCCTAAGGAGGGTAAGTCAACAATCAAAAAATAACAAACCAATATTTCTCAGGGTAATGAAGCACAGGGAGATGGTTTTGAACAATCCAAAATAAGGAGAAGGCAAAGAAAAAATATGGTAAAGATCAAATCCAACTCAAGCCATTCAATAGGTATGAGATATTTAAGACACTAATGGACCAAGAAGAAGAACAATTCATGGAAGGAGTGGATGGAAATAATGAAAATAATAACAACCATGTTCAAGGTCCTCTTTCATCTCCCCCATCATAGAGTAGGTAATTGAGTACAGTGAGTTACTGTAGTCAGAGAGTGCAGGGGAATTGATAGTGAATAACCAAGAGCAACCAATAATTAAGGATGTCAACATGGGCATAGCAAAAAAGAATAGATAAAGGCCAACTCTCGGGATAACTCAGGTGGAAAAGAGAAAAAAATAGCAGCTCTCAAGGAGTGGGTAGAAAATCAAATAAGGAATTGATAGCAGTTCAAGGAGACAAACTGATCACTAGAGGATCAGTGAGGCCAATAGATTTTTATCGCTCTCAAGGTAACCAATGATTATAAAATCATGGAATGTTAGGTGTTTAAATAGTATAACCCATCAATCTGTTGTTCGAATACTCTTAGAAAAATGTAAAACAATTTTTTTGCTTATCTAGGAGACAAAAATATCGTTGGATCTTATGTGTAAAAAAATTAACAGAATTTGGAGGGGTGTTGGTCATATGGAAGTGGCTACCCAAGGGGCCTCATGGGGGATAGTTACTCTTTGGAACTCTATTTAATGGACTGCAATAGAACATATAGCTTTGAGGGGTGTTTTCACATCACATTTTAGAAATAATGTTAAAGCTGAACATGTTTTAATGATAAATTTTTATGGGGATCAAAACCTAGATGGTCAAATGCATCAATGGAAAGTTGTGCATAACATGAGAGTCTCAAGGGAAGAGTTATATTGGATTATTGTTGGGTATTTTAATGCTAAATTATCCTCTAGAGATCAGGAAGGGGGAACCCTAATTTTGGACCCAGGGGATCAAATTATGATTGCCCAAGTCCAGGAGTTACACTTGGGGGCTATTAAATGCCCTAGAACCAACTATACTTGGACTAATAAGAGGATGGACCCACATAGCAGGAAGGTGAAGTTATACCATTTTTTGGTTTTAGAGGAGGCATTTGTAAAATGGAATATAAAATTTTAGATTTTGGAGGGTCTAGTTTTAGATCACTTTCCCATTTTATTGGAAGGAGGGATCAAGACAAGTGCAACATCACAAACCATTTAAATTTAAAAAATTTTGGTTAAAAAAAGAGGAACTTCAAAAGAAAATTCCATAGTTGTGGGAAGAAGGTCACCCAACATATGGGACAACAATGTTTAGATTCCACAAAAAACTTCATTATGTCAAAGATCAACTAAAACAATGGAGGTGAGCTAACAAGATAGAATTCTAGGTCCAAAGAGCTCCATTGGTGGCCAGATGGGATGAGGTTCAAAAACACTTTAGGGAAGGAACAATTATAGAGCAACTCAAAGAAGAGGATGATGCATTGCATAAAGCGGTTGAGGACATTGACAACCAAGAGGAGACCTACTGGAAACAGAGAGCAAGAACCACTTGGTTATTAGAAGGTGATAAAAATACCAAAATTTTCCATCGGATTGCTTGTGCTAGGAGACAAATGAACAACATGGAAGCTCTTCAATATGAGAACGGACACTCCTTTGATACAATTCCAGGTATGCATTTCCATTCAATGGATTATTTTTCTAAACCATTTAAGGAAAGTATGGTGCAAGATGAAGAGGCTCAAAAACAAGTTATTGCTATCATAACCTCTATTATATTTAAAGAAGAAAATCAGTCCTTACTTAAACCCATTGATAGAGAGGAACTGAAGAATGTAGTATTTGGAATGAGCATCGAAAAAACACCAGGTCCAGATGGCTTTCCAATTGAGTTTTTTTAGGCCTTTTGGGATAACTTGGAGGAGGATGTAATGGTTGTTATAGAGGAGTCCAAAGGTAGTGAAATAATGCTTAAAGCATTAAATCATACTTTCATTACCTTAGTTCCAAAATGGGAGGAGATGGTACATATTTCATATTATAGACCTATTACCTTATGCAATGTCATATATAAAATAATCACAAAGGTAATAGTTGAGTGGCTAAAACCTCTTCTATATAGCATTATATCCTCAGAGCAAGGGGGTTTTATTGAGGGTAGGCAGATCTTGGACGGTGTGGTTCTAGCTCAGGAGGCAATCTATTCAATGCAAACATCTGGTAATAGAGGAATGTTCATAAAATTAGATATGTTAAAGGCTTATGATAGGGTGGAGTGGAGCTTCTTGTCAAAGATGATGGTAGCCTTTGGTTTCTCTCAGGATTGGATAGAATGGGTCATGAGTTGTGTTTCTACTCTAACATACTCAGTGTTATTCAAGGGTCTTCCCTCGCAACCATTTGGAGCTACTCGAGGCCTTCACCAAGGAGATCCTTGCTCTCCCTATATTTTTATCATATTGGCTGGCTGAAGGATTGGGTAGACTCATCTTAAGGAGAAGACAACAAGGTTTGCTAACAAGTATCAAGGTGGGTGAGGAAGTTTTGACTCACCTACAGTTTGTGGATGACACAGGATTGGTGGGAGTGGCCAACTTCAGGGAAGCAAGAATGATTAGTGATACACTTAATGTCTATCTTAGGGATACAAAACAAGTCATCAATGTTAAAAAATCTAAAGTGGTATTTTTCAATATTGATCAAAGGCTTCAAGATAGAATTTAGAGATCTTGGGATTCACAAGGACTTATCTCCCAGTGGTATACGTGGGGGTCCCTTTGCATTTTAAAAAACTAAAAATAGATATCTGGAGGAATATTTTGGACTATATCAAGGAAAAAATTAATCATTGGTCTCACAAATGGTTAAGCTATGGGGGTAGATTAATTTTTTTACAGTCAGTCATTCAGGCCATGCCAATTTATAAATTTTCTATCCTTGCTGCCCCACATACTATATGGAAATATTTGGACAAGATGGCTAGAAAAGTTTTATGGGAAGGAGTAAAAGGAGAGAGGAAATGGGCCTTAGTAGGTTGGGATAAAGTAAGCCAACACAAGGTAAAAGGAGGTTTGGGACTGAGAAGATCAAAGTTAAATAATAAAGCTTTGGTTGGAAAGCTTTACTGGAGGTGGATTTCCCAACCAACTTCTTTATTCAGTAGAATCTTAACTAGTAAATATTTGGGACAGGTAAACCCAAATGAGGTGGGTCATTTCCCTTTGTATGGTAATGGATCCTTAGTGTGGTATACTCTCAAGTTAGGATCTCAGGTAGTAAAATATGGATTATTTTGGAAAGTGGGGAGAGGGGAGAAGGGACGATTTTGGATAAATTCATGGGACCAATACCCACCTATCATTGTTGAATTTCCTGAACTGCAACCAATAAAAAAAACCATAGAAACCAGGGGGTGGGTCAAAATTCAAAGTTATTTCAACACTAGTCAACTGGGGGATTATAATTTTAAGCAATTTAAGAAGTTGGATGAGTGGCCAATTTCAATCCCTTTGGATTTGACACCCATCATGACTAAAATCTTGGTAAAAATATTTCTCATAGGTAGAGATGAGGAGGATGAATTATCTTGGGGCTATGGGAGACTTGGTGTCTACACAGTGAAGTATGGATATGATAAGATACTTCTAGAGCCTCCTCCTCATACATATCAAGTTGAGGATTGGAGAAAGATTTGGCAATCCAAGGGTTGGCCGAAAGTAAACTTTTTTGCCTAGCAGTTCATGCATAATGGAATTCTTACTTTTGATAATCTCGGATGTAGGGGAATCATTGGCCCATATCAATGTGTTTTATGCTAAAAGAGTGAGGAAACAACTGATCACTTGATGTTTAAGTGCCTATTCACGTGCTAGATTTGGGAGAGATGGTTTTTATATTATAAAATTCAAGTTAATGGTGATTTGAATCGGATTAATATTTGGGAAATATGGAAGAGTGGTAGATTTAAATCTAAAGATATTTGTATTGGTTGGTAGCTTGGATTAAAATTCATTTGGTGGCAAGTGTGGTTGGAGAGAAATACCAAAATTTTTAGAGAAATTTTTTCTTCTTTAGATGGAGTTTGGCAGGTCATTTGGAGCAAAGTCACAAAAACTGTGGCAGTCTATGCTAAAGAGGAAACTCAGGTTGTTATTGGGGTAATGGAGAAGGAAGTTGAAGTGCAAGAGGGACATGATAGAGCTAGTTGGAAACCACCCCCAGAAGGTTGGATTAAAATTAATACTGATGGAGTTGCAAAAGGCAATCCGGGTAGAGCTGGAATTGGAGTGGTTTACCGAAATCATGTTGGAACAATGCTCTATTGGGAACTGCAAGGCTTGGTAAGAGCCACAAACAATGAAGCAGAAACCTTAGCTATCAAATATGATTCTATTTGGGTAGTAAAAAAAGGTCATAGGAGGATAATTCTAGAATCATATTCTCAAATAATGGTTGGAGCTCTAGATTGCATGAGGAACTTTGCTTTGAAAACATGGAGGTTGAGGATTCTTGTCACTCAAATTAAGGAATTATCAAGGGAATTAGATGATGTGATTCCAGTTTATGTGAGTAGAGATCTAAATAAAGTGGTAGAATTCCTAGCTAAGATGGGTACTGAGAAGGAGGTAGGGGTTCAGTGGCACAGTGACATGGCTATTGAGGATGAGATGATTAGGCAGGTTGGTGTGCAAATCCAATGCTTAGCTAATTTCGATAACCATTCTAGAAATACTGTTTAGGAGATTTGTGCTTCAATGTAGATCTTCTTTTATAGTTGTAAACAGGTGAAAAGTCATTGTAGAAATATGGTTTAAGATATTTGGCTCCAATGCAAATATTATTTTACTATGTAAACATGTGTTCTCTTTGGCTAAGGTTGGGAAAAGTCTCATCCCAACTTGTAAATGTTCTTTGTTTTAATACAAGTTTTTTCAAATAAAAAAAAATATTATAATAAACTATTATAATATTTTTTTTCTGGGCCTCTTCTTTGCCATTTTGTCCTCATTTGACTGCTTGGAATCGGGTCTTGATCAACTGAGGGTGGACTATCCTTTTGCACTTATTGGAGAACCTAAAAATGATGCTGCCCACTGAAATTACCACTGAATGGTGCTGAAATATTGACATCAATAACCACTCACTCTTGAAATTAATGACAACTCATCTAATAAAAATGTCCAAAAATGAGATTGTGAAGTGAGAAGATGCAAGTGGATCGATGTGTGAAGAACACAAGCTTATACTGAGAGGGGGTGAAAAGTATAAGACCAACTTTTACTTTTCTTTCCCAAACAATATAATCCAATATTATCAATAGAAATATCAGAAACAATAATCAAAGTAATGCACAAATCATCACACATAATAGAGACACCAATTTAACATGATTCACCCAATGTGGGCTACTCCACGGAGAAACTCTTTCTACTAAATTTTCTCAAAAAATATCTTGGAAATCACTTCCTTATTACAATGTTTATGGACCTCTATCCAAAGGAGACACCAATACCCTAATTATTTGATTTATGGATTTCTCTTCATAGGAGAACTCTTTCCCCTCTTCTCTAGTTGGTGGATCTCTCTCCACATAAGAACTCTATCTTCCTAGCTAGTTCACAAATCACACTCTATAGAAGAACTCTATCTTCCCATCTGGTTCATGGATCACACTCCATAAGATAACTCCTTCCCCTTGCATTGGTTTGTGGATCTCTATCCACAGGAGAACTCTTTCCCTTCTGCTCTTGCTAATGATCTTCTAGAAGTCTTTTTACCCCACTGCTCTGGCTAATGGATCTCTATCCACTAAAAACCTTTGTCCTCACTACCCTGGCTAATGATCTCTATCCACAAGATACTACTGTTCTCTGCTCTCAAGTCTTCACAAAGACTCACCTCAAATTTGCCTTCAAGTCCTCTCTAGAACTTGCTCAATCTGCTCTCAAGTCTTCACAAAGACTTATTCTCAAATTTACCTTTAAGTCATCTCTAGAACTTGCTCAATCTGCTCTCAAGTATTAACCAAGAATTACCTCAAATCTATCTTCAAGTCCTCTCTAGAACTTTCTCAATCTACTCTCAAGTATTCACCAAGACTTGTTCTCAAATCTACCTTCAAGTCCTGTCTAGAACTTGCTCAATCTTCTCTCAAGTCTTCACCAAGACTTGGTCTCAAATCTACCTTCAAGTCCTCTCTAGAACTTTCTCAATTTGCTCTCAAGTATTCACCAAGACTTGGTCTCAAATCTACCTTCAAGTCCTCTCTAGAACTTGCTCAATTTGCTCTCAAGTATTCACCAAGACTTACTTCAAATCTACTCAAACACATGCTCAAAATAACTCACAAGATATGCTCAATCAATCTCAAATCTTACACACAATGCTATCAATTGCTTTGTCTAATCTTCAAATTAATTCCTTTAACTTGAAGTAGTTTAGATATATTCTATTCAAAATTTGTTTAACCTCTAGAACATATAGAGAATGATGTACTCTATAAAAAACTCAATATGTTCTACTCAATCATTAAGTCTATCGCTTTCACAAATCTAATTTCTAATATTTTCACATTCACTTTCAATATCACTCAAACCAATGCTCAAGAAGTTTCACTCAATCATTCAACCAATGAAGCACAACTTGTTCACTAACCCTAAACAAGTATTTTCATACTTTTTCAAACAAAGTGCAAAATGTGGGTCTCAAAACCTAAATCAAATAATTCTCAATCTCTATATCAAATATTATCTTAAACATTCACCAATGAAGCATATGAAAACTCTCTCAAACATTTCCAACAATGCTTATCAAACAATCCTTTTCACTCCACCTTGTATTTCACAATATTTAATCCAACAACACTTTAATCAAAGGATGATGTGCCTATACCTTTTTGTTTTTATGGAGATGTTTCTTCAAAACCTATTTTACTCACAACCAAATCCTTTTGCCAATTCTAGGTTAGATAGAAACAGTCTATCTCAAACTCTTCACAAGAATATTTACCTCAACAAATATTTCACCATACAAGAAATACAATAAAATGTCAAGTCACAAATACACCTTATTACTCCTTCCTTAGAAATAAATCCTCAATCAATAAATCAAACGCTCACTCAAGAAAAACCATTATAATGACAATATCCCTTTAGCTCCTTCTAGGTCCAACTCAAAATTAAATATCTCAAACCTTCCAAACACTTTTCTAATGACAAATATTCTAACTCAAAACAGATTTCAAATTACAATATTAAAGTCCTTTGTTTATACCTTATACTCTCCAATTCTTAATCCAACATACATTCCAAATTACAACAATAAAATTCCTTGCTTACACCTTATAATCTCCAATTCTTAATTCAACATATATTCCAAATTACAATAATAAAATTCCTTGCTTACACCTTATAATCTCCAATTCTTAATTCAATAAACACTTCATCTTTTCAAAGTACACAACAATAATTAAAATTTTGAATCATACCTTATCCATGTAAAAAATAATTTGTACACCTCAAAACACTAACATGCACCCCAAGTGAATCGAACTCACGTTCACCACCTTCCTAGCACATTGGTTGTGGTTATGCTGCCACTTGGGCTATGCACCCACACAAACACCACAATACACTCACTGCCCTATGTTCCTTCTGCTACACAATTTTTTTTGAAACAAAACACTTCCCTCTATTGTCGTCGAGAATCGAATGTGATACCTATTGTCCATAAATGCCTTACACTACCAAGCCTTGCCACTAAGCCAACCGTGTGTTTGATAATAGGGGCATGCACCCTTCTACATTTATTCATCCACCGTTCTCCTCTAGATTTAAAAAATAAAAACCTTCGTTTTTCTTTGCTCACAAAATTCTCATAAATTAATTTTGTTAACCCTTCGCATATGCAATTCGAAGACTTAACTTTTGTCTTCAAAAATTTATTGTATAAATACCATTTTCTTCCTTCCTTGGACGTCGACGAAAATTAGATATTGGAATTTTATTATTTGTGCCAAACCCAGTTAGGGTTATAAAATTATTATAATATAAATATTATAATTATTTTTTAATTAATATTTAGGCTTCCTCTTAGCACTTTAATATTATAATAATAAATATTATAATATTATTTCCTTTGGGCCTAGATATTTCCTTTCTTCACCTTGGGCTTTCTCTTGACAACTTTAATATTATAATAATAAATATTATAATATTATTTCCTTTGGGCCTAGATATTTCCTTTCTTCGGGGTATTTAAACCAAATATCTTGGGCTTAAAATATAAATATTTTAACCCTCCTTTTGTCAATTCCTTTGCACTTGATATGAACTGAATTTTGACATCAATTACAACATAACTACTCAAAATTTCCAACAATCTCCCCCTTTGTCATTTATGGCAACCCTTTTTCTTAACCATTCCTTTTTTCTTTTTCCAATTCTTCTTCCCTCGAAAAATGCTCCCCCTAACTGAATTTTGTCCCCCTAACTCAAATCTCTCCCCCTTTGTCATCAATGGCAAAGAGACTCCTTTGGGGCTAAAGATAAGATTCATAGCTCAGACCCCTTCCCACTTCCTCTCCTTGAGGTGATTAATTTTGGGGTGGGAGTATCTCTACTCCTAGCATACATTGCTCTTTTTTTTCTCCACCTTCTTCCTCAATTGATCTTTCTGATTATTTTGAATATCCCTATTCTTTCTTGTCTCTAGAAATTCTGTTCTACACCACTTAGCCATATGCCCAACATTATTGCACTTATAACACTTAATGTTGTAGTTCCTTGAAGGTGCAAATATCTTGAAGTTCCTCCTGGTGAAGCCATACCCATTCCTATCATGAACCCTGCAATCAATTGCCTTATGATTAAAATGATTACAAGAGTAACAATACCCTTGAAAGAGATGTACATTGCTGAAAATCCTCTTAGTGAAACCATATTTCTTCTTTTCTTGTGTCCTACACTGCATGGCCTTATGACCAAACCTGTTACATGAGAAGAAATTTCCTTTGAAGAAATATTGCCTTGAACCCACTGGTCTCTTAGTCCTTTCATCCTTGTGATGTTTCTTGTTCCATCTGTTCCTTATTTGTGCATTATTTCCTTGCTTGGTGAACCTTCTATTTTTCAACTTATCCTCATAAGTCTCACTTTCTCCTTCACTTTCTTTTACTGAATCTTCTTCTTTGGATCTTGAGCTTGACTCCTCTCCTTGTTCTCTTAGTCCTTCTTCAAAACCAAGTCTAGTCCTCATGAATGGATATCTCTGTGTTTTGATAATATCATCCAAATATTTTGAGCTTTTCTTGAACTGATATATCTTATTATTAAACTTTTCAAGTCCTTTCCTTAGAATGTCAGCTTCATGTTTCAGTATTTCACATTCTTGCTCTTTTATCTTTAACTATTCAATCATATCTTCTTCAACTTCTTTTTTCTTTTCAATTTTAACTCTCAAGTCATTGAGATATTGTATAAGCCTTGCTTTTTTTTTCTCATCTTCTTGAACTTGATCCTTTAGTTTTGAATTCTACTTCCTAACCTTTTTCAATTCTCCAAGTGCAACACTAAGTTCTGCTTCTAGATCAACTATCCCTTCCTCTTTTATTTTTGAATATTCTTCTAGGTATTCAAGAGCATCTTCATATTCTTCCTCACTACTACTGAAACCATTCTTTGTACAATGATCTTCAAGATGACCAAAGTTACCACAAATAAAACATTTGAGTATTTTTGGTTCCCTTCTAGCTTCTTTTCCAACATCTTCTACCAAAAATAGAATTTCTTCTTCTTCACTATATGAGGATCTTCCATCACTATCAATTCAAGCCTTGCTTCACTTATCAACATAAAAACTCTTTTTGTACCTTTGAAAGAATTTATTTTCATGCTTGTTATGACCATACCTATTTTTATTTTCATACCTGGATTTTCCTGCTTCCCTATTCTTATGATATTGTATCTCTTTACCTATACTACTTCCATCTTTAGATAGTTAGATGCATAGTGGCCATATTTACCACAATTGAAACACTTAATTGTTTTAGTACCTTTGTGCTTTCTTGAGTCCTTCTTGTTCCTTCTGCCATAGTTTGATTCTTCATCACTAGATGAATCTTCACTTGAATCTGACTTCTTATATTTTGTCTTCTTTGCTACTTTGAAGGCTACCTCTTTCTTAGGGATAGGATCATTTCCTATTCTCCTCACAGGCTATGAGAGTTCCATGCAATTCATCCATAGTCAAAGTTTCAATGTATCTTGTTTCTTCTATGGATGAAAAGGCTGAAATATTTTCACTATACCTCATAGGGAGTGACCTTAAAACATTTTTAAAAATATCTGATTCTTCAAATTTAAATCCAAGTCCTTGCATGGAGTTAACAACCTCATCCACATGAAGTATGTAGCAATATCTTCCTCATCCTTCATCTTCAAGACTTCAAAGGTTTCCTTGTGATTTTGCAATTTTACCATCTTGACATTTTTGTCTCCCTCATATGTTTTCTTCAACTTTTCCAAGATTTTACCATATTTATATATAGGAGGACTAGTTGGAGGTGTGTATCCATCCTCAACTGCTTGCCATATCTCATATTCGTATGCCATCAAGTAAGTCTTCATTATTATGTTCCAGAAAGCATAATTATTCCCATCAAACAATGGTGCCTTATTTGCTAAAGATCCACTCTGATATGCCATATGTGTTCTTGTATACTTTTTCTTCAAGGTGTTAAACTCTTTCGAAGGAACTCACTCTGATACCAATGAAAGAACAAAAGCTTATGCTGAGAGAGGGGGGGTGAACAGTATAAGCCCAAATTTTACTTTTCTTTTCCAAACAATATAATATAATATTATTAATGGCAATATTAGTAGTAGTAATCAAAGAAATGCATAAACTATCACACACAATAGAGACACCAATTTAACGTGGTTCACCTAATGTGGGCTCCTCCACAAAGAAAATATTTCTACTAAATTTTCTCAAAAAAACTCTTGGGAATCACTTCCCTATTATAATATTTATGAAATTCTATCCAAAGGAGACACCAATCCCCTAATGTTCTGATTTGTGGATTTTCTCCATAGGAGAACTCTTTTCCCTCTTCTTTGGTTCATGGAACTTGACCCAGGAGAACTCTTTCTCCTCAACTGGTTTGTGGATCTATCTCCACAGAAAAACTCTATCTTCCCAACTGGTTCATGGATCACACTCAATAGGATAAATCTTTCCCCTTACTCTATTTTATGGATATCTATCCATAGGATAACTCTTTACCCTTTGCTCTAGATAATGATCTTCTAGAATACTTCTACCTCCACTGCTTTGGCTAATGTATCTCTATACACTAAAAACCTCTGTCCTCACTGCCCTGGTTAATGTATCTCTATCCACTAGATATTTCTATTCTCTACTCTTAATTCTTCACAAATACTTACCTCAAATATGCTTTCAAGTCCTCTCTAGAACTTGCTCAATCTACTCTCAAGTATTCACCAAGACTTGTTCTTAGTTTACCTTCAAGTCCTCTCTAGAACTTGCCGAATCTGCTCTCAAGTATTCACCAAGACTTACCTCAAATTTACCTTCAAGTCTTATCTAAAATATACCTTAAAGTCCTCTCTAGAACTTGGTCAATCTACTCTCAAGTCTTCACCAAGACTTGTTCTCAAATATGCCTTCAAGTCCTCTCTAGAACTTGCTCAATCTACTCTCAAGTCTTCACCAAGACTTGTTCTCAAATTTTCCTTCAAGTCCTCTCTAGAACTTGCTCAATATGCTCTCAAATATTCACCAAGACTTACCTCAAATATTCTCAAACACATGCTCAAAGAAACTCACAAGATATGCTCAATCAATCTCAAATCTTGCACATAATGCTATCAATTGTTTTGTCTAATATTCAAAGTAATTCCTTTAACTTGAAGCAGTTTAGACATATTCTATTAAAAATTAATTTAACCTCTAGAACATATAGAGAATGATGTACTCTATCAAAAACTCAATATGTTCTACTCAATAATTAAGTCTACCACTTTCACAAATCTGATTTCTAATGTTTTCACATTCACTTTCAGAAGTTTCACTCAATAATTCAACCAATGAAACACAACTTGTTCACTAACCCTAAACAAGTGTTTTCATACTTTAAAAAAAAAAATGCACAATGTGGGTCTCAAAACCTAACTCAAATAATTCTTAATATTTATCTCAAATATTCTCTTAAACATTCACCAATGAAGCATATGAAAAATCTCTCAAAAATTTCCAACAATGCTTATCAGATAATCGTTTTCACTCCACCTTGTATTTCACAACATTAAATCCAACAACACTTTAATCAAAGGATTATGTGCCCATACCATTTTTTTTTTTGGTAAGTAGTGTTTGTATTTACAACGGGTTTTAACAAGGATCCCAAAACCTGATTACATAAGCAATGGGCCTAGGGCATCAATCCCTTGAAACTGAACACCAAAACAAAAATCCCGCCCAGCGATAATAGTAAGCATGAAACAATCCCTCTCAGCGGGAAACAAACAAATAAGAAAGAAAGTAGTTTTGGAGATCCCACCCAATGGGGAGTAGCCAAAAACCACCATCGAGAAGATCCCGCCTAGTAGGAAGCAAAGAAAAACCGTTACAATAAAATCCCACCTCGTGGGAAGCAGTCAAAACCACCACAAACAGTCCCACCTAGCGGGAAGCAACAAGGAAATCCCGCCATCCGGGAAACCAGCAGAAAAGAAAGGATCCCGCCTCGTGGGAAAACTGGCGGATTTTGCGGATCCCACCCTATGGAGAAACCAGCCGCCCACCGGGAAAACATTCCATTCAGCGAGAGCCATCCTGTAGGAAGCCGACAGCCAGCACAAAGAGGATCCAGACCATCAGGAAGTGACCAAAGAGTTGTACCACAAGGAACCCACCCCGGGAAAACAGAAGAGGATCCCAGCAGCAAGGACCAAGAATCCCGTCCAAGCACAGAGCCAGCCGAGGATTCACAAGAAAAAGGGGGAAGCTGTCCAAACCCTAAACCGTGACCTCCACCGCACCGAGAAACACAGGGGACCAGATCCACGCGAATAACCTGCAAAAAACCCCAGGGGGAAGCCTGAGGGAAAAAGGGAAGGGATCCCCAACCAAACAGGGATCCCTAGGAAGCACCAGTCCGAAAAAACAACCAAGGAAACCCTAGCCGGCTGGGAGGGGCGCAGATAGTGGAGAAGGATCTCCCCCTAAGATATCATTTGCAAACAACCACTCCCAGGGAGGGATGACCTGGGTTGAGCCAGGGACTGGGCAGGAACCAGGAGCCATGGGAGGGGGAGCAGGGGAGGGACCAAAGCCCTCCCCTCTCTACTTTCTTCCCCCCATCCGCCCATACCTTTTTATTTTGATAGAGATGTGTCTCAAAACTTGTTTTACTCACAACCAAATACTTTTGCCAATTCTAGGTTAGATAGCAACAGTATATCTCAAAATCTCTACAATAATATTTACCTCAACAAAAATTTCATGATACAAGAAATAAAATAAAATATCAAGTCACAAATACACCTAATTACTCCTTCCTTAGAAATAAATCCTCAATAAATAAATCATACACTCACTCAAGCAAAACAATTATAATGACAATATCCCTTTAGCTCCAACTCAACTTTAAATATCTCAAACCTTCCAAACACTTTAATATTCTAACTCAAACAAATTTAAAATTACAATATTAAAGTCCTTTTTTTACACCTTACACTCTCTAATTCTTAACCTAACATACATTCCAAATTGCAACAATAAAATTCCTTGCTTACACCTTATAATATCTAATTCTTAATTCAACAAATATTCCAAATTACAACAATAAAATTCCTTGCTTACACCTTATAATATCCAATTCTTAATTCAACAAACACTATGTCTTTTAAAAGTACACAACAATAATTAAAATTTTGAATCATACCTTAGCCATGTAAAAAATAATTCGCGTGCCTCAAAACACTAACATGCACTCCATGCGAATCAAACTTGTGTTCATCGCCTGCCTAGCACTTTAGTCGTGGCTAGGCTACTACTTGGGTTACGCATCCATACAAACACCATGATGCGCTCACTGCCCTATGTTCCTTCCACTGTGCCAAAATATTTGAAACAAAACACTTCCCTCTGCTACCACCAAGAATTGAATGTGAGACATGCTATCCACAAATGCCTTACACTGCCAAGCCTTGCCAGTAGGCCAAGCATGTGGTTGGTAATAGGGACATGCACCCTTCTACCTTTATTTGTCCACCGTTATCTTTTAGCTTTAAAAAATAAAAACCTTCGTCTCTCTTTGCTCACAAATTTCGCATCAATTAATTTTGTTAACCCTTCGCATATGCAATTTGGAGACTTAACTTTTGTCTTCAAAACTTTATGGTATAAATACCATTTTTCTTTCTTTCTTGGATGTCTGTGAAAATTAGTATTTGAATTTTATTCTTTGCACCAAACCCACTTAGGGTTAAAAAATTATTATAATATAAATATTATAATTATTTTATAATTAATATTTAGTCTTCCTCTTAGCACTTTAATATTATAATAACAAATATAGTAATATTATTTCCTTTGGGCCTAGATATTTTCTTTCTTCACCTTGGGCTTTCTCTTGACAACTTTAATATTATAATATTTTTTCCTTTGGGCATTTCCTTTCTTAGGGGTATTTAAACCAAATATCTTGGGCTTAAAGTATAAATATTTTAACCCTCCTTTTGTCAATTCCTTTGCAGTTGAGATGAACTAAATTTTGACATAAATGACAACATAAATACTCAAATTTTTTAACAATGTGTTCCTTTTGTCTCTTTTGTATAGAAGTCAGGGAATGCATATACAAAAAATTCCTTGAACTAGTGTACAAAAAATATTTCGAGATACGATGAGACAAGATGAACTTATTGAACTTACCATCAACACTTGTGAAATTTGTAGTATTTGTTATATGGTAGGATGAAGGATAAGGGCTGAAAATTAATATGGATATTAGAGTATGTGACATCATTCTTACCTCATTGTAAACAAACTAGCAAATGAATGTGTAGGGTTATTGCATTGGTCTACAAGATGACGAAAATGATAGGGTTGTGAAAGTGAAAAGAGAATGATGAGGTTTTTTTCCATGAAGTGTTTTTTCCCATAAAGTTGTTGGCAACTTTATTGTAGATAGAGTTGAATACAAAAATTGATGTTCTCTCTCTAATATTTCTAATTCCTTTTGAATGAATCAAAACAGAGTCTCAAGCACAAATTTATGCCCCTAATAATGCCTTTAAGATTAAAAAATAGATTTTTGGATATTTTTGAGCATAAAGCCATGTTGTAAAAAGGTCACATTCTTGGATGACTTGGCTCCCTTGAAAAACAATGGTCCCCATTGCATAAAAGTTTGAAATTAAGTGCAAAAATTATTTCTTTATCTAATTATTTGTGAGCCATTCCTCTTGGTGAGTAAGTTGTTATATCTTGACCATTTTGTATGTCTAAGTGGACTGCCTTCTAGTGGTCTTGGTCCATGTGTCAACAATCATATCCTCCTTCATTGGTGCTAATTTGTCTAGTTTGAGTTCATAAATATCAATTTGTTCTGCTACTATAGAAGTTTCCAACAAAGGTGGATGATAGGGCCTACGAAGTTCAACATTGAATATTGGATGTAAACCAAGATAAGATGGAAGATTCAATACAAAATCATTTTCTTCCATCTTATTTGTGATGGTGTATGGTCCATAGTGAAGCAATATGATCTTATGGGGTCCTACAAGTCTCTATTTTTGAAGACGTAAACATACCTTATATCCAACATTGAATTGATACGAGATCTGATTATGGTCATGGTGTTGCTTGTATTTATTATTTGTCTTTTCCAATAGGTCTTTAACCTATTGTTGAATGTGATGAATTTGTTCCACAAATCATGTTTGTTGGGTTGTAGAGGGAGAGTTGCATTAGTGGGTTCCAAGTGTTGGAACCTGAAATAAACATGAAATGGGTTGTGTTTGGTAGAGCTATGTAGAGCTCAATTGTACCCATGTTGAATGTAGGGGAAGATCTTATCCCATGTGCATGGATGCTTGGAATTGTATATTTGAAGATGTATAATAAATTTATTCACAACCTTTGTCTCACCATTAGTATGAGGATGGAAAGGTTGTGGACATAGTCAATTTCATGTTCATCATTATCCATAGGATGGAACAAAAAATACTTAAGAAATATGCTATCCTTATTAGATACAATGGACTTTGGCAAGATAAAGTTCATGTATAAATTATTAAAATAAAGCTTAGAAATATACTTAGTTGAAATGGATTTTTTATAAGGAATCATGATAACCATTTTTGAAAAATAATTAACCACTACAAAAAGACAATCATTACCATGCTTAGATGTTGGTAAAACAGAGAGGAAATCCATGGAGATAAATTCCCAAGGATTGGATGGCATTGGTAATGACATATACAATCGTTGCTTCTTGTTGGTTTGTTTGACAATACAGGGGGTACATGACTTGATGTACTTCCTGATACCATTCCTCATTTTGGGCCAATAGAATTAGTTTTGAAGTAATGCTAACAGTTTGTCCAACCTAAAATGACCTACTACTTTATTGAAGTGTGCTTCCCAAATAATAATGAAGCTCTCATGATATGGTGCACAAATACATCCCATGTGGCAGTGGAGGTTATCTTAGAAGTAAAATAAAAAATATGCTCACCTACATGAAGAGCTTGATTTGTATATGTAATTTCAAAATCTACTTCATACAAGGTGGACTAAATAGAAGTATCATACTCATAGGAATAAAGAATGGTGGTGAGTTCTATGATTGGGAGTCGATTCAAATAATATGATAGTTAAGTGGCACTCCCTTTATTATTCTTGATGAAGAAATGAAACTGCTATAGATATGTAGCCCACTTTTGATATCTTTCATTCCTTAGCTTACTCTATGTTTGAATGAACTCTAGAGGTATGTGATTTGTGGATGATGGTTTCCTTACCCAAGATGTAGTGTTTCCACTATTTCTATGCTTGGGTAATGGCATAGAGGTCTTTGTTATACATGGTATTTTTGAACTACTTCATTGAATGTTTCATTGTGATAGTTAACTAGATGCCTATGCTATGTGAGAACAACTCCCACTGCATACTCTGATGCATCAATAATTACATCAAAATATTGATGTATATAAAGTAGATAAAGTGTTGCAATTGGTCCTTCAACCTCTAAAATACCTTTTGTTGTATGTATTCCAATTAGAACTTAGATTTGGCACCTAATTTGGTCACTTGGTGTAGTGGCCAAGCAACGTGTGAGAACCCCAATACAAATATTCAATAGAAATTGGAAAGAACAAAAAATATTTAAAGCTCTAGTAGAGTCTTTGGGTTAGGCCAATCTCTAAATACTTGAATTTTCCTAGGATCAACATGGACTTCCTCTTTGTCAACAATATATCCAAGGTATTGAATCTTTGTTATGCCAAATGAGCACTTCTCTAAATTGGCATATAGCTTGTATCTTTAAAGAATCTAAAGTAATTGAACATGTTGCAGATATTCCTTCCATGTCTTACTATAGACGAGAATGTCATATAAGTAGACAATGACATATGAGTTGGTATAGGGATGTAGAATGACATCCATCATCCTCATGAATGTGGTAGGTGCATTGGTCAAGCCAAAGGCATAACCAACTACACAAATAAACTCTCCTTGAATTTGAACGCAGTATTCCATATGTTAATGGGATCTATGGATATTTAATAATAGCAAGATTTGAGATCAATTTTGATGAAGAATTTTGCACCATGTAGTTAGTACAACAAGTCATCTATTCAAGGGAATGGATAATAGTTATTTATGGTGATTTTATTCAAAGATCTATAGTTAATACATAGTCTCCACATTCCATATTTATTTGGTGTCGAAGATAATTAGATTGTCATATGGTGAAGCACTTACTATGATGTGCCCTTTGTAAATAAATTCTTGGATCTACCTCTTGATTTCATCATTTTTAAGGATTGATATGTGATAAATAGGTGAATTAGGCAAAGGACAACTAGGAACTAAATTATTAGAATATTTTACCTCATAATCAAGTGGAACCCCAATTGGTAACTTGAATAAGTCATCATATGTTTCAACAATTTGGTCCATGTGTTTTTGCTATGCAAGGCTTGCAATTGATATAGTGTCAGTCCTACTTTGTGGCTTGATCATCAACAAAATAATTTTTCATGTTTTGACTATCTTCTTTGTGCATTGTTTAGAATTGATTAAGGAAACAAAGTTAGGAGGAGATACCTCTGGGATATTGAATCATTGAACTCCAATAGTGATTATGAAAATTCAAGGTATAGACTCATATACACATGCCTATTCCATATAAATGGTTGGCCCAAACCACATCATAAACTTCCAAGGGCACAACATCACACCAAATTTTATCTTTGAAGGGCTTGATGTTGTAATAGAGGAGACATTATTAAGTGACACAAATGTATCTTCCTTATTGTAACCATCCAAAATTATATGGTTGTGGGTGTAGTGTGATAGGTAGATTCAAATCCTTCATCATCTAATCAAAAATTAACTTCTTTAACTCCCACTATCAATGATGAAATGTAACGATTTACCCTTAACTCACATTTGTGAGTGAAATAGGCATTCATCCTCTTGTGAATCATGTGTTGTGGTAATAGACACATTTGGTTTGGCTTCCATGATTCATTTACCTCTATCCTCAACCTTTGGATGTGAAGGTAGTGGTGCAGTGGATGTAGAGGGTTGCAACTCAACAAATAGTGACTAGATTTCTTGATACTCCTTCCTCAAATATTAGTTTATCTTGTGATAATTGCATCATTTTCCACTCTTGGCATTTAAGGGATTATTTTTCTTAGGAGGTTTTTTTCTAATTCCAATTATAAATTTGGGATTGACCATATTTATCTTGATTTTTTGGAGAGACACTCTTGTCTTGCTTTGGTTAGTGCTTAGTGTTCTAGTTTTTGTTATTTCCTCATTTTCTATTTTTGTTCTTCTACTTCAATTTGACAACAATTTTATATGCCTCTCCCAATATCTTGAATTCAAAGACGTATCTTGAATACCTAGCTTTGCTTCCATGGAGTAGAAATCATTGGTATAATTTGGAATAGATTGGTCTTTATCTTGACGCAAGTGTTGCCATCACATGCATTTGTCTTCATAGTCCCCCACATGACTATTATTTCTTGATGGTCTCTATGAATGTGAATGCTACTTTATCTTCATTCCATTTTGTAACGCTGATACAATATGCTTCCCACCAATTTTGAGCAGGTAATGAAGCTTTTATGAGTAAAAAAATAATTTTCTCACTATTGATGAATTTATTTATAGAGAAGTATGAAGATAATTATCCAACCAATTTTCTAGGGCATCAACACCAATTTTCCTTCAAAATTAAGAATGTAAAAATTCACTTATACCTTAAAAGGTGTGGTAACACTAAATGATGCTAGGGAAGTGAGAGGTTGTGTAGAGAAGGTTACAAAAATTGTATCAGAGAGTCATTGAAGAATTTGAGCAAATTTGTCCACCATATTATTCTTCTATTTTATAGGGCTTCGTTCAACATCTCCTTGAAAGGATCAACTATCTTAATATTTTCTATTCAAATTATCGCCTAAGATCATTTGAAATGAAAAGAGAGGTAACTAGAGAAATTTCACGTTTGATACCAAAACATTTGATATCTTGATCTTGTGTTTATGGACATACACTCAAAAAATAGATCACTTTGATACCATTAACCAAAAACTTAAAATTTTGACTGATCCAAACCTTAAAATTTTGATTCAAGGAAGATCATGAAAGAGTGCAATTCAAAAATAACAAAGTATAATAAATTAGAACACATATATAAGAAAACTAACAAAATGATTTTATTGTTAAAAAATAGAGTACAATGCAAGCAATTTATGAGAAGAGATGTGAGGCAAAAACATTGCATCCATTACTTATGCATTTTATAGTCAAGGGTGCATTTCTAATTTTACAAAAATTGATGTGTTGGAAATCTACTATAATGAATATGTAAGGTCACCTGTGCAAAAATATGTTGGTTTACCTTCTATAAGTTAGAAGGTCAGCCATATGAAAATGTGGTGATTCACCTTTTATGAGTTACAAAGTGTATATTAAATGAAAATTACACTTGTACTTTTATATTTTTCTTCTATTAATATGTCAATATAGCTAGAGATGTATTTTGGCTACAAAAATCTAAAAATAGAAAATTACTAAAAAAATTTGAATGATTATATGAGATTGAATTGGGCACCATTCATATTACATCATCACCACATAGTGGTATTACAACAAAGCTTGGATATTATCCATATATCTCTTAGCAATATTTGAACTTGGGTCTCCTCCTTGAATGTTGAGGGATCTAACTGATTGAGCTAATATCATTTGACAAAAATTACTATTTTTTTATAAGCTATGTGTGGCTTCTATTGGGAGCCACTCCCATTACAAAAATAAAATATTACATTTCTAACAAGTTAATTAAAGCATATCCAAATATGTCTTTCTATCAGATATATTATTCATTTACCCTTCTATCAAAAATATTTTTCATCTTCCTCAAACTACTAACTTTCCACAATCAACTCCTTTTATATCAAATGCATTTAAAAATTTGAATTCTGTCAAGATGAAATTCTAAAGAACATAGACTTATACTGAGAGGGGGGTGAACAGTATAAGACTTAACCATTTATCAATTTTTACTTTAGATAGCAGTGGCATCATCATAGCATTAATCATCACAAAAAACATCACACAATGAAGACCCATTTTAACGTGGTTCACCCAAGGTGGGCTACGTCCACTCAAATCTTTTCTCTAAAATATTTCTCAAAGTTCTTTGGGAATCCTTCCCAATTACAATGTTTATGAGCCTCAGCCCAAAGGAGAAACCTTCCCCTACTCAAGTATTTATGAGCCTCTGCCCAAAGGAGAATCCTTCCCCTCCTCACAAATTTATGAGCCTCCTGACCAAAGGATAATCCTTCCCCTCAACTCTAGAAATGATACTTCAGAAGATCACCTGCCTCTTATTTTGCTAGCATGCGAAACTCCTTTCCACAGAAGACCTCATGTCCTCAATGCTCAGCCTCAAGAGACCTTTGTCCTCACTAATCACCTCCACAGCAACTCATCAACCTACACTAAACACAGTCAATCGGTCCAACACAAGTCTTCCTCACTCTATCAGATCTGTCCCAAGCTCAACTCATAAAGCTTGAACAAATCAATCTCTGCTGCACACAAGCCTTCTCAAAGACTTGTAAAAACTATCCTCAGGTTCTTCTCAAAGAACCACTTCAAATTTATCCTCAAGTCCTCTGCTAGGGCCTGTCCAAATCAGCTCATAAGTCCTCCCTATAACTTGTCCAAATCAGCTCACAAGTCCTCACTAGAACCTATCCAAATCAGCTCACAAGTCTTCACTAGAACCTGTCCAAATCAGCTCACAAGTCCTCACTAGAACCTGTCCAAATCAGCTCACAAGTTCATCAAGAAAAAACTTGCTTAGCATGAACCCACAAAGAGAATTGTTAGAGACCCAATGTGATTCATCAACCTCATAGAAGCATAAAGAGAATTGTTAGAGACTCAATATATTCTATACTTAACTCTCAATCTCAATCTCAAATCTCATAGAAACATAAAGAGAATTGTTAGAGACTCAATATGTTCTATACTTAACTCCAAATCTCAATATCAACTCAATATCAATCTCAAAAGAATAAGATAGATGTAGTATGCTTTTCTCAAGAACATGAAACACAACCCAATAATTGCCAACCATGCAATAACTCATATAACAATGATACTCATGTTCTTTCCACAACCAATATCTTTTCTCAACCAATTAGGGCTTTAACAACAATGCTTATAGACAAGGTTTAACCAACATCATTCAACTCAAAATTAACCTTGAAGCATTCAACCGATCACTACATGAAAAGGAAACTAGTAGACATCCTTTTCCCTCCAAAGGTATTTGAACAAAGAAGCCACCAACATAAATCACCAATGCAAAGAATAACTTTCTCAAATAAATCTCAATGGAGTAGGCCCAAATCATGTATCAAGTAAAGCATTAACTTGATCAAAACAACCTCTATGGAAGCAACTCAACCATCAATCTCAAAATAGCAAACCAAGGGTTTCACCATCTCAATGCAAGAGCAAGACTTACTAACATAAACCCTAGTGCAAGATGCTTCCTCTTCCTCAACCAGAATTATGCATTCACCCAAAAACTCATCAATGATTTTAATGCATAAACAATCTTCAATATCTAGAAAATGGAATTACACCAACAAGAATACCTAGTAGACAACCTTTTCACTCCAAAATCAATTTCAGAAAATACACCATAAATAATATACATGGAAGAAGTTTCCCATACCTTTGTTTGAGGAAGAAGATAATAGTTCTTCAACCTGTTACCAACACCACCCTCAACAAAAAAAAGCTTTCAAAAATCGTGGGTCAATAGTGCCTTCGAAAAAATCGGAGCGCAAAAACTCTTCTCACACTCCACGACGAGAGTCGAACGCTTGACCTCCCTTCAAGCGCCTTCGTAGAACAATCATTGCCACTAGGCCAATGGTGCTAGCTTGAATGCTAGCAAGAGTCTCCTTCTCCTTAACCCTTTGGTGGCAGATAAACGTGTCAAAAAAATGATAGCCGTAGCTTTTACTTCCCAAGCTTTGCGCAATTCAAATTTCTTTAACACACTTGCTTTGGACTATAGGTTATGGCTTATATAGCCAAACTTCCATGCTATGCACGACGTCGACAGGAGGATAATTCAAATTTTTTGAATTAATATTATTTTTGTGCCTTTGAAACAACTTTAGGGTTTATGAAACCCTTTTGATTATTAAAAAATAATCACAGGTCTTTTAGACCTTAGACCTTAGGTGGAGAACCCATTAAATTATTAAAATAATTTAATCACTTAATCAAATAAATAATTAATTAAAAAACCTTAAAAAGGTTTTATTAATTAAGTTATTTAATTAATAAGTGTCTCCAGCATTTGCATTAATATGAGAGTGGTTTTGAGAAAAACCCTTAATGCATCCACCTGGTTTTAATAAAAACCCTTAAACCTGCCATGGTTTTGATAAAAACCTTTTCATCTGCCACATGGAATTTCTCCGAAATCTTCTAGAAAAATTTCTTTGGAATCTTAAACCTTTGAAGCCAATAAATCCTCTTGACATTAATGCCAGTTCCTTTTGACATCAATGACAACTCATAGACAAGAAGCTAGGATCTCAAACCCAAAATTGCCAACAAATTCAACACTGTGAATGGCTAAAATATTTGTTGCCCGGCTTCTAAATCCATAATTATCTTGTCTATAACAACCTCACAATTTCTTAATATATTTTTTTAGGGTTCTTATTTATTCCCCTAATATTCCAAGATATTATTTTCATTCTATTTTTAATTTTTTTGTTGGTTTAGCCCCACTTCTTGTTAACACTTGTGATATTTGCTTTTGTTTTCCCATATCAATATCCCTTTGTGTTTCTTTTTCTCTTTGTTTTTTCTTCTTGGGTCTTCCTCTTTTTTTTTCATTCTCAGTAATACTTTCATCTTCATCAATATCTTCAATATTCTCACACTACTCATAGTAAGACTTATCATCTTTAGGTTTGCCTTGTTCTGAAGGATCTGAAGTGCAAGGAATAACCTCAAAAGCACACTCTTCTTTATATTTCCCTAGAGATCCTAAAGTGCAAGGATGATCTCCTATAGAAATTATCTTCTTATTCTACACTAAAAACCATAAATTGTTATGGGTTTCCTCCAACCTCACTTCTATATTATTATGCTCTTGAAACCTTAAAGTGTAAGGGATAACATCTTCACCACTTTCACTTTTATTACCTGAAGAGGATTCTATACTACTTGAGGAAAATGAAGATGATTTACCTAGAATAAACTTGACCTTTTTTGTTGTCTTTGTTTTGGGCTTTATCTCCACATCTTTTGCACCTTTAATTCCTTCTAAACTTGCCAATTGATATTGTCGATAGGATTTCTTTACCTCTTATTTTGGAGTGGAATATCCTTGATCTGATCTTGCTTCTATTATTGAATAATTTCCTTGCTTTGTCTTGAAGTTTATCTCATGGCTAGAATTATTTCTCTTTCTTCATAGTTTTTACTTTGCAAACTCTTTCCATGTGTCCACTATTAAAATAATTATGGCAACAAAATACAATATTTTCATAATCTACTTGTTGATCCCATTATCTTGATTCAGATTTAATCTCAATGGATTGTGGTAAAGGTTTTGAAATATCCATAGCAACACATATTCAATTATATAGCATGCTTTCACTCATTAGTTGTTGGTCCTTCCTTGATGAATTCCCCTAGGGTATTTCCAATATTTTTCAAAATATCCTCATTTATAAGCTGATATGGAAGTCCAAAAGCCTAACCCGCATTGGAAGCTTCTTAATAGTTTCTATCTCAACTAAAAAAAAATTGTTCCATGGTCTCAAATAAAGTGCATCTCTTCCCATAAACCATGGGCCACCAACCATTATTTTATCCCTAATTTATGAACTGGAAAATATGATGAGGAAAAAACCTTTAGGAAGAAAAGTCAAAATAATTTGAATTCAATCCCCACTTTCACTTGATCCAATTTTGAATATCCAAAAATCCTATCCATGATCTATGGAACTTACATATTAGCCCTCTACTTTTAAAAACCATTATATCATGCTCAATCATATCATTCTTGATACTTACTTCTGGTGTACCATATGCTACCTGGATTGAAATTTCCATGTATTCACTCTTTTGCTTATCTCTAGCTTGGGACTTAATACTTCCAACAAGGGCATCTTGATTTCTAGCTAAGGTATACTAACTTTCCATTAGGGCTTTCAAAACTGACTTTCCTTCCACAATAGCTATTGGGGTTTGCTCTTAGCTTGCACTCCCTCTTGGTTCACAATCTCTCATTCCTTGCACTTGCTCTTGCTCCTAGCTTGCATTCTTTCTTACCTCACCCTTACTCCTAGTTTTCACTCCCTCCTAGATCACAATTCCTCGTGTCTCTTCTTTTTCTTGGCATTCTTTTGCTTCAATTTTTTTTGGAAATAATGTTCTTCACATTCATGATAAGGATTTGAAGCATTGATGCACTCTGGATGAGCCTATTGCTTTTTTATTATGATTGAATCTTGGTTTGCACTCCCTCTTAGTTTACACTCCCTTTTGGTTCGTACTTTCTCCTACCTCACCTTAACTCCCAACTTGCACTCCCTCTTGTATCATAATGGCCCTTGTATCTTCTTTTTCTCGATGTTCCTTGGCTTCAATAATTTTTTGGAATAATGTTCTGCACATTCATGATAAGTGTTTGAAGCATTGATGCACTCTGGATGAACCTTTCACTCTTCTACCATGATTGAATCTTTGCTCATACTCCCTCTTGGTTCACACTCCCTCTCTAATATCATTGGATTTGGGCTTGCACACTCACTCCCAACTCATGCTCGCACTCATTGCTATACTTACTCCTATCTTGCACTTTCCCTCACTTTTGGCTGCACTCACTCGCACTCACTTTTGACTACACTTACTCCAAGATCATGCTTGCACTTGTTGATACACTTACTCCTATATCACACTCGCACTCGCTATTGCCCTTACCCCTGGCTCGTGTTCGCACTCGCTACTGCCATTTCCCCTGGCTCATGTTCGCACTTGATAGTTTCCTATCTAACCTTATGAAAATTATTATTTTTAGTAAGTATTTTTTTCATTTTTTAGCTTGTTGAAAACTTTGTTTAAAAAAATTTCTTATGAAAATTGTTCTTTCTCTAATCTTTCCAATGCTTCTTAAATGGATCAAAATAAAGTCCCAAGCATAAAGTAATGTTGTTAACAATGCAGTTAGGATTAAAAAATAGATTTTTGGTCATTTTTGAGCATAAAGCCATGCTATAAAAAGATCTCGTGCCTAGATCAATAGGTAAAGGTATTTACAACCTTATCAATCTTGAATATTTTCATATAGTAAGAGAAAACTCTAGTTGGGTCTATCACCTAAGCATAAATTGATGAGACAAAAAATATTGTGAAAGTGATATAATAGGATGATCATGGGATGAAGATAAAAGAAGTCGTGATGAAAAAAAATATAGTTGAGTTGTACAAACTATGATAAGAGTTATGATTAGGTTGCAAAATGGGACTTTAGGTCAAAAATTGCCCACACAAATTTGATTCACCCAATCCTACCTTTGATTCACTAGACAATCCATTTGGAGTTGTCTAACAACTTGAAACTTGGTAGGTCAAGTCTAAAAAATATTGGATCCAAAATTTGAAAAGAAACAAGTACTAAATGCACAAATCCAAAATGAAAAAATTAGAAAGAATCAAAGCCATAAAGCACCAGGTCAAAATGCACAAAACAAGGACATTTTTAGCAGTGATGTTAGCACCTACAAATCAAAGTTCACGATCATGCAAAAGATACCAATACACAAATTCAAAATGCATAAACTTGGAAAGACCAAGGTTATAATGCACAAAGCCAAGACATTATTAGTAGTGATGTCTACACATTTGAATCAAATTTTGGGATCATGCAAAAATGGCCAATGCACAAACCTAAAGAACCAAATCCAAGATATATCCACCAGTGATGTTACCAAAGCATCTCCTAATTCTAGATTTATTCTGAAGGATGCTTCAAGCAAAGTAAAAGCTTGGCTTAGATATGTGTCCCCTCTAAAAGGTCACTTACAAAACCATAATTGTCTCAGTGCTTTCCAACTGGTCAAAAAAGTGCTAACAAGGCATAAAAAACATCTTTAAGAGATTGGTTGTAGCAGTTCGACCACTTATAGAAGATAGTTGTAAATCGATGAAGCAGGTTGTAAATAAATTTAAATTCAAACATAGGGTGAAATCTAAAACTACTACCTTAACAGTGTAAGCTTTATCTGCTAGGTTATTTTCATAATAGACATGTAACTACCATTGTAAATATTTTGTTGTAAGATTCAAAAGACAACCTATAAATAAGCCATGACAACTCTAATTGAGGGGTTGACTCTATAGCATTTGCTTGGATATTGCTATGTAATAATTAATTCTAATTAATAAAAAATTATAGTTGTTTGGCCTCCATTTATGGTGTCATTACAGGTTTGTATGAATATATCTTTGCTTTAATTCATTTCTATTACACTTTTATAATTAGTTGATTTTTTTTAAGTGAATTATTCTATTTGGATCGGTGTTGTATTGGTACTAATTAGAGTCTTTGGAATGATTAAAGTATGTAATTAAAATTGAATAAATTTATTTTGCATTTGAAAATGGTTGGTATGTTAAGTATCATCTAGATTGATTGTGTGAGCTTGCTACATAGTAATGTCCAATGTTGTTACGCTATATCCCATCCATCATTTACTCATTTATTTAAACTCTTAATTTATTCTAGCCTTTCCTTATATTTACCCTTAGTTTAAACCTCTATTTTAGTTTACAAGTATACCAAGGAGCCAACCTTCTCCAGAGGTTGAATTGAGAGAAATCTCATTCATCCAAAATATTGGCTAAAGTCTAGGGCGCATTCCATAGACTAGGCAAATTTTATGCCAACAGTTATTTTTGGCATGCTCTATGGAATGGATTATATATTTTTTTCTCACCTACCCAGATAGCTCAAGATATGGTGAATAGTCTTGATCTCATAAAAGAATAATGTATGTTCACCCGGTGACTCAACTAGTGATTGAATCCAAAATTACTTAAAGAAGCATGTTGGACATTATTACTGTTGTACTTAGTATGGCACTGAGAGGGGGGGTGAATTAGTGTAGAATTTAAAAAACTTAAATCTACAATACTTAATGTTGAATAATAAAAAATTAAAACCAGAAACAACAAGCATAACAAGAGAGCATCACACAATATAGGATTTTAATGAGGTTCACCAATATGGCTACTCCTCAAAAAGAACGATTACTTGGACTACCATCCAAATCCAGCCTCTTGCAAAGAACCAACTTTACAATTATTTACCAGCACCTACTGGAAGGAGTAACAACCACTTATTTATCTGCATCAACAGAAAGGAGCACCAACCCCTGATTTACTAGCACCTACTAGAAGGAGCACCAACCCCTGATGCCAAGCTGTAACCTGGACTTCAATTTGAATGTAAATGTTTGACAAGAAAATACCTTCATTTTCACAAGACCCTGATTGGTCTAAAGCATACCAGATCTCTCTCACTATTTACAAAATAGACACTTCACACACTTCTGCGATCTACAGCCGCACTGCACCTTCTGCTTTCTCTACGCAATCACTTCGCATACTTCTACGATCTACAGTCAACTTTCACGATCATCTTATTCCTTTTGTGCACTTTTCTTTATTAGCAAATTTTGCACTTAGCTTGATTCAACACGACTTGCTCACTTTGCACACTTCACCATCATCTCGTCGCTTCTACGCTATCTGCGCTCTTACGGTCGCATATCGCACGCTTCGATACTCATCGGATCAATATATAAATATCCAAATAGCCCTCCTTAAATAATAGAGATTTCAAGATGAAAACCCTAAATGTAGTCGATTGATTATGCAAATGGAAACCCTAATATTGGTTGGCTACAAACCCTAATCTTCGTCGGTTAATGTTGGTCTTCATCGGATTCAACTGCCTCTATAACTCTTCTGTTGCTGATGCCACGAAAACACATGTCGTGATATCATGACAATTTTGCCTCTGTACACTTTCTTTTGGCTTTTGTCATGATATCATGACACTTCTACCTTTGTCGACTTTGACTAAGCTCTTGTCGCGATATCGCGATGCTTCTGCCTTCGTCAGCATCAATTTTGCTTTTGTCATGATATCGCGACACTTCTCCCTTCGTCGACCTCCTTTCTGGTTTTGTCATGAAATCATGACACTTCTCCCTCTATAGACTTCATATTTAGCTTTTGTCATGATATCACGACACTTCTGCCTTTGACGTCTTTCTCTCAGCTTTTGTCACAAAATCATGACACTTCTCTTGTTGAAGACCTGCTTTCTGTTTCTATCGTGAAATCATGACACTTCTGCTTCCAAACTTCACATCTTAGATTTTGTCATGAAATCGTGACACTTCTCCTATTGAAGACCTGCTTTCTATTTATTTCATGAAATCATGACACTTTCTGCAACCGTACGTTGCCATCTCAATCTGTCATGAAATCATGACCCTTTCTACATCCGTATGCTTTCTTTTCTGCTTGTCGTGAAATCGTGACGCTTTTAGCTTTCGTATGCTCTACTTGGATTGCACCAAAAAAAACATGACATGTCACAAAATTGTGACACTTTTTGCTTCCTTGCACTCTTCTCGGCATGCACCATCAAAAACATGACTTGTCGTGAAATCGTGACACTTTTGCTACCTTGTGTCTTTCTCTGCCTTTCGCCCACAAAAATGAAACATGTCGTAAAATCGTGACACTTTCATTGCCTTGCTTCATTTTTCAGCTTGCACTAGCAAAAACATGACATGTCACGATATCGCAACACTTTTTCGTCCGTACACTCCTTCTCGTAGACTGTCACGAAATCGTGACACTTTTCCTTGCAAGCTCTTTCTCTCGAACCTGTCATGAAATCGTGACAGTTCTCACTTCAAATTCTTTCCTTTGCAACATGTCATGAAATCATGAGAGTTCTCACTTCAAACTCTTTCCTCTGTAGCATGTCGTGAAATCATGATAGTTCTCACTTCAAAATCTTTCCTTTGCTGCATGTCATGAAATCGTTACAGTTCTCATTTTTAACTCTTTCTTCTACTGTCTATCGTGAAATCATGACAATTCTCACTTGGAACATTTTCATCTGTAGCATGTCGTGAAATCGTGACGGTTCTCACTTCAACTTCTACAGCATGTCACGAAATCATGACAGTTCTCATTTTACTTTCTCTCTCCTTGAACTTGTCGTGAAATCGTGACAGTTCACACTTCGGACTCTCTCTTCTACAGCATGTCGTGAAATCGTGACACTTTATCTTGCTTTCACTTTGTCTTCTAACTTGTCGTGAAATTGTGACACTTTTTCGTCCATACAACCTTCCTTGCAATATGTCACAAAATCGTGACACTTTTCCTTCTCTGCATTCCTGCTCTCTTCAAGTCGTGAAAATGCAACATGTCATGAAATCACGACACTTTTTCAACTTGCTCTCTTTCTTCGAACTTGTCGCGAAATCGCGACACTTCTTTCTGCTTTCTCTTTTTCTTCCAACATGTCACGAAATCGTGACAGTTTTTCCACTTTCCTTTTTCTCTGCCAACATGTCATGAAATCATGACAGTTTTTCCACTTGCCCTTTTCTCTGTCAACATGTCACGAAATCACAATAGTTTTTCCACTTGCCTTTTTCTCTGCCAACATGTCACGAAATCATGACAGTTTTTCCACTTGCCCTTTTCTCTGCCAACATGTCGTGAAATTGTGACAGTTTTTCCACTTGCCTTTTTCTCTGCCAACATGTCACGAAATCATGATAGTTTTTCCACTTGCATTTTTCTCTGCCAACATGTCGTGAAATCGTGACATTTTTCCCTGCTTCTCTCTCCTCTAACATGTCACGAAATCGTGACAGTTTTTCCAGCCTAGCTGTATATGTCGTGATATCGTGACACTTTTCTTACTTGTCTTTTTCTTTGATCTTTTGCAAATGGGCCACTTCAATCTTCTTGGAAAAGCACTGTACATACTTTGAATTGCTTCTGAATTTCTTGTCCACTACATCTGAATAACTTCTGAGCATTTGAACTTCCTGTCCATTGTATCAACTAATCTATCTGACTGTGTTGACAACAATGACAATACTGTTGCATATTATGAACAACTTCTGAACTTCCTGTTCACTGCATCATGATTGGCTTCTGAACTTCCTGTTCACTGCATCATGACTGTGTTCACTGCATCAACTGTCTGTGTTGACAATAATGACAATACTGTTACTGCACCTTGCTCAAAAATCTCCTCCTTGGGAATTTTTGTCAACACACATGCAATTACCTGTAACTCTTCTCCCCCTTTGACAATAATACCAAAGGGCTACTACAGACTCCCCCTGAGTCCATGCACAACATTTTCAGACAAAATTGATTATACTTAGCAAAAATCATGATCATGAGCAAAAAGATAATCAAATTTTTAAATGCTCCCCCTAAAAATGTGATCCCTATGGCTAGCCAATTCTTGGGAAGTTTTAACCACTCGACCAATCTGTCTCCAAGATAAAATGCACCTCCACTAGTAAACTTCCTGTCATCTACACATCCTGCCCAATCTGCATCTTTAGGATACCATAACCCATACTCCATAGTACCCTTGTAATATTATAGAAGACTTTATCTTTCTACTGCACTGACTGGTGGACCTCTCTCCACTTGAAGAATCCTCACTCAGATCTATCTTCAACTGTGTTGGCTATTGAATCTCTATCCATTGAGACTCCGACCTCTGTACTCTATCACCTCCAAAGCTCTGTTAATGGGCTCACTAAGAACCTGCTCAGTAGGCTCACACAGAACCGATCCAAAACTAGTCTATCAAGGTCACCAAGAACTTGCCCAAATCTGCTCTAGAAACCTGTCCCAACACTATCCTCAAATCTGTCCCAACATTGTCTTCAAATATTTCCCAAATGCCTTCTTCAAAGGCTCAATCAATCATGCTCAAGTAGTACTCATAATGAACTCAACAATGAAAGACAGTCTTAAACCAAAACCACTTTATAGAACTGTAAAACTCACTTCACACATAACTTGACTAGACTCAATGAAATCACCTCAACCAATCATCACAAGGGACAACTCTCTCTCACACAACCCTAGTCCAAGTATGTATCAATCAACTCACATGATTCCAACAATGCTCAACCACAAATATCATATAACAATGATACTCATGTTCTTTTCTAACACAAGTTCTTTCACAACCAATGGGCTTAAACCACTATGCTTATAACACAAGGTTTAAACACAACTCTCAAATCTGAAAACCTGATGCATTCAACCAACTCTTTTTTGAAAAAGAAACCACAATCAATCCTGTTTACTCCTGTCACATGAGTCTCCTTGGGATTAGCCAAAAATCGTGCTACCATGCATACTATGCTCGGGGTGCCTGTTTCAAGCCATATATCTTCAACTTACAGACCAAGTGGGGATCATCACCAAGCTGGGAACCATCTGGCTGCTCAATATAAACCTCTTCTTCAAGCTTCCCATTCAAAAACACTAATTTCACATTTTGTCAACAAAGTTGACAAGTGACTCACACTTGTACCAAATTTTGTCCAACACTGTACCAATACTGCAGTTTTATTGTCAATTCTGAATTTCAACTGTGCAAATCAGGAGAGGACATTTTGTCAAACACTTCACAGCCAACCATAGTGCACCTTACTCAACCTCAACCTTCTTAACCTCGGATTGGCATTTTATCAACAGTTAAAATGAAACTGTCTATGAATTGAATATTTTCACCAAGGCGTCATGAAAGATCTAACAATATCCACATCAATGAATGGAACAGATACACGCTGCTTTTATCGAAACACAAATACGTAGCTAGGGCAAACATTCTTCCACTAATAAAATTATCTAAACTGTTATAGTCCATGGCTTTGAACAGTTATAGTAAGAACCATCAACAGTACAACAATGACATACAACAATACTACCAATGGTGATGACTCTCCATTTAATCTCCATCCTTCATGGCACTTCCACAAACAACTATATGAACTGAAATAAACTTAGACAACTATAGTGCAACTCCCCCTTACTACTTGCCTTTCATCCTCAGATAACCCAACAGACATATAGGAGCATTAAAATAAAACTTTTTCAGATTGCTCCCCCTAAGGATGTGTTACCTGGAGTTGCTTAGTGCAGTAGAGGAGTAGTCTCCTTCAGTCCAAGGAGACACAATTTCCTCTCTTCTTTCTTTCTCTAGACTTTCTTGACCACGGGCTTGGGTTTTTCAACTACATCCCCTTTTTGCACCTTTTCATGAACTCGAACATTTGTCTTGTGTGGTTGTCTCTTGTGCATCCATGATGAATGATGATTTTACTTTCTTTTAAGTACATGATTTATTCCCTGTCTGTGTTGCGTTCTTTGCATCTGATGAAATCTACTGTTTTGCCTTAGATTAGATACAGAAGTGCTTGGACAGAACCTTGCTATGTGCCCATGACCATTGCATTGAAAACATTGTACATAGTGTTCACTCAGATACACAGATGTATTTCTACCAGCATAACTCTTTGATTTATTATTCAATCCACAATAAGTTGCCTTGTGACCATACTGGTTGCATCTGAAACAATAGCCATTAAAAATATTAGTATGAATAGAGTGAGAGTGATAGAACCTCTTTTGTTGTGGTTGCTTTGTTGTAGACCTCCTTTGAAATTTTCTTCCTTTTGAAGATTCAGCTTCAACCTTTTCTTGCTTTGATCCTTCAACAGTGAACTTCTCCTTTTCTGCATATTTGGAAGATGAGGGTTGTTCAGCTTCATATCCAAGACCATGCTTATCTGAGGAGCTTCTCTGTTGGCTTATCATTTTATCAAGCAATTCTGTGCTCTTCTCAAATTTGAGATTTGTATTGGCCTCTTGTAGTTGTTTCTTCAATAAAACAATCTCTTCTTCTTGTTTGCAGCAAACAATCTCTTTCTCACTAATCTGCAACCTGAGAGTTTCTTCAATCCTTTTGGACTCTTCTACTTGCAGCTTCAGATTACTAACAACTTTGTTAGATTCCTCTTCACGATTGCTACATACATCAATTTTATTATTCATCTCTTCTTCTAGCTTACTGCAATACTCTGTTTTCCTGGTTAATTGCATTTTGAGATCTTCAAAAAATTTCTTGAATTCTTCTTTCTGTACTTTCAAACTGGTAATCATATCTTTTGCATCCTCAAGCTTTTTACCCAAAGCTAAAATTAGTTTATGTTCCCAATTTGCTTCTGCATCACTTTCTCCTTCATCACATTCTTGTTCTGAATCTGTTTCTTTACCAATTCTGAATGGATCATCTTCATCTTCACTGCTACTAAACCCATGGCACTGACATTCATTATGACCGAGTTGACCACAAACAAAACATTCTGTACCTTGTGAACCTGCATCATGACCGAGTTGTCTTTTGGCCTTTTCTCCATTGTTTGATTCATCTCTTGAATCTATAGCAACATTGAATTCATCTTTATTTTCTTTTATGACCCTCTGTGTGTTCTTTTCTTCTTGTGTCTCATGGTTCCATTCTTGCCTTTCTTTTCCATTAGAGTACTAATCCAAGATCAACCCTGACTGATTTAGCCTAAAATGGGAACCTTGCTTTGATACCAATTGTTGTACTTAGTATGGCACTGAGAGGGGGGGTGAATCAGTGTAGCATTTCAAAAACTTAAATCTGCAATACTTAATGCTGAATAATAAAAACTTAAAACCAAAAATAACAAGCATAACAAGAGAGCATCACACAACACAAGATTTTAATGAGGTTCACCAATATGGCTACTCCTCAAAAAGAATGGCTACTTGGACTACCATCCAAATCCAGCCTCTTGCAAAGCACCAACTTTACAATTATTTACCAGCACCTACTGGAAGGAGTAACAACCCCTTATTTATCTGCATCAACAGAAAGGAGCACCAACCCCTGATTTACCAGCACCTATTGGAAGGAGCACCAACCCCTGATGCCAAGCTAGAACCTGGACTTCAATTCTGAATGTAAATGTTTGACAGGAAAATACCTTCATTTTCACAAGACCCTGATTGGTCTAAAGCATACCAGATCTCTCTCACTATTTACAAAATAGACACTTCACACACTTCTGTGATCTATAGCCGCACTGCACCTTCTGCTTTCTTTGCGTAATCACTTCGCACACTTCTATGATCTACAGTCAACTTTCATGATCATCTTCTTCCTTTCGTGCACTCTGCTCTATTAGCAAATTCTACACTTAGCTTGATTCGACATGACTTGCTCACTTTGCACACTTTGCCATCATCTCGTCACTTCTGCGCTATCTATGCTCTTATGGCCGCATATCGCACACTTCGATACTCGTACGGATCAATACATAAATCTCCAAATAGCCCTCCTTAAATAATAGATATTTCAAGATGAAAACCCTAATTGTAGTCGATTGATTATGCAAATGCAAACCCTAATCTTGGTTGGCTACAAACCCTAATCTTTGTCGGCTAACGTCGGTCTTCGTCGGCTTCAACTGCCTCTATAACTCTTCTATTGCTGTTGCCGTGAAAACACATGTCGCGATATCATGACACTTTTGCCTCCGTACACTTTCTTTTTGCTTTTGTCATGATATCGCGACACTTCTGCCTTTGTCAACTTTGACTAAGCTCTTGTCACGATATCACGACGCTTCTGCCTTCATCAGCATCAATTTGGCTTTTGTCGCGATATTGCGACACTTCTCCCTTCATCGACCTCCTTTCTGCTTTTGTCACAAAATCATGACACTTCTCCCTCTGTAGACTTCATATTTAGCTTTTATCGTGATATCGTGACACTTCTGCCTTCGACGTCTTTCTCTCAGATTTTGTCATGAAATCATGACACTTCTCCCGTTGAAGACCTGCTTTCTATTTCTATCACGAAATCATGACACTTCTACTTCCGAACTTCACATCTTAGCTTTTGTCGTGAAATCATGACACTTCTCCTGTTGAAGACCTACTTTCTATTTATGTCATGAAATCGTGACACTTTCTACAATCGTACGCTGCCATCTCAATCTGTCATGAAATCGTGACCCTTTCTACATCCGTATGCTTTATTTTCTGCCTGTCACGAAATCATGATGCTTTCTACTTTCGTACACTCTACTTGGCTTGCACCAGTGAAAACATGACATGTCATGAAATCGTGACACTTTTCACTTCCTTGCACTCTTCTCGACATGCACCATCAAAAACATGACTTGTCACAAAATCATGACACTTTTGTTGCCTTGTGTCTTTCTCTGCCTTTTGCCCACGAAAATGAAACATGTCATAAAATCATGACACTTTCGCTGCCTTGCTTCATTGTTTAGCTTGCACTAGCAAAAACATGACATGTCATGATATCATGACACTTTTTTGTTTGTACACTCCTCGCAGACTATCATGAAATCATGACACTTTTCCTTGCAAGCTCTTTCTCTCAAACCTGTCACAAAATCGTGACAGTTCTCACTTCAAATTCTTTCCTCTACAGCATGTCACGAAATCATGACAGTTCTCACTTTGAACTCTTTCCTCTGCAGCATGTCGTGAAATCACGACAGTTCTCACTTCAAACTCTTTCCTTTGCTGCATGTCATGAAATCGTGACAATTCTCATTTTGAACTCTTTCTTCTGCTGTCTGTCGTGAAATCATGACAGTTCTCACTTGGAACATTTTCATCTGTAGCATGTCACGAAATCACAACAGTTCTCACTTCAACTTCTGTAGCATGTCACGAAATCATGATAGTTCTCATTTTACTTTCTCTCTCTCCTTGAACTTGTCATGAAATCATGACAGTTCACACTTCAGACTCTCTCTTCTGTAGCACATCACGAAATCGCGACACTTTATCTTGCTTTCACTTTATCTTCTGACTTGTCGTGAAATCGTGACACTTTTTCATCCGTACAACCTTCCTTGCAATATGTCATGAAATCATGACACTTTTCCTTCTCTGCCTTCCTGCTCTCTTCAAGTCACGAAAATGCGACATGTCGCGAAATCGTGACACTTTTCCAACTTGCTCTCTTTCTTCGAACTTGTCGCAAAATCGCGACACTTCTTCTTGCTTTCTCTTTTTCTTCCAACATGTCGTGAAATCATGACAGTTTTTCCACTTTCCTTTTTCTCTGCCAACATGTCACGAAATCGTGATAGTTTTTCCACTTGCCCTTTTCTTTGCCAACATGTCGTGAAATCATGACAGTTTTTCCACTTGCCTTTTTCTCTGCCAACATGTCGCAAAATCGTGACAGTTTTTCCACTTGCCTTTTTCTCTGCCAACATGTCGTGAAATCACAACAGTTTTTCCACTTGCCTTTTTCTTTGCCAACATGTCGTGAAATTGCGATAGTTTTTCCACTTGCCTTTTTCTCTGCCAACATGTCACGAAATCGTGATAGTTTTTCCTACTTCTTCTCTCTCTTCTAACATGTTGCGAAATTGCAACAGTTTTTCCAGCCTGCTGTATATGTCGCGATATCGCGACACTTTTCTTGTCTTTTCTTTGATCTTTTGCAAATGGGCCACTTCAATATTCTTGGAAAAGCATTGTACATACTTTGAATTACTTCTAAATTTTTTGTCCACTGCATCTGAATAACTTCTGAGCATCTGAACTTCCTGTCCATTGTATCAACTGATCTATCTGACTATGTTGACAACAATGACAATACTGTTGCATATTCTGAATAGCTTTTGAAATTCCTGTTCATTGCATCATGACTGGCTTCTGAACTTCCTATTCACTGCATCATGACTGTGTTCACTGCATCAACTATCTGTGTTGACAACAATGACAATACTATTACTGCACCTTGCTCAACAATTACCACAAGAATTTTCTCATGGCCAAACAATCTTGTCTAACTTGGGATAACATTGGTCCCCTCAATATCCCAATTTTCCATAAAATTCCAAAGGCCACTCTAAAAACCCTTCCCATTTAAAATGGTAGCAAAAAATAGCTTACAAGAACTATCAAGACGTAGTTTGCATTAGCTACTATATACAATATTGTATTCGTAGATGTAATGATTAGACTACTTATCCAATATTTTAGAGTTAAAGTATTGTTATGGTACCATTTTTTAGAAGATAGGAGAATTAGGACTTGGGCTAAAATAGCTAAATATCTCATCATAAAATTTTATGATCTCAAATATTAATTTCTACTACTCACTCATTTATCCTCCATTCAAATAGCTCCCCATGAAAGCATTATCAACTTTAATAACCAATTCAAAAAGAACTTGGAAAATAATCCCTCAAGAAATTCACCCCTCACATGCTCAAGCATATCTTTATTACATTCATGCCTTTATCTCTAACTTGAACCTCTTGATTTAGTAGTCCAAAGAAAAAATATTCCCATAGATCTTTCAAAAGGCCAAAATAGCAAAAAATATACTTATCACAACCAAAAAATGCCTCCTAGAAATATTGTATGTCCAACCACCCAAGATTACTCATAAGTCTAATTTCTAAGCATGTCTTATCTGCCATATTATGAGGTATCAGAATAATATCCATCTTACCCATCCGTAATAAAATACACCATTGTACAGATGGCACAACCTCAGATAGAACATTGATTTAAGGCACTAATGTAGAAATTGACTTAAGAACTTGATAAGATGGAAGGGTGACACTTACAAACCGAAAAAAAATCCCAAAATAGGTATACTAAATAAGGCCAAATAGTGTGTTTTTATGATACTAGAATACAAGAAGAATTTAAATTCTTGGCTATATGCAAATCTTCATCGCCCAACCTATCTTATATAAGAGAAAGTTGTCAGCATCATTTATATCCAAAGAAAATTCTAGTAATGGAATACATGATAGTTTTTACAACGAATTTGGGATAATCATTCTTAGAGAAAGCCTCCTATTGATCATCAATATGATATGGAAAACAATTGTTGGCATACTCAAAATTTGAACACCCATAGTTAAAGAGAATATTACAGTCATATGTTCAAGCACCAGACCCTGAGACACAACAACTAAATCTATAGAGGATTGAAATTTATAAAAGATATTTCCTATCTATAACTCAAATTCAAGCATAGAGAGTAGATGTAGCAGAAAAATACTAAATCTTATTAAAAATGTCAACCCCAAAATCAAAACCAATTTCAAAGATAAAATTATCAAGTAAAACAAAAATTGATCCCACGAGAGACAAAAGGAACCTGAGAAGGGATTTTTTGGTGTTTGAAAGGGTGGATTTAGTTATATTGACCCTAAAGAGTTAGCAAAATATGATAGTCCCAAAAACTCGATGGCGAAGCAACCATCATTAAGCATAGAAAATTATCAACTCGTCCCTTCTTATTTATCTCTTTGCCTAGAAGGGCACATACTACATAATTACAAGGTAGATATTGACGCTGAGATTACAGTTATGCCCAAAGAAATTTGCAAGAGCATGGGCCTAGTCCATAGTCAAATAGAACCAAAATTTCTTTAGATTAATGGGGTATCAATAAAGGCAATTGGTTTTATGAAGAAGCTCCTGATGATGATACATGAATACCCAGACCTTGTGGCATTACAAGATGTAGTAATTGTTGACATACCTCCTCTATTTGGTATGTTCTTGTGTAAATAATTTCTATAGAAATTAGGATGATACCTAGCCCCAATCCGTGGTCATATGATTATTCCTTGCATTAAAAAACTAGTCCAGATAATCAACCAAAACCTAAAACCTTACTACATTGAGGGATACGGGGAACTAAAGGCAAATTTAGGAAAGAAGGTTTCTAAAATTGTATTCATGGACATAATTGATTGGCTCAAAGAAGAGCTAGAATTAATGTGGCAAAACATTTGGTAGGGCAACCACAACTTTGAGAAAAATATTTAGAAAAATAGCCATATCCAATTGTTGATTGTGAACTTTTCCAAGGCTTGGGAAGTCATGCGTTATAGCAATTTTCGAATAAGAATTAGAATAGAATAGGTCCATTGGAAGTGGGTGTGTAACAAAAGGAGGAATCAATTAAAGTCCAAATTTATGATAAATATGTTTCTCAAGACTCTACATATAACATTTAGTAGTCCAATGTTAAAATAAGTGAAATCTCATAATTTGCCTTATTCAAAGCAATCATCTATGATAACCATTGATGTCTAAAGCCAGAATATACTTGGGAACAAATATTCATTAAATCCTAATAAATGTTCAAAATCGACCAATAGAAGTTGTGATTTTCATAGAATCAATCAAAAGGATAAGCTTAAATTCAACATTATATGCTTAGTTTATTGTAGATTCCTAGGATAAAGTAAGAAATTTACTTCTACCAAGCATGGGTGAAATTGCTATAATTTTGTGTAAATAAGTTGATAAGTAAATAAATGTTGGATAGAGCTTTAAAAAATAAGGTGATTAGCTAATCATATAGCCAAGTGATATGCACAACAAGATATGAAAGGTAGACTTTGCAACTACAATAGAAAATTGAACGGGGGAAAGCAAGAGTTGTGCCTAGAAATATTCTTCATGGAAATAGGTAAAGTATGAGTTGAATAAAAAGAAATCTAACTTTGTGGATTGCGCAATGCCTTCACCAGATTGAGAAGTCTATATATAAATAATCCTTCAGTTTGCAGTTTTCCACTTAAGGCAAATAAATATTTGCAAAGTTATGGAGGGAGAGAAGCAAAAATAGATGACATAAATATTGATAAACCTACAAATGTCAAATATTGATAGGCTTATCAAGCAAGAAATACTATCTACAAGGCTACCACAAGATTGTAAAATTTATCAAGATAGAGCGAACACAAGAACGAAGAAAATTAAAAAAAATGATCACAAATATGGTTGACAAAATATGAGGGTTTGTCATAGTTACACACTCTAAAACTTACCCTCAAAAATGTGTAACCATGAACACTCTTCAAAATTGACTATATTGGGCTTCCTCTATCATGATAGAATGGAAGGGGTTGCAATGTTCAGTCAAGGGTGAATCATGAAGTATAGTTAGAAAAGGAAGGTTTGTCCTTCCACACTACTTCCTTGTAGTACCTAGCCTCTAACTATTGTGCCATTTCCTCATGCATCTTATTTTATCCTTTTAATTACCTCTTACACCTTTTTTATTTGTCATTCCTTTCATTGCCCTTTTCATGACTCCATAGCCCAATGGACAAGATAGAAAGAGCTAACAAATGGCATAGTACTCAAATGTCACGAAGTGGCACATGTTGGGTTATAAAATAACATATAAAATGTGCCACATGATATTTTATCCTCTCAATGATGAAAGAGAAATGAAAAGTGACTAAGATAGAGGAACCTAGATGGTAGAGAAATATTAAACAGGGAATGCGAACAAACTTGCTACATAGGTTCTAAATTTTTTGAAAAAGAGGCCAAGTCAAAAGAAGACACCATGCAATCATTGTAAAACTTAGCTGGCATAACTATCCTCTCAAGTTTTGTATAAGACTATGGGAGGCCAAATTATCCAAAGCATGATGCTCACCAGTGCAATCATGTGCATTTTTAAAGACATGGCATATTGCACTAGTGTTGGCGACAAAGTGGAGGAAGTTTTGTGTAATATTATGAATAAAAAAAGGATGCATAGTAACGAAATATTCTAGCCTACAAGTGCCTAGAATATTTACCTAGGGAATCTTGTTTGGACCTGAAACAAATTTTAACTATGGAAAAATATGCTCATGGAGGTACCATTTTTGTAGGGGACATGAATAATTGGATGTTCCTATTCTTTTTCCATTCGTATTTCCTTATCATATTCCACTTTGTTCCACTTCTTCATATCCTATCCGCTTGTATATCTATCCATCAACTCTAGCCACCCCATTTTTCACTATCCTTACCTTTCTTACTTCTTGTAGTAATTATTGTATGTAGTATGATGTTTCTCCTTCCAATTTTTGTTAGCTTATCTTCTAGCTCTTTTTCTTCTTTGTAAATTTATAACCCAAGAATAAGGCTATCTAGGTTCATATTTTTTTGCAAGCAAAAAAACCATGGGAGACACCAAGAATGTAGGTCAAAAATTAACCACACTAATTTTCTTGACCAAATCCTACCTTCAATTCACTAGAAAATCCATTTGGAGCTACCAAACGACTCAAAAATTGGATAACTCAAGTCTAGAAATGCTTAGAGATAGGTACTAAATGCACAAAGTTGGAATGAAAAAAGTTGAAAGAACCAAATCTGGAAAGCACAAGGTTAGAATGCACAAAGCTAGGACATTTTTAGCAGTGATGTTAGCACCTACAAATCAAATTTCGAGATCATGCAAAAGGGGTCAATACACAAAACTAGAATGCACAAAGCCAGAGAGACCAAGGCTAAAATACACAAAGCCAAGATATTGTTAGTAGTGACATCATCACCTTTGAATTAATGTTTGGGATCATGCAAAAGAGGCCAATACACAAAGTCAGAATGCATAAAGACAAAAAAACCAAAGCCAAGATATATCTAGCAGTGATGTCACCAAGGAATATTCTAAGTTTGGATTTATTTTTGAAGGAAACTTTAAGCAAAGCAAAAGCCTAGCTTTGGTATGTGCCTCCCCTAAAAGGTCACTTTCAGAATCATAATTGCTTCAATGCTTTCCAGCTAGTCAAACTAGCACCATCAAGGCACAAAATGATATCTCTAATAAATCAGTTGCAATAGTTCAACCACTTGTAGAATATAATTGTATATTTATGGAGTAGATTGCAAAAAAATAAAAATTCAAATGCAGGACAAAATAAAAAACTGCCACCTCAACAACATGAGCTTTCTCTGGTAGGCTATTTTCATAGCAGACCTCTACTACCATTGTAAATATTCTACTGTAAGATTCAAAAGACAACCTATAAATAAGCCATGACACCTCTAATTAAAGGGTCAAATCTATAGCATTTGCCTAGATATTTGCTATGTAATCCTTACTACCAATTAATAAAAAGTGATAGTTTTTTGGTTATCATTGCTAGTGTCATTGCAGGTTTTTATAAATATATCTTTGCTTTAAGTTATTTTTGTTACACATTTGCGATTAGTATATTATGTTAAAGAAAATTTTGCTATTTATGTTGCTATTCATTGGAGTCTTTGGAATGATTAAATTATGTAATTGAAATTGAATAAATTTGTTTTGCATTTGACAATGGCTAGTCTATTAAGTATCATCTAGATTGATTGTTTGAGCTTGCTATATGGTAATGTTCAATGTTGTTACGATGTATCGTCCACCATTTACTCATTTATTTAAACTCTTATTTTCTTATAACCTTTCTTTCTCTTTACCCTTAGCTTAAACCCTTGTTTTAGTTTACAAATAGTATACCAAGGAGTCAGTCTTATTCGAAGGTTGAATTGAGATAAATCTTATTCATCCAAAATATTGGCTAAACTCTAGGGTGTATTCCATAGACTAGAATTATTTTATGCCAATAGGGAAAATGGAGGATCCACTCACAATACTCACCTAGTAAAGGAAAAATAATCTATCCTATCTAATATTATCATTTACATGCCATTATGGATCCTTGACTCTTTATACTACAAGAATTCCAGGAAGAGATATGCACATGTATGCAAACAAGCAAACATGAAGTCAGAAATATGTAAACAGTCAATGACAGGTGTTGAAATATTTGTAACCTACCCTTATTAGGCCAAATCCAACAATGGTGAAATACCTAAAAGTGCTCATGATGTAAGCCTTTAGTCATCTTGATGTAAGCTTACATGCACCTTCATGTAAGCCTACGACCAAGTGTTATGTAAACCTTCGAACATATTGATGTAAGCTTATAAGTATCTTCATGTAATCCTATGGGCATAATTCTATGCAATCCTATGGATATTATTTTGTGTAAGCCTATGAGCATATATATGTAAGCCTAAGGGCACTCTCATGTATTCACCCTTAGTGGTATTGGTTAATCCACCTTTATGGATAACCTTGCTTAAAGGGTAATTTATTATTATTTTATTGTAAGGTTAACCTCAAGGTTAAGTTAATGTCAGCCTAAGGTTAACCTCTCATTGGGGTTTTGGTATCACTATAAATACCTCAATGAGTAATCATTTGTAACATATTGTAATATATGAAAATATTATGGGGGTGCCTACGAGTACCCACCCCTTATTCCTTATTTCATACTGCACTGGTAGTCCTATTAGTGAAATATGCTAGCAGAGGAGGCATCTAGAGGTGACAAGTGGTAACTTATAATTCGTTAAACTTTTTCCTAAGGTTGATAATTTAATTTTTGGCTCTCCTTTTAGCATTAATATGCCTAAAATTTTGGAGGTCATAAATTTTGCATATAGAAGTATTTTGGGATGTGTTTTTCAAATAACATATCTTTTTGAGATCTACATATTGGTAATATTAGTTCAAGGACTTGTTATTATTTTCTATGGTATGTTTACTATGTCCATTCTTCATATCAATATCATGTATAATCCTCTTTTCTCATAATGGATGTTTGCTCTAACTCTAACAACCCTTTAGTGTAGTGATTGGTAATATTTTGGGCTACAAGAGGAGTAGGTTTTGGATGATCAACACAAGGTACACCTTGTTTCTATGGGCCCTTTCTAACCATTAGGGTTGATTATTTAGAGATATGCCTATTGCTTCATGATTTAGTTACCTTATCTTAATATTGGGGATACATTGTGGTCCCCATAGTGCATGTTGAAGATTTTCTTATGGGAAGGTCAACATATTGATATAGGAGGTGGATTTATGACTTCATATCCAGGAGAGGTTGATCTATTTTATGTACCTTTGAAAAAGATAAGATAGCAAGACCAAGTGGTCCATACAAACATTAATTATGGGGGAGATGTATCATCTCTAGTGTCTTCTCTCCTTGGTCCTTTAGTTCAAATTATGAGGGGGTGTTCAAATATTTGTAATATGGCCTTATTAGGCCAAGGCTAATAGTGGTGAAGTATATATGGATGCTTTTGATGTAAACCTACAAGCAAGTGCTATGTAAGCCTTTGAAATTATTGATATAAGTCTATGAGCATATTCATGTAAGCCTATGAGCATCTTTCTATGTAAGTTTATGAGCATTATTCTATGTAAACCTACGAGCATCTATATGTAATACTACAAGTATCTTTATGTAATCCTAAGGGCTCTCTCATGCATTCACCCTTAGTTGTATTGGTTAATCCACCTTTATGGATAACCTTGCTTAAAGGGTAATTTATTATTATTTTATTGTAAGGTTAAACTCAAGGTTAAGTTAATGTCGGCCTGAGGTTAACCTCTCATTGGGGTTTTGGTATCACTATAAATATCCCTTAATGAGCAATAATTTGTAACATATTATGATATATGAAAATATTGTGGGGTGCCTAAGAGCACCCACATCTTATTCCTTCACTCATATCATGTCATTTATCTTTTTATATATATTTTTTGTCTATATGTTCTTTGTTCTTATTCCTTTTTTGTGTATGATGTGGTGAATGAATGTTTTAGGATGCTTTGGGGAAATTTTGTGAATTCCATCAATACGCAAGTGAATGAAACTGCAACAAATATCAATTTAGACATGGTATCCCTTAAGATGCATTATATTTATTGATTATTTAATTTATTGTCTATAAAGAGTGGTTAGGCAATAAGCACTTGAACTATACTTGGTAGTTATGATGTATGGACATAGATAGATTGGATCAATTTTTCCTTTGAGCTTGGTTTTGGCATTGGTGTTTTTTTAATTCTTCTTGGGAGCAATACCACCAACTTCAAAGGATTAAGATTGTACGTTCTTGCTATAGACAAGATCAAGCCTTTGTTGGTAGACTTTTAGGTGGTCTAAGACATGGATTTGTTTTTCATCAAGCAATTCCAATTGGTTAAGTTGAGTGAGACTATATCTATCTTTGACAAAGGTATCTTGCAAAAAAATGCATAAGGGACCTCCAACTCAAAAGGAAAGATTGCTTTAGTTCCATAAATTAAAGAATAGGGCATCATGTCAATGGAAGTTCAAACACTAGTGCAATACGCCCGTAAGGATGAATAGAATATGAGGTGTCAATATATACCAGTTCTACTGATGACCTTCTTAAGGATTTTTATAAGGGTTTTGTTAGAGGCTTTGGCTTAGATTTTTTCTTAGGGATAATAAGGGGTGGACTATTTGTGTTGAATCTTTTACTTAGCACAAATATTTTGGACATATTTATTATTAAAAGATGTTTCATTGTCTAATATTAGAATAGAAGAGATGCCATAATGGCTAAGGATCTGTTTAAGAATTAACTTGGAGATTTGCACTCCAATGGTTAAGGATAAAGGAATAGCATCAACCCATTTGGTAGTGTATTCAATAGCTATGATGAATTTATTTCCATAAAATGACATAGGGTTTATCTTCCCAATAATGTCCAATACCCAAATAAATAAATTCCATGGTAATTCAAGAATTGAAGGGCTTAAGAGGAGCATGGATAAGGTTGTCATACTTTTGACACTTATCACACTTCTTAAAATAGTTGCAAGAGTCCTTTTCCATGGAGGGCCAATAATAACCCATCCATTTGAGTTTCTTAGCAATGGAGAAAACATTGAATTGACCATCATATGATCCATGATTGAAATCTTTGACCACTATTTGGACATCAAAATGGTCTAAATACCTACGCAATATGTCATCAAAGGTGTTACAATATAAAACACCACCAATGATGGCTTGCATGTAGGCTTGTTACTTAAGGTTTTTGCATTCATTGTGGTTCAAACCATTAGGTAAAGTGTCATACTTAAGGTAAGCAAATGTGTCGTTGTACTAAGGACTAGGAAATGAGGTTTCTTCCAAGGAAAAGACTTCTAAAGAAAATTAACTAGACTCTAGGGTTGAAGGTTCCCTAATTTATTGAATGATAATTTTCACTTGCTTGTCATCTAGTGCTAAGGGGAGCAAGGATGTAGTTGAGGCCATAGCATCGACATGGCAGTTTATAGACCTAGGGATAACATCAATAGTGACTATCAAAATCAGTCAGTAGGTTGTCAACAATGTCTTTGTATGGATTTAGTTTATCATCTTTGGTTTATAAACACCATTGACTTGGTTGACTACAGAAAATGTTTTTGACCTAGAAAGCTAATGCCATAGACTTTTGATTGATAAACTCAAGATAAAATTTTCTAAGTGCAATGACCCACTTTTTCAAGAGGTGTGGCTTGGACATGAGATAACACAAGGGATCACATCTTGTGATGAAAAAGATTTTATGGTTGAGAAAATAGTGTCTATGCTTATGATAGGTAAACACTACAATAAGATAAAGCTTCTCTAAGGACATAACTATAAATTTATAATTAATCGATGTTCATATTATGTAGAAGATAACTCTTTCTCTATGTTGGTCATCATATTGTACGAATATATCATGTAAGCATAGATTTTTTATGCTATATATAGCAATAAGGAGACTGGGTGGGACAAGGATAGGAGGAGACACGAGGTAGGATTTGAGGGTATTGAATGTAGCTTGATAGTCAACATTCTATTTGATTATTTGAATATTGCATACTTAGGAACTTGGTGAATGAATAACACTTGTTAGGATTCTCTATGAGATAACACAAGGGATCACATATTATGATGAAAAAGATCTTCTGGTTGATAAAATAGTGTCTATTCTTATGATAGGTAAACACTACAATTAGGTAAAGCTTATCTAAGGATATAAATAGAACTTTGTAATTAATCAATGCTTAACTAATGTAGAAGATAGTTCTTTCTCTATGTTGGTCATCATATTGTGCCAATATATCATGTAAGCATAGTTTGTGGATGCTGTGTATAGAAATAAGAGGATTGGATGGGACAAGGATAGGAGGAGACAATAGGTAGGATTTGAGGGCATTGAATGTAGCTTGATAGTCAACATCCCATTTGATTCTTTGAAGACTACATACTTAGGAACTTGGTGAATGACTAACACTTGTTAGCCAACTGGCATATGAATCTCTAAATGGCTTATATTTTGCCTTAGAGAATCCTAAGCTAATTTGGGGTTCAACGGAGTTGCATATCGATGATAATAAATATATTATTAGAATAAATTTTGATGTCTCATGGAAAAATAATGAATCCCAAAATTTTTCTTGATGTAACCTTAAGGATACATATTTGAGGCTTAAGGTATACATTACAATCCCTTAGCCACACAAAGATACATTTTAAATATTGAACACGATCTTCCCATTTTAGAAACTAACCAAGAAGATCATCAATAGTATTTCATAATATCATGCATCATATCATGAATGATGTATGTCATGGCTATCTGGTAGGTAGCTCCAGTTTTTTCTAGCCCAAAGAGCATGGTCTGATAATAGAAGGTTTTACACAGGCTGGTGGACATTGTTTTGGATTGATTCTCAATGGAGATCTTGATCTTTTTATATCCTAATAATGACCATTTAAGATAACATTTTACATTTTGCAATAAAATTGGCAATCATATAAATGTTGGGCAGAGGGAAGTTATCTTTGTGATATGATTTGTTGATATCCCAAAAGTTGCTACACACACTTAGTGCTTCCTATTTTCTTAGCAACAAGAACAACATTAGAGATCTTGTTAAAATGGTCAATGAATTTGATGAAATTAGAATCGAGGAGTTTTTGAAGCTCCTACTTAATAAGAAGTATGACTTTCAGGTGTATCTTTTGTATTTTCTATTTTATAGGTTTTGTATCAGGGGTGATGATAAGGTGGTGGACAACTAGGAAATGATCTAGACCTAGCATGTCAATATAGGACCAAACAAAAGATGTTTTTTTAATTCATCTAAGAACTTGATATATTCCTCTCACTCAGTTGGGATTAAGACCTTGCATAGTATAAGAATCTTGGGCTAATCAATGGTCCCAATATTGATGTCCATTGTTTCCTCAATTACAATATGAGATTTATCTTCTAATTGCGGTAGAGCTGGCAACACTCCTAGGATCTAAGATTGGATCATTGTTATCAATTTTCTATGAGAAAGCCACATTTGTAATTTGGGATAAGGATACCCTAAAATAAAAGTGGTTTTGTTTTAGATCATTCGATGGACTTTATTGGGGAGGATCGTTCATGAGGTCCTCTTTCTTGCAATAATCTTCATTAGTAATGAATTTAGAGTAATCAAAGCTTTAAAAATTTACACCCACACATCAGGTAAATATGGAGAAGCTAGGGTCTATGATAAGTGATGAATCATAGTCATTGTCCATATCCCAATGTAGTATGTTTAAAGAAACTATATCATGGGATACCCTATCACACTAACTAAGATGATTGAATTTCCCTTCAATATAGGAAGAAGGAAAAGGTTCACTATTACTAGGGATATAACCTATCCCATAGTGTCCATGACAAGCTTCAATCTAGAAGGGTTCTTTGATACCCTGTTCATATAGGCCTAGTCCTTTACATTGATATTCCATATTGGAAAGTATCTACTTAGGGATGGGATACGACTTTGAGAAAAAGCGTGAAGTGTATTATCATTCAACTAGGTAAGGGTTACTACCATGGATTTTCTCATCATTGGTAGTCTAACACAAATAAAGGAGCAACTTCCTATTTGTACTATTTTACCCTTATTTCTAGAAGGTAAGCCTAAGGTTTGGGGAGAAAAAGGAAGCTTAGCTAGGTCTAAGACAAATTGATTACTATCTAGATTAGGTTTTACATTAACAATGATTGAATTGTTATCTTGTGTTTTAGCTTAATTATTAAGTGGATTATTTAGATTGAGATACCTTAATGTATCGATGATAGGAGATTGGAAAATAATAATATTCAAGAGATAAATTAAAAAAAGGAGAAATATGAGATTATGGATTTTTGTCCTCGATTACATGACACTATACAAAATATTTAGGGTCAGTAGGAATATGATAAGTCTTGCCCTTATATTCATGTTTGAGGTATTGATGTAGATTTGAAGAGATGACTTGCATCTCATGGATCCATAGCCTCCCAAGAAGAATATTGTATGCTAATTCATATGACATGATATAGAAGAGATTTTTAAGGGTGTGTGGCCTACCTTTGAGGGGTAAGACTCTAGTGCCACTAGCCTCACATTTTCTATTATCAAAAGCCTTGATAACAAGATGAGGTTTTTGAAAGCTTGTTTGGTTAGCCAAAAATGATTGATGAACTTTGAGCTACAAACATTTATACTAGAACCATTATTGACTAAAATTTATTTAATGAACTTGTTGTCGATATGGTCTATAATGTACAACAATAGATATTTAACCAAAGAGGATTGGGGAATATCATCCTCATAACCCCAATTAACACTACTATGGAAGTGATGTCATCAAGGTTTAGATCCTTATGAACAACTTGCTCACTCAAGACTTTGATTAAGATGTCTTAATGAACCAAAGAAGACCTAAGAAGCTAAAGAAGGAAGATCTTAACCAGGGTGTTCTCAATTTGCCTTAATAAATTGAAAATAATCTTAACCTTGGTTTCAAATTAAATGACCAGAGGGGATCCTTAGGGTGGAGAAGTTATTTTCAAACAAAGTACTAGAGGGGATTTTGAAGGTTGATCATATGGCTAATATTTGTATTATTTCCTTTTTACAACATAAATGTGAGAGATATGATGAATGTAATTAGAAAATTTGAGTATACCTACCATACCTTGGTTTGGATATGGTGCATTCATGTAGTTAATGTTATCTATTGTGTTTTGATTATGATTAGGCAATGGATTCTAGAAAAAATCCAAATCTTAATTGGGAGAAGGTTGAGGATCAGAGCCATTGAAAACAATATGGTTGTTATCAGTAAGGTCTTGGACTACATTCTTGAGGTCCATGCATCTGTTGGTCACATGACAATTAATGCAATGTAAGGCACATTGCTTGTTGTATCGAAACTAAGAAACCTTTTCCATTCCAAATTTTATAGCCTTAAGTTGAGGGATATCTATTAATCTGTCTTTAAGGAGCTAATCTAAGATGGTTGAAATATGTTCCTCTAGTAGGGAGTGCAACCTTTTTAGATTTATGTTGATGAGACTTTACTCGAACAAGATTTTGAAGGTTTTTGGTAGCATTGACATTATTGGTATGGTAGAAGTCCATGAATCCATCACCAACATGTTTGTTCTTATATTGTCCCTTTGTTTGGAGGAATACTTATCTTCCTCATTTTTAGGTTTTAGTTGCTCACATTTGACAAGGTTGACCTCTACTCTCTTAGCCATGGAAATCATGTCTTTAAATGAAGACACATTAACCATCTCCAAGTGGAAGGCTAATTGGTCATTAGTGTTTCCTATGAAGATGTCAAGTAGGTCCTTAAGAAGAGGATCAAATTGTAGTATTCCTACTAGGACTCATCATATTGCTAAGAAGTTGGCAATATTATCATATTTGGACTTTTTGAGTTGGTATAGGTCACTGAGCATGATTTTTTCCTCAATGTAGATAAATAATTTCTTGATAAACATATCTACAAAGTCCCTAAAGCTCTTTAGAATGTGCCTTGGTATCTAGTAGTACCATTCCAAGGCAATGCCATTAAGGTTCTTAGGGAATATTTTTAATAGTAACATCTTATCATATGAGATTTCACTACTAGAAGTCCTGACAAACTAAGATGGTTGATGAGATCCTCTTTCCACTTGTACATTTGACAAAGAGATCTAGGTTTTGGTTGCACAAGTCATCATAGGAGTACTTGTGACTGGATGAGGACCCTTGAATAATGACCATTTATTGTTTCAATTTTCTCTAGTTGAATAGTTATTAGGGCTTGGAGTTCTGGAGAAATAGGATTTGATGAGATAAGAGGTATATGTTGAGAGGTAGAAGGGCCTTGTTGATAATTGGTGTAAGATCAGGGTTGATATATATGAGAATGCAATGTTAAAGTTGGTATTGTATAAAGTTTTTCCAAGATACCAAATATTAGAGGGTTGGATAATTTATCCTTATTAAAAGATAAAAGAGCTAGATGAACTTCTTCCAAAGGAATAGGCTCCATCAGTTTCCTATTGTCTTCATATGTTATAACTAAAGGAATTTCTTGTAGAAGTTTATCATTAATAACTTCAAACTCCTTTGATTCTAGAATATTAAAATAAAAATACCTTGTCTCCTTTTTTATTTCACTCGGTCTTCAATCCAAACCCCTTCTACTGATTTAATTCTACTAATTTTAGATGTTGATCTCTGTACTATTGTCATCCTATGAAAAAACTTGGTGGTTTTATCTCCTTTTAACCAAGTATGTATTGATTTTAATCTCTAAAATTTCTCTTTCTTACTTAGAATATTATGATATTCACTAACTCTTTTTCATTTGAGATTGGATTATTATGATCACCTTTTTGTAATTTTGAATGTTTTAATTCTTCTTTCTAAAAAATATTTCCAAAAATGTTCTTGTTTCGTTCTTTAAATCTAGATGTCATTGATTTAATTTGTTTTGGAAGTGTATACAACCCATTATTTCCTAAATATTTCCATGTTTGTGCTATCATATCAACATATTGAGGATGGTATTACCACATCTGATCATATTTAAAATATGGTTTTTTTTTAATTCACTTACCACCATTTTAACTTGTATTGGCCACTGATATGAACCAATCCTTATCAAAGAATTAATTTTAGCACATGTCCCTTCATCTAGCCAATAACTTGAGAGAATGCATCTATTTATTTTGTTTGCTATTAGATTTTGGCCTCCTATTGTTGGTCCATGTATATTTTGCTTCTTCAAACTCAACCTCCCATAGATTATTTTTTTGAATAGAAGCTGAGAATCTCTCATAATTTGGGTTAGTTTTCTAATTCCTCCAAATTTTTCATCCAACTTGGTTATGGCATTAAAATATTCTATGATCATGAATCAAGTTTATTGGACTTTGTTTCTTATAAATGCTTTCAATCCCACTCCAAACTTCTAATCTGCCTGAATAAGTTGTAGGTCCATGGACATTGATAAGAATGAAATGAATATCTGCAAAGAAGCATGTGACTAAAAAGGCTATCTAGTGTCTAGTTTTATGAATGGTTACATAGGAGGTGCTAACAATATTCCAAAAATTTAGGATTCCCCTTCCACTCCTTAGTTGCTAGTCCTTCCTTGTTGAATTCCCCTAGGGTATTACTAATATTTTTCAAAACATCATTATTTATAAGCTGATATGGAAGTCCAAAAAGCCTAACCCACACTGGAAGCTTCTTAATAGTTTCTATCTCAACTAAAAAAAAAATTCTATGGTCTCAAATAAAGTGCATCTCTTCCCATAAACCATGGGCTACCAACCATTATTTTATCCCTAATTTATGAACTGGAAAATATGATGAGGAAAAACCTTTAGGAATAAAAGTCACGGAATAATTTGAATTCAATCCCCACTTCCACTTGATCCAATTTTGAATCTCCAAAAACCTTGGCCATGATATATGGAACTTATATATTATCCATCTACTTTTAAGAACTATTATATCATGCTCAATCATATCATCCTTGATACTTACTTTTGGTGTACCATCTGCTACCTGGATCGAACTTCCCATGTATTAGCTCTTTCGCTTATCTCCAGCTTGGGCCTTCATACTTCCAAAAAGGGCATATTGATTTCTAGCTAAGGCATCTTGAATTACCATTAGGGATTTCAAAAATGAATTTCCTTCCATAATAGGTAGTGTGGCTTGCTCTTTGCTTGCACTCCTTCTTGGTTTGCAATCCCTCATTACTTACACTTGCTCTTGCTCCTAGCTTGCATTCTCTCTTGCATCACCCTTGCTCCTAGTTTTCACTCCCTCCTGGCTCACAATTGCTCGTGTCTATTATTTTTCTTGGAATTCCTTTGCTTCAATAATTTTTTGTAAACAATGTTCTTCACATTTGTGATAAGGGTTTGAAGCATTGATGCACTCTATATGAACCTACCGCTCTTTCGTTATGATTGAATCTTGGCTTGCACTCCCTCTTAGTTTACACTCCATTTTGGTTCACACTCTCTCATGCCTCACATTCTCTCCCAAATTGCACTCCCTCTTGGCTCACAATTTCCCTTTTATCTTATTTTTCTTGGTGTTCCTTGGCTTCAATAATTTTTTGAAAACAATGTTCCACACATTCATGGTAAGTGTTTGAAACATTGATGCACTCCAGATGAACCTGTCGCTCTTCTACCATGACTAAATATCTACTTGCACTACCTCTTGGTTAATACTCCCTCTCTAATATCATTGTATCTAGGCTTACACACTCACTCCCAACTCATGCTCGCACTCAATGCTACACTTACTCCTAGCTTGCACTTGCCCTCACTTTTGGCTGCACTCACTTGCACTCACTTTCAACTGCACTTACTCCCAGATAATGCTTGCACTTGATGTTGCACTTACTCCTAGCTCATGCTCGCACTCACTACTGCAATTATCCTTGGCTCGTGTTTGCATTCATTGCCACCCTTACTTATCTTATTACAATAATATAGTTTCGTATCTAACCTCATGAAAATTACTATTTTTAGTAAGTATTTTTTTTTGTATTTTTTAGGGTTTGTGGAGCATTTTTTCCACAAACTTGTTGACAACTTTGTTTAAGAAAATTTCTTATGAAAATTATTTTTTCTTTTTATTTCCAATGCTTCTTGAATGGATCAAAATAAAGTCCCAAGCACAAAGTAATGTTGTTAACAATGCAGTTAGGATTAAAAAATAGAATTTTGGTCATTTTTGAGCATAAAGCCATGCTATAAAAAGGTCACGTGCCTAGATCAATAGGTAAATGCACTCACAACCTTATCAATCTTGCATATTTTCATATAGTAAGAGAAAACTCTAGGTGGGTCTATCACCTAAGCATAAATTAATGAGACAAAAAATATTGTGAAAGTGATATAATAGCATGATCGTGGGATGAAGATAAAAGAAGCCATGATGAAAAAAAAATAGTTGAGTTGTACAAACTATGATAAGAGTTATTATTAGGTTGCAAAATGGGACTTTAGGTCAAAAATTTCCCACACTATTTTGATTCACCCAATCCTACCTTCGATTCACTAGACAATCCATTTGGAGTTGTCAAACGACTTGAAACTTGGTTAAGTCGAGTCTAAAAAATCTTAGATCCAAACTTTGACATATGGTTATGCATAAGGGGTTGGACTCAAAATGTACTTGTAAAAAAATGGTGAATCCTAGTCAAAATCAAGGTGAATCATGGCGAATCCTAAGCAAATCAAATCAATCATATTCACACCAAAATTTGGGGCATTTGAAGCCCTAAAATATAAGGTTATATTTGGGATAAATTTTGACCTATTAAAATCAACTTATGACTTCATAAAAACATCACCATTAGATCAAGCTTGAAAAGAGTTTTCCAACAAGTACAAATATGCACATGTTTGGATATATTTTTTGGCGAATTGACCCTAAGAAAATATTGGTCCTGAACATTTTAGGTGAATGGGCCGACGTCGAGGGCCCTCATATTCGCAAATTTTTAATTTTAGAAATTCTAATATTCACCCAATTTGTGAATATTCATCATTGTGCATAACCCTGCTTTGACAAGAAACAAGTCATAAATGCACAAATCCAAAATGAACAAATTTGAAAGAACCAAAGCCATAAAGCACAAGGTCAAAATGCATAAAACTAGGATATTTTTAGCAGTGATGTTATCACCTGCAAATCAAAGTTCACGATCATGCAAAAGAGACCAATACACAAATTAAAAATGCACAAACTTGGAAAGACCAAGGCTATAATGCACAAAGCCAAGAAATTATTAGTAGTGATGTCAGCACCTTTGAATCAAATTTTGGGATCATGCAAAAGGGGCCAATGCACAAACCTAAAGAACCAAAACCAAGACATATCTAGCAGTGATGTTACCAAAGCATCTCCTAAGTCTGGATTTATTTTGAAGGATGCTTCAAGAAAATCAAAAGCTTGGCTTTGATATGTGTCCCCTCTAAAAGGTCACTTACAGAACCATAATTGTCTCAGTGCTTTCCAACTGGTCAAACTAGCACCACGAAGGCACAAAAATGACATCTCTAATAGATTGGTTGTAGCAGTTTGACCACTTGCAGAAGGTAGTTGTAGATCGATGGAGCAAGTTGCAAATAAATTCAAATTAAAACATAGGGTGAAATCTAAAACTACTACCTTAACAGGGTGAGCTTCATCTGCCAGGTTGTTTTCATAACATACATGTAACTATCATTGTAATAATTTTGTTGTAAGATTCAAAAGACAACCTATAAATAAGCCATGACAAATCTAATTAAGGGATTGACTCTATAGCAGTTGCATGGATATTTAGTATGTAATACTTACTTCCAATTAATAAAAATTTATAGTTTTTTGGCCTCCATTGCTGGTGTCATTGTAGGTTTATATGAATATATCTTTGCTTTAAGTCATTTCTATTATACTTTTATAATTAGTTGATTCTGTTAAAGTGAATTTTGCTATTTGGATCGGTGTTGGATTGGTAATGATTAGAGTCTTTGGAATGATTAAACTATGTAATTAAAATTGAATAAATTTATTTTGCATTTGACAATGACTAGTATGTTAAGTATCATCTAGATCGATTGTGTGAGCTTGCTACATACTAATGTCCAATTTTGTTACGCTATATCCCATCCACCATTTACTCATTTCTTTAAACCCTTACATTATTCTAACCTTTCCTTCTATTTACCCTTAGCTTAAACCCCTATTTTAGTTTATAAGTATACCAAGGAGCCAACCTTCTCTAGAGGTTGAATTGAGAGAAATTTCATTCATCCATAACATTGGCTAAAGTCTAGGGTGTATTGCATAGACTAGGCAAATTGTATGCCAATAGTTATTTTTGGCACGCTCTATGGAATAGATTATATCTTTTTGTCTCACCTACCCAAAGAGATCAAGATATGGTGAGTAGTATTGACCTCATAAGCAAAGAATGTATGTTCACCTGGTGACTCAACTAGTGATTGAATCCAAAATTACCTAAAGAAGCATGTTAGACATTATTACCACAAGAAATTTCTCATGGCCAAACAATATTGTCCAAATTGGGATAACATCTATCCCCTCAATATCCCAATATTCCATGAAATCCCAAAGGCCACTCTAAAAACCCTTTCCATTTAAAATGGTAGCAAAAATAACTTACAAGAACTATCAAGACGTAGTTTGCATTAGCTACTATATACAATATTGTATTCGTAGATGTAATTATTATACTATTCATCCAATATGTTAGAGGTAAAGTATTGTTATGGTACCATTTTTAGAAGATAGGAGAATTATAACTTGGTCTAAAATAGCTAAATATCTCATCACAAAATTTGATGACCTCAAAGATTCATTTCTAATGCTCACTCATTTCTCCTCCATTCAAATATATCCCCATGAAAGCATTATCAACTTTAATAACCAATTCAATTAGGACTTGGAAAATAATCCCTCAAGAAATTCATCCCTCCCATGCTCAAGCATATATTTATTACATTCATTCCTTTGTCTCTAACTTGAACCTCTTGATTTAGTAGTCCAAAGAAAAAATATTCCTATAGATCTTTCAAAAGTCCAAAATAGCAAAAAATATACTTATCTCAACTAAAAAAATACCTCCTAGAAATATCGTATGTCCAACCACCCAAGCTTACTCATAATTTCAATTTCCAAGCATGTCTTATTTGTCATATTGTGAGGTATCATAATCATTTCCATATTACCCATCCATAATAAAATACACCATTGTACAAATGGTACAACTCCAGACATAATATGGATTGAAGGCACTAATTTAGAAATTGATTTAAGAAATTTATAAGATGGAAGGGTAACACTTACGAGCTAAGAAAAATTCCCAAAATAGGTAACTACAAAAGGCCAAATAGTGTGTTGTTATGATACTAGCAGACAAGAAGAATTTAAAGTCTTGGCTACATGAAACTCTTCATTGCCCAACATATCTTATATAAGAGGAAGTTGTCAGCATCATTTATATCCAAATAAAATTCTAGTACTGGAATACATGACTATTTTTACAATGATTTTGGAATAATTGTTCTTAGAGAAAGCCTCATGTTGATCATCAAGAAGAGATGGAAAACAATTCTTGGCATACTCAATTTGAACACTCATAGTGAAAGAGAATATTTGTAGTCATATGTTCAAGCACCAAACCTTGAGACACAACAACTAAATCTATAGAGGATTGAAATTTATAAAAGATATTTCCCAGCTATAACTCAACTTCAAGAACAAAGAGCAGATGTAGCAGAACAATACTAAAGCTTATTCAAAATGTCAACCCTAAAATCAAAACTAGTTTCAAAGCAAAAATTATCAAGTAAAATTTAACCCAAGAGACAAAATGAACCTAAGAAGGAATTTTTTGGTGTTTAAAAGGGTAGATTTAGTTATATTTCCCCTAAAAGAGTTAGCAAAATATGATAGTCACCAAAACTTGATGGCAAAGCAATCATCGTTAAGCATTAGAAATTATCAACTCGTCCCCTTTTATTTATCTCTTTGCCTAGAAGCGCACATACTACATAATTTCATGATGGATACTAAAGTTGAGATTATAGATGTGCCCCAAGAAATTTTCAAGATCATGGGCCTAGTCCATAGTCAAATAGAACCAAAATTACTTCAGTTTAAGGGAGTATCAATAAAGGCAATTAGTTTTATGAAGAGGCTCCTGATGATGATACATGAATGCCAGACCATGTGGCATTACAAGATGTAGTAATTGTTGATATACCTCCTATGCTTATTATGTGCTTGTCTAAAGAATTTGTATAACAATTAGGAGGACACCTAGCCCCAAGATGTGTCATATGATTATTCCTTGCACTAAAAAACTAGTCCAGATAATCAACGAAAACCCCAAACCTTATTACATTGAGGGATATGGGGAACTAAAGGCAAATTCAGGAAAGAAGGTTTCTAAAATTTCATGCATGGAAATAATTAATTGGCTCAAAGAAGAGGTAGACTTAACATGGCAGAATATTTGGCAGGACAACCTCAACTTTGAGAAAAATATTTAGAAAAATAGCTAGATCCAATTTTTGATTATGAAATTTTCCAAGGCTTTGGAAGTCATGAGTTATAGAAATTTTGTATAGGTCCATTGGAAGTGGGTGTGTAACAAAAGGAGGAATCAATTACAGTCCAAATTGATGATAAATATGTTTCTCAAGACTCTACAGACAACATATAGTAGTCCAATGTTAAAACAAGTGAAATATCATAACCTTATTCAGAGCAATCATCTATGATAACCATTGATGTCTAAATCCAGAAGATCCTTGGGAAAAAATATTCATTAAAACCTAATCAATGTTCAAAACCATCCAATAAAATTTGTGGGTTCCATAGAATCTATCAAAAGGATAAGCTTAAATTCAATACTATATGGTTAGGTCATTGTAGATTCCTAGGATAAAGTATGAAATTTACTTCTACCATTCGTGGGTGAACTTGCTATAATTTTGTGTAAATAAGTTGATAAGTAAATAAAGGTTGGATATAGCTTTAAAAAATAAGGCAATTAGCTAATCATATAGTCAAGTGATATGCAAAAGAAGATGTGAAAGGCAGACTCTACAACTGCAGTAGCAAATTGAGTGGGGGAAAGAAATAGTTGTTCTTAGAAATATTCTTCATGGAAATAGGTAAAGGATGAGTTGAATAAAAAGAAAGCTAACTTGGTGGATTTATAAATGCCTTCACTAGATTGAGAATTATGTATATAATAATCCTTTAGTTTTCATTTTTCCTCTTAAGGCAAATAAATATTTGTAAAGTTATGGAGGGAGAGAAGCAAAAATATATGACATAAATCTTGATAAACCTAAAAATATTGAATCTTGATAGGCTTGTCAAGCAAGAAAGACTATCTACAAGGCTACCTCCAGATTGTAGAATTTTTCGAGATAGAGGGAGGACAAGAATAGAGAAAAATTATAAAAAAATGGTCACAAATATGGTTGACCAAACCCAAGGGTTGTTCATAATTACACACTCTAAAACATACCCTCAAAATGTGTAACCATGAACACTCTTCAAAATTGACTAGATTGGGCTTCCTCTAATGCCATAGAATGGAAGGGATTGCAATGTTCAGTCAGGGGTGAAGCATGAAGTATAGTTAGGAAAGGAAGGTTTGTCCTTCCACAGTACTTCCTTGTAGTACTTAGCCTCTAACTACCGTGTCATTTCCTCATGCATCTTATTTCATCCTTTTCATTACCTCTTACACATTTTTCATTTGTCATTCCTTTCATTGCCCTTTTCATGACTCCATAGCCCAATGGACAAGATAGGAAGAGCTAATAAATGGAATAGTACTCAAATGTCATGAAGTGGCACACGTCGGGTTACAAATTAACATATAAAATGTGCCACGTGATATTTTATCCTCTCAATTATGAAAGAGAAGTGAAAAGTGACTAAGCTAGAGGAACCTGGACGGTAGAGAAATATTAAATAGGTTATGCGAATAAACATTCTACATAGGTTCTAATTTTTTTAAAAAAGAGGCCAAGTCATAAGAAGACACCATGCAATCATTGCAAAAATTAGTGGGCATATCCTCTCAAGTTTTGTATAAGACTATGGGAGGCTGAATTATCCAAAGCATGATGCTCACCAGTGAAATCATGTGTATTCTTAAAGACCTGGCATATTGCACTAGTGTTGGCAACAAAGAGGAGGAATGTTTGTGTAATCTTATGAAGATAAAAAGGATGCATAGTGATGAAAGACTCTAGCCTACAAGTGCCTAGAATATTTACCTAAGGAAGCTTGCCTGGACCTGAAACAAATTTTAACTATGGTAAAATATGCTCATGGAGGTACCAATTTTGTAGGGGACATGAATAATTGGATGTTACTATTCTTTGTCCATTCGTATTTCCTTATCATATTCCCCTTTGTTCCACATCTTCATATCCTATCCTCTTGTATATCTATCCATGAACTCTAGCCACCCCATTTTTCATTATCCCTACCTTTCTTACTTCTTGTAGTAATTATTGTATGCAATATGACCTTTCTTTTTCCAATTTTTGATAGTTTATCTTCTAGCTCTTTTTCTTCTTTGCAAATTTATAACCCAATAATAAGACTATCTAGGTTAATATTTTTTTGCAAGCAAGGGGGACACCAAGAATGTAGGTCAAAAATTTACCACACTAATTTGCTTGAACAAATCCTACCTTCAATTCACTAGAAAATCCATTTGGAGCTACTAAACCACTCAAAACTTGGATAACTCAAGTATGAAAAAGCTTAGATCTAGGTACTAAATGCATAAAACTGAAATAAACAAAGTTGAAAGAACCAAATTTGGAAAGCACAAGGTCAGAATGCACTAATCTAGGACATTGTTAGCAGTGATGTTAGCACCTACACATCAAAGTTTGATATCATGCAAAATGGGCCAATATACAAAGCCAGAATGCACAAAGATAGAGAGACAAAGGCCAGAATGCACAAAGCCAAGATATTGTTAACAGTGATGTCATCACCTTCGAATTAATTTTTGGGATCATGCAAAAGAGGCCAATACACAAAGTCAAAATGCATAAATCTAGAAGAACCAAAGCCATGATATATCTAGCAGTGATGTCACCAAAGCATCTCCTAAGTTTGGATTTGTTCTAAAGGACACTTTAAGAAAAGCAAAATCCTAGGTTTGGTACGTGCCTCCCCTGAAAGGTCATTTCAAGAACCATAATTGCCTCAATGCTTTCCAGATGGTCAAACTATCACCATCAAGACATAAAACAATATCTCTAATAAATAAGTTGCAACAGTTCAACCAATTTTAGAAGATAATTATAGATTTATGGATCAGATTGCAAACAAATGCAAATTCAAATGTAGGACAAAATCTAAAACTGCCACCTCAACAACATGAGCTTTCTCTGCTAGGCTATTTTCATAGGAAACCTCTACTACCATTGTAAATATTCTACTGTAAGATTCAAAAGACAACCTATAAATAAGCCATGACACCTCTAATTAAGGGGTCAACTCTATAGTATTTGCCTAGATATTTGCTATGTAATCCTTGCTGCCAATTAATGAAAAGTGATAGTTGTTTGGTTATCATTGCTAGTGTCATTGCAGGTTTTTATAAATATAACTTTACTTTAAGTTATTTGTGTTACACATTTATGATTAGTCTATTATTTTAAATTTAATTTTGCTATTTGGGTTGCTATTAGATTGATATTCATTGGAGTCTTTGTAATGATTAAAGTATGTAATTGAAATTGAATAAATTTGTTTTGCATTTGGCAATGGCTAGTTTGTCAAGTATCATCTAGATTGATTGCGTGAGCTTGCTATATAGTAATGTTCAATGTTGTTACACTATGTCTTGTCCAACATTTACTCATCTCTTTAAACTCTTACTTTCTTATAACCTTTCTTTCTCTTTACCCTTAGCTTAAACCCTTGTCTTAGTTTAAAAGTAGTATACCAAGGAGTCGGTCTTCTTCGAAGGTTGAATTGAGAGAAATCACATTCATCCAAAATGTTGGCTAAACTCTAGGGTGCATTCCATAGACTAGAAATATTTTATGCCAATAGGAAAAATGGAGGATCCACTCATAATACTCACCTAGAAAAGGAAAAATAATCTATCCTATCTAAGATCATCATTTACATGCCATTATGGATCCTTGACTCTTTATACTACAAGCAGTCCAGGCAGAGATATGCACATGCATGCAAACAAGCAAACATGAATTTAAAATGATGTATACATTTAATGATAGGTGTTGAAATATTTTTAACCTAACCTTATTAGGCCAAATCCAACAATGGTGAAATACCTACAATTGCTCTTGATGTAAGACTTTGGGCATCTTGATGTAAGCTTACATGCACCTTCATGTAAGACTATGACCAAGTGTTATGTAAGCCTTATCTTGATGTAAGCCTATAAGTATCTTCATGTAATCCTATGAGCATATTTCTATGTAAGCCTATGGGAATTATTTTGTGCAAGCCTATGAGCATCTATGTGTAAGCCTAAGGGTACTCTCATGTATTCACTCTTAGTGGTATTGGTTAATCCACCTTTATGGATAATATTGCTTAAAGAGTAATTTATTATTATTATATTGTAAGGTTAACCTCTAGCCTGAGGTTAACCTCTCATTGGGGTTTTGGTATCCCTATAAATACCTCAATGATTAATCATTTGTAACATATTGTGGTATATGAAAATATTATGGGGGTACCTACAGGTACCCACCCCTTATTCCTTCTTTCATACTACATTGTTTATCTCTCTCTCTATTTTCATTTGTATGCTCTTCTTATTCACTCTTATTCCTTTTTCTACGTATGATTGTGGTGAAAGTATGTTTCACGATTTTTTTGGAAAATATTACAAATTCTAGCATGGTATCATATTCAAATCAAAGCAACTTTGTTCAATCACACAAAAAAGTTGTATAGGAAAAATCATAGTAGATATGGATGAGCTATGATTCTATTGGATTCCTTGCAAAATTCAAGGGGCTCCTAGTACAACAATTCTAGAGCTTTTTTCATTCTAATGCCTATTTTTGCATCTAAAAAATATCATTTTTACTTCAAAAAATTCAAAATTCAAAATTAAAAATAAATGGAATGTTTTTTTGTGGGAAGGAGGAGGTAGAGTGGTGCGTGTGGCTATTCCATTCGCAAATTTTTTCTACATTTTATTGCTTCGACGATGAAAATTTTTCTAATAAGTTTTGTTTTCTAGTCATTTTTTTTATGTTTATTTTATGGCATATTTCTTGGCATTATTTTTTTTTGGTTTTTTTACATATCCATTTTTGCAAGATGTCCATGCAACACGTGTAGGTCATGCATATTTGTTATTATTTGATTTGAAAAATGCAACATGCACCACATGTATTCTTGACAAGGGCATGCGAGAAGGAAAAAAAAAAGAGTAATAGGAAGCATGTGTGGGGCACACACGTGGGCTACTAAGGGTCCCACATAGTAGACGGTGAAAAGCCCATGTGCAACACGTGGAATTTTTTATTTGAAACAAATATTCTTGTGCACTTCAAAGGGAAGTGTGTCCTTTATTCTACATGTGTGTGCCAATGGAATAGTGGTTAGGGCTTTCCATTATGATAAATATCCCAAGTTCAAATCCCAAACTCTTGATTATGACACAAATATCCTAGGTTCAAATCCCATTAGTGCATTTCCCAACCCTTGGGCATAAAAATATCTTTTTAAATACATAAATGGAGTTCAAACAACCACTTTCATAAAATATGAATGCCTAATTTGCTATCACCCCAATTGGTAGTCCTATTAGTGAAAGATGTTAGCAGAGGAGGCATCTAGAGGTGACAAGTGGCAACTTCTAATTCGTTAAAAATTTTCGTAAGGTTGGTAATTTAATTTTTGGCTCTCCTTTTAGCATTAATATGCCTAAAATTTGAGAGGCCATAAATTTTGCATATAGAAGTATTTTGGGATGTTTTTTTTCAAATAACATAGTTTTTTGAGATCTACATATTGGTGATATTAGTTCAAGGACTTGTTACTATTTTCTATGGGATTTTTACTATGTAAGTTCTTCATATCAATATCATGTATAATCATATTTTCTCATAATGGATGTTTGCTCTAACTCTAACAACCTTTTAGTGTAGTGATTGATAATATTTTGGGCTACAAGAGGAGTAGGTTTTGGATGATCAACGTAAGGTACACCTTGTTTCTATTGGTCCTTTCTAGCCATTGGGGTTGATTATTTAGATATATGCCTATTGTTTCATGATTTAGTTACCTTATCTTAATATTGGGGGATACATTGTGGTCCCCATAGTGCATGCTGAATATTTTCTTAAGGGAAGGTCAACATATTGATCTAGGAGGTGGAGTTATGACTTCATATTTAGGAGAGGTTGATCTATTTTATGTACCTTTGGAAAAGAGAAGATAGCAATCCCAAGTGGCCCATATGAGCATTCATTATGGGGGAGATGTATCATCTCTAATGTCTTCTCTCCTTGGCACCTTAGTTCAATTATGAGGGGGTGTTGAAATATTTGTAATATGGACTTATTATGCCAAGGTTAATAGTGGTGAAGTATATACGAATACTTTTGATGTAAGCCTACAAGCAAGTGCCATGTAAGCCTTTGAACATATTGATATAATTCTATGGACATATTCATGTAAGCCTATGAGTATCTTTCTATGTAAGTTTATGAGCATTCTTCTATGTAAACTTACGAGCATCTATATGTAAGCCTACAGGCATATTTATGTAATCTTAAGGGCACTCTCATGCATTCACCCTTAGTGGTATTGGTTAATCCACCTTTATGGATAACCTTTCTTAAAGGGTAATTTATTATTATTTTATTATAAGGTTAACCTCAAGGTTAAGTTAATGTCATCTTGAGGTTAACCTCTCATTGGGGTTTTGGTATCACTATAAATATCCCTCAATGAGCAATCATTTGTAACATACTATGATATATGAAAATATTGTGGGGGTGCCTAAGAGCACCCACCTCTTATACCTTCACTCATATCATGTCATTTATCTTTTTATCTCTTTTTTGTCTATATGTTCTTCTTTGTTCTTATTCCTTTGTTGTGTATGATTGTGGTCAATGAATGTTTTAGGATGCTTTGGGGAAATTTTGTGAATTCCATAAATATGCAAGTGAATGAAACTGCAACAAATATCAATTTAGACATGGTATCCTTTAAGATACATTATATTTATTGGTTTTTTAATTTATGTTCTATCAAGAGTGGTTAGGTAGTAAGCACTTTAACCATACTTAGTAGTTATGATGCATGGACGTAGATAGATTGGCTCAATTTTTCCTTTGATTTCCATTTTGGTATTGGTGTTTCTTTAATTCTTCTTGGGAGCAAGACCACCAACTTCAAAGGATCAAGATTGTACGTTCTTGCTATAAACAAGCTCAAGCCTTTGTTGGTAGACCTTTAGGTGGTCTAAGACATGGATTTGTTTTTCATTAAGCTATTCCAATTGGTTAAGTTGAGTGAGACTATATCTATATTTGACAAAGGTATCTTGCAACAAAATGCATAAGGGACCTCCAACTCAAAAGGAAAGATTGCTTTAGTTCCATAAATTAAAGCATAGGGCATCATGTCAATGGAAGTTCAAACACTAGTGCAATACACCCATAAGGATGAATAGAACATGAGATGTCAATCTCTACAAGTTCTACTTATGAGCTTCTTGAGGATTTTGATAAGGATTTTGTTAGAGGCTTTGACTTAAATTTTTTCTTAGGGATAATAAGGGGTGGACCATTTGTGTTGAATCTTGTACTTAACACAAATATTTTGGAGATATTTGTTCTTAAAATATGTTTCATTGTCTAAGATTAGAACAGAAGAGATTCCATAATGGCTAAGGATATATTTAAGGATAAACTTGGAGATTTGCACTCCAATGGTTGAGGATAAAGGTATAGCATCAACCCATTTGGTAATGTATTCAATAGCTATGATGAATTTAAAATGACATAGGGTTTATCTTCCCAATAATTTCCAATCCCTAAATGGATAAATTCCATGGTAAGTCAAGGATTGAAGGGCTTGAGAGGAGCATGGATAAGGTTGTCATGCTTTTGACACTTATCACACTTCTTTACATAGCTGCAAGAGTCCTTTTCCATGGAGGGCCAATAATAACCCATCCATTAGAGTTTCTTAGCGATGGATAAAACATTTAACTGACCATCATATGATCCATGATTGGCCTCTTTGACCACTATTTGGACTTTGAAAGAGTCTAAATACCTAAGCAATATGCATGAAGGGTGTTACTATACAAAACATCACCAACTATGGTTTGCATGTAGGCTTATTGCTTAAGGTTTTTACATTCATTGTGGTTCAAACCATTAGGTAAAGTGTCATCCTTAAGGTAAGAAAATGTGTCCTTGTACTAAGGACTAGGAGATGAGGTTCCTTCCAAGGAAAATATTTCTAAAGAAAATTGACTAGACTCTAGGGTTGAAAGTTCCCTAATTTATTGAATGACAATTGTCACTTGCTTGTCATCTAGTGCTAAGGAGATCAAGGATGTAGTTGAGGCCATAGCATCGACATGGCAATTGCTAGGCCTAGGGATAACATCAATAGTGAGTATCAAAATTAGTCATTAGGTTTTCAACAATGTCTTTGTATGGATATAGTTTATCATCTTTGGTTTGATAAAAACCATTGACTTGGTTGACTACAGAAAAACGTTTTGACCTAGAAAGCTAATGCCATAGAATTTTGATTGATAAAGTCAAGATAAAATTTTCTAAGTGCAATGACCCACTTTTTCAAGAGGTGAGGCTTGGACATGAGATAACACAAGGGATCACATATTATGATGAAAAATATCTTCTGGTTGATAAAATAGTGTCTATTCTTATGATAGGTAAACACTACAATTAGGTAAAGCTTATCTAAGGATATAAATAGAACTTTGTAATTAATCAATGCTCAACTAATGTAGAAGATAGTTCTTTCTCTATGTTGGTCATCATATTGTGCCAATATATCATGTAAGCATAGTTTGTGGATGCTGTGTATAGAAATAAGAGGATTGGATGGGACAAGGATAGGAGGAGACAATAGGTAGGATTTGAGGGCATTGAATGTAGCTTGATAGTCAACATCCCATTTGATTCTTTGAAGACTACATACTTAGGAACTTGGTGAATGACTAACACTTGTTAGCCAACTGGCATATGAATATCTAAATGGCTTATATTTTGCCTTAGAGAATCCTAAGCTAATTTGGGGTTCAAGGAAGTTTCATATCGATGATAATAAATATATTATTAGAATCAACTTTGATGTCTCATTGAAAAATAATGAATCCCAGTAGTTTTATTGATGTAACCTTAAGGATACATCTTTGAGGCTTAAGGCATATCTTACACTCCCTTAGCCACTCAAAGATACATTTTAAATATTGAACACGATCTTCCTAGTTTAGAAACCAACCAAGAATATCATCAATAGTCTTTCATAATATCATGCATCATGTCATGAAAGATGTATGTCATGGCTCTTTGGTAGGTATCTCTAGTGTTTTCTAGCCCAACGGGCATGGCCTGATAATAGAATGTTTTTCACAGGCTAGTGGACATTGTTTTGGATTGATTCTCAATGGATATCTTGATCTTGTTATATCCTAAGAATGTCCATTTAAGATAACATTTAATATTTTACAATAAAATTAGCAATCATATCAATGTTGGGCAGAGGGAAGTCATCTTTGTGACATGATTTGTTGATATCCCAAAAGTTGCTACACACTCTTAGTGCTTCCCATTTTCTTAGAAACAAGAACAACATTAGAGATCTTGTTAAAATAGTTAATGAATTTGATGAAATTAGAATCAAGGAGTTTTTGAAGCTCCTACTTAATAAGAAGTATGACTTTCGGGTGTATCTTTTATAATTTTTGTTTTATAGATTTTGTATCAAGGGTGATGATAAGGTGGTGTAAAACTAGGTAAGGATATAGACCTAGCATGCCAATGTAGAACCAAACAAAAAATGTTTTTAAATTCCTTTGAGAACTTGATATATTCCTCTCACTCAATTGGGATTAAGACCTTACCTAGTATAAGAATATTGGGATAATCAATGGTCCCAATATTGATGTCCATGGTTTCCTCAATTACAATATGATATTTATCTTCTAGTTGAGGGGGATCTGGAAACACTCCTAGGATCTAATATTGGATCATTGTTATTGAGTTGCTATGAGAAAGCCACATTTGTAATTTAGAAAAATGATACCTTAAAATTAAAGTGGTTTTGTTCTAGATCGTTCGATGCACTATCTTGGGGAGGATCATTCATGAAGTCCTCTTGATCACAATAATCTTCATCAACAATGAATTTAGGGTAAGAAAATCTTTAAAAATTTACACCTACACATTGGGTAAATATGGAGAAGCTAGGGTCTATGAGAAGTGATGAATCACAGTCATTGTCCATATCCCAATGTAGTCTGTTTAAAGAAACTATATCATGGGATACCCTATCACACTAATTAAGATGATTGAATTTCCCTTAATTATAGGAAGAAGGAAAAGGTTCACTATTACTAGGGATATAACCTATCCCATAGTGTCTAGGCCAAGCTTTAGTCTACAATGGTTCTTTGATACCTTGTTCATATAGGCCTAGTCCTTTGCATTGATATTCTATTTTGGAAAGTATCTACTTAGGGATGGAATATAAGTTTGACAAAAATCATGAAGTGTACTATCGTTCAACTAGGTAAGGGTTACTACCATGGATTTTCTCTTTGTTGGTAGTCTGACATAAATAAAGGAGAAACTTCCTATTTATACTATTTTACCCTTATTGCTATAAGGTAAGCCTAAGGTTTGGGGAGACAAAGGAAACTTAGCGAGGTCCAAGACAAACTGATTATTATCTACATTAGGTTTTACATTAACAATGATTGAATTGTTATCTTGTGTTTTAGCTTCATTATTTAGTGGATTATTTAGATTGAGATACCTTAATTAATCGATGATAGGATATTAGAAAAGAAAAATATTCAAGAGAAAAATTCAAAAAAGGATAAAGACAAGTCCTCGATTACATAACACTATGCAAAATATTTAGGATCGGCAGGAATATGATAAGTCTTGCCCTTATATTCATGTTTGAGGCACTGATGTAGGGTTGAAGAGATGACTTGCATCTCATGGATCCATAGCCTCCCAAGAAGAATATTGTATGATAATTCATATGACATGACATAGAAGGGAGTGTTAAGGGTGTGTGGCCTACATTTGAGGGGTAAGACTCTAGTGCCACTAGCCTCACATTTTCTATTATCAAAAGCCTTGATAACAAGATGAATTTTTTTGAAATCTTGTTTGGTTAGCCAAAAATGATTGATAAACTTTGAGTTACAAACATTTAGACTAAAACCATTGTTGACTAAAATTTATTTAATGATATTGTTGTCGATATGGTCTATAATGTACAACAATAGATATTTAACCAAAGAGGATTAGGGAATATCATACTCATAACCCCAATTGACACTACTATGGAAGTAATGTCATCAAGGTGTAGGTATTGATGAACAACTTGCTCTCTCAAGACTTTTATTAAGATGTATCAATGAACCAAAGAAGACCTAATAAGTTAAAGAAGGGAGATCTTAACCATCAAATTGCCTTAATAAATTGAAAGCAACCTTAACCTTGGTTTCAAATTAAATGACCAGAGGGGGTCCTTAGGGAAGAGAAATTATTTTCAAAGTACTAAAGAAGATTTTGAAGGTTTATCATATGGCTAATTATTGGGAATTTACCATGTACAAACAATACATAGCCTATGAAAAAAAAAATAATAACGAAAATGGAGAAACAGTTCAAACCCTAGTTAAGCCCCCATAAGCAAAATAGGAAATAGTTCAATAAATGACAAGAAATCACACAAATGTAAGAGACACAATATATATGTGGTTTGGGAAGTGTACCCTACATCCACGGAGAAACAATCAGTCCTTTGTATTAGAAACAATACAACAATATTCTCCACTTGTACAATGTCTCCTCCCCTCTCTTCCTCCAAACTAGAAAAGAGCATTCACATCTAATATGACCTTTATAGTACAAAATATATAGAGATTCATGACTTTTCCACTATCCAAAACCACATAGTGGTGTCGAAATACAATGGTCCAAAACCATGGGTTGAAACCACCCATATGATTATCACATTCTTTTAACAAGTGTTTTTCACCAAGAAATACAGTTCATATTCCTATTTTTGATCGTTGCCCATCAACAATATTAATGGCCTTCGAACCCCGCCAAAAATATTTAATGGTAATTAATTCCTTTCTTATCAATTTGGCTCCATTACCTAACAATATACCACTTGGAGACAAGATTGATGCAACATCCCTGCACCCTAGGACTAAAAGTTTCTCATAATCATGACCTTACTCCTTAAGGCTAATCGAAGTATAGAAAAATCTCAACTTCTCCCTAGTTACTACTTTAGTAAGCATATCAACAAAATTTTGGGAAGTGTGAATCTTACCCAACTTTACCAAATGATCCTCCATTGTTGATTGAATGAAGTGATACCTCAATTGAATGTACTTTATCTATGAGTAAAAAATAGAGTTCTTAGCTAAGTGAATGGCACTTTGGCTGTCACTCCAAAGTGTCCCATCTCCTTGATCCTAACCCAACTCCCCAATCAACCTCTAAAGCTATATGAAATCTTTGGCACCTTTCGCGATGGCTACATACTCAGCCTCCATAGTAGAAAGAGCTACAACATGTTGTAGCTTGGATATCCAACTCATTGTTGTACCTCCAACTATGAATACATACCCAGTAGTGCTCCTTCCACCATCCAAATCACCTACCATATCTGAATCCACATAGCCCTGTAACTCAACTTTGAAACCTCCAAAATTCAAACAAAAATTTTAAGTCCCTTTTAAATACCTGAGTATCTATTTTACTGCTTTCTAGTGAGATTTACTTGGATTACTCATATATCGGCTCACAAATCCCACTACTTGGGCAATGTTTGGTCTTGTACACACCATAGCATACATCAAAATCCCAACTATTGAAGCATAGGGTACCTTCCTCATGTACTCTTCCTCCTCCTTTGTCTTGGGACATAGATTCTTTGAGAGCTTAAAGTGCTTTGCAAGAGGCTGGGCTACCGGTTTTGCATCATGCATACTAAATATCTTAAGCACATTTTCCACAAAATCCTCCTAAGACAACTTAATTATTTTCTCCTTCTTGTCTCTAGTGATTCTCATGCCAAGGATTTGTTTGGCTTCCCCCAAATCCTTCATGGAAAATATACTTGCCAAATACCTTTTCAATTTCTTAATATTCTGCATATTGGATCCTACCACAAGCATATCATCAACATACAATAAGAGAATAAGGAAGCTACCATTTCCTGTAGCCCAAAAATAAACACAATTGTCACTCTAACTCCTAGTAAAATCATGCTCATTCATGAAACTATCAAACTTGAGATACCATTGCCTTGGAGCTTGCTTCAAACCATACAAGATATTTTTTAGTTTACACACAAGGCTTCTCTTGCCTTTGACCTCAAACCCCTCTGGTTGGTGCATGTATATATCCTCATCCAAATCCCCATGAAGGAATGTTGTCTTCACATCTAACTATTCAAGATGAAGATCTTCTACTGCAACTATACTCAAAATAGTCTGAATTGATGTCGTTTTTACTACAGGTGAGAAAATGTCATCATAATCAATATGTTTTCTCTATGCAAATCCTTTCACAACAATTCTTGCTTTGTATCTCTTACTACCATCAACTTCGTCCTTCACCTTCTACACCCATTTGCAATGCAATGCCCTTTTACCCTTGGGAAGCTCAACCAAATCCCAAGTTTGGTTTTGAGTCAATGAGTCCATCTCATCCTTCATAGCATGCTCCCACTTAATCCTAGCATCCACTTTCAAAGCCTCATGAAAGCATTTCGGTTCACCGACATCAGTATACAGTATATAATGTAAAGCAAGAGAATACCTATCAAGTGCATATCTTACCCTTGTAGATCTTCTTACTTCCTATGGGGATAATGGTGGAGTAAGAGCAATTTCTTGTTCATCTTGCTCTTCCTCATGAGAACCATGTTCATCAATCTAAAAAAGAGACTGTCTTTTTACACCATGCTCTAGAATTGCATCCAAGTCAATAAACTCATGTGCATCCTCTTCAACCTATATGTATCTATCCTTGTACAGCCTATCCTCATTGAAAATCACATCTCTACTCCTGATAAATTTCCAACCAACATTATCCCATAGCCTATATCCCATCTCATCCACACCATAACCAAGAAAATAGCACTTTCTAGACTTTGCATCAAGCTTACTCCTATTTTCTTTATCTATATGGGCAAAAGCCTCACAAAAAAATACTCTAAGGAAAGAGTAGTTTACAAGCTTACCTTTCCAAGTCTCCTTTGGAATTCCTCCATATAATGCAGTACAAGGTCCTATATTTATCAAATAAACTATTGTATCAACTGCACTAGCCCAACAGAACAATGGCAACCCTGCATGTAATCTCATGGCTCTGGTATGCTCCATTATAGTTCTATTTATCCTATTTGAGACTCCATTCTCCTGTGGTGTCCTAGGAGTAGTCTTGATTTTCCTAATTCCTTCCTTTGTGCAATAGTCCTCAAACTCCTTGCTACAATATTCACCACCATTGTCATATTTAAGGCACTTTACTTTCTACACTGCCTCAATCTCCACTAATGCTCTCCACTTCCTAAAAGTGTCAAAAACATCATATTTATGCCTGATTGTCTAGATCCATCTCTTCCTACTAAAATCATAAATGAAGGTAACATAATAAGAGTATCCCTCAAGAGAAATTACCAGTGAGGGACCCCACACATCCGAGTGTACTAACTCTAATTTCTCTTCCTTCCTTTCTGGACCAACTTTCAAAAATCTTACCCTTTTCTATTTTCTGTATACACAACCTTCACAAAAAACCAAATCAACATCCTTTAGCTTTGGCAATAGTTTTCTGGAGTGAATGGTTTTCATCCCTTTCTCACTCATATGATCCAACTGCAAATGTCATGCTTTCACATCATCTTGAGCAGCATAGTTCAATGTACAATAATATGAGTTCTGTAGTAAATAGAAAGTTCCAGTCAACTCACCTTTGCAATCACCATTGAACCCTTTGTCACTCTCCATTGTCGATTTCCAAAATTAGTTTTGTATCCCTCCAAATCAAATGCACTAGCTGAAATTAGGTTCCTCTTCAAATTAGGAATGTGGCTAACATTGTAAAGCACCCAAATATTTTTGTTTGGCAATTTTACATTCACCGTGCCAATACCCACAATCTCACATGGATAATTATTGCCCAAAAAAACCTCTCCATAATGTCCTAGATTATAATCATAAAAGTACTCCCTATGATAAGTGACATGATAAGAAGCTCTAGAGTCCATAAACCTATACTCACTCATGCAAGTTGTTGCAAGAATCAGGGCATCCTGATAAATTGCACCTGCAATTTTTACCTTTTGAGCATCATTCCCATTATTGTACTCATTATTCTTTCTATATTTGCACTCCCTCTTGAAGTTTCCACTCTTCCCATAATGCCAGCAATCAATCTTTCTTTTGTCTCTACTTTTAGATCTACCCTTCGATTTTCCTCTGTTCTAGATTTTCCATCTAGCTTGGCATTTTCCTCTTTCTTTGTTTCTGCCTCTACTTTCTATAGATAGTGCTACTCCAGATGATGAAGCCTCCCTTGATATTTTTCTCCTCATATCCTCACTAAGGATTGTGCTAACCACATCATCAAACACAAACTTTCTAGATCCAGGCATAGAATTACTCACTGCCATTACAACACTATCTCATGAGTATAGTAGTGAATAAGGAAACCCTTAAGCTTTAACCTCATCATCAAAATCAAGCCCTATCGATTTTAAAGAACCCATAACAGCATAAAACTTGTTAAGGTGTTCTTGGATAGATCCACCCTCTTGCAACTTCATAGTAAAAATCTTTCTAATCAAGAAAAATGTATTTGAAGCTGAGGGTTTTTCATACAACTTAGCTAGTGTATCCATGGCCCCTTTGGTGGTCTTTTCCTTCTCGATTTTGTATGCAATAGAATTAGCCAGTCTAAACTGGATCACCCCCAATGACCTCCTATCTATCAGATCTCATTCACCATCATCAATTGTCCTAGGTTTACCACCAGTATTCCCTTTTAGAGCCAAGTATAGATCATCCTTTTGATACAAATAATCCTCCACTTTGGTTTTCCACATACCAAAATTTTGTCTAGTAAACTTCTCCAGTTTAAAATTTGAAATTTCTTCCATTTCTCCCACTCGAATAGAAAACTCTCCTATGAGTACCCTTTCCCAACAAGATTTCTCTGATACCAGTTGTTGGGAATTTACCATGTACAAATAATACACGACCTATCAAAAAAATCCAAATAATAACAGTGGAAATGGAAAAACAGTTCAAACCCTAGTTATGCCCCCATAAGAAAAATAAGAAATAGTGCAATAAATGACAAACAATCACACAAATGTAATAGAGATAAGATATATGTGGTTTAGGCAGTGTACCCTACATCCATGGAGAAACAATCAGTCTTTTGTATAGCAACAATACAACAATATTCTCCACTTGTTCAATTTCTCCTCCCCTCTCTTCCTTCAAACCAAAAAAGAGCATTCACATCTCAAACAACCTTTACAGTACAAAATATATAGAGATTCATGACTTTTACAGTACCCAAAACTACATAGTGGTGTCGAAATACAATGGGCCAAAACCATGGGTTGAAACCACCCATACGGTTATCACGTTCTTTTGACAAGTGTTTTTCACCAAGAAATACAGTCCACATTCCTATTGTTGATTGTTGCCCATCAAAAACATTTAATGGGCTTGGAACCACACCAACAATATTTAATGGTAATTAATTCCTTTCTTATCGATTTGGCTCCATTACCTAACACCAATATTTGTATTATTGCCTTGTTACAACATAAATGTGACAGATATGATGAATGTAATTAGAAAATTTGAGTGTACATACCATTCCTTGGTTTGTATATGTTGCATTCATGTAGTTAGTATTATTTATTGTATTTTAATTATGATTAGGCAATGGATTCTAGAAAAATTCCAAATCTTAATTGGAAGAAGGTTGAGGATTAGAGCCATTGAGAATAATATGGTCATTTTTAATAAGGTCTTGGACTACATTCTTGAGGCCCATGCATCTGTTGGTCACATGACCATTAATGCAATGGAAGGCACATTTCTTGTTGGCTCGAAACCAAGAAGCCTTTTCCCTTCCAAATTTTATAGCCTTAAGTGGAGGAATATATATTAATTTGGATTTAAGGAGCTAATATAAGATGGTTGAAAGGTGTTCCTCTAGTATGGAGTGCAACCTTTTTAGATTTATGTTTATGATACTTTCCTCGAACAATCTTATATTTTCCCTTTGTTTGGAGGAATACTTATCTTCTTCCTTTTTAGGTTTCAGTTGATCACATTTAACAAGGTTGATCTCTACTCTCTTAGCCATGGCAATCATGTCTTTAAATGAAGACACATTAGCCATCTCCAAGTGGAAGGCTAATTGGTCATTAAGGTTTCCTATGAAGATGTCAAGTAGGTCCTTAGGAAGAGGAACATAGTGCAGTATTCCTACTAAGACTCGTCATCTTGCTAAGAAGTTGAAAATATTCTCATATTTGGACCTATTTGAGTTGGTATAGGTCACTGAGCATGATTTTTTCCTCAATTTAGACAAAAAAATTCTTGATGAACATATCTACAAAGTCCCTAAAGCTCTTTAGGATGTGCCTTGGTATCTAGTAGTACCATTCCAAGGCAAGGCCACTAAGGCTCTTAGGGAATATTTTCAATAGTAACATCTTATCATATGAGATGTCACTACTAGCAGTCCTAACAAACTAAGATGGTTGATGAAATCCTCTTTCATCTTGTACATTTGACAAAGAGATCTAGGTGTTAGTTGCACAAGTCATTATAGGAGTATTTGTGACTGGATGAGGACCCTTGAATAACGACTATTTATTGTTTCAATTGCTCTAGTTGAATAGTTAGGGCTTAGAGTTTAGGAGAAATAGAATTTGACGAGATAAGTGGTATATGTTGAGAGGTATAAGGGCCTTGTTGATAATTGGTGTAAGATTAGGGTTGATATATATGATAACACAATGTTAAAGTTGATATTGTATAGCATTTTTCCAAGATACCAAAGATTAGAGGGTTGGAGAATTTATCCTTTTTAAAAGAGAAAAGAGCTAGATGAACTTATTTCAAAGTAATAGGCTCCATCATTTTCTTATTGTCTTCCTATGTTATAACTAAAGGAACTTCTTGTAGAATTTTATCATTTAGAACTTCAAACTCCCTTGATTCTAGAATATTAAGATAAAAAGACCTTGTATCATTTTTTATTTCACTCTGGTATTCAATCCAAACCCTTATACTGATTTAATTCTACTAATTTTGGATGTTGATCTTTGTACTATTGCCATCCTATGAAAAAAATTTGTGGTTTTATCTCCTTTTAACCAAGTATGTCTCGATTTTAATCCCTAAATTTTCTCTTTCTTACTTAGTATAAGGGTGGGGGTGAGGGGAGAGGTGGGATTAAAATCGGTTCTTTCAACCACCAATTGGTAAAGCTTGATCGCCCTAATTATAAAAGGGTGATGCTCACCACTCTGTGAATATTATGATATTCACTAAGTAACTAATTTTCCTCTGATATTGGATTATTATGATCACCTTTTTGGAAATTTGAAAGTTTTAGTTCTTCTTTCTTCTAAAAAAGATTTCCAAAAGTGTTCATGTTCCGTTATTTAAATCTAGATGTCATTGATTTAATTTGTTTTGGAAGTGTATACAACCCACTATTTTCTGAAGAATTCCATGTTTGTGCTATCATATCAAAAAATTGAGGATGGTCTTCCCACATCTGATCATATTTAAAATATGATATTTTTTTTAATTCACTTACCATCATTTTAAATTTATTGGCCACTGATCTGAACCAATCCTTATCAATGCATTAATTTTAGCACAAGTCCCTTCATCTAGCCAATAATTTGAGATAATACATTTGTCTATTTTTTTTCTATTAGATTTTGGCCTCCTATTTTTGTTCCATGTATAGTTTTCTTCTTCAAACTCAACCTCCCAAAGATTATTGTTTTGAATAGAAGCTGAGAAATCTCTCATAATTTGGGTTAGTTTCATAATTCCCCCAATTTTTTCATCCAACTTGGTTATGGCATTAAAATATCCTATGATCATGAATCAGTTTTGTTGGTATTTGTTTCTCTTAAATGCTTTCAATCCTACTCCAAACTTCTAATCTGCCTGACTAAATTGTAGGTCCATAGACATTGATAAGAATAAAATGAATATCTGCAAAGAAGCATGTGACTAAAAAGGCTATGTAGTGTCTACTTTTATGAATGGTTACATAGGAGGTCCTAACAAGATTACAAAAATTTAGGATTCCCCTTTCACTCCTTTAGAATCTATAACATCCCATTCACATCTCGCCCATACTGCTTTCATAGTTTTAAAAATTTCTTCTTTTGTCATTTTAGTTTCTTGGATACAAATAATATTAGGCTTATTATTTAAATAAAGGTCCTTGATACATATTTGATTTGAGGGGGCATTAGCACTTCTTATATTCCATAATATGGTAATCATGTCTCATTAGGGGCTATTGGCCCCGCCTATGAATTACCAATATCATTTTTTTGTTTGGTAAAGATAAGTTCAACCAACTTAGTTTGTGTTCCTTTCTCTATGTTTGCTCTTGCTTTCCTAGATATTACTTGATAATTTGAGGGTTTTCCTATTTTTTCTTTGCTTGCATTAGGAGTAGGCCTTATTATTATATTCCCCAATTTTATTTCACAACTTTATTTTTACTTATATTTATCCTCTCCTGTCTCTACTTTGAAATCTTTTAACTTTCTTGATCATTTTTAGGAATTTCCTTATTGATGGTAGATGTATTAACATCTAACACTGCACTTTCTTTACCAATTTTTTTTCTTCTGAATGGTGCATGATACTTCAAGAGAGTCTTCAAAAAAAAAATTGACACATTCCTTAGGTTCATCGAGAATGTTTATCCCTAAATCAAGATCATACTGAATAGACAGTTCCTTGTTAATATGTTGAACTTGTAATGTGTCCTCTAAGCTTTGATCTACTTTTTCTTCATAGGATAAAGCCTTAAAAGAGTTGGTATTTCTTCTAGTATCCTTCCTTATAGGTCTCCATTTTTTATTTACTTTCATATTTCTATTTCTATTTTTAGAATTTGAAAACCATCCTCATTCATATCCATTTGTAAGTTTCTCTTGTAGTTCTCTACATATGATTTTGTTGGACTCTTCTTAGGGTGTGATATATCAATATGCCCCACCTCATGGCATATTCTACATCTAAAATATATGTTTTCATAATCTATGGTTTGGATCCACATATTTTTCCCATACTTAAGAATGATTGATTCTGGTAAAGGTTTACTTATATCAATCATGACCAATATCCGAGCATAAATAGCCAAAAATCCATATTTCATAGTTTTTCAAATCTCAAGGAATTCTCCTAGAGTGTTTCCTATTTTCTTGAAGGTATCCATTTCCCAAAATGCAATGGGCAATGCATACATCCTAACCCTTATTGGTACTAGGGATACATTTACATTTTTAGGTGAAAAGCCTTCATACCAATGGGTAAAGAAGAGTCATGGTCTTGCCATAAACCAAGGACCCCCTTTTAGGATTCTATATCTTTCTTCCCTAGAAAAAAATATGGCTGGTGAGTAACCTTTGGTAAGAAATGATAGAATCACTCCTGGAGACTTCCAACTCCTATCAATCCATTTTCTCAAGTTTGAAGCCCCTGACCAATACCCATTAAATTTACCAAAAATCATCGTATATTTGAGCAACAATAATCTATCTTCTATGGTTTTCTCACTAACCTCTACTACTAAATATGCTTATAATAATTTAGTTATAAATGAGTCCATGGCAAGGAAACTAAAAATCAAAATCTACTAAAATTTACCAGAAGTATCTATATCAAATACAATATTTGATAAAAATAAATTATTATAATTTTCAAGCAAAATTTCTAAGATAAAGAAGGGAAAAAAAACTTGGCTAAAAAATTCTATGCCTAGACATAATTTCTTGTCTCACTAAATCCCTAACCCTCCATTGCTCCTCCCATCATCTGAACCCTGGCTGACAGATATTTGTAATTTGATTTTTCGTGACTTGAAAAATCATCATTGCCCTTGTTTTGGATGGCTGACTTCACAAGGTCATATCTCCCTCTATATTTTTTTCAAAATACCCTTATTGATTAGTTGATAATAAATTTCAAAAATCCTAATCCACACAAAAAGCCTTTTAATAGTCTTTGTCTTCATAAAGAAATTATAATTCCATGGTCTTAATATAATGTATTTTTACCCCTAAACCAAGGGCCACCATCCATTATTTTATCCCTTATTTCTAAACTAGAGAAAACTCCTTTCAAAATAAAAGTCATGACGTAATTTAAATTCAAGTCTCAATTTCACTTGATCTGATTTTGAATCTCTAAAAAACCTAGTCATTATCCATGGAACTTACATATATTAACCCTCTACTTTTTAAAACCATTATATCATGCTCAATCATCTCATCCTTGATAATCACTTATGGTGTAGTATTTGCTACCTAGATAGGGTTTGCCATAAATTCTCTCTTCCTCTTATTTTTGTCTACGGCATCCTTACTTCCAGTGAAGATTTCAAGAATGATTTTCCTACCATATTATCTAGACTTTGTTGAAATGAATCCTTTGTTTTTTGAGTTTCTTCTAAGATCTATAACTTAAAGTGGTGCTTGATCCTTGTTCACACTTCTTCCTATTCATGCTTCCTACTCTCACCCACAACACTTGCTTGCTTTCTAAAATAAATAAAAAATGTGAGGCTCACTCTTGGTTTGCACTTGTTCTAGACTCACATTTTCTTATTTTTACTATTATGTTATTGTATTTTATTTTGTTGGTTTATTTGTTTATTTGTGTCTTTTTTCTTATGATGTAAACACATATTATAATGGTGAATTTTTGAGTTAACTATTTCTCTAACATATGTATCTCTCTTGATATTTTTTTTGTTAATATTTCATGATCATTTGTTGTCATATTTCATTTTTTTGCCTATTTCAAGAAGTTTTAGTTGGTTTTTATATTGGCAATCTCATCTTCTATCTATTAGCTTAGTAGGTCAATATTTCACACAATAAAATATTCTCTCGTGTTGCATGTAGGCATGATCTAATTTATTTCCAAATATTCATATCCCTTTCATTTCTAGATATGCATATCCCTTCCATGTCATATCCTCTTCCCCAATAAGGGACATCATGCCTATATTTATGCTTTGATGTCTTATTTGTGAATAGAGCAATTTTGTTGGTGCATGTTGTGTCTCCTCCTATTAAAAGCCATAATTACTCCTTGTGCTTTTCATGCTTTATCCTTTGAATCGTATCTTTTTTTTTCTCTATCTGAGAGGAATGAATGTGTATTAAGATTCCATTATTATCGATCTTTATGCTTTGTGTTTGCTTCTTTTGCTTATCTTTTCATTGTCTTTGCTTGTGTTATTACCATTCCCTTTAAGTGTCATAAAGTAAAATACCCATGTATAAAATCATATTATCCTCTATATAGTATACTAGTGATGACACCTAAGCAACATTCCAAAAGCATAAATTTATTAGGATGTTAATAAGTGCAATTATAATAAAACAAACATCTTAAGTTTACACATATGAGTTAAGCATGTTTGAATCACCACAAGAATACCATTAGAGTATCACAAATTATAGTTGCTTCACTTTTAAGTTCGCTAGGATTTCATTGCCTATCTTTATTACGGGTTATCACACATATTGTCCAATTTATCATTGCACATTATGGTTACAATACCAATGATACCTAATTTATTTGTGTTGAATGGCTATATTTCACTATTATAGTACTTTATCATGGATCATTTTAAGATGTATTAATATGTCAACAATATTTTAATCCCTTTTGGCATACTTAGTAAATCACTATAATATCATTTGGCATGTTAAATGGATTTCAATACCTTTTATCTATTGAGATACTTTGATGCCTAGCAATGGTTTAAATGTGTCCTTAAAACGTCATTGAATGAAGCTTATGATTTATCATGTTATGGTCAATTAAGCTTAAATGCATATGCTATAAAAGTGTATATATTATGATTAAGTAATAATATCACAAGAAAATTTAAGGATAAAGGTGCAATTAGCTTTTTTATGAACATCTTAGAGTTCAAAATGGATCATTTATGTTAGAGTTATCACATTTCATGCCTTCTTTATAAGAGGTATCATGTCTTATATCATTGTGTCTTAATGATATGTGTTTTACTAAAAATCCATATGTTGTGTCATTTTGATGCCTATAAGACGAGTTTCATAAATCTCTACTTTTCCATTGACATATTTATGAAGTCACTCTAGTGCCTATTAACATGTTAGAAAGTTTTAATTTCAAAGTCTTGAATGTTATATCATTAAATATTATATGTAGTGTATGAACAAAGCATAAAATCTAAAAATGACATGAGTTTAAAATAAAATATTAAATGCATGTATGTAAAAGTCATATATCGAATACCATTGAAATATATTGTTATCAGTACATATACAAGAGGGGCATGAGCATCTAATTCTTAGATGTCTAATCTACTTATCAAGTCAAGTACTTGTCCCCATGGTCCTAAAATCCTAGATACCTCTCTAAGGTCCTATGGTGACTACAAAAATGTGTTCCAAATTATATTTGTTACATGGGGAATCTACAATTAGAGTCAACATGCCTTCAACTAAGTGTTAGGTATGCCTCTCTTAGTAGTCTAAATTATAGTACAAAATTATCTTGATCTGGAATGCTAAAGTCCAACAATATCCTATTGTGCAATAGCCAAATCTATCTGAGCCCGAGTGAGCCTACTATTGATGCCCTCTATTAGGTATGTCTATATTCCTCCATATCCTAGACTTGCTCATCCATATTATTGTTTAGATAAAGTTATAGATATACATTTTTGACATAGACCTTGACCAAAAAGTGGGAGTGTGCCCTTCTAAGAAGTTATAATATATGGTATGCTAGATACAATACCATAACATAGATGTCAATTGACTTGTTGGTGCCCTCAACAACTAATATCATTGATATGGATTAGTAGCATATGTTTTTAATAAGTTCGCTAATCCATATCAGTCATTGGGTGTCAAGTGTGGAGATGTCCACTAGGGATATTAGGGATAATTGAAAAATATCGTTGATAAAGTATCACCAAACATGAGATGTCTCTATAATAAAAAAATAAAAAATAATGTTAAGATCAAATGTCAAAGGTACAAAAAATATATCATAAAGTGTACTTACTACAACGATGTATCTAATATTGTATGCACTTATGTATTAGTAGCACTAATAAGATAAATATACATAACAAGATCTTATATGTGTCTTTGTACTCACTCCCCATATTTGAGTTTGAATCAAAGGTCCCGAAGTCCTTTGATTGTTGTCTCTGATAGGGATACTCAGACTACTACTCTCTTCATATGACCCTCTTCATACTTAACCTCCTTCTACTCCTCCTTTACTACATCCATAGCATGTGAGCTCCCCTTACCTCCAACATTTGTATTGGGCAAGGATATCCTCTCCTCTTACCTCATATTTAGAGCAACAATCTCCTCCATCTATGTCTATTAGAGGTTGTTGTCAAACAAGTGGAATTGTTTTTACCATTCCTATAGACTAACAACATCTTGTGTGTTGGTTGCACCTTGTATCCTCTTATGAGGTAGGTTATGTTGCTATAGTTAGAGGTTTTTCTCTAGTCATAGTTCTTCCCAAAATATATATCATGACATATCATCCTCCACATTTAGCCAAGCATAGGTGGTCCTTTATTTGGTGGTGATGTTGGTGCTACAATTGGTGCCTTTAACCTCTCTTGTGCATGTTTTTTTATAAATGGGTAGAAGGGATGCCTATGTAGGATGTGCCTTCTTGAGTTGTCTTGAAATTAGTAGGGTGAGTGCATATTTAAGACCATCCTGTAGCAAATCCTCAAAAGGTAGATGGTTTGAGATATAACCAACTATACCTAATCTCAAGTAGTCACATCCTACAACTCTCAATATGCATCCATGCTAGCTAGTCTCATGCCAATACCAAAATTGGATGTCATAGTCACCAGTAACATCCCCTTGATGTGATTTCATTGTTTGATGCATATATCTCCTTTTTGTATATGCATCGATAGTCAACTAGTTAATAAATGGTAAATTCTTAAATATTCACCCCTTCTAGTAGGTAGATTTGATTCAGACTTCTCACTTCTTGTCATTTTATGTGGTACATGTCACAGTATAGTTGGATGAGAAAATATCAATTTGATGTAATATTATAATTGGTCTATAGTGGTCCCCTCCATTGCTTAATAAAAATACTGTAATAGTGAGGCACAAATCTTGTTCATCCCCTCCATTGTTACCACATGATGTGCCAATAGAATTTTGATGGTATTCTTGATCCTCCTTAGGGATATCTTATTTGTGCCTCTAAGAGGGACTCCTCTATTAACCACTATCCCATCCTATATATGAGAGATGATATTTGTGCATAGCTTTGGCATAAATATTAGGAATTTAGTTTTTTTTTTAAATATACATCATCTAGTGTGACGGTGATCTCTATGTCATCACCTAGTTAGATAATAGACATCATCTAGTGTGATGGGTAGTCCACTAGAATGTGTTGGAGAGTGTGTGCCATGCTACAATGACCTCTTAGTGTATGACCCTATTTGGTTGGACATATATTGTATAAAACACTCATCTTAGACTTTATATGTTATAGTATATCCCAATTATCATCTTTCAACATAGTGGTCTAATCTTACAACTACTTGGCCTCACTTTATCTCCAAAGATAATTGTCTAGAACTAGCATAATCAACTTATCCTTATAATTTTAGCCTTGACTGCATCCTTAGCCTTGGCATCTATCTCATCCTCTAATTAGGTCACCTTGCAAGTTGTATCACTATTCATACTAAGCATATAAAAAAAATAGAATTTGGCTTAAGAACCAGTAGGTTTTTTGGCCCACCATTTATTTTAACATTTTTACCTCTTTATTACCTTATGCATCACATATTTAGCAAACCCATAATTTTTGCAGCATCGTGATTGCATGTAGTACAATTTCATGCCTTGAATTTTGAGGTAATCATGAGATTGCTCAATGTTTTTCTATATGGCCACTTCTTTGATGCATTTATTGAAGATGGATGCTATTGCCAATTTGACAACACATTTGCTTGGAGATGACAAAAAAATTTATATAAAGTGGGAAATATGTGTCCAAAGTTTAAAATTTACTATAGGGGCCCTAAACCGTTGTTTAGAGACACTTTCAAGATTATCTAGAACTTATTGCCCCAAATAAAACATTGATCCTGATGATTGTTGTTGCGTGTTTCTAGGATTCTCCTAGATAACCTAATTAATAATGGTTCATTTACTACTAAATATTTAGTGTGACTTCATTTTAGCTTAAAATTCATACGAAACATTGAATTCGTACCTAGATATCTTCATATACTTGTTTGTGCACTGTCATCTCTTGTGGCACGTCAATCAGACACTTCAAATTCTCATAGTCATAGAAAATATGGTCTCTAAATGGTAAACTTATGTGTGAAAATGAACTTACTATTATGAGTTTTACCATCTATAATTGTGCATTATTTATTAATATAATTTATTATGCTTTAGAAACCTTCCATCACTTTTTGCAAGGGTAATAAATTTATATTACTCTTAGGGGTTTGGAATGTTCCAGTTGGAATGATACACTTTGTTTTTGCAAATTTTGAGATGGATTAAGGTCTTTGCATATTTTTTATGGTTTTGCAAGTAATACCTGTATATATCATGCATGTAAAATTGATTTAAATTTTTAATTGGTTGTATATTATCGAAATGGGTCCCATACATATTACATTGTGATCATATAGTGGTGTTACAATTACTTGAAAATTATGCATGTATCACTTGGTAAGATTTGAACCTGGATCACCTCCTTGAAAACTAAGGAATTTAACTAATTGAGCTAATGCCATTTGATTAGCAGTTGAGTCATTTTAGTTTCATAAATATCTATTTTGAGTTGTGATAAGTATTAAGTATATGTTTTACATGATGTTGTGTCACACCTTGCTATTCTTACTATATTTCTTTAAATATTTTAAAATTTTCATATACATTCATGTTATATTGAATCAAAATTTAATTATTAGTTGTATTATTTGTTGTCACATTTACTTTTGCTTCATTTTTTTGTATTTTTTCTTGTTCTCAAGGATGCCTTATATCTTATTTGGTATCATAAATTGTTCAAAAAAAGGGGTAATGTATAGTATTTAAAAATAAAACTAACAATATAATTATAGTTGGTAAAAAGCCTCACCCTATCTATACAGGATAGGTGTGGACTAATCTAGTTATTCGTTGGGTAGGATGTCATTGAAGTAGATGGATAAAATGCATGCCTAACCCTTTTGGTATTTCTCCTATTTTTCATGACATCCATTGAGTTGATCAAGTTAGTTCAACTTTTTTTTGGTCTCTTATCTTGTTGTTAAGCCCTAAATCTTAAGTTGCATTAACAATTTTATAACATGCAAAGCACACATGTGCTAATAACTAATTAAATTTACCATAATATCAATGATGATGCAATCACCTCTGAAAAGGCTATTTATGTACCATTGATTCAACTTAGTTTTTTAATAAATTAGCAAATTAGGACTCATTTGTTGGACATTTTGAGTCCCTAAGCTAAAATTTGTCATTGATGTCAAAAGGACCTATGTAAGTAAGCACTATGATTTTTCTCCACAAAGATATTCATGAGAAGACAAGGTTTTGATCAAAGGTTCTAGAAGGAATGCATGGCATTTGGTTCTGAAAGGAGCTTCGAGGGAAGCTTAGCAAAAGGTATTTATGAAAACCAAGGCAATAAAAAGTTTTATTTAAAACCAATGGATGGCAGATTTGAAATGGGTTTTTCTTAAAACCCAAGTTGGCTTTTTGTTTCATCAAAAAAGGTGCCCTAGTGATGGAGAAATTTAATTTTAAAGGTTTAGTTAAAATTTTGATTTATTTAAATTTTAAATTTAAATAAAAAGTTTTTCCCTCCTTTCTTATTGGCGCCACTGACGTCATGAGGACAATGTTAAAAGGGTCGACGTATTCACATTGAATGATGGCTTATATAAATAAGCCAAAGGTTTCCCAATAAATAAAACCTAAGTCGTGTCGCATGATTTTTGAAAACCCAAAGTATTTCTACATCCAAATATTGCACAACAAATTTTGTGGAGTGTGACGTGGGTAGTCAAGTCATGGACGATCAAAGTTTTGGCACCTTGTGAGGAAAGTGCATGTAGTTTAAGGAAGAGAGTGCCCAAGGCACTCACATGGGCAGTGTTAGCTCACGGGGCTTAGTTGCCGCTTGGCAGCACGGTGGGCAGAGGTTCGAATGCCAAAGCCCTTTGAGGGCTCCTTTGAGGTATGCACTCCAACTCTGATATTTGCGGGGGTAAATATTTTAATTAAAATATTTTCTTGCTAAGGTTTGATTATGATTTTTGTGGGAGATATAAGGTTGAGCAAACTTTAATATTTTAATAAGGTTTGATATTTGATTAATGTGCCTAAGAAAATTTTGTGATTATTTTTTAGTGCAAAAGTTTTGAAAGGAAGGATATAAAATACTTGATTTATTTTATAGTATAAGTGGTTTGTGGAGTGACGAGGTTATGCAATGTTTTGATTTATTTTATTTTATGGTATAAGTGGTTTTAGAAGTGATAAGGAAGTTGTGCATTAATTCTTAAGAAGGTTTTCTAATTAAAAGCCTTGGTGAATATAATTGTGAAGTGGAGTAATGTTGATTATTTTGTGATCTTCTAATCCTTGTGAAGATTGGCAAAATAATATTGTGATTGTGGCAGATTTCCAAAGAGGCTTCTTCATCTTCATTAAAGGTATGGGCACATTCTCCTATTGATTGATTATGGTGGTTGATTTCTAAAAATATCTTTGGAGTGAAAAGGATTGATTGTGGTTTCCTTTTCGAAAGTGATTGGTTTAATGCTTCAAGGTTTTTTGGATTGAGAGTTGTGATTAAACCTTGTTTTATAAGCATTGTCGTTGGAGCTCATTGGTTGTGCAAAGAATTTGAACTTGAGTTAGAAAAGAACATGAGTATCATTGTTATGTGAGATTTGTTGTTGAGCATTGTTGGAAATATTTTGAGTTGATTGATACATGCTTGGACTAGGGTTTGTAAGAAAGGGTTGTTCATTGAGGTGATTGGTTGAGTTGAGTTGATTGAGCCTAGTCAAGTGGATGCATGTGGTTGTTCAAGTTCCATAAAACAAACTATTCTATATTCTTGATTTGAGTTGAGATTGAGATTTGAGTATAAAACATATAGAGTCTCTAACAATTCTCTTTATGCTTCTATGAGATTGATTTGAGTTGAGATTGGGATTTGAGTATAGAACATATTGAGTCTCTAACAATTATATTTATGCTTCTATGAGATTGATTTGAGTTGAGATTGGGATTTGAGTATAGAACATATTGAGTCTCTAACAATTCTCTTTATGCTTCTATGAGATTGAGTTGAGATATTGATTGAGCCTTAAGTATATAATATATTGAGTCTCTAACAATTATATTTATGATTCTATGAGATTGGACAAGTTTTGTGGAAGCTTGCTATGCAGATTTGAGCAAGTCCTAGAGAGGACTTATTGAGCTGATTTGGACAAGTCCTAGAGAGGACTTATTGAGCAGATTTGAGCAAGTCCTAGAGAGGACTTGTTGAGCAAATTTGGGCGGGTTCTGTGTGGACCTATTGAGCATATTTGGACAGGTTCTGTGTGGACCTATTGAGCAGATTTGAGTAGGTTATGTATGGACCTATTGATTAGATTTGGACGGGTTCTATGTGGACCTCTTGAGAAGATTTGAGCAGGTTCTATGTGGACATGTTGAGCATATTTGGACAATTTTTGAGTGAACTTTTTTATTATATTTAGACAATTTCTAAGTGAGCTTGTTGAGCATATTTGAGAAGGTTCTGAGTGAACCTATTGAGACAAAGATTTGGAGGTGACATAGTATAGAGGATAGAGTCTCAGTGGATAGAGATCCAAAAACCAAGACAATTGAAGATATATCTAAGTGAGGAGTCTTCAAGTGGAGAGAGATCCACCAGTTAAGGTAGCAGGGAGACAAAGTCTTCTAGAAGATCACTATCCAGAGTAGAAGGGTAAAGATTTCTCCTATGGAAGAGATCCACGAACTAGAGATTAGGGGATCAACATCTCATTTGGATAGAGGTCCATAAATATTGTAATTGGGAAGTATTCCCAAAGATATTGATTGAGAAAATTTTAGTAAAATATTTTCTCCATAGAGTAGCCCACATTGGGTGAACCACGTAAATTGTGGTGTCTCTATTGTGTATGGTGTTTTGTGCATTGCTTTGATTACTGCTATTGATACTACTATCTATACATTGCATAATATTTAATTGAAATAAAAAGTAAAAAGGGGTCTTATATTGTTCACCCCTCCCCTCTCAGGATAAGCTTGTGTTCTTAAATTGGTATCAGAGTGGGTTCCTTCATAAGAGTTTGATAGCTTGAAGTAAAAACGGTCTAAGAACACAATGGATCAAAAGGATCAAAGAGACGAACCCTTCAATAATGCAGTACCAGTATTTTATGGAAGTGACTTCTTATATTGGTGTATGTTGATGATATTTTACTTGATGGCACTTAGCAATGAAGTTTGGGATGCATTGGAACATGGATATGATTCAACAGCCAATCCTTCTACAGATAAGGAAGGTTAATGCATGCAAATTCAAGAGCTATGAATGCAATTATAAAAGTGCTACATAGATCAGAATCTACGAAGGTTATGGAATGTAAAACAATAAAATAAATCTAGGAACTTTTGCATGAAATATATGAAGAATATAAAGGAGTCAGAATGGCTACGATCAGAAATCTCAAAGGAGAATTTGAGAACCTAAGAATTAGGGATGATGAAAACATTTGTGACTATCTCAACAAGGTTGATGAACTTGTACATGAGATTAAATGTCTTGGAATGAAGGTTTATGAATCTGATGCTTGTGATAATATCTTGAGGACTCTTCCAAAAAGGTATAGTGAAAATTTTTCTGCTATAGAAACATCAATTGATAGTGATTATTTGGCAATAAATTATTTTCTTGGCATGCTTACTACTTTTGAGATAAGAAAATAATATCTTATTCCTATGAAAGAAGCTACTTTCAAAGTAGATAAAAAGAAAAATGGAAAGAAGATAGAATCAAGTAGTGAGTCATCTAGTGATGAAGAAGCAAATTATGGCAAAAGAGATAGAGGTTCCAGAAGACCCATAGATCTAAGATCTATCAAATGTTTCAATTGTGGACGGTATGGACACTATGCAATAGAATGCAAATATCCAAAGAACAACAATGATGAAGAAAAATAGGATCACATATACAGGTGAAGAACATGAGATTATATTTAGAGGGGGGGTGAACAATATAGCACCCACTTTTTACTTTACTTACAAACTAATATCAATTAGTGTCCTCAATTGCAATAACCAAATATAGTAGTGTGCATTAATAACATAGATAGAAATAGTAAGCAAGTACATAAATCATCACACATAATTGAGACACAATATTTAACATGGTTCCCCCAATGTGGGGTAGTCCACAAGATAATCTCCTTATAATATTTCATAAATAAATGGGGATCCTTATCCCAATACAAATTATTACTTTGATCTGCTCAAAGCTAGGCTATCCTGGTCCGCTCAGGTAGGCTCCACTGATCTTCTCAACTAGGCTCTCCACTAATCTGCTCAGCTAGGTTATCCACTGATATGCTTAGTTAGGCTATCCACTGATCTACTTAGCTAGGCTCTCCACTAATCTACTCAGTTATGCTATCCACTTATCTACTCTGCTAGGTTATCCACTGATCTTCTCAACTAGGCTATACACTAATCTGCTTAGCTAGGCAACTGGTGTTGATGTGTTTTCTATTTTTGTCCTATCTCTTTCACTACTCACAAATCTACCTCAATGCCTTCTCACATGGCTAGAACAATCCTGCTCAAATGCTATCCTAAATCTATTCTCAAAGCCTTCACAAAAGTCTCAAACAATCCTGCTCAAATGTTCTCCAAAATATGTCCACAAATCTGTCTCAAAAGCCTTCTCAAAGTCTCAAACAATCATGCACAAAAGTTGTCTCAAATATATCCAAAAATTCTATCCCAAAAGCCTTCCAAAAGGCTCAACCAATCATGCACAAAATATGTCTCAAATATGTCTAGAAATTATGTCCCAAAAGCCTTCCCAAAGGCTCAACCAATCATGCACAAAATATCTCTCAAATGGATGACAACAATGCTCAACAATATACTCTCAAATGGATACCTCTCCAAGCAATAACAATGAGAACTTCAACCAACCAAGGATAATCTCCACAAGTGATAGCAATAGGTTCTCAATAATATCTTCCTCATGCAATGTCAATAAGCTATCAAGAAACAAGCACAACTCCCTCAAGCAAAGAGCTCTCAAATAGCCAACAATGATCTCCTCAAATGAAAGACAAATGTATCCACAAGTGACTATAAAATGATCTCCTCAATGGTCTAAAATAGTGGCAATGGACTTAACAAGTAACCAACAATAATCTCCTCAAAGCAATAGCAAAAACCTCATCAATAATGATAATACTCTCAATGAACTCCACTAAAGCAATCATGGAACTCAAGCATAAATTTTATCCATAAAATTGATTTTCTAATCCATCCACTTCCTCTCAATAGCCAAGGCATATAATCAAGCAATTTGTCTTCAAATTCAAACCCTAACTCATGTGCATATCTTCTAACTCAAGGTAGCAATTAACTAGGTCTCAAGTTCCTAGTTTAATTTCATAATTAAATCATGCACTAGGACATATAACAAGTTCAACACTTTTCAACCTTATGACTCCCTAATTTTATTAACACATACAGTAAGAACCTATGCTTTTATTTTTAATTCCACACCTTATAACTCCACATACAACAATCACAAATATTTATTTCCACACCTTATATCTCCCTAATCACACACAACAATAATAAATATGTAATTATACACCTTATAACTCCCTAAGCACATTAACACATACAACAAGCATTTATTTCCCTAAACTCCTTATGACTCCCTAGTTATCACAGAAATAATTTTAATGCACCAAAACTTTGGTAATAAAAAATATTACCATGCACTGGAGATAAATACCTTTATTCAAAATTTGTTGCCTTCACAACCTTTGAAATCGATAATTCCTTTGCCAAAAATCAATGCGCCTTCACACCTTCAAAATCGTCAATGCCTTGCCAAAAATCAATGCACCTTCACACATTCGTGGGAGTCAAAATATGTTCCTCTCACCTAGCGCTATGAGGCACTTACCATGTGAGCATCAGCCCACATTGGAATATTAATCCCAAACACCCAGCTTGTCCTGCACTTTGAATCTGAAAACCCAAATTGCCTTTCTCAGCAAAATACTTTACCCCTGGCTGGATTCGAACAGTGAACCTACCTTGTGCAAATTTTGTGCACTGCCAACTGCACTAAGGAGTCCTTTGTGACATCACTTTCCTACACTGTTTACTTGACCTTGCTCTCAAATCGAAAGTTATTTATCCTTCTTTCTTTGTTGCTCCCCTTTCGATGACTCTCTCTCATGCGCTATGTCAAGTTTGCTAAAAACAAAGGTTTTAACCTTTTATTTATATGTACCTCCATTCTTCGAATGATGTCAGAAAACTTTATTAATCTCCCCAACCTTTGCACGTCGGCAGATAATGTAATTCAACTTTAGACCTTAGTATTATTAAATAAAAATTTAATAATTCACCTCTTAAATTTGAATTGGGATATCTCTTCATTCTTTTGAATTTTGCCATGAAACTTTTTGCACCAAGTTTTTATTGGAAAACCTTTTCATCCATCATAATTTGGAGAAGTCTTAGCATAGTGGTTTTAATGAAAAACCCTTTCCAGTGGTTTTAATGAAAACCCTTTCCATTTTTTTTAATAAAAATCTTTTCGTCAGTTTTAATAAAAACCCTTGCAATTGGTTTTAATAAAAACCTTTACCATTGGTTTTAATAAAAAATATTAATATAATATTTAAAAAATTAAATATTATATGCCTCTTGTGCCACAAAACCCTGTATATATCCTTGATTTCCAAAATAACATAAATGATTATTTATGAAGTGCTTTTGCCACCAAAACTCAATGTGATCCTTGTGACATTAATGACAACACAAAATAACTCAAATTGCCAACAATATCCCCTTTTTCATTGATGGCAACACCTCTAATGCAAATCACCACAATCACTGCAAAAACCATCTCTAATAATCAAATATGCTCCCCTTGACTCAATACTCTCTATGGAGGCTGCTCCCCTTATATGAATGCTATCCTTGGAGGTTTTTCCCCCTAACTCAATGGTCTCCCTCTTACTCAAAACTCTCCCCCTTTGACATCAATGGCAAAATGGACACCTATGGGGCTAAAAAATATGACTCTTGAGCTTATCCACCCCACCACCTTCTCTCTTGAGGTGATTGGGGTGGGAGTACTTTTACTCCCAATTGTTCTCTCAAACGCTCAAACATTTCTCTTGGTAATGGTTTTGTAAATATGTCTGCAATCTGATCTTTTGTAGGAATATATTCCAATATTACTTTTTTCTCTGTAACCTGCTCTCTCAAAAAGTGATACTTGATTGGAATGTGCTTTTTTTTGGCATGCATTACTGGATTCTTTGATATACTTATAGCACTAGTATTATCACACAAAATAGGAATGGGATGATCATGTTATATACTGAAATATTTGAGAGTCTATTTCATCCATAACACCTATGAAAAACATTTTGTCACTACAATATATTTTACCTCTGTTGTGGAAAGTGATATCGATGGTTGTTTCTTGCTTAGCCAGGAAACTAGGTAATCACCAAGAAAGAATGCTCCTCCGCTTGTGCATTTTCTATCATAAACACTTCCTACCCAATCTGCATCTGTATATGTTGTGAGAGTGAACTTACTACTTCTAGGATACCATAGATCATAGTCCATTGTTCCTTTGATATATCTGAGTATTCTTTTCATGGTTGTCACATGCGATTATTTTAGAGCTGCTCGAAACCTTCCCACTAAACCAACTGCCTTCATTATATTTGGTCTTGTAGTTGTAACATATAATAGGCTATCAATCATAGATATGTATAGAGTTTGATTTGCATTAGGAGATTCATCATCTTTGCTTAACTTGCACCCTGTAACCATTGGAGTACTAATTGGCTTACTATCTTCCATTTTGAATTTCTTCAACATCTCTTTTATATACTTTGTTTGTGAAAGAAATATCCCTTCTTCTAATTGTGAAATCTATAGTCCAAGAAAAAAGGTTAATTCACCAAGAAAGGACATCTCAAAATCATTAGTCATGTTTCTTGCAAATTCTTGACACATTTTGTCATTGCTACCCCCAAATATAATATCATCCACATAAACTTCCACAATCATCAAATCATTTTTCTTATTTTTAATATACAGATTGCTATAAACCGTTCCCTTTCTAAAACCTTGCTCTTAAAGATATTTATCGAATCTTGAATACCATGCTCTAGGAGCTTGCTTTAAGCCATAAAGAGCCTTTTTCAATCTGCATACATAATCTGGCTTATCTACTTGATCAAACCCATCTGGTTGTTCAATGTAAACTTCTTCTTCTAAGTGACCATTCAAAAATGTTGATTTGACATCCATCTGATATACCTTGAAATTCCATGTAACTTGAAAGTGCCAAAAACATTCGTATAGCTTCCAATATTGCAACTGGTGCAAAGGTCTCATCAAAATAAATTCCCTCTACTTGTGCATATCCTTTACACACCAATATTGCCTTGTTTCTGATGAGTTGACCATCTTCATTCAGTTTGTTCTTGTAGACCCATTTAGTACCAATTATATTTTTTCTTTTGCTCGTGAAACTAGTTTCCAAGTCTTAATTTTTCAATATGATCTAGTTCTTCCTTCATTGCTTTAATCCAACATTCAACACTTTCTGTCTCTTTGAAATCCTTTGGTTCTATCTTGTATAGTAGTGAAACATTTACTTGTTATGTTGAGCCTATGATTCGTCTTTTTGTTCGTCTTACATCAGGGCTGCCAATGATCAAGTCCTCTGGATGATTTTTCTGAATATATCTTGATGAAGTTTTGGAAGGTATATTCTACAAATCTTCTTCATTTGAATCTTCACCCATTTCTTCCTGACAACTTTCTTCTTCTTCAAAAATATCTTCCTGAGATGGCAAATTTATTCCTGTTCTTTCATCAACTCTAAAATTTATACTTTCCACCATGGTGTGTGTTCTTTTATTATAGCATCTGTAGGCCTTACTCTTTGTAGAGTATCCAAGAAAAATACCTTCATTGCATCTAGGATAAAACTTGCCCAAGTCCTTATCCTCTCTTTTGATATAGCATTTACTTCCAAAAATTTTGAAGTAGTTTACCATGGGAGGTCTTCCTTTCCAAAACTCATATGGAGTCTTATGATGCTTCATTCTAACTTGAGCTCTATTCATAATATAGACTGATGTATTGATTGCTTCCTTCCAAAACCCATCTAATATTCTTGATTCATTTAGCATTGCTCTAGCTATAAAACTCAATGAACTCTGTAGATATGAATTCTCCTCATCTATATGATCACAAACACTTGATCTTCTTTCTTGTTTCATTTTCTACCATTTCTTTGAATACTTTGAAATGCTCAAATGCCTTTGATTTCTCTTTCAAAAAAATGACCCAAGTCATTCTAGAATAATCATCTATGAACACCATGAAGTAGCTTTCACCTTGCAAGATTTTGGTTCTTATAGGACCACATAAATCAGTATGAATCAATTCTAGAACCTTGGAAGAGGAATATTATTTTGCCTTTAAACTTGATCTTGTCTACTTTCCATACTGACACTATGCACAAATTGTATTTGAAGGTCTCTTTATCTTCGGTAGGATTATTATTTTGCATTTAACTGCACTAAGAAGTCCTCTGTGATGTCACTTTCCCACACTGTTTACTTTACCTTACTCTCAAATTGAAAGTTATTTATCCTTCTTTCTTTGTTGCTCCCCTTTCGACGACTCTCTCTCATGCGCTATGTCAAGTCTCTAAAAAACAAAGGTTTTAACCTTTTATTTATATGCACCTCCATCATTCAAATGACTTTGAAAAACTTGATTAATCTCCCCAATCTTTGCACGTCGGCAGATAATGTAATTCAACTTTAGACCTTAGTATTATTAAATAAAAATTTAATAATTCACCTCTTAACTTTGAATTGGGATATCTCCTTCATTCTTTTGAATTTTTCCATGAAAATTTTTGCACCTAGGTTTTATTGGAAAACCTTTTCATCCATCATAATTTGGATAAGTCTTAGCATAGTGGTTTTAATGAAAAACCATTTCCAATGGTTTTAATGAAAACCCTTTTCATTGGTTTTAATAAAAAACCTTTTCATCGGTTTTAATAAAAACTCTTGCCATTGGTTTTAATAAAAATATTTACCATTGGTTTTAATAAAAACCATTTAAAAATTAAATATTATATGCCTCTTGTGCCACCAAACCCTATATATATCCTTGCTTTCCAAAATAACATAAATGATTATTTATGAAGTGCTTTTGCCACCAAAACTCAATGTGATCCATGTGACATCAATGATAACACAAAATAACTCAAATTGCCAACAAGGAATCAGAAAGAAATAGGTACCAGAAGAAAATCAAGGGTGGACAACAACGAACATCATGTTCAACAGGACTTGGCTTTGGAAAGGTTCAAAATAAATAGGAAAAATAATTTACTTCAAGTCTTGATGAAGAAGAAACTTCAAAAGAAAATACATCAAAATAAGACAGTTTAAGTGAAAGTGGGACATCAAAGGATGAGTTGGACAACAAATATTTCAACAAAGAGAGGAACAATGCACGAAGAATATACAGATGGAACATTAATCAGAACAGGAGATCAATCAGGTCAAGACAAGGAGGCTTAAATGGAAGATGCTTTTCATGTCACAGGTTTGGACACATGGCTTCACAGTAAAAGAATCATGAAAGACATATAGAAAAGAACAAATTTTCCAAGGTTATTGATACTCATGCAATGGTTTTGGTCACAAGGCAATGAATTGCAATATTAATGACAGAAGAGAATATGGCTTCACTAGGAGAAATTCTAAGACAATTGCACATCCAAGGAATAATAACATTAAGTGTTATAAGTGCAATAATGATGGTCACATAGCAAGATGGTGTAGAGAAAATATTCCAAAAATAGTCATGAACAGGAATAGGAACATGAACAGGGACAGGAATATGAATAGGAATAGGAATATGAACAGAAACAAGAATATGAATAGAAACAAGAAGATGAACAGGAATAGAGACTCAGAAAAGAATAAGAACAAGAACAAGGATGAGAACCAGAACAAGAACATGGATGAGAACAAGAATAGGAATAGGAATAGAAGTGATGGCAGGAACAGGGATGATAACTTGGAAAGAAACAACGAGAGGATTCAGAAAAATCACAAAATAAGAGAGAAAGATAAAAGCATAGATCTATGCTTTTGGGGAGTAGAAATACTCCCACCCCTAAATTAACCACCTCATGTGGATATGGGGGAGAGGCTAAGCTAAGAGGCTCATTCTTAGCCCCGAACCCCAAAGGTGACCCTTTATCATTGATGTCAAAGGGGGATAGATTTGATATGAGATTTTATATTTGAGAGAGCATTGAGCCAGGGGGAGCAAAGTCCCAGGGGGAGCAAAAAAGAAGGTCAGGTTTTAGTAAAATGAATATGGTTGCCATCAATGACAAAGGGGGAGATCGTTGAACATTTTGAGTCCCTAAGCTAAAAGTTGGCATTGATGTCAAAAGGACCTATGTAAGTAAGCACTATGATTTTGCTCCATAAAGAGCTTCATGTGAAGCCAAGGTTTTGATCAAAGGTTCTAGAAGGGATCCATGGCATTTGGTTCTAAAAGGAGCTTCAAGGGAAGCTTAGCAAAAGGTTTTTATGAAAACCAAGGAAGGCAAGGAAAATTTTTATTTAAAACCAATGGATGGCAGATTTCAAATGGGATTTTCTTAAAACCCAAGTTGTCTTTTTGTTTCATCGAAAAAGGTGCCCCGGTGATGGAGAAATTTAATTTTAAAGGTTTAATTTAAATTTTAATTATTTAAAATTAAATTTTAAATTTTAAAATCAAATAAAAGGTTTTTTCCTCCTTTCTTATTCGCACCGCCGACGTCATGAGGGCAATGTTAAAAGTGTCGACGTATTCGCATTGAAGGATGGATTATATAAATAAGCCAAAGGTTTTCCATTTAATAAACCTAAGTGGTGTCGCATGATTTTTGAAAACCCAAAGTATTTTGGCATTCAAATATTGCACAAGGAATTTCGTGGAGTGTGACATGGGCAATCAAGTCATGGACGATCAAATTTTTGGTGCCTTGTGAGGAAATCACATGTAGTTTAATGAAGAGAGTGCCCAAGGCACTCACGTGGGTAGTGTTAGCTCACGCAGCTTAGCTACCGGTTGGAAGCATGATGGGCAGAGGTTCGAAATGCCAAAGCCCTTTGAAGGATCCTTTGAGGTAGGCACTCTGACTCCGATATTTGTGGGGGTAAATATTTTAATTAAAATATTTGCTTGCTAAGGTTTGATTATGATTTTTGTGGGAGATATAAGGTTGAGCAAGCTTTAATATTTTAATAAGGTCTGATATTTGATTAATGTGAGATATTGCCTAAGAAAGCTTTGTGATTATTTTTTAGTGCAAAGTGTTGAAAGGAATGATATAAAATATTTGATTTATTTTATAGTATAAGTGGTTTGTGGAATGACAAGGTTATGCAATGTTTTGATTTATTTTATTTTATGGTACAAGTGGTTTTATGAGCGATAAGGAATTTGTGCATTAATTCTTAATAAGTTTTTCTAATTAAAAGCATTGGTGAATATAATTGTGAAGTGGAGTAATATTGATTATTTAATGATCTTCTAACCCTTGTGAATATTGGAAAAATAATATTGTGATTGTGGTAGATTTCCAAAGAGGCTTATTCATCTTCATTAAAGGTATGGGCATATTCTCCTATTGATTGATTATGGTGGTTGATTTCTAAAAATATCTTTGGAGTGAAAAGGATTGATTGTGGTTTCCTTTTCAAAAGTGATTGGTTTAATGCTTCAACGTTTTCTGGATTGAGAGTTGTGATTAAACCTTGTTTTATAAGCATTGTCATTGGAGACCATTGGTTGTGCAAAGAACTTGAACTTGAGTTAGAAAATAACATGAGTATCATTGTTATGTGAGATTTGTTGTTGAGCATTGTTGGAAACATTTTGAGTTGATTGATACATGCTTGGACTAGGGTTTGTGAGAAACGGTTGTTCATTGAGGTGATTGGTTGAGTTGAGTTTATTGAGCCTAGTCAAGGGGATGCATGTGGTTTTTCAAGTTCCATAAAATAAACTATTATATATTCTTGATTTGAGTTGATATTGAGATTTTAGTATAGAACATATAGAGTCTCTAACAATTCTCTTTATGCTTCTATGAGATTGATTTGATTTGAGATTGGGATTTGAGTATAGAACATATTGAGTCTCTAACAATTCTCTTTATGCTTCTATGAGATTTATTTGAGTTGAGATTGGGATTTGAGTATAGAACATATTGAGTCTCTAATAATTCTCTTTATGCTTCTATGAGATTGAATTGAGATATTGATTGAGCATTAAGTATAGAAAATATTGAGTCTCTAAAAAATCTCTTTATGATTTTATGAGATTGGAAAAGTTTTGTGGAAGCTTGCTATGCAAATTTGAGCAAGTCCTAGAGAGGACTTATTGAGTTGATTTGGACAAGTCCTAGAGAGGACTTATTGAGCAGATTTGAGCAAGTCCTAGAGAGGACTTGTTGAGCAGATTTGGATAGGTTATATGTGGACCTATTGAGAATATTTGGACAGGTTCTATGTGGACCTGTTGAGCAGATTTGAGCAGGTTCTGTGTGGACCTGTTGAGCATATTTGGACAGGTTCTGTATGGACCTATTGAGCAGGTTTTTTATGGACCTGTTGAGCATATTTGGACAAGTTCTGAGTGAGCTTGTTGAGTATATTTGGAAAAGTTTTGAGTGATCTTGTTGAGTAGATTTGAAAAGGTTCTTAGTGAACCTATTAAGACAGAGCTTTGAAGGTGACAGAGTATAGAGGATAGAGTCTCAGCGGATAGATATCTAGTAGCTAGGACAATTGAAGATAGATCTAAGTGAGGAGTCTTCAAGTGGAGAGAGATCCATAGTCAGTGCAGCAAAAATACAAAGTCTTCTATAAGATCACTAGTCAGAGCAGAAGGGGAAAGAGTTCTCTTGTATAGAGTTCTCCTGTTCTCTCAATATAATCTTGTGTTTTTAAATTGGTATCAGAGTGGGTTCCTTCAAAAGAGTTTAATAGCTTGAAGTAAAAGCGGTCTAAGAACACAATGGATCAAAAGGATCAAAGAGACAAACCCTTCAATAATGCAGTACCAGTATTTTATGGAAGTGACTTCTTATATTGGTGTATGCTTATGAGATTTTACTTGATGGCACTTGGCAATGAAGTTTGGGATGCAGTGGAACTTGGATATGATTCAACAGCCAATCCTCTTATAGATAAGGAAGGTAAGCTTCTAATGCATGTAAATTCAATATTTATAAGTGCAATTATAAAAGGGTTGCATAGATCAGAATCTATGAAGGCTATGGAAATTAAAACAACAAAAGAAATATAGGAACTTCTACATGAAATATATGAAGGAGATAAAGGAGTTAGAATGGCTAAGATCAGAAATCTCAAAGGAGAATTTGAGAACCTAAGAATGAGATATGATGAAAACATTCGTGACTATCTCAACAAGGTTGATGAACTTGTACATGAGATGAAAGGTCTTGGAATGAAGGTTGATAAATTTGATGCTTGTGATAAGATCTTGAGGACTCTTCCAAAAAGGTATAGTGAAAATTTTTCTGCTATAGAAACATCAATTGATAGAGATTCTTTGACAACTAATTCTTTGCTTGGCATGCATACTACTATTGAGATAAGAACAAAAGATCCTATTCCTCCGAAAGAAGTTACTTTCAAAGTAGACAAAAACAAAAAAGGGAAAGAAGATAGAATCAAGTAGTGAGTCATCCAATGATGAAGAAGCAATTTATGGTAGAAGACATAGAGGTTCCAGAAGACCTATAGATATAATATCTATCAAATGTTTCAATTGTGGATGGTATGGACACTATGAAACAGAATGAAAAGATCCAAAGAACAATAATTATGAAGAAAAATAGGATCACATATATAGGTAATTAGAAATACACAAGTATCAGAAGAAAATCAAGGGTGGATAATAGCGAACATCATGTTCAACAAGTCTTAGCTTTGGAAAGGTTCAAAATAAATAGGAAAAAGAATCTACTTCAAGTCTTGATGAAGAAGAAACTTCAGAAGAAGACAATTTAAGTGAAAGTGGGGCATCAGAGGATGAGTTGGACAACAAAGAGTTCAACAAAGAGAGGAACAATGCACAAAGAAGATACAGATGGAACATTAATCAGAATGGGAGACCAATGAGGTTAAGACAAGGAGGATTTAATGGAAGATGCTTTTCATGTCACAGGTTTGGACACATGGCTTCATAGTGCAGGACTCATGAAAGATAGGTATATGGAAAATAATAACTTTTCCAAGGTTATTGCTACTCATGCAATGGTTTTGGTCACAAGGCAATGAATTGCAAGATTAATGATAGAAGAGGATATGGCTTCACTAGGATAAATCCTAAGACAATTGCACATCCAAGGAATAATAACATTAAGTATTATAAGTGCAATAATGATGGTCACATAGCAAGATGGTGTAGAGAAAATATTCTAGAAATAGGCATGAACAGGAATAGGAACATGAACAGGGACAAGAATATGAACAGGAACAGGAATATGAATAGAAACAGGAATATGAATAGAAACAAGAATATGAACAGGAATAGAGACTCAAAAAATAATAGAGAATCAAAAAATAATAAGAACAAGAACAAGGATGAGAACCGAAATAGGAACATGGATGAGAACAAGAACAAGAATAGAAGTGACGACATGAACAAGGATGATAACTTGGAAAGAAATAGTGAGAGGATTCAGAAAACTCATAAAATAAGAGAGAAAGATAAAAGCATAGATATATGATTTCAAGGAGTAGAAATACTCCCACCCTATAATTAACCACCTCATGTGGAGGTCGGGGAGAGGCTAAGCTAAGAGGCTCATTCTTAGCCCCAAGCCCCAAAGGTGACCCTTTGCCATTGATGTTTGTATCGCTCCAAATTTTTTGCATCCTTACCCTCAGGCTATAGGATCTATTCCTGGAATGAGGATGCGAGAAGGATGGGACAATACCTCAAACTGAGAGGCCCTTTGAAGGTCCCACCTCTCGGGGGAGGGGTATAAGGGTGAATTTTTTATGGATGGTGGGTTCACCAAGAAACTTTTGAATGATAGTTTCCATGCCTAGGTTGATAGTGAGTTTGATGTGTTCATTTTGCACTTTAATCATTCAACTCCTAGGTTTGGCCAAGATGAATCTAAACTATTCTATATGCCAATGCTGATTTAGATGAATACAGAAAATATGAATGAATGTTAACCACAGAGAATATGCTAGCTAAAACATAACATACCTGATTTCGGATTTCTGATGAAGATTTTGAGTTTTGTAACAATCCAAATCACCTCAATTCATACGTAATCGTCTGATATTTCATAGGATCATCTCAAATCATAGACGGTCGTCTGAGATCAGACACAATCATCTAAAATCTGATGAATTTGTGAGACAAATTCATTAGAAACCTGCAATCACAAAAATAGGTACAAAATATCGAATATGCAACTACAAAAGCAAAGGAAAATGATAGCAATAATAGCAAACATGCCTAAATCATGGATTCAAATAACAAATTAAGGAAAATGCAGTATATTTAATGATTGATCTTAACTTTATCATGTGGTTATGCTAAATGAGGTGAACTCTAAGATGCATAAATATAACAATTTAAGATAGTACAAAAATATAATATGAAAATGCAGATAAAAAACTAAGGAAATGCAAACTCTAGGCTCTGATTGCCCCCAATCTAGACTACAGTTAGGATCGCCTCCAATCGTACGAGATCGTCTGTGCTCCTTGACAAGATCATCCGAAATAGTATGGAATCGCTTGCGACGATCCGAGCTAGCTTCGACTGAAAAATAGTAAAGTTCCTACAAGAAAACCACAAAATACATAATGCAAATGATGGTGTGGGGATGCTCTGAGATGCGTGGAAGTGTAGGGGGTTTAAGCAGAGTTTCAGGCAAAGATTCGGGGGATAAACTGAGAAAATCTCAGTTTATATAGGATTAGGGAGAGGTTAGGAGGTTGGGGATCATCCCAATTTGGGAGATCTCCAACGGGGGAATCTCCAACTACATAGATGCGCTTCTGCCCAAGTTGGAGAGGTTGTTGAAACAGAAGCTAATTATGAAAATTCGATTTTGGGACGAAATCATCTGGACGTTCTGTTCCAGACGAATTCGTCAGATCTGGGACGATTTTGTCTAATCTGTGAAGATATCGTCCAATGGTCAAAACAAATCCTAAAAATGGTGCAAAAAATGAGGAAAGCGGGTAACAGGCATTTAACAAGCAGTTTGAGGTTAAAATTTGAATTTTTATCTTTTTACTAGGGTTTAATTGTGCCAATTTTAGGGTGCTACATTTTGCCCCCTCTTTAGCAAATTTTTTGAAGAAAATGCATTAAAGACGAGTTTTTCCTATTTTACGAGAAAGCAAAAATGTACTCAATTTTTTAGATGACGATTCTAGGTCTAATCGTACGACTGCTGACTATGGTGCCCCCTCCATGTTTTTACCCAAATTGAACATTTGAGGTAAAAGCATGGAAAAGCAAAATTAAAAAAATGTTGATTTTTAAATAAAATTAAGAAAATAGGGTAAAACCCTAATTCATTTTTTACTATTCATTTTTACTGTTCCAGGGCTCTACAGAGAGAAAAATGGTGGAGACAGCTCACAGAGTGACAGAGGTCCGACGCGGGCTACGGGTAAGGATCTAATCCTAGTAGATTAGGTTTGAATTAACTTTGTGCAATTTCTTTATTTAAATTTTGATTGTTTGAGGCATCGCGGCCATTTTTAGGCCGTCGACGACGTTGGGATGAAATCGTCCCTATTTCGTCTAAATCGTCGATTTTGTCTGAGGGCAAAATCGACGAACTAGGGGCAATCTCGTCCAATAAGGGGTGATCCCCAAGTTGCGAAATCAAAGATGATTTCGTCCTAACAAAGGATGATGTTGCCCAATTTGGGACAATATAATCCAATGGTAGACGATATCATCTTTAAACTTGATTTAAAATGTATTTAATTTGATTGCAATGATTGATTTATTAATAAATTTTGTTGTTTTATTGTTTGTTTTGCAGAAAGGATTACTAAAGATCCAGGAATGGAAATACGGTGGGCTAAGAGACGACTTGGCCGCTCTCGACCAGGTAAAGCACAACCAACTAGCATAGGTCGGGCTACGACATGTGGCAGAGATGCCACAAGTACCGACGGATATGGGGCTACTGACAGCCCTAGCAGAGAGGTGGTATCTAAGGTCATCCTGCTTTCGGCTACCGACAGGGGATATGGCTCCAACTCTAGATGACGTATGGAGGATCATGAGGATCCCCATACAATGACGGTTGATGACGCCTGTGACCACTTAGGGCCAGGCTATGATGAGATTGATAGGAGACCCGAGCTTCACCTTGGAGAAGGGTGGGGTGAACATTAAGTCTCTACGGTAGATGCCTAGGGCATCTAGGTTGACTCAAGTTTTGGCAGGGGTGGTCGGTGGCTTACTATTGTGCCACCAGAGTGGGTGTAGACTACCGTGGGTGCTCTCAGACATAGTTTGTGACATGAGAGACCATGATTATAGGTTTGCATGGGGCAGCTTTGTACTGTGCCACTTGTATAGGATCTTGCATGGGGCAACTTTGTACTGTGCCGCTTGTATAGGATCATGCATGGGGTCGTATACAAGGGAGGTCGATGCGGAGGCCGGTAGGGATCCCATTGATAAGGGTTGATCGAGAGAGGCCCCGGGTTTTCTACTAGTGGCTATAGAGGGGGTCATAGTGGTGGATAGATCTGTCGATGTCATAGAGATTTTTGGATGACCTCATCCCTGACCAGATCACCTAGAGGCCATGGCGAGAGCACCCCGGGTGGGCAGAGGATGGGCAGGAGCTATCTCGCATCATGCAAGTCTGTTGGTTGAGGATGGAGTGAGGAGAGGTAGAGCTCCACCACTATAATCGGGTACTATGGTAGTTCAATCTTTAGTAGGGGATCCCTTCTCTCAGGGATTATGAGTACTCTCGGACTATTCAGGATAGTACTACACTGAGCGGGGCTCCAGACATGCAGCGATTATGGAGCCAAGACACAGACGATGCCCCCATCCAGCCAGTGGATGGTGATGACATCGGGGTTTCGATGGATATGATGCCTGGTATGTAGGCATCTGCCCTCCTCGGATGACAAGGGCACAGGGTCCAGTGCACGTCGTGGTGCATAGGATGGGGAGGTAGTGATAGGCTACAATTGAGGCAGTGCAGGGGTCACGATGGGGTAGAGCAGTGACGGTCTCCATAGGAGAGACACCAGAGGATGGCATGGGCTCCCCAGAGACCATAGCATCTAGGGAGGAGGGAGGAGGGACTGCCTCCTCAGCAGGGGAGAGACCACCATCGCTCGATAAGGGCAAGGGTTTCGAGGTGGGAGAGAGCAACGAGACGATGGCTCTCTGGGCTGAGGTTTCCCACCTCCGAGCTTAGGTGCAGACATTGCAAGATGAGGCTACACGGCTCAGAGCTCGGGGTGGAGGAGCGAGCACTCAAGATCTAGCATAGTCTATTTCTCAGACCGCATTCTACTAGGGGCTATACTATCACATGGTTCTAGAGAACCAGAGGGTACCACTACCAGCCCCTATTGCAGAGCCGATCATGATGGGATCATCGAGGACATCCTCACGATCGACGATGAGGACCCGAGACACAGCCCGGACCTCTATGGGACCACCTCCTCCATGTTAGGGTAGGGGAGTAGATGAGGCTGAGAGCTCGAGGGCTTCTCGAGGATAGCTACTATAGATGGATTGTATATGTATCTTTGAGAGGATTGAGTATGCCAGGATATAGATTGTGGCATACCAATCCAATTGTGATATGATGTACAAATATTTTTGAGATGTATATATGAATTTTTGTAATATAACTTGTCCATATGTTTTTATGATGCTTCAATGTTTGAATTGTTTGTTTGTTGATTGATGATTCATGTAATTATGTCATTTGGAAATATTATAATTTGATGTCATGCTATAAAATTTAAATGAAATAATCTGATGTAAACAATTGGTTGTTTTGGTGTGATTTGATGAAAAATAAAAATGGACCTCTAACAATAATTTCAAAGGACATTATCATTGTTGTAGACCATTTCATGGAGTCACTGCTCGCTCGGTCATCAAGCTAATCCCAGTATAGAAATATTGCTAAAAGTAAACGAATGCTTAAGATACTGTCTTAAGACTTTGTGATGATGAAAATGATGATGGTTTCATGATTTGTTTTTAGATTTTCATAAAAATAGTATGCATGAGATACTAAAATAAATATGATTTTGCTAGGCATAAATTCCTAAGTGTGATAAAATTTTGAACAATTCCTTAGAAATTATACCATGGTTGCAAAATCGAATGTTGACATAATGACATGAAATATAATAAGTGTTTGTTTGTTTTAAAGCATAATTGTGTAACATAATGATGCAATTCATATGTTTTTATGAATTTGTTTTAAAATAAATGGAAAATAAAATTAGAACAATGGTTTACGCTAGGCATAGAATTATAGGTATAGACTTATACCATCACCGCAAAATCCAAAGAGAATTTGATATTTTGGTTTTATTGCATGATTGATTTTTTATTTTTGATAAACAAAAAATAATAATATAAAATTGACTTTATTTCGCTAGATTTTGTAATAGGTTGTGTAAAATAATTTTGGATTTTTGAAAACAATGTAGGTAATTGTGTTTATACTAAATAGATGTTCTGAAATAAGAATAAAATTTATTCCAAAAGAGTTGCAGAAATATTTTAAATTATCTCAAAGAAAAATGTAGATTTATAAGGAACCCTCATGTGCATATGTGAGTTCATTGTCGATCTTGATTTATCATAATGATAGAGAATCTCTCAAATACAAATGTGTGTGCAATTGTATTGTTCATTCACCAATTTTGAGCAAGATAATTTGATACAAGTAATTTGAATTAACCAAATGAATGTTCGTTGACCATGATTTATATGCATTTAACCGTACTAGACTACTATGTAAGTTAGGTTATCAAGAGCTAGCTAATCCATAAGTTGACATAGGTCTATAAAAAATAAGGTCGCTAATGTAATAGACATCACCATGCTAGGGATTACCCAAGGCCAAGCGGGTTGGGCACAAACCACCTGTTAGGGGGCTTACCTCACAGTTTTCGAATAATTGAGAATTCCAGGGATTCAATCTCATTCGCCCTTCTTTTCTTTTTAAGGGGTAGGGAAAGTATTTTATTGCATTTTCCTTTTGCTTTTCTCTTGTTTGCTTCTCTTTTTTTTCTTTTCTTTTTTGTATTTTTGCTTGATATTTGAGATAATGCTGAAATATTGCCGTGATGATACAAAATAACATTTTTCTTTGAACTTTTTCTTTGAACTTTTCTTTTCTTCCTATGCTAGGGATACTTGCTTGGATTAGCTGTAGAGCAAGGGATTTTTATTCTGGGTAGGGGTGAGCTTGTCCTTTTGTCAATTCTCAAAGATCCTAGACCATGTGCACGATAGGATAGCAGGGGAAAATTTTTGCTCAAGACACCATTTCTACGATGTAGCATCATATCGAATTTGCAATGAAATAATTTTAGTGTGAAGAGATATACTTGGTTCAAGTAAATAACAAGATCAATTCTCTATGCTCAAAACTTCATTTAATTCAACTATGGACTTTGATATAAGAGAGATTAATAATCAAAAATAAAATCAAGATATTTATTCATGTGAATGTGAAAGTGCGGGATTCCAAATAAATGCTAATTTGTCCAAAATAATTGAAAATATAACTGCAACACCTTCAAGAATTGACAAGTATGAAAATAAAATATGTGTTTGAATATTTTGATTTTGATGTTTTATATTTTTATATTTTTATATTTTTGATGAATTGCAAGAAAAAATACTATTACTATTTTTTTTTGAAAAAGATTTTGATAAAAATGGCAAAAATGAAACAATATGCAAAAATATAATATATACAAATGATGAAATGACCCAATGTTATGCATAATAATGCTTAAGATGCATAATGTTCATAGGTTCTTTAAGATCTTTACCATCTAAGGTAGCTAATCGATATGCTCCCGATCCAAATTTAGCAGTGATGACATATGGTCCGAGCCAGTTGGGCTCAAACTTACCTTTAAGGTCTTTAGTTGCATTAGTATTTTTTTGATTTTCTTTTAAGACAGAAGGGTGGGAAGAGAGTTAATTTTGGTGTTGAGTGGTATTTTCACCCGATTGTGAAAACACACTCTCCGATAGGATTTAGGTTCTAAATCCTCTGCTTGCAAAGAAATTAAACAAGTAATTTCTCCAAGGTTCCTGTTATGCTAGCATTTTGCATCTGTGTATTAATGATCTCAACTAAAAATATTTAATTAAAATGCTTGGAACACCTTAGTGGTTGCAAGTAACTAAAAACAAGGGGCACTGTGGTTTATTTTACTATGAAATTCTAATGATTGTTCATTGAACCCTGATTACACAAATGTGATTTGGTCTCTATATGACCATGCTGTAAAAATAAAATAAAATCTAATGAAATGTCATAACATGAAGGAATTATTTATGGATTTTGAAGTTTTTTAATTTTTTATTTTATTTTAAAGCTTGAAAAATTAAAGTTGGAGCTTCTGGAAAATAAAGTGCAGCAAAAAGAAAATAAAATGTAAAAGAAAAGAAATTAAAATTGCATTCAGTTTGATGCTATCCCGTCCTGGCAAAATCGAAGACAATGAGGTTTTCTGCATACAACCTAACCTATTGAACCTGCAAAACACGCACAATCTAAATAAGTTAGGTGTTGGTCTCTGGGGTTTTACTGTGATTTTCTAGATTTAGACATTCACATGAAGCAACCAAGAGAACTTGCATTAAACTTCACCTATAAGCCTAGAAATCTGAAAAGGAGAAAAATAAACATTAAATCCTGCATGCAAAAAATGACTCCTTTCTTGCCAACAAGATGCAAATTTTTGAACATTCTGCATTAAAAATAGATCATGTTACAATAGCAGACTCTCTGGTTTTCTCAAAACCAATAAAAGGAAGGAAAACAGCCTCAAAGCAGGCCCAGAATGACCCTCTGGCCTTTAGCACTGCAACACTGCTCCAGCAGTTTTCGACCCCTGTATCAATCTGTGCTTTTGCATTTATACTTTTTGGTCATGCTCTCTGTTTTGCCCTGTGACGCTTCACTTCATCTTCCAGATCACTTCGTTTCATATTCTCGCCTTTTCGTTGCTTTTAACTTCATGTTCGATGCCAAAACGCTTGATATTTTTGTTGACTGTAACGCCTCTACAACATGTACGCCACGTGTTCTACATATTTTTGCATGTTCTGTAACGGCTCCCTGTAAATCATGACCAAAAAATAGCATGTCACAATGTCGCGACGTTTTTATGCATGCAGCTTTGCTTCTTCACTTTCATCGTGAAAACGTGACATGTCGTGATATTGCACCGTTTTTTATGCATGCAGCTTTTTCTGCCTTCTTGGCCACGAAAAAGCGACATGTCGCGATATCGTGACAAATTTATGCTATCGAGCCCTGTGGGTGCAACCTGTTTCGATATACGCGATATCGCGATATCGACGTTTTTTCTGTTTCAAGTGTTTCCCTGTTCCTGGCCGCGAAAACGCGACATGTCGTGATATCGTGACAACTTTTCATTTCGTACACTTTGTTGTTTTTCTATCACAAAATCGCTACGCTTTTTTGTTCGAAGCTATCTTGAGGTTTTATGTCACGAAATCATGACACTTTTCTCTTCTGTACACCTTGGCTATTTTCTGTCGTGAAATCATGACGTTTTTCATCTTCGTACGCCTCGGCTGCAATCTGTCACGAAATCGTGACATCTTTTTGTTTCTTTCACTCTAGCAGCTTTTTGTCATGAAATCGTGACACTTTTTTGTTCTGTACCATTTTCCAGCTTTTCGTCACGAAATCACGACGCTTTTCCTCTTCATGCCCCTTTGCTGATTTTTGTCGCGATATTGCTATGCCTTTCATGCCTTGTCTGTTTGACTGGTTTGACCCACGATTTTGTGACATGTCACGATTTCGTGACAATTTTACATTCTACCTTTCTCTCTCCTCTCTAGACCGCGATGGAGCAACATGTCGCGATATCGCGACACTTTTTCATTTTCGACAACAACCGTGCAACACGTCGCGAAATCGTGACACTTTTTCATTTTTGGCAGCGATGGCGCGACATGTCGCAATTTCGTGACACTTTCTATCCTTGTGCAATTTTGCCTCTTTTTCTTGATTTTTAGCATCTGGGTCACTGAGATCTTCTTTGAAAGCATGCAAAAAATGTGGGTCCCCAATTTTGGGGTGTGTTGTGGGTCAGCCACAACAAATGGCGACTCTGCTGTCAAATGCTCTTGAGCATTTTAGTGAGAACCCAACCTGGAAGCATACAAACTTGAAAACATGCGTTAGCACATCAAAAATATAAACTCATGCCCCAAAGATCAGAAATACATGAATCATCAAAATTTTTAAGTATCAGCTCGGTGTGTGCAATGAATTTCATTCCCTATCGTTTGAAATTGATCATCATTTCATTGTCAGTTTTACATGAATGCATATGTGAGATTGTGAATTATTTGTGTAACCTGATAACTATGCTAATGGATTTTGCTTTTATAAAAGACATAGTCCTTATTCTAGTATCATACACAAACATTCAAGATTATCAAACCCTCTTAGGATCAACTATATGAATTGCTTTATTATATCCCAAAGTTGGTTATGATTCCCTACTGTCTTGAACCCATGTGCAAGTGAATGTGAAATCAGAACTTTGGGGAATCGAACTCCCAACCTAACCGAGATGGGAGTTTAACCCTCTCCTTACTATTCTGATTTGGAATTCATTACCTCACTTTGAGCAAAATAATTTAACCAATTATGGAAGAAATGGTCATGCTAGTCTACCCTTTGGACAATCAGTGGTCTTATTTTTTAGACAAGAGATGTTGCCATGCATGGGCATACTTAACCCCATAATCCAAGACTTATCTTCATTTATTTGGACCTTGGGGATGACTACCCATCCTTTGTAGAGGACAAGTAGTACAATCCTTCCAATCCAATATAAATATGAGATGGGAAAAATTTATTTTTTTACTTCTTGGACCTTAGGGATGACTACCCATCCTTGCTAGGGACATGTAGTACGATCCTTCCAATCCAAGCTTTGGATAAAAATGGAAAATATTAATTTTATTGCTTAGACCTTGGGGATTACCCATCCTTTGTAGAGTACAAGTAGTACGATCCTTCCAATCCAAGATTTATCATGAAACGAGACATAGGAGCTTTGGGGAATCAGATTCTCAACCTAAGTGAGATGAGAATTTATGCCCTATCCTTACTACTCCATGTAGGTCAAATCAAAGCTTTGGGGAATTGGATCCTTAACCTAGGTTTGATGAGGATTTAGCCCTATCCTTACTACTCTAATTTTAGGATTTAAGCTTTATGGAAGTGGTCAAAACCACTGTCTTAAGGATCATGTTGCATAATAGGATAGACATAAAATACTTCCTTCGCCCGACCTTTTCTTCCAAGTTAGGTTTTGATCATTTTGCTCAAGATCCTTTTTAATGTGTATAAAATGTGCTTGGTTCTAGATATCTCAAGACTCAGTTCCCAACCTTAGGATTTTCTTCTTATTTATGTGATAGCATAACCTTAAGAGGATTTGACACGCTTTAATGATCTATATTTGAAATGCATATGCAACTAAGATGGCATGCATGTGCAAAGTGAGATGTAATATGAAATGCATTGTCTTTTGAATTGCAGATGAAATATTGCCATATAAAACTGACTACTTCATGCATCACAAGTTTCAAACGATACTATTTAAATGTTTGTGTTACTTGTGGAGCTTCTACAACACAATTCCAATGTTTCATATTCTCCCAATCTAGAACACAAGTTAGCATCTCAAAGCAACTTTTTCATCATTTTTTTTTTTATATATAGACAAACAAAACATGTCAAATAAACACACAACTTTAAATCCAAATCCAAATAGCTATCCTAAAATGAAAATTTTAAAAAAAATAAAAACAAAGGACTCTTGAAAACACAAACCCAAAACCAGAAACCAAAATCTATATACAAATGTACACTATTATACAAGATGATGCAAAGCTTGGACTATCACTTTCCTGGATCCCAAACATGATTAGAACATTTCAACAAAAATATAACGTGATATGTGTGCCAAATGTTGTGGGAATCCAACAAAAACAACACTAGACCAAAAAATGCAACAAATTTCCACTTGCCATGCTCACCATACCGATTTGATTTAGTTCCAATAATGCTCCCATAGGTGATCACCAAATTACTAAAATGATTAGACAATAAATGATTTTCAATTTTATCATGTCTATTCTTTAAAACTTCCATTTCCAAACTCAATCTTTGATTTATAATTAGGCTATCTTCTTGCAATATGCAATTTTGTAAGTAGGAGCCTATTTCTACAAATTTTAAAGCCAAATTATTTTCCTAATTTGTAGGCCAATCAAATTTGTATAACAATTTACAAGCATCTAGGATATTTACTAAATTAGGATCATTAAAAGTTTTTACCCTAGATTCGATTAGCAATTGTTGATGAATTTGATTTAACAATTCAAGCGCATCAACTTTTTTTCCATTCATTAAGATAGTGTTATTAAAGGTGTGATTAAAAATTATACCTTTTTTTTCATTTACCTTTAATGACATTTCATCATAAACATTATTTAAATTCAAAATGTGGTCATTCTTTTCAATCCTCAAACATTCTTGGTCAAAGCATATGTCCCATGACTCATCTTGATGATCCTTCATTTGAGTTGTTTCCAATTGATCAATCTCTCTATCATTTGGTTCTAATTATTTGTTCACTATCCATGGTATCTCTCCATTTGAATCCTCCAAATCATCATGCAAACTTGCATCCACACTTTCAATGAATTTATATTCAACATGATCAAATTTTGTCCCCTTTTCAAATCTTGTGAATATGAGATCTTCGTATGATGTAGAAAATTCAACATCCCGCATATCAAGTGAAATATGAGTTTCAACTATAGAGATGTGAGAAAAGAATGCATCATCATATCTCCCCCAACCATTGTAAAAATCGTCATCCAAATCCATAGAATGAAATTCCATGATGTTTGTGACATGATCTTTTGATTCATTCATAAATCCTTTTTCTTCTTTGTCCTTGGCAATAGGATCATTATAATCTTCCAAAATTTGATGAGATTTGAAACCCTCCTCCAAAACATCCTCAAATTGTACAGGAGTTGTAATATCTTCCTTTGAGTAGGCAATTATGTTGTCCCGTATATCAATTGGCACACAAGTTTCATTAGTAGTTTTGGAGAGAGTGTAGTCTTCCCACTTCTTCCAAGCATCATAATAATCATCTTTCAAAATCAAGTGGTGACGTTCAACTACTTCTTCAACATCTTCCAATTCATCAATATGCTTCTCATCAAACTCGTCTTCGCCTTCCTTAGAAGGTTCAATTATTCCCAAAAGTGGGTTATTTCTTGAATTCAAATTTATAAGGCTATCATTTTCCAAATTAGTAACCCATGATTCATTATCATAATTTTGAGCATGAAGCATTTCTTGATCTTTAATTTCACATATCTCATCAATAGGGTCTTCCAAGAACAAGTGGTGAGACTCTATCATATCTTCAAATTCATTTATTGGTTTTCTTCCAATTTCACTTTCAACCACTTCATTCAATTTTATGGTGGGTTCCGTCCTATCACATATATCAAACATTGTTGAATTTAGAACCCCTTCATCCAGATAATCGTGTATCTCTATGAATGAGATCATTTTTGCATATTCCTCACTAGTGGATGTTGGCTTAGCCATTTGCACATCCTCATGGACTACATCTAAGGTGGTTGTAAGATTTGGATATTCAAATTCATCCCCTTGATCATTTACCTTAGGTATCATTGGAGTAGAGGGTGCTATATTTGATGGTTGGTGTAGGTTGGCATCAAAAGAATAATCTCTCATATGACCATGTTGTGCCTTTTCTTCTTCAAGACCTTGTCGTTCTATCTCTTCTAAGACCCCATGGATTTTCTCTAGGGACAAACCACTCAGTTTTTCCTCAATGAGTGAAGCAAGTGTGGGGTGTATGGCTCCTAAGTATACTTCCATGGCTTCCTCTTCTAATATGTTGAAATTTTCCCACATTTGGGAGTGCAACTCATGAAATCTTCCATTAAATTGACTCAAGGATTCATTAGGCTCCTTACATATGGAGGTAAACTGATTTTGCAACCTATTTAAGTCATCTTGATTACCAAAGTGATAAAGATAGGCTGCTTCTAGTTGTATCCAAGAAGTCCTAACCTCCATGGGTAGTTGGCTATACCAAAAGAATGGCTTATCATCCAAAATGTATGCAAATAACTTACAAGCCACCTCCTCATAGAAAATCTGGAATTTACATAATGTATCCTTGTAGACATGCGGTTTTTGCAAGTATCCTAGTGGCACCTCTTGATTAAAACATCGTAAAAAATCCAATAACATTTTAGGAATTTGATAGGGTACCACAGGTATAGATAAACCCTTATAATGATCCTCTATTATTGATATCATTCTCTCTCTTAGAGACACTATTTCTTTTCTTAAGGATACCATTTGCTCCTCAAGTGTTGCCATTAGTGAAACTTAAAAAGTAACTTTTAGAACCAAATATGTTGAATATTCAACCTGTAAGGTAAAAAGAAATGAAGTCAGCACCAACTGAGAGATGTACTTATTAAAATCAAATGTTAAGTAATTGCATGAGACCAAAATTTTCAAAATTAAATCAAATCACATATTTGTATGAACAATCAGAAAAGTGTTAGAATAATATACATCATACCTGAATTTCTTAAAATAGAACACGTAAATAAATTTAGGCCATCCTTTTTACAATCCGATGAGTGTTAGAGGAAAAAAAATTTAAATTTAAATAACACTAAAATAAACCCGTTCGGCCCTCCTAGCACCAATTTGTTGAGTGGTGTTAGAGAGCTAAAGATAACAATCAGTAGGGCATGAAATAAATAAAAAATTTAAATCTCTGCAACACTTAGATCACCGTGAAATAAACCCGTTCGGCCCTCCTTCTAGCGCCAATCTGTTGAGTGGTATTTTCACCCGATTGTGAAAACACACTCTCCGATAGGATTTGGGTTCTAAATCCTCTGCTTGCAAAGAAATTAAACAAGTAATTTCTCCAAGGTTCTTGTTATGCTAGCATTTTGCATCTGTGTATTAATGATCTCAACTAAAGATATTTAATTAAAATGCTTGGAACACCTTAGTGGTTGCAAGTAACTGAAAACAAGGGGCACTGTGGTTTATTTTACTATGAAATTCTAATGATTATTCATTGAACCCTGATTACACAAATGTGATTTGGTCTCTATATGACCATGCTGTAAAAATAAAATAAAATCTAATGAAATGTCATAACATGAAGGAATTATTTATGAATTTTAAAGTTTTTTAATTTTTTATTTTATTTTAAAGCTTGAAAAATTAAAATTGGAGCTTCTGGAAAATAAAGTGCAGCAAAAAGAAAATAAAATGTAAAAGAAAGGAAATTAAAATTGCATTCAGTTTGATGCTATCTCGTCCTGGCAAAACCGAAGACAATGAGGTTTTCTGCATACAACCTAACCTATTGAACCTGCAAAACACGCACAATCCAAATAAGTTAGGTGCTGGTCTCTGGGGTTTTACTGTGATTTTCTAGATTTAGACATTCGCATGAAGCAACCAAGAGAACTTGCATTAAACTTCACCTATAAGCCTAGAAATCTGAAAAGGAGAAAGATAAACATTAAATCCTTGCATGCAAAAAATGACTCCTTCTTTCTTGCCAACAAGATGCAAATTTTTGAACATTCTGCATTAAAAATAGATCATGTTACAATAGAAGACTCTCTGGTTTTCTCAAAACCAATAAAAGGAAGGAAAACAGCCTCAAAGCAGGCCCAGAATGACCCTCTGGCCTTTAGCACTGCAACACTGCTCCAGCAGTTTTTGACCCCTGTATCAATCTGTGCTTTTGCATTTATACTTTCTGGTCATGCTCTCTGTTTTGCCCTGTGATGCTTCACTTCATCTTCCAGATCGCTTCGTTTCATATTCCCGCCTTTTCGTTGCTTTTAACTTCATGTTCGATGCCAAAACGCTTGATATTTTTGTTGACTGTAACGCCTTTGCAGCATGTACGCCACGTGTTCTGCATCTTTCTGCATGTTCCGTAACGGCTCCCTGTAAATCATGACCAAAAAATAGCATGTCACGATATCACGACGTTTTTATGCATGCAGCTTTGCTTCTTCACTTTCACCGTGAAAACGCGACATGTCGCGATATCGCGACGTTTTTTATGCATGTAGCTTTGTCTGCCTTCCTGGCCGCGAAAATGCGACATGTCGCGATATCACGACAAATTTATGCTATCGGGCCCTGTGGGTGCAACCTGTCGCGAAATCATGACGTTTTTTCTATTTCGAGTGTTTCCCTGTACCTGGCCGCGAAAACGCGACATGTCGCGATATCGCGACAACTTTTCATTCCGTACACTTTGCTGTTTTTCTATCGCAAAATCACTACGCTTTTTCGTTCGGAGCTGTCTTGTGGTTTTCTGTCATGAAATCGTGATACTTTTCTCTTCTGTACACCTTGGATGTTTTCTGTCGCGAAATCGTGACATTTTTCATCTCCGTACGCCTCGGCTGCAACCTGTCGCGAAATCGTGACATCTTTTTGTTTCTTTCACTCTGGCAGCTTTCCTGTCGTGAAATCGTGACACTTTTTTGTTCCGTACCATTTGCCAGCTTTTCATCGTGAAATCGCGACGCTTTTCCTCTTCATGCCCCTTTGCTAATTTGTGTTGCGATATCGCTATGCCTTTCTGCTTCGTTCTGTTTGACTAGTTTGACCCGCAATTTTGTGACATGTGATTTTGTGATAATTTTACATTCTACCTTTCTCTCTCCTCTCTAGACCGCGACGGAGCAACATGTCGCGATATCGTGACACTTTTTCATTTTCAAAAATGACCGCGCAACACGTCACGAAATCACGACACTTTTTCATTTTTGATAGCGATGGCGCGACATGTCACGATTTCGTGACACTTTCTATCCTTGTGCAATTTTGCCCCTTTTTCTTTATTTTTAGCATATGGGTCACTGAGATCTTCTTTGAAAGCATGCAAAAAAGGTGGGTCCCCAATTTTGGGGTGTGTTGTGGATCAGCCACAACATAAGACAAGGTCACCGATCTCAAAGGATCGCTGATGAACTTTCTTAAGGTATGCTCGTTTAAGCTTGTTTTGGTAGGCACGAAGATGCTCCAAAGCATTGATGCACTTTTCATCTAGAAGTTCTAGCTAACTAAGTCTGTTAGCACGATATTCATCTCCTACTTCAGTATCTTGAAGTAATAGAGCTAAAGAAGGAACTTCTAATTCAAAGGGAAAAACGGCTTCAGCACCATAAAACAAAACAAAATGTGAAGTGCTTGTGGGGGTATGAACGCTAGTTCGATAAGCCCACAAAGCAGGATATAATTGGATGTGCCAATCTCGACCAGATTTATTGACTAGTATTTTGAGGATTTTGATTAATGTTTTATTAGAGGCTTCTGCTTGGCCATTACCCTAATGATAATAGGGAGTGGACCAACGATGTTGAATTTTATATTTTTGACATAATTTCTTAACCTCTTTATTTTTACAACAAGTTCCATTATCTGAAATGAGATTTGCAGGAATTCCAAACCTACAAAAAATTTGATTAAAAATAAACTTGGGTTCCAGTGCAAGAAGCTAATGGCATAGCTTCAACCCAGTTCATGAAATACTCAGTGGCGGTTATAATGAATTTGTGTCCATCGGATGACATAGGGTTGATTTTTTCAATGATGTCTAAGCCCCATTTTGAAAAGGGCCAAGGAGATGAAATAGCCTACAGTTCTTGTGCAGGTGCATGGACAAGGTCAACGTGTTTCTGGAACTTGTCGCAATGTCGCACATAATTATGTGCATCATTCTCCATGGTAGGCCAAAAATATCCTATCCTAAGGAGTTTCTTAGCAATGGCGCTACCACTAAAATGTCCCCCACAAGATCCATTGTGGGCTTCATTCAAAGCTGATCTAGATTCTTCTAGATTCAAACATCGTAGTAAGATGCCTTCAAAAGATCTCCTATACAAGGTATTACCAATAATCATGAAGCGACTTGCTTGTCTACGTAATAACCTGCGTTGGTTGCTAGTACAACCATCAGGGAAGGTCCCATTTTGGAGAAAATTAAAGATATCAGTGTACCAATGTTCAGGAGTAGTTTCGGTGATTAGAAACACATCCAAAGGTTCTAGGCATGATTTGCTTGAAGCGGGTTCCTAGAGTCGATGAATAATGATGGTAGCATATTCGTTATCTAACTCCAAGGGCAAAAGAGATGCGACTGTAGCCATAGCGTCAGTCGCACGATTGCTAGTTCGAGGAATAGCTTCCAAGGTAACTTGATCAAACAAGGATAATAATTGCAAAACATATGCTTTGTATGGGCATAATTTATCATCTCTGGTCTGATAAACATCATTGATTTGATTTATGACAAGTTGAGAATCACCGAAAACCAATAAATTTTTAATTTTTAGTGCCAAGGCAGCTCGTAATCCAAGGATAAGAGCTTCATATTCAGCAGTGTTATTGGTGCAAGCAAATGTTAATTTGAAGGACAGAGGTATAAGATGTTTTTGCAGAGATATTAAAATAATACCTGCACCAGCCCCACTCATACATCGGGCTCCATCAAAGTATAGGGACCATTGCTCTGGATGGTCTGCCTCTAGTTTAAGGCATTCATCAGGAAACTCAATGATGAGGGGATGGGTAGACTCTAAGGGTGCAGCGACTAATTGATCTGCTATGATTTGACCTTTAACAGACTTTTGTCCTATAAATGTGAGTTCAAACTCGCTTAGCGCAAGAACCCACTTTGTTGTACGACCAAATAAGTACGGTCGACTCATGAGATATCGCAAAGGGTCGAATTTGGCAATAACATACGTTTTTTGATTGAGCATATAATGTCGTAGTTTTTGTGTAGAAAATACAACTGCTAGACATAATTTCTCTAATATGGTATAGCGAGTTTCATAGCTGATTAAGGTCCTGCTAATGTAATAATTAGCACGTTCTTTCTTCTCATCGTCAAGTTGAGCTAACATAGCTCCTAAGGCAAAATCGAAAGCAAAAATGTACAAAATAAATGGACGATCAGATTTAGGTGGGGAAAGCACCGGTGGTTTAAGGAGATATTGCTTAAGGAGTTCAAATGCTTCCTGAAATTCGTCGTCCCAATGAAAAGAGACGTCTTTCTTAAGAAGCTTAAGAAAGGGTCCGGTTTTGTCTGCCAACTTGTCGATGAAGTGACGAATAGCTTGAAGCTTACCTTGTAAACTTCGTAATTTTGATATATTGGTGGGTGCGGGCATATCTATGATAGCCACGATCTTGAGAGGGTCAATTTCAATGCCACGTAAAGAAACTATAACCCCTAATAATTTATCGAACTTAACTTCGAATATGCATTTGGCTGGATTTAGTCGGATAAGATATTCCCTTAACCGATCAAATACTTTTCTCAAGTCATTTAAATGATCATCTTCTTTGATAGAACGAGCTATAATATCATCTACATAATCATGTAGAATATCATGCATCATATCATGAAAGATATAAGTCATGGCTCGTTGATAGGTTGCATCCATTCTTTAAACCAAATGGCATCACTTTCCAACAAAAGGTTCCCCAAGGGGTAATAAAGGTTGTTTTAGCCTGATCTTCAGGAGCTATCCTGATCTGATTATAACCAGAAAATCCATCCATTAGGGATATCATTCCACTTCCAGCAGTAAAGTCAATGATCTGATCCATGTTGGGAAGAGGAAAATCATCTTTAGGGCATGCAACATTAATATCTCTGAAGTCTGTGCAAACCCTAACTTTAGTGGCTTCTTTCTTAGTTACTGGAACTACATTTGAAATCCATTCAGCATAATCAATGGCTTGTATAAAAATAACATTTAAGAGTTTTTCTAATTCCCCTTTGACTAGTAAGGCCACTTTAGGATGCATTTTTCTAAGTTTTTGTTTAACAGGTTTAGCATCTGGATGGACTACTAGGTGATGCATAACTACAGAAGGGTCTAATCCTGGCATATCTTCATATGTCCAAGCAAAGACGTCTTCATATTGTTTAAGGAATGCAATATATTTATCTTGTTTTTCTTGACTCAATTCTGATCCAATGTTGATTATGTGAGGGTTGTCTTTGGTTCCAATGTTAATTTTTATGATGTTTTCTACTTCCATATGTAGATCTCTCTCAAAATTAGGTGGGGCGGGTGAAACACCTAATTCTTGTAATTCTTCCAAGGTTAGCTTGGATAATTCGTCTTGAGGAGTCGTGGCCTCAAGTTGGGCTATACTAGGTATAGAGCCATCGAAATAAAATCCGTTATATAACAATTCCTCAATGGAGACATCATGAAAGATATCCCCCTCCAACTCATCGTCGGATTTGGCAATCATCTCAGGGTAAGCTATGGATAGCATATTGCATGTAAGAGGCTTATTCATTAAATGCAAGACATCTCGTTTATCCAAATAATCTTGGTAACACACAAGATGGTCATCATCCTCAAATGGGAAGGGCTGACCTTTACTAGGAAATAGGCCCACACCACATCGGGCAGGCCATGGTTCGACCTCAAAAGGTTCTTTCATACCATTCTAGAAAGGTCCCAAACCTTTCCCTTTATATCCCAATTTAAGCATTATAGGCTTAGCTTTAATATACTCATTAGCAAAATAGCATCTAGCATATCCATCACAATGTGTCTTGATGTTTCTGGGTATTCTTCCCCAATCATATCCCTTATAAATAAAAGCACAACTCCCGACTTGGTAGATACTTCCCATAGGTTGTGGGAGGCCCAAGGTACGAGGAGAGGGTGGGAGTTTATTTAAAATAAGGGAAGCTTGCATGGCAGTGTTGGTTTCTTCTGATATAAGAATTTTAGATAAATCGGGTAAGAGCTCATCAGTAAGAGCATAAGAGGTAGAAGGAACATTTCCTACATCGTCGGATGTGGAAAGGATGCCTGTAGTGGATGTAGATGTTATAGGGATATCGATGGATGAGTCTATAGGTATGGAAGTTATAGGAGTAAAACAAGAAGCATTGGTTGTAGTTTTAGGATCTTTTCGAGGTCCTAATGTGGTTTGTTCGAGAAGATGGTTGAGCTATATGTAGAGGTGTAGTTGAAAGAGTAGATGATGTTATGGGTGTGTGTTTCACACGTTTGGGTGGATGATGAGAATTAGGATGTGTGGATGACAGGGCAGGGCAAAATTGAACTCCAACAGGTTCTGCCAAAGCACACATATCAAAGGGTCTAGGATCACCATGAATGGTAACCAACTGATTTTTAAATTTGAATTTAACACACTGATGTAAAGTGGATGGAACCGCTCGCATCGCGTTGATCCAAGGGCGACCCAAAAGTATATTGTATGATGCAGGGCAATGTACAATAAACACGGTCGTATCTAAGGTTCTAGGACCAACTTGCAAGGGTATAGTAATAACTCCACACGTTTCTTGTGTTTCGTCATTGAAGGCTTTTATAATCATATCAGTTCTTTTCATTTCATCACTTCTAAACCCAAATCTTTGGTAGAAGTCAAAAGTGCATATGTTTAAAGATGAACCATTATCAATCAAGACTCGTTTAACTGCTACATCCCCAATTAGGGCAGTAATATATAAGGGGTTATCCTTATGTAGACTATGTTGCGGGATATCTCTATCCCGAAAGTCAATACAATCGACTTCTCGAGTTATGATAGTATTGGACATGGCTTCAGGTTGAATATTTTGTGGTACCATCATTTGGCTTAATGTGAGCATTAATTCATCCCTATGGGTAGGAGAAGATCTTAAGAGATCCAAAAGGGAAATTCTAGTTGTAGTATTTGATAATTGTTCATTAATATTATAAGGAGGCTTATGTTGAACATTAGGCGCATAATTCCCTTTATTGGGATTTTTCAAAACAAATGGAGCTGATCCATCATTCTGAGTTTGATCCTGTTGAGAGTTTTGAGCCTGTTGTTTGGTAACGGCTCCGATGGTTCCTACAATATTATTTTGTGGGTGATGAATAGGTCTTGGTCTAGCGTTTATGGCTTGTTCATTAGAAAGTATTTGGTGAGAAGATGGTCTAGTAGTGACTCTTCTAGGAAATGGTTCTTCTGGAACCATAGAACTTGTGATGGGTTGAACAGGATCTGATTCATCTTCAGAACTATTCGATTGATTTGAGGTGATTTCCATGTCACTTTCGAGTCTCATATTCGGTATCACTAAGATCAAGTGTCCGAATATTATGTAGAGGTCTGGCCGTAACCATGGATAAAGTTGTGTCAAAGACTTGCGGATCGTGAACAGGTAATTGTCCACTAATAGTCCCTACATATCGGGTAGGAGGGGGAACATTATGATGCTCAATTTGATTAGCCACCTCTTTACCATGCTTTGGTAAAGGATGTTGAAATATGTCCAATGATTGATTGGCATTCTGATTCTGATTTTGGGGGATGTTCTTTTGAGCATTATTAGAAGGATTTTGTTTAGGTTGAAAGGCTTGCACCTCCATCTCATTGTTATCAATCAGGTCTTGTATTTTATGTTTTAATATTTTACAAGAGTTGGTAGCGTGTCCAGGTCCTCTATGGAAATCACAATGTAAATCAGCTCTGTATCCGGGTATGGTTGGATCAGGTTCCCGGATGTTTGGTAATTGGATCAAACCTCGTGCTAATAGTTGCGGGAGAATAGTTGATAAAGGTTGATTTAACCTAGTAAATTCTCGGGGTGGTTTATCAGGAGGTTTTAGTATAAACTTCTCTGTTGTTTTCATAGTATTAACATTGGCAATGTTTCTGCTATCAGTGACTCCATCACCCACAACTTGTTTATTTTTATATTGATTTCTGGATGTTTTCTCATCATCTTTCTTTTTGAGCTGACCTCTTCTAATGAGAGCATCTTCCACCCTTCGAGCTAAATCTATAGCTTGATCGAAGGTGGTCAAGGTAGTGGTTGATAATTCTTAGGATAGTTGTTCTTGTAAATTATTGATAAAAATATCCAACATTTCTCGATAAGGTAACACAAAGTGTAATTTTCCTATCAACTGCCTCCATCGAGCTAAGAAGTCGACAAAACACTCATCTTTGTCTTGTTTTAGGTTGTACAAATCTTTAATGGTTACATGCCTTTCGATATAGGCACTAAATTGATGCACAAAATATTCGGCGGTTTCTTCGAAATTCCTCAAAGAATGAGTGGGTAGTTGATAATACCACTCCAATGCCATCCCTCCTAAACTTTTTGGGAACATTTTTAGTAACAACAAGTCATCATGTGATATATCATGACATGCTATCCTAAACATACGAAGATGCTCTATGGGATCTTCGATTTCCTTTGTATATAGGTAGGACAGGCATAGGAAAGTGTTTGGGATATGGTTGTGCTACAACTATAGGATCTAGAGGCTGACTACACATCTCTCGATAATTGTACGAGGGATGGTAGGGATCTATCTGGTCCATGCGGGAGACTAACTGTTTCACCATGGCTTCCAGATTACCAGTTTGTCCACCATATTGGTTCGGTGGTACATGAGTATGGGATTTGTGAGCGTAGGATGGCGTGATGTAAGGATTAGATGCTATATTGTTGTTATGCAAATGGTTGGTAGGAAGAGTATTATGAAGAAGATTGGTTGTAGCATTATGTTGTATCCCCGATTGTTGGAAATTGGTATTTGGTTTTGTTTTAGGCTTTTGTTGATTTGAGGTATATTGATCAATAGCTTGGCGAAATAGAGCAGTGAATGAAGGTTTCTTTTGTGTGGGGATAACCCTTGGCTTGGTAACAAGCACTCTAGGTGGTTGGGTAACCTGTTGTTGTTGCGTGTTTTGAATTATAGTAGCCATGTCCAAATTGGACGGTCCAGCTTGATCACTCTCTTGATCAACGAAGGACAAGGGATTAGTGCGTGTGTGATAGATGTCTTCTAGGGTTGCTTGAGTGTCACTAATTTGATCTTTGTCCATATGGACTGCTCTATTAAGAGTGCCAATATTAGTATTGAGGAACTTCCAAAAATGTTCCATGTTCTCAAAAGTAACAGCTCCTTCTGGAGATATTTTAGGGGATGAGGATCCTTCCTCTCTATCATTTTCTTTTTGTTCATTTCCTACAGCAAATTCTTCTTCTTGTTGGTCGAAGGTTCCTTCTTCCTGAATTGGATCTTCAGGAAGGACATCTGGGTTATTTTCTGGTTTTCTTAACCAATCTTCTTCTACTTCAATTTGTTTTCCATTCCTGAGTCTAGTCATTATGTCTAAATTTAGATTTTAGCAAATATATATTAATATATTTGCAACAGATTTTGGGAGGTATATATTTTAATTATATACCTACTATAATGCTTAAAAATAAAATGTTTTGATTTTTGTTATGATTTTGTTTTGTTTTTGTTTTTTTTTTATGCTTTATAAAGACAATAAACAACACACTAAATGCAAGAAATAACAATAATAAAATAATAGCTTAGTTTTCTATAAATAGTTTATAGATATCATTGATAGGATCAAGTTCATCGGGAGTCATGAAATGCTCCTCTTCAAATTGGAAATGGTTTTTCAAGAACTTGATAAAGTGTGCTATAGTGATATTATCGGTTTCGGACTCTGTCTTGTAAAAATAAATCTCATGGCAATACTCTCGATATAACACAGCTCTAGGAACTCTATTCCATCTTTGTCTATCCGTAAGAACGACCTCTTGGTCCTCTATACGAGACAAAAATTTATGTACTATAACTGCATTATCGAGGTATTCCTCAAAGGTATACAATTCAGAAGACACAAGGGCTCTTTTATCTGCTAACCACCTATGGCAAGCTCTCTGAAGCTCATGATACAAAGTCACTTGATCGGGATCCAGGATTCTATCTAGGACAAACCTCTTGATTTGCCTAAGTTCGGTTGCTCTAGATGAAATGAGATTCAATCTCCTATTAAGCTCATCCCATAAAGGTGGGACTCTATATGTTGGAGCTACTCTAAGTAAAGAATTAATCTCTATGGTTGCTAATTGATTTTCAACATTAATGGTGACAACTCGTCTTTTATTATAATCTACCATCTAAATATAATATGCAATCTTTGATTCTAAATGCATTTATGTTTTTATTTTTTTTTTTAGGATTGTTTTCAAAAGGTTTTTAGTTTTCACGTCGGGTTCACCAAAATGTATCGCTCCAAATTTTTTGCATCCTTACCCTCAGGCTATAGGATCCATGCCCGGAAGGGGGATGCGAGAAGGATGGGACAATACCTCGGACTGAGAGGCCCTTTGAAGGTCCCGCCTCTCGGGGGAGGGGTATAAGGGTGAATTTTTGATGGATGGTGGGTTCACCAGGAAACTTTTGAATGGCAGTTTCCACGCCTAGGTTGATAGTGAGTTTGATGTGTTCATTTTGCACTTTAATCATTCAACTCCTAGGTTTGGCCAAGATGAATCTAAACTATTCTATATGCCAATGCTGATTTAGATGAATACAAAAAATAGGAATGAATGCTAACCACAGAGAATATGCTAGCTAAAACATAACATACCTGATTTCGGATGTCTGATGAAGATTCTGAGTTTTGTAACAGTCCAGATCACCTCAATTCATACGTAATCATCTGATATTTCATAGGATCATCTCAAATCATAGACGGTCATCTGAGATCAGACAGAATCATCTAAAATCTGACGAATTCGTGAGACGAATTCGTCAGAAACCTGCAATCACAGAAATAGGTACAAAATACCAAATATGCAACTACAGAAGCAAAGGAAAATGATAGCAATAACAACAAACATGCCTAAATCATGGATTCAAATAACAAAATAAGGAAAATGCAGTAGATTTAATGATTGATCTTAACTTTATCATGCGGTTATGCTAAATGAGGTGAACTCCAAGATGCATAAATATAACAATTTAAGATAGTACAAAAATATAATAGGAAAATGCAGATAAAAAACTAAGGAAATGCAAACTCTGGGCTCTGATTGCCCCCAATCTGGACTACAGTCAGGATCACCTCCAATCGTACGAGATCGTCTGCGCTCCTCGACAAGATCATCCGAAATAGTATGGAATCGCTTGCGACGATCCGAGCTAGCTTCGACTAAAAAATAGTAAAGTTCCTGCAAGAAAAACATGAAATACAGAATGCAAATGATGGTGTGGGGATGCTCTGAGATGCGTGGAAGTGCAGGGGGTTTAAGCAGAGTTTCAGGCAGAGATTCAGGGGGATAAACTGAGAAAATCTTAGTTTATATAGGATTAGGGAGAGGTTAGGAGGTTGGGGATCATCCCAATCTGGGAGATCTCCAACGGGGGAATCTCCAACTATGCAGACGCGCTTCTGCCCAAGTTGGAGAGGCTATTGAAACAGAAGCTAATTATGAAAATTTGGTTTTGGGACGAAATCGTCTGGACGTTCTGTTCCAGATGAATTCGTCAGATCTGGGATGATTTCGTCTAATCTGCGATGATATCGTCCAACGGTCAAAACAAATCCTAAAAATGGCACGAAAAATGGGGAAAGCGGGTAACAGGCGGTTAACGGGCAGTTTGGGGTTAAAATTTGAATTTTTATCTTTTTACTAAGGTTTAACCGTGCCAATTTTAGGGTGCTACAATGTCAAAGGGGGAGATATTTGTGTATTGGGAAGATATTTGATATGAGATTTGATATTTGAGAGAGCAATGAGCTAGGGGGAGCAAAGTCCCAGGGGGAGAACAAAAGAAGGTCAAGTTTCAGTAAAATGAATATGGGTTACCATCAATGACAAAGGGGGAGATTGTTGGACATTTTGAGTCCCTAAGCTAAAATTTGTCATTGATGTCAAAAGGACCTATGTAAGTAAGCACAATGATTTTGCTCCACAAAGAGCTTAATGAGAAGCCAAGGTTTTGATCAAAGGTTCTAGAAGGGATGCATGGCATTTGGTTTCAAAAGGAGCTTCAAGGGAAGCTTAGCAAAAGGTTTTTATGAAAACCAAGGAAGGAAAGGAAAGGTTTTATTTAAAACCAATGGATGGAAAATTTGAAATGGGTTTTTCTTAAAATCCAAGTTGGCTTTTTGTTTCATTGAAAAATGTGCCTCGGTGATGGAGAAATTTAATTTTAAAGGTTTAGTTTAAATTTTAATTTATTTAAAATTTAAATTTCAATTTTAAAATTAAATAGAAGGTTTTTCCCTCCTTTCTTATTGGCACCACCGACATCATGAGGGCAATGTTAAAAGGGTCGATGTATTTGCATTGAAGGATGGCTTGTATTAATAAGCCAAAGGTTTTCCATTTAAAACCTAATTTGTGTCGCATGATTTTTGAAAACCCAAAGTATTTTTGCATCTGAATATTGCACAGCAAATTTTGTGGAGTGTGACATGGGCAGTCAAGTCGTGGACAATCAAATTTTTGGTGTCTTGTGAGGAAAGTGCAAGCAATTTAAGGAAGAGAGTGCCCATGGCACTCACGTGGGTAGTTTTAGCTCATGCGACTTAGCTATCGCTTGGTAGCACGGTGGGCAGAGGTTCGAAATGCCAAAGCCCTTCAAGGGCTCCTTTGAGGTATGCACTCCGACTCTGATATTTGTGGGGGTAAATATTTTAATTAAAATATTTGCTTGCTAAGGTTTGATTATGATTTTTGTGGGAGATATAAGGTTGAGCAAGCTTAATATTTTAATAAGGTTTGATATTTGATTAATGTGAGATATTGCCTAAGAAAGCTTTGTGATTACTTTTGAGTGCAAAAGTGTTGAAAGGAAGGATATAAAATATTTGATTTATTTTATAGTATAAGTGGTTTGTGGAGTGACAAGGTTATGCAATGTTTTGATTTATTTCATTTTATGGTACAAGTGGTTTTAGGAGTGATAAGGAAGTTGTGCATTAATTCTTAAGAAGGTTTTCTAATTAAAAGCCTTGGTGAATATAATTGTGAAGTGGAGTAATGTTGATTATTTTGTGATCTTCTAACCCTTGTGAATATTGGCAAAAGAATATTGTGATTGTGGCAAATTTCCAAAGAGGCTTCTTCATCTTCATTAAAGGTATGGGCACATTCTCCTATTGATTGATTATGGTGGTTGATTTTTGAAAATATCTTTGGAGTGAAAATGATTGATTGTGGTTTCCTTTTCGAAAGTGATTGGTTTAATGCTTCAAGGTTTTTTGGATTGAGAGTTGTGATTAAACCTTGTTTTATAAGCATTGTTGTTGGAGCCCATTGGTTGTGTAAAGAACTTTAACTTGAGTTAGAAAAGAACATGAGTATCATTGTTATGTGAGATTTGTTGTTGAGCATTGTTGGAAATATTTTGAGTTGATTGATACATGCTTGGACTAGGGTTTGTGAGAAAGGGTTGTTCATTGAGGTGATTGGTTGAGTTGATTTGATTGAGCCTAGTGAAGTGGATGCATGTGGTTGTTCAAGTTCCATAAAACAAACTATTCTATATTCTTGATTTGAGTTGAGATTGAGATTTGAGTATAAAACATATAGAGTCTCTAACAATTCTCTTTATGCTTCTATGATATTGATTTGATTTGAGATTGGGATTTGAGTATAGAACATATTGAGTCTCTAACAATTCTCTTTATGCTTCTATAATATTGATTTGAGTTGAGATTGGGATTTGAGTATAGAACATATTGAGTCTCTAAAAATTCTCTTTATGCTTCTATGATATTGAGTTGAGATATTGATTGAGCATTAAGTATAGAACATATTGAGTCTCTAATAATTCTCTTTATGATTCTATGAGATTGGAAACATTTTGTGGAAGCTTGTTATGCAGATTTGAGCAAGTCCTAGAGAGGACTTATTGAGCTGATTTGGACAAGTCCTAGAGAGGACTTATTGAGCAAATTTGAGAAAGTCCTAGAGAGAACTTGTTGAGCAGATTTGGACAGGTTCTGTGTGGACTTGTTGAGCAAATTTGGATAGGTTATGTGTGGGCCTGTCTAGCATATTTGAGCAAGTTTTATGTGGACATGTTGAGCATATTTGGATAGGTTCTATGTGGACCTATTGAGCAGATTTGAGCAGGTTCTATGTGGACCTATTGAGTAGATTTGGACAAGTTCTGAGTGAGCTTGTTGAGTAGATTTGGAAAAGTTTTGAGTGAGCTTGTTGAGAAAATTTGAGAAGGTTCAGAGTGGACCTATTGAGACAGAGCTTTGGAGGTGACAGAGTATAGAGGAAAGAGTCTCAGTGGATATATATCCAGCAGCTTGGACAATTAAAGATAGATCTGAGTGAGGATTCTTCAAGTGGAGATAGATCCACCAGATAGTGTAGCAGAGAGACAGAGTCTTTTAGAAGATCACTAGCCAGAGCAGAAGGGGAAAGAGTTATCCTGTTGAAGAGATCCACAAACTTGATATTAGGCGATCAACATCTCCTTTGGATAGAGGTCCATAAACATTGTAATTGGGAAGGATTCCCAAAGAGATTGATTGAGAAATATTTAGTAAAATATTTTCTCCATGGAGTAGCCCACATTGGGTGAACCACGTAAATTATGGTGTCTCTATTGTGTATGGTGTTTTGTGCATTGCTTTTATTACTACTATTGATACTGTTATTTATACACTACATAATATTGAATTAAAAGAAAAAGTAAAAAGGGGTATTATATTTTTCACCCCCCCCTCTCAGTATAACCTTGTGTTCTTCATCATTTATGTATGAAATATTGAGAGGGCATATTATAATATCAACAACTATGCAAACATTTGTACTTTTGATTTGGTTGCTATTGCACTAAATATAACATCAATCAAATCATTTTTCATAATGTGTGGTAATAATTCGCTTCAAAACCCTTGATTTTGCATAATATTTGTGTTTACTATCACCATTTTGTTCAAATTCTCATACGGACCTTTAACCTTTTTAGAATCCTTTTTATTTTTGCATACTTTGTTTCCTTTTGTTTTCTTTGATATTAGAATCCTTCTTTGGATGTCAACATTGTATCCTCTCAATTTTCTTTTGTGTCATTTGTAAGCGGAGGTCGAGGTGCTTCACTGAATCCTTGCATATCACCTAATAGTCAATGCTTCAAATTGTTGTCTTGCTAGCCTCTCTAATTCCTTGGTAGCATTATTTATTTGTGTGTGGATTCCTATTTTCATAAACAGTGAATTAAATGTATTTCAAATTGTTTTAGAGATAGAATTACATTTTCTGCTTGATTATTGTTATTATATTTTCACAAATAATTTTATTTTCTCTTTGCTAGATTTGTAGATACTTACTGAGAATGTCATTTACATATGATTGTTTTTTTGTGTAATTGCAATAGTTTTATTACTTTGTTGAAATATTTTTATTAAAATGATGTTCTATTTACAAAATAAAATATTATCATTATTGCTTATATTTTGTTTCAACAACTGGATTGTATCACTTTTTTTAACAATGGGTTAGAGAACTCTCTTTAGCACAAAAAAAACTTGAATTCTGTATAAAAGGTAATTTTTATCATACTTTTCTTTAAAAGAAAATAATATCATTTGAAGAGCTATAGTTGTAAATTTGATCTTTGTTCATTATCCAATAGAATATTTAATACTTTTTTATATTATTGAATAAAATAAGTTTATTCTTGTGTAAATTTGATAATGCTATTATGTATTTTAATTTGTATTATAATTTTGATATCTTAATTATTTAAAAATAAGAAATAATGATAGGTGTACGCTATCCAAAATTATTTATTATTATTATTATTTAATAAGTTATATGTGGCTTCTATTGGGGGCTACTCCCATTAAAATAACTAAACATTACATTGTTCTCATTGCATTGCTATCAAGTTATTTAAACCATATCCAACTTGTATTTTTTATCAAAGATATATTTCATTTGCCTTTCTATCAAATATATTTGTCATCTTTCTCAAAATGTTTTGCTTCTGCAATCAACTCATTGATACTATTTTTATTAAGAGATAAAACCTCACTCATCCCATTTCATTTTAAAATTTGAATTTTGTAAAGATGAAAATCAACATTGCAAATAGCTAAAATATTTATGACTTGGCTTCCATTTCTATAAATATGTTGTCTATATTGACCTGTTAATTTCATAATACCTCTTATTTTAGGGGTCCATTCATGTCCTTAATATTTTAGAATATCATTTTTATCATTGTTTTTTATTTATGGTTTTAGCTCCACTTCTTGTTAACACTTGTGGTATTTGCTTTTGTTTTTCAATATCAATATATTTTGCTTTGATTTTGCTTCTTGGGTCTTCCTCTCTTTTTTCATTCCCACCAACACTTTCATCTCCATCAATCTCTTCTATTTTTCACATTGCTCATAGTGAGACTTATCATCTATATGTTTGTCTTACCTTAAAGGAATCCAAGTGTAAGGAATAATCTCAAAATTACTTAATTTACTTTATGTTGCCCTAGAAACCCTAAAGTGCAAGGATACTCCTTTATAGCAATTACCTTCTAATGTTGTTGTAAAAACCCTAAATTGCCATGGATTTATCCATCTTCATTTCCTTAATATGTTAGTCTTGAAACCCTAAATTGCAATGGATAACCTCTACATTACTTTCATATTTATTACCAAGAAAGGATTCTATACTACATGACGAAAATAAAGACAATTTACCTGGAATAAACTTGACCTCTCTTTCATCTTTACTTTAAAATTTTCCTCCACATCTTCCTTTGCACCTTTTCCTTCTAAGTTTTAACATGTGCATTGTGCTTTCTCATCCCTTGTATCCTTCTTTGTTTCTTATTTCTTTGACTCTTCTTTTGGAGTGGAATATCCTTGATATAATCTAGCATCTATTAAAGTATAATTTCCTGTTGGTCCAAAATCTGCCACAGGAAAGGATTTTATAATTGCACCCTAGACCTGGCCAACATTGAAAGGCTGGAAGCAAGAAATGGCTCCCAGACCAATCTCCGAGTGGGCTGGTTCCCTTTACTAATCTAAATTTCTGTTTGAAGATAAGGGTTCTTTGGAAAGAAATTAAAAGTTGCGAGAAAGAAATGAAATATGGCCACGAGCCGGAGTTATGGGATCGGAAGAACAACGACGAGAAAACTTAAAGTGCGGCAACGGCAAGCAACGAGAATATAATGACTCAACTCCCACACAAGCTGTATGCGAGAAAATCTCTCCAAGATTACACTCCGGGAATCATATCCTTACAAGCAAGATTCAAATCCAATATGCAGAATTTGAATGTAACAGCACTCAAGGAATATAAATTCGATTAGAAATGCAACGAACAGAAAAGACAATCACCCAAACAACTGCTTGAAAAATCCGAAGCCAATAATTTATTCTTGCAAATGCACTTCCAGTTTTTAGCAAAACTTCCAACCTTTTGAAATGCGAATTACATTGGTTTTTATAGAGGTCCGTCCTCTTTGCAGCATTAAATATTTTAAACCGACCTTCTTGAGATCTACAATCATGCGAAGGAAACGAGGAACATGATCCCCTTAATCGCAATCTCGAAGAAATAAAAATTAAATTCCATGAAACGCTTGCGGCCCTTCATTAAATTCGATTCTTTGAATATGTGCATGAAAAACCGTTGAATTAATCCACGAACGGCAACTTCGAACCAATAAACCCTTTAATTTTGGTAGCCTGGGCACTCTTTGACCTTAACCGCATTGGAAATCCGCAAATTATTTAATTCGGGTCAGCATTAAATCATCGGAAATCGAAAAAACCCTCTCGGCCGTTCATACTGCACTTGGCGGGAAAACTGCGCAGGTCGCGAAAACGCGACGGGTCGCGAAATCGCGACATGATTTTACGCCGTACGCTTCGCTGCTGAAGACCCGCGATTCCGGAACATGTCGCGATATCGCTACATGTCCGGCTCCCTCTTGCTCCTCCCTGCGCTCTGCCCTGCGAAAACGGAACACGTAGCGATTTCGCTACATGTTCCTTCTCTCCGCATCAATCGCCATTTTCGGTCGCGATTCGCTGACATGTCAGCGACGCGCTGCAAGTTTTCACTTTTTGCCTTCGACGCTGCCCGACCCGCGATTTCGGAACATGTCGCGATATCGCGACAGTTCCGCCCAACCTGCTTGCGTTGACTGCGTTGACCGCGATTCTGCAACATGTTAGCGCGTCGCTGCAGTTTTTGGACTTAACCATTTTTTGCTCAATTTTTCTCCTTTTTTCGCCCAAGCTGCATCAAAGCTGAAGTCAAAGATCAGATTTCCAACAATACACTAATGCATTAATCAATGAGAATCAATGTGGCAAAAATGCCAACATTCTTGGCGGCTCGCGGGGTATACAGCTCGCTGTATGCAAGAATCCAGGCCTTAGTCCATTGGGCACCGAGTCATATTGGAACTGTAAACTAGCTGCTGCAAAACATGTCAGGGGACTGCTGCAAAACTTCTTCTGCTGCGGAAAACTAGAACTGGAAGAACCTGCATAGAAGCGGTTATAAACTGAAGAAATGGAATGTGATGGTGGAGTGAGCTCCTGCGATTGCGCAAGCGGTGACTGCAATGGAGTGATGTGGAAGTAAACAAGTGATGAGATGGACATAACAACATCATGTTGATACACTACCAGCGGCAATAGATGGAATGAACGAATGGAGGGAACAGAAGTGGAAGTTTTGAAGCGTGAAATGAAAATGAACTAATCTGGAAAATAAATGCTTTTTTAAAACAAAGACAAACTGAGAAGAAAGGGATAAGAGGAAACGGGAAAAATAGAAAAGGGGAGAAGAAACAACAGCCGTGGCTTATTTTGTAACTGCAGAAGAAAAAGAAGTAAAAGAAGGAAGATGAAGAAGGGAAAGGAAAGGAAAAGGGAAGGGAAAAGAAGAAAGCCACCAACTGCTGGGAAAGGAGGAGACAAAAAGGGAAACCAACACCTACAGCCCACAAGCAACAAGAGCCAAGGTGACAACAAAAGGCAACACATATATACATACTCTTTTCTTTTTCTTCACTTTCTCTTTTTTTTTTTTATATTATATACATAAGTTTACGACATGATTGGCATGTCGCCACCACAAACCCGATCTCAGGAGTTATCCTGTAAATCTGCAATGTCCCGCCCAGATTTGGTCATACTTGAGTCGGTCCCTGAAATTGGGCTGGCTTCTTCCTGTAGTTCTCCCTTCGACAGTGGCAGTCTCATGATTCAAGAAGTTGACTATCTGCTCATTATCTTCAACGACTTGCCCAAAAGACTTGCATAATGTTGCTCCTGCCTCATCTTCGGATTTAACCCCATCAAAATATAGCTGCCATAAATGATCTGTGATAACATTCGGATCAGCTTGAATAGGCAATTCCTGCTTCATGTCACTCTCAGGCTTTTGGATGACATAACAGCCGATTTCAGTTTCCAGCATGGCATTAAAATTAAGCATAGAAAACTGATCATCCAACTGAAGACTATCTAAAACTTCATTCAGCAAAACAGAGTCTTCAGACTCGTCAGTAAGCATGTAAACAGACTGCACTTCTTTTTATGTTTCTTCCAACTTTTCAATGTGAAAAGAAGAAGGCTTTTCATTTTGAATCCTGAGACGCCTACCCTTGACAGGGAATTTCTAAATGGGAATAATCTAGTGCCAAATAACCCCCTAACTTGGCGGAAAACTCCCTAGATAAACACATACTAAAGTAGGGCTCTAAATCAACCACAACAATTTCTTGGATAACAATAACTTGGGGCATTGTATGCAGAGTAATTGGAACATCCTTAATCACACCCACTATTTTTACGGGCGTACCATCCAATTGCGAGAACTCCGGGACTACTCCGTGTGTACTCCATTCCCATTGCTTCACGAGACTCCCTTGGGCATTACGGTTGTGGCGGCACCGAGTCGATCATACAATTATGAACAATCCAACCCTCTATGTGCAATGACAAATAAAATGGAGGTGGCCTATTTTTTCCGATAGCGAGAGGTGGTTAAAGTTTGTGCATATCCTTGTCTGGGTAGGACCTTTTTCATTATCCTTGATAGATTTTAATGATTCCTGTAATAAGTCTACCTGGCACGGCAATTGCAAAGCATCATAAAGGCTCACCTTAGCGGGGGTCTTTTTAAGATCATCAACAATGTTGTATGAAGCTGCGACAGAATTTTTCGTCTCAACGGGTTGCTCAAATCTGGTCTGTCTTGTTGTGTAGCTTCCACTCTTAACCTCTTGGTCGGTGATGGATACTTCAATTTTTCACGTGCTGCTCCTCTCGCTTCCGACCTAGCTGGTGCAGTTGCTTGCCTTTTCTTGAACTCTGTTAAAAGTTGGATCTTTGGGCAAAGGCTTTGGAGCTAGCACGGGGAGCTTTCATCGGCCTTTTCACTTCGGTCGGTACTCTTAACGGCTCTAAGTCGACGGGATCAACATTCATAGGCTTCTTTCCAGTCCTTGTTAGAACTGAAACTTGATCTTCCACTGCAGTCATCAAATTATAACCAGCTTCTGAGATCATATTAACATGGTCACCTGAGGTGCTGGCCGCCAAGGTCTGCACATAATTTAAGTGGACCATACATGTATCCTCTCCGTGAGGATCATTACAAGTCGAGCACCAATATACTCCATCTGCATGGGCTGCATCTTCATTTGCTAGAACAGCTAAGCCCTTTTCAGGTGCTTTGCTTGTGGAGGCAGCTTGATCTCTAGTAACTTGAGGAGGTTGAAATCTCCTTGGCTGGAAATCTCTCTCAGCCTGCTTCCTCTCAATGAGTGTGATCTTGTTTCCCATGGCTCTAATGGCAGAATTTGCAGACTTAACCTCTTGCAATAATGTTGTATATGGATCAGGGTTTGCAGGTGCAGGAAGTTCTGGTAAGGGCAAAGGAGCTGGTGCTGCTGGCAAAGCTGGAAATGCAGTGGAAACGGGAGATGGTTGAATCTTTGGGTGCGGGGAGCGGTAAAGGAGTTAAAGCGAGGCAATTGAGGAGCTGGGACGAGTTGCAACTTTGAGGTGCTTTAGAACTCCATGATGGTGTAGGATACATAGCCGGCATGGGGTGTGGTTGTGAACCATATAAATATTGAGGCAAATTCGGAATAAGAGGCATAGTTACCTTTGGAGGCGGTCTTCCTACGGCAACCGGATCGGCTTACGCTTTAATTGCTTGTTCAAAGATTTTTGGAAACGTCACCACATTAGGCTGCCGAACCGCCCATCCGATATCCGAGTGAAACGCTCACGAGGTAGTACATCGCGGCTAATTCATCGACGGGCCGAATACCATCGGGAATCCTTTGCCAAGTTCTGGTAAACCGGACATTAAAATCAGGTATCTCTTCTTGTGGATGTCTCTGTATGACAGTAAACTGATTTAACAATGAGAAAGGGTCAGCCTGTTCATGAAAATGTTTCACCAGCAAATCACCCAATTGATCCCATGATGTTATGGTGCCGGGAGGCAGAGTTCTGTACCAAAACAGCAGTTTACCTCTCAATGAACACACTAACAATTTGATCATTACATCTTCATCAGTAATGTCATGAATAGCAACCCGGAGAAGCCACATCATTTATGTGCTCATAGGCTGCTTTTCCGAGTACCATCGTAAGTGGGCAAAGCCTTCGGTGCGGCACTGTGGTGCTTGGATTACGAGCCTCGTAGATTCAAGGCTCCAGTGCTCTGTTCCATGCCAAGAATTTTTTGGGTGGAGGAAATTGTGCCATTGGTGGAACTTGTAGGGGTGCAACACTAGCAACAATACTGGGTATTTGTACAGTAGAAGATGGAAGAGACGAGGAAACTAATCTAGAATGCTCACCACTTCTCGAACTATCAAGTTCAAAAAACTGAACAAGATCGCCAAATTTCTTTGACTGTGATCTTGTGATCATGAAGTATTTACGGGTTCAGCAAGTTACCAAATAACGAGCAGGCGTCCACGATCAAAAATCCGGATCTTCAACTCAGCAAAGTCGCCAGATGAACTTACAAATCTCCGCTATGAGGCCAAGACAGCTCATCAAATCTTGAGACCTCCGGGTGTTAAAACAAATGTGGATTTTTGTGAGACAGAAGAAGTCTGTCCCACCGGGCGTGCCAAAAACTGTTGGTCCAAAATCTGCCACAGGAAAGGATTTTATAATTGCACCCTAGACCTGGCCAACATTGAAAGGCTGGAAGCAAGAAATGGCTCCCAGACCAATCTCCAGAGTGGGCTGGTTCCCTTTACTAATCTAAATTTCTGTTTGAAGATAAGGGTTCTTTGGAAAGAAATTAAAAGTTGCGAGAAAGAAATGAAATATGGCCACGAGCCGGAGTTATGGGATCGGAAGAACAACGACGAGAAAACTTAAAGTGCGGCAACGGCAAGCAACAGAATATAATGACTCAACTCCCACACAAGCTGTATGCGAGAAAATCTCTCCAAGATTACACTCCGGGAATCATATCCTTACAAGCAAGATTCAAATCCAATATGCGAGAATTTGAATGTAACAGCACTCAAGGAATATAAATTCGATTAGAAATGCAACGAACAGAAAAGACAATCACCCAAACAACTGCTTGAAAAATCCGAAGCCAATAATTTATTCTTGCAAATGCACTTCCAGTTTTTAGCAAAACTTCCAACCTTTTGAAATGCGAATTACATTGGTTTTTATAGAGGTCCGTCCTCTTTGCAGCATTAAATATTTTAAACCGACCTTCTTGAGATCTACAATCATGCGAAGGAAACGAGGAACATGATCCCCTTAATCGCAGTCTCGAAGAAATAAAAATTAAATTCCATGAAACGCTTGCGGCCCTTCATTAAATTCGATTCTTTGAATATGTGCATGAAAAACCGTTGAATTAATCCACGAACGGCAACTTCGAACCAATAAACCCTTTAATTTTGGTAGCCTGGGCACTCTTTGACCTTAACCGCATTGGAAATCCGCAAATTATTTAATTCGGGTCAGCATTAAATCATCGAAAATCGAAAAAACCCTCTCGGCCGTTCATACTGCACTTGGCGGGAAAACTGCGCAGGTCGCGAAAACGCGACGGGTCGCGAAATCGCGACGGGTCGCGAAATCGCGACATGATTTTACGCCGTACGCTTCGCTGCTGAAGACCCGCGATTCCGGAACATGTCGCGATATCGCTACATGTCCGGCTCCCTCTTGCTCCTCCCTGCGCTCTGCCCCGCGAAAACGGAACACGTAGCGATTTCGCTACATGTTCCTTCTCTCCGCATCAATCGCCATTTTCGGTCGCGATTCGCTGACATGTCAGCGACGCGCTGCAAGTTTTCACTTAATGCCTTCGACGCTGCCCGACCCGCGATTTCGGAACATGTCGCGATATCGCGACGGTTCCGCCCAACCTGCCTGCGTTGACCGCGATTCTGCAACATGTTAGCGCGTCGCTGCAGTTTTTGGACTTAACCATTTTTTGCTCAATTTTTCTCCTTTTTTCGCCCAAGCTGCATCAAAGCTGAAGTCAAAGATCAGATTTCCAACAATACACTAATGCATTAATCAATGAGAATCAATGTGGCAAAAATTCCAAAATTTCCTTACTTCATATTGAAGTTTGTCTCATAACCAATTTTTTTTGTCTCTTTCTCCATTATTTTCACTTTGCAATCTCTTTTCATGTGTCTAGTCTCATAACAATTATAATATCACAATGCAATATTTTCATAATCCACTTGATCGCATTCTCTTGATTCAAATTTAATATTAATGGATTGTGGCAAAGGAATTGAAATGTCCTTAGTAGCACATATCCATGTATATATAACATGATTTTTCTCCTTAATTGTTGGTCCCTTCTTGATGAATTCCCCTTGGGTATTTCCAATAATATTCAAAACATCCTTATTGATAAGATTATAAGGAAGTCAAACTTTGATTTCTAAACTAGAAAATATGATAAGGGAAGAACCTTTAGGAAGAAAAGTCATAGCTAATTTGAATTCAATCCCACTTCCAATTGATCCAATTTTGAATATTTGAAAACCCTAGCTAGTATCCATGGAACTTACATAGTAAACCTCTACTTTTAAGAACCATTATATCATGCTTGATCATCTCATCCTTAATAATCACTTCGGTTGTAATATTTGTTCCTTATATTGAGCTTATCGTATATTCGCTCTTCCTATTATCTCCAACTTGGACATCCATACTTCAAGGTAGGGCATCCTGACTTCCCATTATATTTTTCAAATATAATTTTCCTTCCATGCTACCTAGTGGGGCTTGCTCCCTACTCGCATCCAATATTGTTTATTAATATTTTATTTATTAAATTTTATGTATAAAATTAGACTTAAAAACTAAATTAGATAAATCAATTAAGAATGATACATTTTAAAGCAAATGACATGAGCTCACCTTGATAAATACCTTAACTTTTAGGCTATACAAGCATAATTTCCAACATGTTGTAATACCACAATTTTATTTATAGAAAAAATTATTACGATGCAATATGTAGGGTTGTTTTCAATCCCATTTAACCAATTTAAAAAAATAGTATTATTAATAAATATAATTACTTTTTTTTACATAAAATCGTAGTTGTTAAATTATATACATGCACATATTTAACTATATATTCTTAATATATTTTTAACTATATAGGTTTTTCTCCATGACCGTTCAAGTCCATAAAGTCATCTTATTTAGATATTAGAAAATGATCATCCAAATTTTAATTTGCTCTTTTTTATTTGTTATATCATAATATAATGGGCTCCACTTGCATTATATCATATTAGATCGTCTATTGGGACATTGCTCAATAGTATCAAAACTATGGAAATGGATTCTTAGTATGTTTGTGAATTGATGGAAAACTGGTGTTTGCAATTGAAGGTTAGAAATAATATGAGGGGTTCCATTTTACAAAAGTGCCTTTGGAGGTCACAAAATAGGGTTTTGAGAGGTAAAAGCCCCTCTTCTAGTTATGGATTCAATAGCACCAAAAAGGTCTTCCAAGAGATCCTTAAAGGAGTGGGCTTTTTGCTCGTGTGCCACTATCAGTTTGACCTATCCTCGAGACATGTAAGACCTACAAAAAAGGGTTAGAACATATGGTGGTCTATCTTGATCAAACCCCATGTGTTTGAATATAAAAAACTCAAAATGAAATTAATTTATTAAAAAAGCTATAAAAATACTTACAAAACTAGTTTTGACAGTGTTACTTACCTACTGAGAGGGTTTTCCATCCTTTTGGTATCTGAAATTAACCCTTGAAAAGGATCGACTATTTTGGGTCACAAGGTACCTTGCGACTGTGATTGTGATATCCTGGCCAAATTTTTAGTGGTTCAAAATAGCCTTTTGTTATTGTTGGAACTCTTGTCTTTACTAGGTCACCTTCAAAACTTGTAAAATAAACCAATTTTGGGACACAAAAATGGTGTAAAAATATGTTTGATGTGGTGATTGATGGATATTAATGGTAAAATTGGTGATGAAATGTAGTGCAACCTAGTTGGATTTTGATAGAGTATGGGTATGCAAATGGTGGATTCTTTGAAATGGAGGAAATGAGCCTCTATTTATAGAATTTGGAGAGGCTATGGGGATTGAGGTGTCCCTTGAGGTGTCCACCTATGAGGTATCCCTTACAAGATGTCCCTTGATGTGGTATACCTCATAATTATATTTGGTGAGATAATCCCTCACCCATATACATGTCATAAATGAGCATGGGGATGTGGAGTGGAGTAAGGGTCAAATCCTAACTATGGTAGGGTTAACCCTGAATTGAGAGCTGACTTGGATGATTTGGAAGGTGACTCATCCTTAACCCATGCTTTGAAACCCAAAAATCCTCAAATGTCATTTATGGACTTAAATGCACATGGAGATTTAAAATGGATCAAGGGTTTGTTGTTATTGGGGTTAAGTTAACCCTAGGTTAGTTGTTGAATTTTGGGTGTGGTAAATGGTGACTCACCATGTTGGGAGGCAAAAGTATTCAAAATCCATTTAAGGCTTTAAATGTTCATGGGGATATGTGTGGAGCAGGGGTTAAGGTTAACCCTACTTAGGTTGACCCTAGGATAGACCAAGGTTTAATGGGTGAGGTGGAGGCTAGGCTAGTCAAAGAGTAGACTAGGTGATGTAGCCATGAATTAGATTGACCATGGGGTAGATTTTGACCATAAAGTGACTTTTGACCAAGGTAAATATTTAACCAAGGTTAGGCCATGATAGTGGTGGCATGAGGACCCAAATTTAAGCATAGGAAAGGGCTTAAGTAGCCCAAGGGGGCTTATGAAGATGAAGTGTTTTTAGGCTAATATATACATATTTTATAGGATTTTTAAATTGATCAGTCGTTATGATGAGAATATTGGTAATGTACGAATTTTGGGTATTTACGTTTGCCCCTTTTTGTACTATATTATGTGAAAACATTGTGTAGTGTAAAAACTTATGACACTAGCTTGGTGGTTTTATTTTGAAGAAGATGAATTGATAATGGATTATCACATATTTTGTAATGCTACAATGATAATTTTGAGAGAGAATATGTAAGATCATCTTGTTTTATGATCAATATAGGATGCCTCAATTTTGAGAGTGAATGTCTTTAAAACTTTGTATTTGATGAATTGTTTGTTAGCTTTTAATGAATAACCACTCAATAATATGGCCACTAAATCAATAATATTCAACTAAATATGAAGGAAATAATAATGCTAATCAAATAATATTATATTCAAAATATGAAATAACTCCAATATTGATAATGGCAAATGCTGAAAAATACAATAAACTCTTATTGAATAAAATACCTCAAATACATCATATTACATCACCTTCCATTGCTCCATGGGTGATGTACCATATCCTGGTATTCCCTTTGTAATACCATTCTATTACAATTGTATATCCATATATAGGATGGAATGTGACTCTTCATATGGTGTTTCTTGACCTACACTCTTCCTATGACTCTTCATATTCCTATTCTAATGACACATGTACATAGGGATAACTATGCACATTTACATTGCCAAAATATCATTGCACACTTGTGCATTTATTACATTGCATAAAGTAAATACTTTCATCCTAATCTAAGACACTCTTTCCTAATCTATAGATGTATCCATGGTGGTACATTATCATGTACCAAGTAATGTAATATATTCCAACACCCCTTTGTATTACATTTTTTGGTTCCTAAGAACTTTGGTCTTCAATATGGATAATATTCTTGAGAAATTGGTTTGTATGACTCTTCAAATATGCTTTGACATTCTTTAATGCTTCTCCTGTTGTATTTACTATGTAAGGCGCTAGAAAAAATTGCTATATTAATACCTTTATGGCTATATGAGCACTTCACCTTTCTTTGGATGTGTGCCACATGGTGTAGATGTTATTTGAATCTTTGTCTTCCTTTATTGGTGGTGCTAACATTCATGAATAGAATAAAGTGGACACTTGTCACCTTTTTCCTTGCAACTTGGGAGTTACACAGTCTTCTTGGGTGCTTGGATAATAATGAAGAATATTTGAATGTTTATGCGCTCTTTTCTCATGTAGAGTTACGTTCAACCTTATGCACTAACTTTTGTATTTAGTTCCAAGTGAAGATATTACCTTATTTTGAAAGAGACAAGTGTAATCAACTCTTTGTGCATGCACTCTTTTTTGAAACATATGGATTGTAAGGCTTTTGAATGCCTTTGCTCTTCCCAAACTTATTCTTGCTCCTTGTAAAACGTATTCTAGCTTCTTGAAAATGTACTCTTTCTGAGGTTTCTCCTTTATTTTGATGATTGTGGACTTGCTCATGGATGGCTTAAACCAAACACCTTCTTGTATGCTCCAATGGTGGCCTTATGGTAATCACTATGGTAGTTTATTTTTCTTCTTTGATAATGCACCCTGTTTTTTCATTCTTTTATAATTTTCCCTATTTTGAATGGTTGTAATAGTACTTTTGTAGGTTTTGGATGAAATTATCTACCTTATTTGGTTGGCCAAAACTTGATCCTAATGTCTTCTTTTACTTATGCTCTTTTGCTGGTGCTTTTCCTACAAGTGGGTGGACATATGATGGAGTATTTTCTCCCCTATAATCTAATATCGAATGGTGCTTTGTGTAGTGGTGGTTTTCACCACTTCCTTGGTGGTTTTATATACCACTCCCCACTATAAATATGGTGTTTTTAAACACCTAAAAATTGCCCAAATTTGGAGCTCTTTTCCTTTTCAAAATATGTTGTACTTTGAGGGTTATTTTCCCTCACAAATGTAGAATATTCTGCTTCTTCTTTCACTTTTAAATTCAGCATATACTAACATTTGTAACTCCTTTAATAAATAAATCTAATACTTCTATAATATTTCAACTTTATCATATAATAAAGTGGTTCCATCCCACTAATAAATGTTAAATAAATCTAATTTTATTTTATTAAAAAACAACATATAATAAACTTCTTATCACTCCAATTAAACATGTAATTGTGTTGTTATAATATGCAAATTTTCTATAAAATAAATGATGTTAAATAGTGTCCTTTCTTAGCTTAATGACACCTTAAAATATTCTTCTTTGCTAGCTCTAAATGGCTCCAAAATATGATGCTTTAAAACTCTTAATAAACTCCTTTAAATATTATGCAATTGTAATCTATATGGCATAAATCTTACACACATTTTGTAGCTTCTTCCTTCGTAGCTTATTGTATTGTATTTGCTGGATTTGCACCCTTAAATTTATTGTGAGTAGACCCTTCAATTTGCAGCAACAATGTCTGCTTCAAAGATTGCTTTCTTTTCTTCTAAACAGGTGTTTTCTTCTCCTTCAAACAGGTGCTTTCTACCTTTGATTTTTACAGCTTTAAATATTGTCCAAATGCACTCCAAATTTGCAATCAAACTCCTTCATAGGTGTTGCTACTAATTCTTATGCTTTACTATTTAAAGTTATCTCAAATAATTCCCAAAGCTTCTTCAAAATGCATATTCAAATTTTTTGCTCTCTTTGCTATCAAGCCTACTCTTAGTTGGTTGTCCAAATATTCCTTGAAATCTTATCCAAAGCTTTTCAATCTATAAATTTGTGCTTCTTCTCTTTGTAGTCCTTTTTCTTTTCAAATTTTCTTCTAAAAATCAGCAACTTGTGCTTTTACAAATTAGCCTATAAAACTTGTGTGGCTATCTTCAAATTTCTCAAATTTGTGGCCTATGCAATCTTCTTGCTTTCTTCTAACTTCTTGTTAAATTTTATCTTCAAATATGACCTCTATCTCTATATTCTCTCTCAATAATATGAATATCTTGAGTTCTTCAAAATCTTCTTCAAATTTGACAAACTTCTTGCCAAATCCTTTTCCTTATGGGCTTATTGTCAGATGGCGATAATTGTCCCAATTTCTTCTGGTCAGGTACTCTTTCTTCTTTCAATATTCTACCATGAAATATGCTTCAAATATCCTTCAATAATGGTTACTTTAGCTTCTACAATAAGGCTTTTATGTAGCCTTATTTTCTTCTTCAAAATATTCTTTAGACCTCTATTCTTGGGTCTTCTAATTCTGCAACATTCAAATCTATTTTCAATGAAACCTTACAATGGTTTCTTCAATTTTCCACTATGGGAAATTATTCAATGAGATCTCTTTATGGATCTCCAAAATCTATAATAGGGCATTCAATAGTCCTTCTATCTTCAGTCTTCAATATTTAATTTGCTACTTCAATATTCAATCTCCAATAGACTCCTTCAATCTGCAATAGGACATTCAATAGTCCTATCTTCAATTTTCAATTTTTTGCTTCAATCTGCAATAGGACTTTCAACAGTCCTTCTAGATTCAATCTTCAATCTACTCCTTCAATATTTAATCTTCCAATCTTGGAAGTTCTTCAATATAACCTCTCTTAGGGTCTCTTCAATCAGTAGTCTAGCAATGAGAACCTCTCATTGGTTCTTCTCAATATTCAATTAGGGCCTTCCTCTTGGACCTTCTTCAATGTCTATTTTCTACAATATAACTTAAGCAGCAATAATATATTCAAATTTCCAAAAATAATAATCTTCACTAGGTATAACTAGTGGAATCAAATCAATGTTGAATCCTAGTCTTCACAGGTGTTCCTTTAACCTTGTGGAAATATTCTAGCCAATCAATAATATGGAATATATATTCTTTTAATAAATAAAATTTATCAATAGGACCTTTTCTAAGGGTCTTTAAATCTTCAATATCAAGGTCTGTCTTCAAGACCTGTAAATTTTCTTCTATTCTTATTTTGCTCTTGGAATAGGTAAGTCTTTAATTTTCATTGGTTTTCTTTCAACCTAGTGAGAAATGTTATCTTCTCTGGTTTTCTTTTCCAGAGGTAATTTTCTTTTATCTTATATGGATTCTCTTTCCATAGGTAAGTTTCTTTATCTTATCTGGTTTCTCTTTCTAGAGGTAATTTATTTATCTTCTCTAGTTTATCTTTCTAGAGGTAATTTTCCTTTATCTTCTCTAGTTTCTCTTTCTAGAGGTAATTTCTTTTATCTATACTGATCTCTTCTTAACCAGTATAAATTTCCCTCCTTCCAATCTATATAATAACTTCTATCAAACAATCTCAAAGCCAACAAATTTTGCAAAGGATAGGTCTAAAGGTGTGTTTGGTTTGTAAAAATGCAACAATGATGTTGAATGATGAAAAACTAGAATATATTCTAGTGGCTCTCTCAATTCCTATCTAGACCTATTGTGGCTAGATATATTGTGGCTTTGATAACACGGTTAGCTTTTAATGAATAACCACTCAATAATATGACCACTAAATCAATAATACTCAACTCAATATGAAGAAAATAATAATGCTAATCAAATAATCTTATATTTAGAATATGAAATAACTCCAATATTGCTAATTGCAAATGCTAAAAAATACAATAAACTTCTATTGAATAAAAGACCTCAAATACATCATATTACATCACCTTCCATTGCTTCATGAGTGATGTCCCATATCCTGATATTCCCTTTGTGATATTATTTTATTACAAAAGCACATCCATATATAGGATGGAATGTGACTCTTCATATGGTGTTTCTTGACATACACTCTTCCTATGACTCTTTGTATTCCTATTCTAATAACACATGTACATAGGGACAACTATGCACATTTACATTGCCAAAATATCATTACACACTTGTGCATTTATTACATTACATAAATTAAATACTTTCATCCTAATCTAAGACACTCTTTCCTAATCTATAGATGTACCCATGGTGGTACATTGTCATGTACCAAATAATGTAATATATTCCAACATTGTTGAGCTTGATTTGATTTAGTAAGTCAATCAGCCCTTGGTAGGTTTTTATCAAGTGCTTCATTCATGAGTGGTATTACGATTGCCACTCCGAGGATTGTAATCCATGATTAACCTACAAATTCAAGCATTAGGCCTATCAAATGTTTATTTGAATTGGAGTTTTGTTGAGAAGATAAATTTTGCTTTTTGTTTACCTCAACAAAGGAGGGCTTGAAGTTATCTCTAGAAAATGTTCTTAGACAAATATAATTTCCAATATTGAGTGTTTGACTATTGATCATGCACAAGGTAACTTTATTGTTTGATATCTACCCCCTCAAATGATGAATTGATATGTGAAGAATCAAAAGACAATAATTAATTGCTTGAAAATGAAATAGCATTGGATGAGCATGTAGTGGTTAGGGATGATGAAAATGATGAGTGATTGTGGTTGGTTATGGAATTTGTGTTGAGCCATGATGATTACTTTCAGGGAGGAGATGCACAATTATATCGTTTTCATGATGAATGTAAGATGCCCCATTTTTGAAAGGAGCGAATGTATTTGAAACTTTACCTTTGATAGATTTTTGAGCTTGATTGAATATGATAAACTGACCAGCCAAGGGTAAGCATCTTTGTGAGGTTTTGATCACTTTTTAGCAGACTTAACTTACCACCTTTATGAAGGGGATTCATAACCATACAAAAATTGGCAAAGAGAATATTAAATGTAATTGAGATTTTGCTTTGTGTTTGCCCCATCAAAAGAGGGCTTCAAGATGGTCTTAAGTAAAGTTCTTGGACAAACATACTTTATAATATTGAGTGTTTATTTATTGATTATGCATGAGGTGGCTTTTGTATGATGTCTACCCCCTCAAGCAATGAGTTTGCAGGAGGAGATGTTTGAAGCAATAGCAAAACACTTGAAAAAGAGGGTGATGGGATGATAGAATGTGTCAAATTGCATGATAATAGAGTGAGAATGGATAAGTTGCATGAAAATGTGGTGATTGGTGCCATTTTGGGCCAGTTGGTAGAATTTGAAGTAGTTTAATTTTGATCACAAGGTAACTTGCAACCCAAAAATATCGCAAGGTACCCTACGATCGTACAACATGCATCTATAAAATTTGAATTGCAAGGTGCATGATTCATTTTGTTATTTGTGAAGGAAGAGAGTCACAAGAAGAGGAGAGAGTGAGGAATATTTGGAAGCAGAGCGTTATCGAACTAGAGATCAAGGTGGATGAGATGGCCACAAGTGTGATGTAAGCAGGCATTGAAGAGCATGTAGTTTAGGTAAGTTGACTATGTGACCCTCTTTTATGAGTTTTGAAGAATAAAAAGAACCATAGGACCCTTTTATAGTGAAATTAACTGTAGCATAAAGGATGCATGTGGAATGGTAATGAAGATGAAGTGGCATGTATACATGTATTTGCATGTGTATTTTTGTTTTTGCTGATGAAGTACTAATATCGAATAGATGAAGGATGTAGAGTGGAGGCATCATTTTTATCCCTTAATTGAGGATTTAAAGAAGATTTGGGGTATAGGCAAGAGGTGGTGGCTACAAGATATGGGTTTTCATGGGGTGGTAAAGGTGGTAACAGTGCATTGCGACCATTCGTATTTGTTCGTGATGTGTGAGCAACAGGATCCAAATTGAAACACCTTTCATTTCTCGATAGGGTAAATGACTATCATGCTGGAGGATATATATCATATATATCAACTACTAGTAGAGGGATTGACCATGATCATTTCAAGGAGGAGGTAGAAGAAATCCATACTGCAATGAAATTTTGGATATAGATGGCAAGGATTGAAGGTGAGCATCAAAGGCATAGCATATGAGGATTGTTGGAAGAACAAGGAGATATCATTAAGGCACTGTCTAGCGATGGTCCTCATTTTGAGATATGTATTACCTAATAATTTTAGATGTAGGTTCCCTTGGAGGATGATGGGGGTAGTATACAACATGGTGGATCATAGATATTGGTTTGCATGGGCACTAGCACTATTAGCATAGACATTAAATGAGTTACATGCACTACAAATGATGATGCAAAGAGGGATGGGGAGTAGTTTGCTATTACATATTTGGGGTTGGAAGCACATAATAATGTTGAGGATATATGGGTTACCATACAAGGCTCATGAGCTGATGAGGATCGATGTACCATATGCATTGAGATGGTGGACAAACATGAAGGTACAACTGAGGTGGCTACATGAGGGATAACCACTCTATTACAAACTGGTATTTGATAGGTTAAGATGATAGGACATTATTTGGTGTCTATGGATAGGTGCACCATCATGGGGTGAGATCAAATTTGAGTTAGGTCATGTGAGGTAGGGATGATGGGTGATTGGGTAGGATGCAACACAAATAGAGTATTTTCCTTCACTCGAGTGTTGAGACAGTTTAGATTGCCATAGGTATTGCTTGATCTGCTAGTAGTTATCTAGAGGGTCAAGGAAGATAGTGGAAGGTGACCATAGGTGGACCTTTGGATACATTATTGGACACATATATTATCATTTTATATGTATATGATCCAGGTATGACACCAAAGTATGAGGTATGGTGGGCTACACAAATATGGGAGTATGATAGAGGGGTGATAGATGGATTCGATGAGGCATCAACAACAATAGTTGTGGGATTAGAGTGGGCTATGAGAGATGCAGTAAGAGTAGGGAGTAGCTCAAGGGGAGCATATGGAGGGGTGAGTAGCTTTATTGTATCAAAAAATGCATGGGTGAGTATCTTGAGTGGAGCAATGGGTGACCCTAATATTGATGTTGAGGAGATGAGCAAGGAGGAGACAGATGTAGATTTGGTACGATGCATGAGATGACATCTAGATAGTGATCCAGGCCCTTTAGAGGTTGGTGAATATGGTGTATCTAGGTTGGTAGTGGATGTAGTTGAGGTGGTAGTGGGTGTTGATGTGATCAATGGCCTAGCTATAACTAATGTAGACTTGAGTATTTGTTTGCACAACATGATGGATACATTGGAGGAGGCTCATATGTTGCAAGACATAGTACATTAGGTGGAGGTCATAATGACATAGTAAGAGATAGTCTGGATGTAGGAGAGGGTGACCTTTATGGTGGAGAGATATCGAGCATTGGTTGATAGGGATGCGGTAGTGACAATGTGACATGATGTAGATAGGGACATCAAGAGATTTAGGGTTTAGACATATGAGTTGCAGTGAGAGTGCGATGCATTGGTAGCTACATTAGAGAGAGATATGGCAAAGGCTCAAAGTAATCCAAGGGAGTGAGATATGAGGAAGGCTGAGATGGCCAGATTACAAGAGGAGATAGAGCAATAGAGGGCTTAGAGTGAGGTTATGGTGGCTGATATGGCTATATTACATGAGGAGATAGAGCAGTAGAGGACTCAATGCGAGGTGATGGTGATCGAGATGGCTAGATTGCATGAGGAGGCAGAGTAGTAGAGGTTTTAGCATAAGGTTATGGTGATCAATATGGCCAAATTGTGTGAGGAGGTAGAGTAGCAAAGGGCTCAACATGAGGTGATGGTGATCTAAATGGCTATATTGCATAAGGTAAAACAATAGAGGGCTCAATGTGAGGAGATGGTAGCCAAGATGGCTAGATTATGTGAGGAGGTAGAGTAGCCAAGGGCTTAGCATGAGGTGATGGTGGTTTATATGGTTATATTACATGAGGAGGTAGAGCAACAAGGGGCTCAGAGTGATATTGCTGCTTTGTAGGCCAAGCTTGAGGGGATGCGTTATGCAAAGGAGAATGTGGAACAACTATTTTATAGAGAGGGTAGGAGGTTGCATAGGTTGGAATTACAGATAGTGAGTTAAGGGATAGATATCCTAACTTATACAAATTTTGAGTCATAATCATATTTAAGCAAGAGGATCACATAGTTGTTTTTTTGGTGTCTTGATTAGTGGAGTGAGCAACACCACAAGAAAAGGGATCTACCATAGGACATAGTAGTGAGGGAGTTTCTATGAGGTTTGAGGAGCCTCCTAATAGACATGAGGGGAGTGGAGAGACTTCTAGTGGGCAGAAGAGATGAGATAGTTTACTTGCTTTTAGTGTGGCGAGTATGCCACCATTTTTGTATATTATGTCAAATGCCTATGTAGCGATGTACAGTATGATGTACAATGAGCCTATGGGCAGTTTTGACTATGTATATCCTAGTTGATGATATTATATACATTATGATCTCTTTTAAGGATGTACAATGATGTGATGTGTATCTAATGTGTATGATGTATGTTTATGATGCTTTAATACATGTGATTATGCATTGATGATGTTGTTTGATACATAGTATGTGACATGTAGCATTGATTTGACTAACTATGAGTATGCCAAAATGGAAATGTATCATGTATTGTATGTATATTTAAGATGTGTGTATGTGATGATACTTTTGGAAATCCATATTTTGTTTTGACTATCTCAAATGGTTCAATTAATCAAATATAAAGGAATAGTCATGTTGATGGTGTACCCAATTATGAAACAAGCAAACATGCAATGTGTATGATGAATGCAACTTGAAATGAACCTACATGGTTAATGTAATTGGTGCTTTTAATGTGCAATGAAAGATAATGTACAAATGTGATGAAGAGAACACTTGTTATTGGTAGAGCTAGCAGTTGTCCAATCCTTGTTCCTAGGATTGTTGGATGTTTAGAAGAATTTCAAGAAATTCAAACACCATAGTTTGATCAATCAAACTCATCTAATAGTCAATCAATATCCTGCAGAAATATTTGACTATATTGATTGAGATTAAGTCTATCATGGACCTGTGTGTGCACATGATGTTCATTTATCCATTTTGAGTGAGGTTAGACTAACCTATGGTAAACTTAACTAATTAATCTAGCTCATACACAAGTACACAGTGGTCTATACAAAATAAGGTCGCTAATGTGACAGACATGTCGCCACTTGTAAGGCATACTCCACTATTACTCAGGCATCTATAGCCCTGATAGAGATTAGCCTCATGATCTATTGGCTCGAGGACCTTGAGGATTCAAGATTTTTGATGATGCTCCTTTTGCTTTAATTTTCTTCGTATTGCTTATATTGCTTTCTCTTCTCTCTTTTTGTGTAGCTTGTCCTTTTGTCGATCCTCAGGATGCAAATGATAGGATAAGAAGGTAAAATTGTTTGCTTTATGGCAAGGCTTACATAGGTTATTGTCCTTCCTAGACTCAAAATTTGCTTAGTGTGTGAGATGTGTGATTGATCCATGAAAGAACTAAATTCAACCATGGGAAGCTTCAAAATATTTTTAGAATTTGATGGTATTTGATAAAGGTTGATTAGATTGATTATGAATGGTTGAGTAACAGAAAAAATTATCATTAACATGCAATTGAGAATAGAGTTTAGCATCACTACAAACATGCTAAAAAATTTGTTTAACTCTTAGTTGTTTGTTGTATGCAAAATTTGGTGTGCACATGTATAAACTAAGTTATATGCTAATGTGACAAAAAACAATGCAGTATGATGGAAAACATGGGTGGGTGACATGATAGAATGCCTATGAATGCATACTAAAATGCTACCAACTTGTTTTTGAGTAATAAAATTGAGTGAGATAGATAAACAAGAATTTGTGAATAGAAAAGTTTTACCCATGTATGTAGATGTATTTTGATGGCATGTATGGATGCATGTGATGAGTGAATTGAATACCATTTTTTGGCAGTAGCAACATGATTAATGGTTGTGAATCATGATGGAAGAAAATTGAAAATGAGCTTGTGACATGGGTGTAAAGTGGTGAAAGGAGAAAAGATAAGAAAAAGAGAAAGAAATGTAACCAATCAAATGTATGTAGCCGCTCGAAGCATGATCATACCACATTTATAGGAAACAAAGAAAGAGGTAGAGAGAAGAAGGATAAGAAAAAAATAAGATCAAATCAAAGGTATGTAGCCACTCAAAGCGTGACCATACAACATTGACAAAGAATGAAATAATGTAGGAGAAAAGAAGAGAAGAAATAGAACTACATAAAAGGTTTGTAGTCACTCGAAGCGTGACCATACAACATTGATATAGATCCAAATGAGGTAGATGTGGATGAAAAGGAAGTAGAAGACAAATATGAAAATGAAATGCAAGATACATTGTTGATGGATGGTTTTGATTTGTTTTTATTATTGTTGTTATTGTTTTTTTTTTTGTTTTTGATGTTGAATATACAAGATTTATGCTAAGGCGGTAAAGTAAGAAATGAAAAATTGACCAAAGGGGTTTGAAGCCTTTGAAATGAAATTGAAATTGATAAAAGGGGATTGGTAACTTTGCTATGATATTTTAAAAAGAATTGTCCAAATGTCTTAAGGTTTATGGAAAAACTTTTTTGCTAAGAGATTCTAAAAAGAATTGGCCAAATATCTTGAGGTTTATGGCAAAACCTTTTTGCTAAGATATTCTAAAAATAATTGACCAAATATCTTGAGGTTTATGGCAAAACCTTTTTTCTAAGAGATTCTAAAAAGAATTGGCCAAATGTCTTGAGGTTTATGGTGAAACCTTTTTGCTAAGATATTCTAAAAATAATTGGCCAAATGTCTTGAGGTTTATGGAGAAACTTTTTTCTAAGAGATTCTAAAAAGAATTGGCCAAATATCTTGAGGTTTATGGCAAAACCTTTTGTGCTAAGAGATTCTAAAAAAAAATGACCAAATATCTTCAGCTTTATGACGAAACCTTTTTGCTAAAAGATTCTAAAAATAATTGACCAAATGTCTTGAGATTTATGGTGAAACCTTTTTGCTAAAAATTTTAAAAAGAATTGGCCAAATGTCTTGAGGTTTATGGCAAAACATTTTGCTAAGATATTTAAAAATAATTAGCCAAATGTCATGACGTTTATGGTGAAACCTTTTTGCTAAGAGATTATGAAAATAATTGTCCAAATATCTTGTGGTTTATGGTGAAACCTTTTTGCTAAGAGATTTAAAGAATTGGCCAAATGTCTTCAAATTTATGGTGAAACCTTTTTGCTAAGAGATTCTAAAAATAATTGGCTAAATTTCTTGAGGTTTATGGAAAAACCTTTTTTTGCTGAGATATTTTAAAAATAATTGTCCAAATATCCTAAGGTTTATAGTGGAACCTTTTTGCTAAGAGATTCTAAAAAGAATTAGTCAAGTATCTTCAGGTTTATGGTGAAACCTTTTTTTGCTAAGATATTATAAAAAGAATTGGTCAAATATCTTGAAGTTTATGATGAAATCTTTGTTGCTAAGAGATTCTAAAAAGAATTGGCCAAATATATATAGGTTTATGGTGAAACCTTTGTTGCTAAGAGATTTTAAAAAGAATTGGCTAAATATCTTGAAGTTTATGGCAAAAACATTTTTCTAAGAGATTCCAAAAAGAATTGACTAAATATCTTGAGGTTTATGGTGAAACCTTTGTTTTTTCGTAGGACTGCCCAAACTGACAAACTTGTTTTGGCCATATTTCACTCATCCAGACTCGGATTGAGCTGAAATTTTGAGGGTAGATGCCTGAGAAACCCTAGAACGTCTCCACCAATTTTTAGATCATTTGGAGCAACATAGATCCTAGCACATCCCTATGTGTGAACAAGATTTTTGGCAAGCGATTGTGCGAGGGTTTCATCTGGGTTGAGTGCAAGCAGCTCCAGAGGTTGGTTTTTGAGGCCTTCGAGCCCTAGCGGCCAATATTTTTGTGGTTTCTGCTCAAGATTTTAGCAGGATATGTTGCAGGGGATCCAATATGGGTTAGAAATCTATCTTTCAATAGATCTTCATGATGTGAACTTGATTGACAATGACTTCCAATTTGCTGCACAAAATAAAAGTGAAAATCATACCTTTCCACGATGTCTAGGGCATGGATTAAAGAGATCACGAAACAAGTTTCAAGCAGCTGATCAAAAAATGGCTCAGATCTCAAGTGAATCTGGTGCTAAGGTGCACCCACAAAATAAATCCACTATGGAAACCCCTATCAAGGGTAAGAATTTCCAAGACTCAGCCCCAAAAATAAATTTTAGGGATGCCCTCCATGGTGGACAACCTCAGCCTAATGCTAATATTAATCTTAGGGCTTCCCGTAAACCTCTAAGAATGCCTAAGATGGATCCTAGGAAAATAGAGTCAGGATGTCTTAAAGCAGCTGATGGAACTCCTATTGTTAAGCTTGATATGGGTAACATTCAGACTGGCATTGAAGATCTGGAAAAAAGAGGACTAATTTGTCATTTCGTGGGTTTTCGTCCGAGCCTATCTGCTTTCAAAGTCTGGGCTACAAAAATCTAGAAAACTAAAGGTGAGTTACAAATCTCTATTTATCCAAATGGTTATTTTCTTGTTTTATTTTCTAATAATGAAGATAGAGAGAAAACATTTCAAGGGGGTCCCTGGTTCTTTGGAAGGGCAGGGCTTTTCATGAAGCCCTGGCATACTAAATTTAAAGTCGAAGAAGAGATGCCTTCTACAGGTCCCATGTGGGTTAGACTCTTTGGCCTCCCAATTGAATTCTGGAATCCGACTATTTTTTCTTCAATTGGAAACTCTTTAGGAACTTTTATGATGACTGTTGATTGTACTCAAAAATTTGAACATATTATTTATGCTCGAATTTGTGTTTTAATGGATTTTGACAAACCCCTACCTAAAAATATCACATTACAATTTGGGGAGGACACTTGGGAGCAAGTAGTGGACTATGAGAACATTCCTTTTCATTGTAGAATTTGCCATGAATATGGTCATTTGGCTAGTGTTTGCCCAAATAAAATTCTAGATCAAAAGAAAGAAGATATAAACTCAACAGGTTTCCAAATGCCTAAGAAGAAGAACACTAAAAAAAACTAGTTATGAAGGATCAATCTAAGTTATCTGCTAATATGTTTGAAATTCTTTCCACAAATGATGTCCCAAGTGAGGAAGAGGAAATAATGGAAACATAAATCTTAGAAACACAATTTAAAGATGAAGGGAAGAACTCAGAGATAAACCAACAAATCAAAGGTTTTCAATAGAAAAAAGGAGAAAATATACACAAGAAAAACAATCTTTTAAATGTTAAAACTTCAAATAATACAAGTTCCAATATAGACTCTGTTGAACCTTCTAGTAACACTTTGGCTATGTACATGCATTCTTCAAGGTTAGAAGCCATCTCAGATTCAATTGGAGTAAGTCAAGAAACAGGAAAAAAATTGAAGATGGATTCTAATCAAAAGGTAGGTCACAAGACCAATCAATATCATATGGTAAAAGAAGGTGAAAAGCTTGTAGAGGAAGGTAATATTAATACCCTTCCCAAATTTTTTAGGTATTAATGAAGATCATCACTTGGAATATTAGAGGACTCAAAGGGAGTCTTTCAAAACAAAATGAAATTAGAAGAATGATTCAGATAAATCATCCACATCTTGTTTTCCTTCAAGAAACGAAGATGTCAATAGAGGAAATGGAATCAATTGCTAGTAAAATTTGGCCAGCTGGAAAAGTGGTTTCCCTCAGTTCCCAAGGGACTTCTGGTGGCATTGCTTGCCTTTGGGACCCAAAAGAGGTAGTTATTCACCATATGGTTGGAAGTTGGGGTCTTTTGGCTATAGCTATTCAAAGTAGACATTCCAACCAAATTATGCTCTACATTACTATTTATGCTCCGACTACTTTGGAGGAAAAAAGAAGATAATGGAAGGATATAACTTATATTATCTCTCATTTTCCTGAATCTTGGATCTTGATCGGAGGAGATTTCAATACCATCCTCTCTTTGGATGAGAAAATGGGGGGAAATAGAAATTTGGATAGGAGCACTGACCTCATGAGTGAATATATTGCAAACCTCCATCTTGTGGACATCCAACCAGATAATGGCCTTATGACTTGGTCTAACAGAAGGCAAGGCTTAGCTTGTATAATGGAGAGATTGGATAGGTTCTTGCTCTCTAAAAATTTCTTAATCCATGGTCACATTCCTAAAGTGAAGACTCTTAACAATGTTGGTTCGGATCACTGGCCAGTCATGGTGGAAATGTGGAAAACCAATGTGAGTTTCTCTCCTTTTCAATTTTAGTTAATGTGGCTTAGAGATAGTTCCTTTAGACCTCGAGTGCAACAATGGTGGAAGGAAGGTAAACCTAGGTATGGGACTAAGATGTTCTATTTTACCAAAATATTACAATATATTAAATCCAAAATCAAGACTTGGAACTAGAAGGAGTTTGGGGATGTTCATAAAAAAACATGAAGTTATTGCTCAACTTGAAAATTTGAATAAGAAAATCCATTTAGATGGCCTCATAAAGAGTAGAAGTGCAGATGAAATTAATCTCACAACTCAGTTAGAGGAATGGGAAAAAAGAGAACTCTTATGGAAGCAAAAATCTAGAATTCAATGGCTCAAAGAAGGAGATCAAAACACAAATTTCTTCCACAAATCTCTTCTAGCTCGAAGATCTCACAACTTTATTTCTTCCCTAAAATCATATTCTGGAGATGTTGTCTACACTTGGGATGGCATGAACTCTATTGTTGTCAATTACTTTTCCAATATTTTTGTTGCTACTCCTCTTGACTCGACTTCTCAATAAAATGTTCTTCAAACAATCCCTTCTCTTATCACTTCTGAGGATAACTCTATTTTGACTGCTCCTGTTACTATCAATGAGCTTCAATAGGTAGTTTTTAAAATGCAAAAAGGGAAAACCCCAGGTCTTGATGGTTTTCCCATTGAGTTCTACCAAGAGTTCTGGGATATCCTTCATGTTGATTTATTAGAGGTGGTGGAAGAAGCTAGGAAAGCCAAAGAAATTTTGAAGGTTATCAATAAAACTTATATTACTCTTGTTCCAAAAGCTCAAGAGGCTGATCATATCTCAACTTTTAGACCTATTGCTTTATGTAATGTTCTTCTCAAAATCATTACTAAGATCATGGCAGAAAGGTTGAAGCCTCTTTTGCATAAGATTATTTCCCCTGAACAAGGGGGTTATGTGGAAGGGCATCAAATAGTGGATGAGATAGTTCTTGCTCAGGAAGCCATCCATTCCATGGATATGCAAAAATCTCCTTCCATGTTCATTCGGTTAGACTTATCCAAAGCTTATGATAGAGTGGATTGGCACTTCCTTATCAAAGTTTTGAGGCAATTTGGTTTCTCTCAAGATTGGATGGATTGGATTATGGGATGTATCTCTTCAGTTTCCTACTTAGTTCTTATCAATGGTAGGCCTTCTCAGTTGTTCCCATCTTCCAGAGGTATTAGGCAAGGTGACCCCCTATCCCCTTATTTATTCATCATTCTTGTTGAATGCTTAGGTAGGACTATAACCAAAAAGAGAGAAAACAAAACCCTTGAGGGAGTTACCATTGCTCATGGAGCTAGACCTATCTCTCATCTTCAATTTTTTGATGACTCTACTCTTTTAGGTAAAGCTATAGTTAAGGAAGCTTCTAATATTAAGCAAATCATTAGCTATTTTTCTAAGGCTATCGGGCAATTGATCAATGAAGATAAATCTAAAGTCATTTTCTTTCACTGCTCTGCCAGATAGGAATCCATGGTCTTGGATAAATTAATATATAAGAAGACCTCCCTTCCGATCACTTATTTAGGTATTCCCATCAATATTCGAAGATAGAAAAAAATATTGGAATTGGTTGTTGGACAAAGTCAAGAAGAAAATTGGAAAGTGGACCAATAGGTGGCTTTCTTCTAGGGGTAGAATCACCTTGGTAAAATCAGTCCTTCAAGCTATTCCTATTTATGTTTCTACCATGTTGAATATCCCAAAGGTTGTTCTTCGAGAACTAGATCAAATCAGTCATCGGTTCCTCTGGAGTGGTACTAAGGAGAAAATAAAATGGGCCTTGGTGAAATGGGACACTTTATGTCTTCCTAAGAATGAAGGGGGTTAGGATTCTGGTCTACTATTAATAACAACAAAGCTTTAGCTGCTAAATTATATTGGAGGATTTTGCATAACCCCAATGCTCTTTGGGCCAAAAATCTCCATGCTAAATATGTTGAGAACAAAAGTCCTGAAGACCTTGTTCACTATCAATTGCCTTCCAAAGGTTCTCCCATTTTAGCAGTTCTTAAGACTAGTGAGGATTTGATAAAGAAAAAATTATTTTGGATCATTCATAATGGTCAATAGGTAAATTTTTGGATAGATTCTTGGGATGGTCACAAGCCTTTGATAACTCAGTTTCCCGATTGGAGGCCTTGGATGGAGGAGCTTCACCGAGCTAATTGGATAAAGGTGGCTAATTACTATCGGTACCATACTGGTAATTCAGAGGTTGGTAGATATTGGATCCCTATTGAGGACTGGCCTATTCAAATCCTAGAAAGGTAAAGACAAGATATCCAATGCATCCTTCATATGAGATCTCTCTCTTGGTCCCATGATAAAGATTGTTTTGGATGGAACAACACTACTAAGGGTGAGTATTCAGTTGCTCAAGGTTATTTGGCCTTATGCCATAATAATCCCAACCAATCATCTAACATATTTTCTCAGTTGTGGGCTCAAAAGCTCTGGCCTAAGGTGAGGTTCTTTACTTGGCTTTTATTGCATCGCAGGGTGCTTACTAGGGAGCATCTTATGAAGCATGGTTTTCATGGCCCTTTTAGATGTGAAATGTGTGAAGAGAATGTGGAAACTCTCAACCATATTTTTATTGAGTGTACTTTAGCCTCTGAGCTATGGAGGAGAATGGCCACTTTACTTGGCTTATAATGGTCCAATTTTTTTACTTTTGAACAACTTTGGAGGGATTGGCCTAAACAAGAGGGTGTTGATCATTTTATTAGGCAGTTAGTTTGGATGGGTTCTACCATTCTTCTTTGGAATATCTGGAATGAAAGGAACAACCAAATTTTTAATCAAGAAAGGAAGGATATTCACTATATCTAGAAAAATACCATTGCCAACTTAGTTGAATCAGTCCAACAACTCCTTAATCACCCCCAAAACTCCCACCAAAGATGGGATCAAGTGATGCAAATATTGAAGATTAACTCTTCTAAGGGCAACCAACTTAAAGGGAATGTGAGTAATTGCAATATGGATAGAACAAGGAATTGGCAACCTCCTCCTAAGGATTTTGGAAAATTCAATATTGATGGAGCCTCTAGAGGGAACCTTGGAAAAGCTAGTGTGGGAGGAATTGGTAGACTTTCAGATGGCTCCCTGGTTTTTACTTTTGCTGAGAATTTGGGTATTCTATCCAATAACCTTGTTGAGGGGTATGGTATCCTTAGAGGCCTTCAAGAGGCTACTAAGGTTGGATGGGAAAAGGTGCTAGTTGAGTCTGACTCTCAACTCATGATTAATATTTTGAAGACTCCTTCTAAGAATCATAAGGTTGATTGGAGAATAAAAAGAATTATTGAGAAGATTCAGTTAATCCAGATGGGATTTTTGAAAGTTGATTACAATCATGTGGTCAGAAATCATAACAAGAGTGTTGATGCTTTAGCTAATTGGGCTTTGGACAAAGGTGATCTTACTTGCTACGACCACCCTCCTAGATGGTGGGCTTCACAAATAAGGGAAGCTCTTCTTTCTATCATTTCTTTGGATGGCTCTAGTTCTAGAGGTACCTAGTTTCTTCTTGCTTTATTTTTGCTTCTCTTTGGTTTGGTCAGGGTATTTTAGTTCCCTAGCTCAAACTAATATTTCTTTTGTTTCCTTTGTTGATTCTTGCCTTAAAAGTATTTTGGTCTAGAAAGGTCATTGTTGTGTTCTATTTTTTTTTTTTTTTTTTGAGTTGTGTGTGTGTGTGTGTTTTGTTTTGTTTTGTTTTTGTGTTTTTTGTGTTGTTTTTTGTTGTTCTTGTGTTTTTTGTTGTTTTGTGTTTTTTGTTGTTGTTGTTGTTTTGTGTTTTTGTTGTTCTTGCTCTTGTGTTTCTGTATGTTTGTGTTAATTGGTGTTTTTGTGTTTTGGTGTGTGAGTGTTTTCTATGTTTTTGTTTTTGTTTGTTTGTTGTTGGTTGTTTTTTTGTTTTATTTTTTAGGTTTTGGTTGTTTTTGTTTTTCATGTTTTTGTTGGTTGTGTCTTTGTAGCATTTTATTGTTTTTTGTTATGTTTGTGTTTTGTTATGTTGTTCTTGTGTTTTTTCTGTGTGGTTCGTGTTGTGTTTTTTTATCTTATTGTGTGTGTGTTTGGTTGTGCTTTATCTTTTTGACACACTCAAGGAGCATGTTTTTTTAATATTTTTGTGTGTTTGTGTTTGTGTGTTCTTGTTTTTTGTTGTTTCAGGTTTGCTCCTTGAGTATGTCAAAGGTGGTAGGCCAGGTGCGAGCCCTGGGCGATTTTGGTGGAAGAGATACCCCTGCCTCCTTGGGTCTTACCCAAAAGTGGCATCCCTTCTGGGATGTTTTCCACAAAAAAAAATAGTGAAACCTTTGTTGCTAAGAGATTCTAAAAATAATTTGCCATATGTCTTGAGGTTTATAGTGAAACCTTTGTTACTAAGAGATTCTAAAAATAATTGGCCAAATGTCTTGAGGATTATGGCAAAACTTTTGTTGCTAAGATATTCTAAAGAGATTTGGCTAAATATCTTGAAGTGTATGGTAAAACATTTTTGGTAAGATATTCTAAAAATAATTGCCCAAATGACTTGAGGTTTATGGTTAAAAGTTTTTGATAAGATATTCTAAAAATAATTGGCTAAATATCTTGAGGTTTATGGCAAACAATTTCCAAATTTTTGTTGAGGTATTTTGGGAAACTGTTTTCCTAAGAGATTTAAAAATGTGTTCCAAAGGGCTTGAGGCTTTTGGATAAACCTTTCCAAATATTTTTTGAGGTTTTTGGAAAAAAATTTAGCTAAGTGATTTTTAAAAAAATGGTCCAAATGGCTTGAGGCTTTTGGAGAAACATTTCCAATTTTTTGTTGAGGTTTTTGGGAAACCGTTTTGCTAAGATATTTAAAAAAATAATGTTCCAAATGGCTTGAGGTTTTTGGAGAAACCATTTTTTTCATGAATGAAAGCAAAGAATACAAAATTGCTATCTAAAGCAAATCCAAGCTAAGTGAGTGTTGTAGCTAAAATTGATACAACATTAATGTACCCATAATTTCAAATTTTTGAAGGTCCTAAAAGATTCATAATTTATGATAGGTTAATCAGGATAAGATAAATTCCATCTTCATATACATCTCCAATCCCTAAAACAGCTCAATTTTTCATTCCATTAAAATTTAAAGGGTTCCCATTTTTTCATTCCAAAGAATCCCCCTTTTGATCGACTAGCAAAAAGTATCTGCCAAAAATTTTCAAAAGCTAAGCAAAAGGACTTTTTTATCGATGGTAAAAGCAATCAACCGACAAAATATAGTAATCGACCAAACCAAACTCATGTTGAAATAATTTTTTGGTTGATGCCCATGATAGAAAAGTCGACAACATTTCACACCAAGAAAAGTTTATGATCGATCGATAAAAGGTTTTGGTCAACCACACGGGCCGAAGGACCGAAGCAAGTAAACACATAATTTCTAAGTCAGTCGACAAAGGGAAAATTATTATCGAAGATTGATTGACCAAATAGGTTCAATCCGTTAACATCATTTTTTTATCTATAAAAATAAAACAACAGTCGAAGGCAAAATATGTTTCGATCGATATGAAATAAATAGTGGTCGAGTAGCCGATTGGTCAATCGTAAAAGAAATACTTTTTGATCGATCGATGTAAATAATCAGCCAAAATATTTATCGATCAAGCATAAAGCATGTCGCTCCATAAAACATTATCATCGTTCGAAACAAGTAAAAATTTAAAAAATCAATGATACTCTTTTTAGTTGGTGAAAAGCAAAATTTGACCACCCAACGCCAGGTAAAATTCTCATTGATTGAAGAAAAGCCTTCATCGATCGAACAATAGTAAGGATCAATCGATAATTTGGTCAAAGTGCTACCATTAAAATTTTATTGGCTAGGAAAAGGAGAGCATTAAGTATCCACAGTCAAGTGCATTCTCACCATCGAAATACCATCGATCGAACGAAATCAACGATTGAGATCAACCCAACCAATCGAAGGTAAAATCAGCAAGATTAAGGTATGTCACCATTTTATTTTGCATGCATAAAAAATTGTTATTATTAGTTGACATCCTCAATAAAATCTATATTAATTTTTAAAGTGCAGCATGTGCAAAAGTACCCCAAAGCCATATCAGCCAAATAATGGTGTTCAAAAAACCAAATCTCTATTCGTGCAAAATCAAGGAGATCCATTGACCAAAAATTGACAAAAAAAAAGGTAATTGATTGATCACCCAATCATCAGACTACATTTTTGATTGAATTAAACCATTGATCAATCCATCCATAATCAACGACAACCAAAGTACAAAATCCAAATGTATGGATCCTCACATGAGAAAATCTTATGCAACACCTAAACCAATGATAATCTCACTGACATGGCCAAACCACTTTAGGCATTACGGGAACACAAGCTAACTGTAGACCTCAACCTCGAATCTCACCACTGACTAGCCATGGTTCTTAAGGCAATGTGTATTGATCAAATGGCTTATAATATAACACTTGTTCAATTCGACGGTTAGTTACGTAAATAAATAGATGATGATGATTCATGATCGGTCGGTCATTATGGAATATTAAGGTGGTAAGCCAAAAATAGCAACAATGCAATGGTAGTTGGTACAACATTAAATAACACCTCATGCACAAACTAATTTAAATATACGGTAGTTATGACAAGCAAATTATTGTATCTACAATTTTTTAACTATTCAAGAGTCGAAAGGACTAGTAGCAGAGACTAGAGCAAATGGCTTCCCCCAACAAAGCAATCCACAAAACAAGAGTCGAAGCGTTTGACAAGAAGGAACCACTCAGAAAGGTGAACACCAAAAATCTTGGAGAACAAGTATGGGATGAAGATGAATTCATCGAGTTCTATTTCTAGTCAAGCATAAAGGAATGGTGATGCCCACGCTACCTGCTTAAAATCATCTTCAACAAGGTGTACGAAGACAAATACAAGAGGGCTCCCCATAGTAATAAATGGAGAACCAATTTTGTGAAACTCTTGTGCTTGAGAGTACATTTCTCCCCTAAATTATTGTTATGGTTGACTATCTCATACGACTCAAGTACTAGGGCTATTGTTAATGTATGAAACAAGCTCATTTACAAGATCACACTAAAAATGTTAGAACATGTGTTTGGGTTAGAAACAACCAAGAAGTTATATGACATGAAAGTAATTTCAAAGCAGGCCCAACACATGATCAGCACCACTTTCTACAAAAATTTTTTTGATTACGATAAGTTAGTGTCCAAAGATTTTCCTATTCACAAATCTCAACTTCACAAATGGGCAAGGGACTACACCGACATGATTCATGTGGTGTTGGGGGTCGAGGACCTCAAATGGGTCAACATTGAGGTTATGTATTTGATTATACAGTGTAACAAAACCTGGAAGTGCCAATGTATAGGTGGTAGGATGTAATATGTGAAATAATAGACAAGGAGTTAAAATAATTGCAAGACACAATAAAGAAGGACAAATATTTTATGCCCTGTTTCTCACACTACTCATTCCTTATTCACCTGATCATTGGGTAGTTCAAATATGATGTCATCAAACATCTTGGAGGTATACCAGGAGAAATTATCCAAGACAAACTGCCTAGTATCTATGATGGCACTTCCCCTTATTCAAATTGTGGAAGATTTTTGGCATCCATGTACCATGTACTCATAGAGAAAGAACCCCCCAGGATGAGTCCAGGTATAATCAGGTATCTTCAAGAAATGAAAATTGGTGATTATTTCCTTGATGAACGTTTCATCATTAGAACATATGGAGGCAAATTACCACCAAAAGCCTTACCTATATTTTATCCAAATTTGATAGTTATTTTAGAGATAGTAAGGTAATCTGTAGAAGAAGACATCCTAATATGGAATAAGAAGAATTCTAGGGTCTCTTGGCACACAAAACCAGGAAAAATAGGATATTATGTGTACATAGGGTACCTTGTAATGTTGAAAGCTTTGCCCACAATGGACTTCTACTAATTCATAGAAATCACCTAGAGATCATACGATCCCTATGGTCATTATAAGAAAATTGCTCTGGAGTCTAAGTCAATGGAGCATAGGAAAAATGAGTATGAGGATAATCTTATATGGGCACAAAACAATGATGTCAATGTTGAAGAAATATGAAAAAACTAGAACCTGATAAAGGTGCATATGCAAACAGAAAGATTTGGAGACTACTCTGCAGATTTGAGGATGGTAATAAAGGATACACTGGGAAAAAATACACCATGGGTAGCTACTATCCCACTAGAATATTTTGCAGATCCTATCATAGAATTTATGAGTTTAAATCCTGGATAAATTAAAATCATGGCTGAGGTAAAGGATTAAGTGATAAAATATGCAATTGGTTCTTCTTCTACCTCTCAGTCTCCCAGTGCAAATAAAGGAAAAGAGATTGTGCCCGTTTCTATAGCCCCAAGGAGTTTCACGACCGAAAGTTTAGCATTGACTCTAATGGCTTCGCTACACCTAAAACAAATAACTACATGTTCTCCATGGGTAGTACCAACATCCTTTATGGTAAAAATAAAAATAAATTAGAATCCCTACCATGGCATGGGAAAGCATAAAGAAAGTTGAAGGATTTAATGATATTTTCAGAGATTATCAGGTGGTGATACCTAATACTACAATATCTCCTCCTCACAAAAGAGTAAGGATCGGATCCAATTCCATCAAACCTATGAGCATCACCCTGGTCAAGAAAAAAGACTTTACACAATTTACTGCTAAAGAAGAAGAGCAAATTGAAGTTATTATGGAAGACAAGGTGTTAGAGGTTTGAAGTAGAAGTGAAGTTCATAACTTACCTCCATCAAGTTCAGATCCTACTTCAAGGGCCATCATTATCATTCCTACTTAGAGTAAAGTCACTCCAAATAGATCCTAGCATGGGTTTTTGCATTAATAGAAGGATACTCAGTCTTATTATTAAAACATGGAGTGTAGGTCCATGTACAAACTGCACTAGCCATTGAGGAGGTGATGGCCTGGAATTCTAAGGTTGAATTTTTGAAATCAAAAAATGAGAAGTTGAAGGTTGAAATTAATAGGAATCAGGAGTGAAGGCCCTCTAATAATAATTCGTTACAAGTTCCAAAGCTTGCAGCCAGGTTTAAAGGAAGCAAAAATTTTAGAGACATATTGCAAAATTTTTGGAAAGATAATGGATATAAACAAAGAGATAAAATCTCTATTAGAAATTGTAGACAAGAAGATAGCAGTTATATCCCTAGTATACAAAAAATGTAAGTCTACATACGAATAGATTAGTTCTATGCAAGTAACCACCATAGATGGTAAGACTCATAGCTACCAAGGAGAGTATGAAAAAATTACAAGTTTTAAGGTAGAAACACCCATATGGAACAACTCAATCAGAGAAATATAAAAAGCAAAAAAAGATACAGTTATCCAATTGAAGCATCTCAATGTTGATCTCCATAAATTACTCAACATAGAAGGTTTTGTCAGATAGTCATCCAAGATATCAAAAAAATTTCTTGTGAAGAGGTTGATGAAGATAAGCTATCTGACCAACTCATCTCTTTGGCAACGTTCTCCCTAGACATAGATAGATTATTTTAGAGTAGACAACCATTCATAAGGGAGGACAAAAGTAAAGGAATCAGGGCATTAGATAGGATTCGTACAATTAGCGAGATTGACGAAGAAATATGGATATTGATTATCGATTCCATTGGTGCAAGTCAATTTGAGAAAGAGGTGATTAAGAAAATTTAAAAGGAATATAATTCAACAAGCAGCATGGGGTCCATGAGATCAAAAAAGGGGAAAGAGAAGATTGGTGATAGCTAGGCCAGCTTTCGAATAAATTTTGCTAATATATTTTGAGGTAGTTAGATAAACAAAATATAATGCACCTGATTGATGACAAGGCAGGAGATGGCAACAGGTGGATGGTTTAGATGCAAGTGGTTTAAGAAATTACAGAGCTGTTGCAACTATAAGAAGGACGTCTACAGCTAGAATAAGGATCGAGCTTTGATATAGCATATTTTTGCAAGAGGTATACTCGAATGTCTATTATTTTCTATTATATCTCCTTAGTTTTCTTTCTCCTTTTTATATCCTCATTCCTCCCATTGTTGTGCAAGTTTTTGATAGGAAAATACCCAAGAATATTATAATATTTCCATATTATTGAGCCAGAGGTCTGGAGACTCAACTGTTGCGATATTTGAATGGAATAATGAAAGGTCCTTGTTACGATATTCGAACGAGGATATTTATTGTATTAATATTTATAAGAGCTAAATGGTGATTTAAAGCTAACTCTTCATGTAATCTCATTCAAATATTAATATAATTATGGGCTTCTTTCCTGTTATCTTTTTGTGTTTAGCTTTGTGTGTGTCTTTGTTATGGGTTACATTATTTGAACGCATAATGAACGCTTCTTTTGTTGATCAATTGTTACGTTTATTATGATATTCAAATGAATGTAACTGCACCGATTATTTCATCTCTTTCTTTCCATTTTCATTGAAATGTTATTAAATCTTGCTAAAATAGCCCAAAGGATTAAAGCACTGGTCATACATAAGTCATAATAGAACTATTATTATTTTAGCTTGATTAAAATTTATAATTGTTAATTCATCATCATAAAAATGGAAGAGCATGAACTTAAGGAATTTAAGCTCACCTCAAGGGTATCCTTTGTTGGACATTTTGAGTCATTAAGTCAAGTTGTCATTGATGTCAAGGAATGAAGTCATCATTAATGTCAAGGAATTTGTCAAGAAATAAAGTTGTCAAAGTTGTCATTGATATCCAGGAATAAGCCACTGATGATGTCAAAGGTCAAGAGGAACAATGCAGAGGTTAAAGGTAAAAGGGCTTCATAATATTTTTAATATTATGTGGAAGCATAAGTTAAAAGGTTTTTCATAAAAACCCAAGGAAGATTATTGCAAAGCTAAAGGAAGGTTTAATATTTATTTGATAAAATATTTAAATTCAAAGTGAATTTAAATTTTATAAATAAATATTATTTATACCAAGTTGTACAATGAAATATGGCCTTAATAAAACCAAAGGGTTTTAAAGAATTAATTTATAAAATTTAAATTCAAATGAATTTAAATAATTTATAAATTAATAAGTTCAAAGGGAAATAAAAAGCGTCGACGTCTAATATATTGGAGGAAATTTGAGCATCGATGTTATGCATGAAGGAGGGAAATCAATATATATACCAATGCCTTAGAGGCATTAAAACTTATCCTTTTGCTCGATTAATGAATGTGTGCAATTGTGTTGAATTCATGTGGAATAAGAGAAGCGACTTTTGTGTTTTAGCACCAACGAATAAGGTTTAAGGGGAACAACACCAAAGTACCAAGCGCCAACTGGGCAGCATGGCCTAGTGGCAAGAGGACAACGGTTAGAGTGTTTGGGTGCTAGGAGACCTACGTTCGAAATGTGGCGACAACATTTTTGGTGGTTGCATTAGTGTTGGAAGCACCAAAGGAAAGGCACACATTTTTGTGCTAGGCAAGGCAGGGAGTCTTTTGGAGCACGTGGTGCTCCTTAGTCCCCAAGTGAGCGCCTAGCTCACACGGTGGTTGGAGCCATGGCTAGGGCACTGGTTGAGGCTGCGCTATGAGTTCGAATCCCTTCCAAGGCAAGGTAATAAATTTTGATTATTATTTTTGTGTGTTGCCTAAAGTTTGGAGTTAAAAGGGTTGCTTAAAAGGATTGTTTGTTGAAAATTATTTTTGATAAGTTGGAGGAATAAGGTGTTAGGTTTATTTTAATAAAGTGCTTTTGTCACATTGATTTGTTGAAGTATTAAAAGGATAGAGGGAACTTCTAGCATTGAGTTATCTTGAAAAGAAGAGTGCATTGAATATAATTTTAATTGGGAGATTATAAGGTGTAAGTGGTGTATTATTTTTTGTAAAATGTTGATGAATGTTTTCTTAAATATGGAGTGATAAGGTGTATGTGTGTCTTGATATTTACATTGTATTTTGAGGAAGTTTATCATCTAATAATTTCTTTGAGCTTGGAAAAGAAGTGTTTATGGTTGTGGTAGATTTATGAGATTCCTTCATCATCAAGAAAAAGGTATGAGCACATTCTTCCATAGTTAAGTTGATTGGTTGGTTTTCTGAAAAATAAGTTTGGAGTGAAAAGGACTTGATTAGGGTTTCCTATTGAGTGTGTTTGAGTTAATGCTTCAAGGTTTTCTAGAATAGAGAGTTGTTTTATAAGCATTGTTGTTGAGCATTGTTGGAAATATTTTGAGTGAGTGATCATATGCTTGGACTAGGGTTTGTGAGCAAGGGTTGTTTCATTGAGTGTTTGGTTGAGTAGAGTTGGTTGAGCCTAGTCAAGTGGGTGTGTGAAGTGATTGTTCAAGTTCCATAAAACAAATTATTCTATATTCTGATTTGAGAAAGTGATTGAGCATTAAGTTGAATTTGAAGCATATTGAGTCTCTAACAATTCTCTTTATGGTTCTATGAGATTGGACAAGTTCTGTGTGGACTTGTTGAGCAGATTTGAGGTAAGTCTTTGAGGAGACTTGTGGACTGATTTTGTGTGAGATTTTGTGGAAGCTTACAATACATATTTTGAGTAGATTTGGATAAGTTCTTGAGAGGACTTATTGAGCAGATTGGACAAGTTCTAGAGAGGACTTGTGATGAGATTTTGGTGTAGGATAGGTTGGGGGGGTAGAGATAGAGATTGAGTAGAGTTGTACTAGATCGAAGGATTATGTTTAGTGTAGATTTGAGATAGAGCTTTGGAGGTGATAGAGAGTAGAGGATAGTAGTCTCAAGTGGATAGAGATCCATTAGCCAGGGTAGTGAGGATAGGTTTTTTGAGTGAGGACAAGAGTCTTCAGTGGAGAGAGATCCACAAGCCAGTGTAGTGGAGGTAGTAGTCTTCTAGAGGATCACCATCTAGAGTAGAGATTAGGAGAAGGAGTTCTCCTATGGATAGAGATCCATGAACTTGATTTAGGGGATTGGTGTCTCCTTTGGATAGAGGTCCATAAACATTGTAGGGAAAGGATTCCCAAGAGAATTTATTTGAGAAAAATTTATAAGAAATATTTTCTCCATGGAGTAGCCCGCATTGGGTGAACCATGTAAAATCATGTCTCTCATGTGTGTGATGCTTTGTGTGATGTTTACTACTTTAATATTGTTGATGCTATTATTTGGATTAAAAAGCAAAAAGTTTTATTGTATATTGTTCACCCCCCTCTCAGTATAAGCACATGTTCTTCAATTGGTATCAGAGCGGGTCTCTCCGTGAAAAGACTAACAACTTGGAGAAGGATCCATCAGTAGCACACATGACTTCAAAAAATGAAGAAGAGACTATGTTTGACATAAAAGAGGAATTCTTTGCTACTCTCAGAAATTTGGAAAGACTTAGAGAGAAGAATTCAAGCTTGAAGGAACAAGTTCAAGAAGATGAAGAAGCAAGGATGGAACTTTTACAAAATCTCACAGAACTCAAGATTAGGGTGGAAGAAGGAAAGAAAATTGAGCAGGACATGACAGATCTGTTGAGATCCAGGGAAACAGAATGTGAAATATTGGAAGCAAAAATTGTCCACCTAAGGAATGAAGTTGAAAGGACCAAGGTACTACAAAATGTAGAATATGAGAAATAGAAAGAGGAATCAAGTCTTCAAAAATCAGAAACCTCAAACAAGGATAAGCAAGCAAAGGAAGAAAGCAAAGGAGAACCCTGGATAAGAGTTAATCACAAGAGGAAGATTACTTCACCACAAACTTCAAGACATCCAAATAGGTTACATAATTTCTTCCATGGTCATTGCTTTTCTTGTAATAAATATGGTCATAGAGTTGTATACTATTTTCATCATGCAAGAAATAATGTCAATAGAAATTTCAATTCCTTTGCACCTCTTATGGATGATGATATTATATGTTACAAATGCAATAATTTTGGGCACAAGGCTAGATGGTGTAAAATGATACCTCCTGAGTCTAGAAAAATAATTTCAACAACTAGGAAAGATGAAAGGAAAAATGTTAAGGCTAGGTCAATGTTAGTTCAAACTGCCCTTCATGCTCAGGATAAAGAGGAACAATGGTATCTTGATAGTGGTTTCTCTAGTCACATGACAGGAGATAAAGATAAATTCATTGTACTAAGAGAAACCAATAGAGGATCAGTAAGTTTTGGTGATAATGGATCAACAAGGATTGGTGGAAGAGGAACTCTAAGTTTAGATAATGGGAAAACAAAAACAGAAAATGTGTTGTATGTTAAAGGGTTAAAACATAATCTATTAAGTATAATTCAACTTTGTGATCAAGGGTACATGGTTACTTTCCATCCAGATAGATGTGAGATAAGAAAATCAAAAACTGGAAAAATCATTGCCAATGCAAGAAGAACCCCAAACAACTTATACATGCTCAATGAGATCAAAGGGGAAAAGTGCTTTCTATCACAAGAATATGAGAGTTGGTTATGGCATAGAAGATTGGGTCATTTAAATTTTGACAACATAGTCAACATAAGCAATAAACAAGCGGTCAGAGATTTACCCAAAATAAGAAGACCTCAAAACACAATTTGTGCACCCTGTCAACATGGAAAGCAAACTAGGACAACATTTAAATCAAAAGGATATATGTCATCTGAGCCATTGAGTCTAATACATACTGATCTATGTGGTCCTACCAGAACACAAAGTATTCAGGGTGAGAGCTACTTTATACTATTTATAGATGATTATTCCAGAATGGTTTGGGTAGCCTTCCTAAAAGAGAAGTCAGAGGCTTTTGAAAAATTCAAAGCATTTAAGGAATTGGTTGAAAATGAAACTAGAAAAAGGATTAAGTGTCTGAGATCTGATAGAGGAGGAGAATTTACTTCAAATGAATTTGTAGAATTTTGTGAACAACATGGGATCAAGAGAGAGTACTCAATAGCAAGAACTCCTCAACAAAATGGGGTAGTTGAAAGGAAAAATAGGACAGTTGAAAATATGGCTAGGGCTATGTTAAATGAATCTAAGCTATCAGATGGTTTTTGGAGAGAAGCTATAAAAACAATAGTATACATAATCACTAGGGCTCAAATGAGGGTAAATCATCACAAGACTCCATATGAGCTTTGGAAAGGAAGACCTACCACTATAAAACACTTCAGAATTTTTGGAAGCAAATGTTACATAAGATGGGAAGATCAAAACTTAGGCAAGTTTGATCCAAGATGTGATGAGGGAATTTTTCTTGGTTATTCCACAAGGAGTAAAGCCTATAGATGCTTCAACAAAATAACATGCACTATGGTGGAAAGTATAAATGTAACAATTGATGAGAAGATAGATTCAAGAGAACCAATTCAACAAATTGTGTATCAAGAAGATGGATGTTGTCAAGAAGAATTTTGTGAGGAATCAGATAAAGAAGAAGAAGAAACACAAAGACTTCTTCCCAAAACTCCATCCAGGTATGTACAAAAGCATCATCCAAAAGAGCAAATCATCGGGAATCCAGATGAAAGACAGACAAGGAGAAGAATAATAAAACCATCTCAACAAGCAAATTTTTCTTTACTATCTAAGATTGAGCCAAAAGACTTCACTCAGGAAAGTGAGGATAAATTTTGGATTAAGGCAATGGATGAGGAATTAGATGAGATAGAGAAAAGCAAAACTTGGGAACTTGTTCCATGACCAAAGGACAAAAATGTGATCGACACAAAATGGGTATTCAGAAACAAGTTAAATGAAGATGGACAGGTGGTCAGGAATAAAGCAAGGTTAGTATGCAAAGGTTATGCACAGGTAGAAGGAATTGACTTTGATGAGACATTTGCTCCAGTTGCACGACTTGAAGCTATAAGGATGTTTTTAGCCTTCTCAAGTTTCAAAAATTTCAAGGTATATCAGATGGACGTCAAGTCAGCATTTCTAAATGGTGTTCTAGAAGAAGAAGTTTATATTGAATAGCCATAGGGATTCATATTAGCAGATAAACTAGATCATGTATGCAGATTGAAAAAGGCATTGTATGGTCTAAAGCAGGCTCTGAGAGCATGGTACTCAAGATTGGATAAGTATCTTCAGGAATAGGGATTCAGAAAAGGAATAGCAAATAGTAATTTATATATCAAAAATGAAGGGAGTGATCTACTAATAGTGGTTGTTTATGTTGATGACATCATTTTTGGGGGAAACAATGATAAGATGTGTAAATAATTTTCTAAGAACATGCAAAATGAATTTGAGATGTCTATGCTTGGTGAATTGTCCTTCTTTCTTGGACTTCAGATTTCACAATAAAAAAGAGGGGTGTTTCTCTCACAAGCCAAGTATATAAAAGAAATGTTAAAGAAATTTAGGTTAGAAGATTGTAAATCGGTAAGTACCCCCATGGTCACAGGATGCAAGTTGAGTAAGGATGATGAATCTCTAGAGGTAGATCAAAGATTATACAGATCTATGATTGGCAGCTTATTGTATGTTACAACTACAAGACCAGACATAGTACAGTCAGTGGGATTAGTGGCAAGGTTTTAGGCAGCACCTAAGGAAACACATGTGGCAATAGTAAAAAGAATTTTTAGGTATCTAAAAGGGACTATGGATTTTGGGCTTTGGTATCCCAAAAGTGATAGTTTCACACTAACAACTTATACAGATGCAGATTGGACCGACAACATTGATGATAGAAAAAGCACAAGTGGAGGAGAATTCTTTCTTGGAGATTGTTTAGTCTCTTGGCTAAGTAAGAAGCAGGTTTCAGTATCCTTATCTACAGTAGAAGCAGAATACATTGTAGTAGTAGCCAGTTGTACACAGGTGTTATGGATGAAGAGAACTCTAGAAGACTTCAAGATAAAGCATGACCATCCTATTCCCATACTATGTGATAATACAAGTGCTATAAGTATCTCAAAAAATCTAGTGATGCACTCCAGGACAAAGCACATTCCAATTAAGTACCACTTTCTGAGAGAACAGGTGACAGATAAACAAGTCAGGTTGGAATATATTACTACAAAGGAACAGATAGCAGATATTTTCACCAAGCCACTTTCAAAGGAAACCTTTGAGTATCTTCAAGGAAAACTGGGAGTAAGACTCCCACCCCAGAATTAACCACCTCAAGAGGAGGTGGGGGAGGGGCTAAGCTAAGAGGCTCATTCTTAGCCTCGAGCCCCAAAGGTGACCCTTTGCCATTGATGTCAAAGGGGGAGAGATTTGAGTAAGGGGGAGAGATTTGGTATTTGAGTAAAAGGAGAAAGCATTGAGCCAGGGGGAGCAATGTCCCAGGGGGAGTAGAACAAAGAAAAAGCCAAGTTTTCAGTAAAAATAATTTGGGTTGCCATCAATGACAAAGGGGGAGATTGTTGGACATTTTGAGTCATTAAGTCAAGTTGTCATTGATGTCAAGGAATGAAGTCATCATTAATGTCAAGGAATTTGTCAAGAAATAAAGTTGTCAAAGTTGTCATTGATATCCAGGAATAAGCCACCGATGATGTCAAAGGTCAAGAGGAACAATGCAGAGGTTAAAGGCAAAAGGGCTTCATAATATTTTTAATATTATGTGGAAGCATAAGTTAAAAGGTTTTTCATAAAAACCCAAGGAAGATTATTGCAAAGCTAAAGGAAGGTTTAATATTTATTTGATAAAATATTTAAATTCAAAGTGAATTTAAATTTTATAAATAAATATTATTTATACCAAGTTGTACAATGAAAGATGGCCTTAATAAAACCAAAGGGTTTTAAAGAATTAATTTATAAAATTTAAATTCAAATGAATTTAAATAATTTATAAATTAATAAGTTCAAAGGGAAATAAAAAGCGTCGACGTCTAATATATTGGAGGAAATTCGAGCACCGACGTTATGCATGAAGGAGGGAAATCAATATATATACCAATGCCTTAGAGGCATTAAAACTTATCCTTTTGCTCGATTAATGAATGCATGCAATTGTGTTGAATTCATGCGGAATAAGAGAAGCGACTTTTGTGTTTTAGCGCTAGCGAATAAGGTTTAAGGGGAACAACGCCAAAGTACCAAGCACCAACTGGGCAACGTGGCCTAGTGGCAAGAGGACAATGGTTAGAGTGTTTGGGCGCTAGGAGACCTACGTTCAAAACACGACGATAGCATTTTTGGTGGTTGCATTAGTGTTGGAAGCGCCAAAGGAAAGGCACACATTTTTGTGCTAGGCAAGGCGAGGAGTCTTTTGGAGCACGTGGTGCTCCTTAGTCCCCAAGCGAGCGCCTAGCTCGCGCGGTGGTTGGAGCCGTGGCTAGGGCGTTGGTTGAGGTTGCGTTGTGAGTTTGAATCCCTTCCAAGGCAAGGTAATAAATTTTGATTATTATTTTTGTGTGTTGCCTAAAGTTTGGAGTTAAAAGGGTTGCTTAAAAGGATTGTTTGTTGAAAATTATTTTTGATAAGTTGGAGGAATAAGGTGTTAGGTTTATTTTAATAAAGTGCTTTTGTCACATTGATTTGTTGAAGTATTAAAAGGATAGAGGGAACTTCTAGCATTGAGTTATCTTGAAAAGAAGAGTGCATTGAATATAATTTTAATTGGGAGATTATAAGGTGTAAGTGGTGTATTATTTTTTGTAAAATGTTGATGAATGTTTTCTTAAAGATGGAGTGATAAGGTGTATGTGTGTCTTGATATTTACATTGTATTTTGAGGAAGTTTATCATCTAATAATTTCTTTGAGCTTGGAAAAGAAGTGTTTATGGTTGTGGTAGATTTATGAGATTCCTTCATCATCAAGAAAAAGGTATGAGCACATTCTTCCATAGTTAAGTTGATTGGTTGGTTTTCTAAAAAATAAGTTTGGAGTGAAAAGGACTTGATTAGGGTTTCCTATTGAGTGTGTTTGAGTTAATGCTTCAAGGTTTTCTGGAATAGAGAGTTGTTTTATAAGCATTTTTGGAAATATTTTGAGTGAGTGATCATATGCTTGGACTAGGGTTTGTGAGCAAGGGTTGTTTCATTGAGTGTTTGGTTGAGTAGAGTTGGTTGAGCCTAGTCAAGTGGGTGTGTGAAGTGATTGTTCAAGTTCCATAAAACAAATTATTCTATATTCTGATTTGAGAAAGTGATTGAGCATTAAGTTGAATTTGAAGCATATTGAGTCTCTAACAATTCTCTTTATGGTTCTATGAGATTGGACAAGTTCTATGTGGACTTGTTGAGTAGATTTGAGGTAAGTCTTTGAGGAGACTTGTGGACTGATTTTGTGTGAGCTTTTGTGGAAGCTTACAATACAGATTTTGAGCAGATTTGGATAAGTTCTTGAGAGGACTTATTGAGCATATTGGACAAGTTCTAGAGAGGACTTATGGATAGAGTTGAGATTTGAGGATAGTGTGATAGAGTGAGCTAGATGGAAGAGAAAGGGAGATATTGAGCAGAGTTGTACTAGATCGAAGGACTGTGTTTAGTGCAGACTTGAGACAGAGCTTTGGAGGTGATAGAGAGTAGAGGACAGTAGTCTCCAGTGGATAGAGATCCATTAGCCAGGGTAGTGAGGACAGGTTTTTTGAGTGAGGACAAGAGTCTTCAGTGGAGAGAGATCCACAAGCCAGTGTAGTGGAGGCAGTAGTCTTCTAGAGGATCACCAACCAGAGCAGAGATTAGGAGAAGGAGTTCTCCTGTGGATAGAGATCCATGAACTTGATTTAGGGGATTGGTGTCTCCTTTGGACAGAGGTCCATAAACATTGTAGGGAAAGGATTCCCAAGAGAATTTATTTGAGAAAAATTTATAAGAAATATTTTCTCCGTGGAGTAGCCCGCATTGGGTGAACCACGTAAAATCATGTCTCTCATGTGTGTGATGCTTTGTGTGATGTTTACTGCTTTAATATTGCTGATGCTATTATTTGGATTAAAAAGCAAAAAGTTTTATTGTATACTGTTCACCCCCCTCTCAGTATAAGCACATGTTCTTTATCCTTACCATACTTGGTTTGTTTAGAAAATATTAAAGAAATCTATTACCAAGTTAAAGAGGTAGGTTGACTAGAGCCTGTGATAGCTCATTGGTAGTATGTTTTCCTATAGCGTGACAGCTTATCCTATAGATGCAAGAAAAATCTCGAGCAATTTTTTGGCATCATTGTCGAGGACCAAATGCGTAATTTTCATTACAGTTTGGAACCTAACAATAAATTTTTATTGGCAATAGTTAGCTTAAAGAAGGAATGAAAATATCAGTTTATTTCAAATATGTTTCCCTTCTATGCTCGTAGTTTCCAATTTTCCTTTTTCAAGAATGATCAGTTGTATTGTTTTCTTCATTCTCTTGAGTTTCTTGATTTTCTTAATTCTTGAAAAATTTATACCCTGAGTTATTGAGAGTGTTTTAAGTTGAGCAATCTCAACCAGATGTTTATTTCTTCTACACACATTGTGCTGGTGATTCTGGATAGATAAATCCAAAAATATTATAAAGAATAAAACAATAAGGACATGTTGGCACAAACGAGAAGGACCGCTCAGGAGTTGTATCTAGAACTCTCAAATCCAGAGATATTTTTCATAACTAACCCTTTTAATTCATATCCAAAGAGTTTTGATACAAATATTGTTACATTATGAATTTTATTTGAAACACCTCCCACTATTCCTAGTGGAGTTACTAACACACCTCCTACTATAATCCAAACACCTCCTATAGTTAACATGGCTAACCTACCACCGATTCAATTATTTAGGACTAATAGATATAGAAATTTTTAGTTACCAACTCCTTTACATGATCTCCCCAATAAAGCACACAAATATTTACCTAAGTTTCAGGGAAACAATGGAGTTACTGAAGAAGATCACATCAAAAGCTTCTTGTATGCTCTAGATAGTCTAGAAGTAGAACATGAATATGGAGTGTTAAGGTTGTTTTTACAAACTCTATAGAAAGATGCTAGAGAATGGTTCAATACTCTTCCTAACAATGACATCGCCAATTGTGCCAAAATGGAAACTATCTTTTTAAAAGAGTTTGGTGAAAGGAAGAATGAGCAATTATTACTAATAGATATGGTAACTTTGAAAAACAAATAGAATGAATCAGTTAAGTGATTTCAATAGAAGGTTTTCTAAATCCAAAAATAATATTCCCACTACTCTAAGTCCAAATGATATCAAGTCCATCTATTTTTATAAAAATGCCTTCATTGGAGAATTTAACTACAAATTAAGACAGGAACAAGTTAACACAATAGATGGGTGCATGGAAAAAACCATATATATTGAAAGAAATATGTTGGAAAATCAAAAAATGAAACCATAATCTCTATAAGATAATCATCCTGATAGGAAACCTAATAAGGTAGGATTTAACCTACAAAAAAGAAGTGAACAATATCCCATGGAAAAGCTAACTAATCAAGTAATAGAAATATTCAACACAGTGAAAAATAGGTTGGCCAGGATAGAAATAAACAAAGAGAGCATTGGTGAAACTTCTCACCCTCGGGAGGATAGGCTACAAGGTGACAACTGACCACCTTTCAAGAGAATTTTGAATAGAAACTAGAATAACAATAATCCTGATAGTAATCATGGGAATAATTGGAAAAAGAGAGAAACAAAGAAGGATCTGGACTTGGTTCCAAATCTTATTCCTACTATCAACTTAGCAAAAAACATTTCTTATTATTTTTCATCCTGTGATGCTCTTTATAATCCATATTGTTGTGGTATTTACCTAGGTATCCACCATTATGTAGACTGGAAAGCGAAATCTGAAGAAGATATCAGAATTAATACTTGTTGGACCCTTGAGGATGAATGTAGAGAAATATTTTTCAAAGAAGACATGGATTTATATGCTTTGAATCACCATCCAAAAATCCTAGTTGTAGAAAACACAAAGATCCTACAAAGAGGACAAGAAACTAGGTATGACAAAATGAAACAAGGCAAACTAGTTCCAACATCACAAGAGGTGGAAGAACTAGAATCAAATACCCTGAACTTGATAAATATGACTATTCCTAATAGAACTGACAAAAGTTTAAACAAAGAGATTAGAGAACAGCCCATTGAGAAAGATAAAAATAGAAAGGTTCCTAAAATTATAGGAATAAATGAGCCACCACCTCATGAGGAATGCTCTAAGACTTTAGATGTTAAAAATATGGAATTTGATGTTGGTTAAAAACTAAGTAAATAAAAGGTCAACATTACCTTTAGTGAGTTAAATAATATCCAAAAGTATAGAGAACAAGTTTGTAAGACCTTTGACTTGATCGAACAAAAAGGGACTTAGTCCTTTAATGTTGTTAAACCTTCCTATCACAAAACTAGAACCTCCTCATCTGTTAGACCATTTTATGTGTTGCTCAGATATAACTCAGATGAAGAAGAAAGGTATGTCATTCACAATTGAATTCTAGATAGTGGTGCATCCCATAACATCATTCCCAAATAGATAGTAGAACAGCTAGGATTGATTTGCACTAGGGAGTATCCCCCTATATTAGTAATGGACAACAGGTAGATACCCTGTGTAGGTATTATCACTGGCATGTTAGTCTACCTTGATCAACATCCTAAGAAAGGTATAGTTATAGATGTCATAGTGGTTGATGTAGACCCTTTCTTCTCATTACTATTAAGCAGACATTGGGCAAATCAACTCGATGGATCCATACAATTAGATTGGTCTTATGCTATGATCCCTATTTCAGGTAAAAAAATGTAACCTTAAGAAGAGAACCATTTAACAAATACTTGGTAGCACTAGTGAGACCAAATGATACCATGGTTAATTTTGTTAGATTCATAGAAGAGAAATAAATAGGGGTGTACTCTATTTTTCATAACCCCTTCCTGACCAAAGCCCCTAAAGCAAAAGATATGGACCTTGAAACCATAGAACTAGTAGATGCAGAATCTGATAGGATTCTTACCCAAGAATTGTGGACCATGTCCTTTTATGGGACTACGTCTCAAACAAGAGCATGTATTGGTGTCAATTTAACAGATATTAAGGGAAACTATCTCAAGATCCCTTATAGATTAGAATTTCCATGCACCAATTATGTAGCTGAGTATGAAGCCTTATTGTTAGGCCTGAGAAAAGATAAATAACTGGGGATAAATTTTTTTAATATTACTAGAGACATTGAACGGATTATACAATAGATCAAAGGTAAGTATCAGATAAAATATCCCAGATTAAAATAATATAAATCTATAGTTCTAACAGAAATTGACAAGTTCCTAGCCTTTAACATCTCATACATTCCCAGAGAACAAAATCACATTGCATATCTGTTAGCTATTAATGATTCGGGTACAAATTGTCCAAAAATAGACATGAAGTACATGGATAGGTTTCCAACCATCTCTGTATACAAACCTTATGTGCCTGAAAACGTTGTATATCTACAAGTATTTCAAGATGATATAGATATCAAAAGACTTCATGACCCTCTAGAATATGTATTCAAATGTTATATGTGAGGAGGGAGATGAAGAAAATTTAAAAAATGTTATTGGAGAGCCAGTTGAAGTAATTCAACTCAAAACCAATAGGGTCCGTAGAAAGCTTATTTTATGATTTTGATAAAGCTTACAAACCACTCTTCAAATAAATAGAAATTGATGATGTAAACATTGGAACCAAATAAGAACCCAGGTTTTTCAAAATTGATAAGGCTTTACCAAAACAAGAAAAAGAATGGTACATTAGCTTTTTGAAGAAAAATAAAGAATATTTTACCTGGAGTTATGAACACCTAAAAAAATTTAAAATGGATGTCATGACTCACATCATCTCTCTTAAGGAAGATGATAATCCTTTCAGGCAGAAGCAAAGAAAATTCAATCCCACATTACATCAAGTCATGCAGAAAGAAGTTCAAAAATTATTGGATGCCATGATAGGAAAGTGAGGTTTTCTTTTTGGATAGCAAACTTAGTACAAGTAAGGAAGAAAAACGGAGAGATCAGACTTTTGTGTTGATTTTCAAAATCTAAATAAAATTTCTCTCAAGGATAATTCTCCCTTGTCCAATATAGAACAATTGCTACAAGAAATAGTAGGTTTGTTCAGAATTTCATTGTTGTATGGGTTCTCAGGATATAATCAGATTCACGTAAACCTTGAAGATAGATACAAAACTACTTTCGCGATCTCCTAAGGTACATTTGAATATCTACAAATACCATTTTGATTAATGAATGTAGGAGCCACCTTCCCAAGATCCATGAACTTTACTTTTAAATGTTTGATATTCAAAATAGTGGTTATCTATTTGGATGATATAACAGTGTTTTCAAAAAACCCTGTAGATCATTTTGAACATTTAGCTACAATTTTTGCTAGATGTAAATAATTTGGTATATCCTTGAATCCAAAGAAATGTATATTCAGAGCAACACAAGGAAAGCTCCTTGGCCACATAGTTTCTAATAAAGGGATTAGTATTGACCCATAAAGAGTAGAGGCTATTGCCAAGATACCCCCTCCTACGAATCTAAAAGGAGTCGTCATTCTTTGGTAAGATTAATTTTGTGAGAATATTTATGCCTAATTTTGCTAAAATAGCTCAACCTATCAATAACATGATTAAAAAGAATGTTGACATCAAATGGACTGAAGAAAATCTTGAAGCTTTTTAGAAAATCAAATATGTTATCACCACTGTCCCAATTTTGAATTGTCCTAACTACTCAAATAATTTCAACATATACGCATTTACTTCTAAATATACTATTTTCATCGTACTTTTCCAAAAGGATGATGAAGAGAATGAAAGACCTATAGCTTTCATGAGTTCTAGACTCAAATGAGTGCAATTGAGATTCAAAATGATTGAGAAATAAGCTTATGCTATAATTCAAGCATTGTAGCATTTTAAATGCATTTTTGGTTCAATAAGGTTACATGATGTATCCCTTTCACTGCTATTAAAGATGTTTTCATCCAACCTAAACCAATAGGCAGCCCTGCCAGGTGAATGGTCAAATTACTGTAGTATGATGTAGAATTCAAGGCTGTAAAAATAATCAGAGGACAATGTCTAGCTAAATATCTAGCTAACAAAGAAGGAGAAGATTTACAAAACATTGTTATGTTTTATGACATGCATGAAATCAGAAGAACAGATAATATTGAATGTAAATGGTATGATAATATCCTGTTATACCTCTAAACCATGTCTTTACCTAGAGGTATATCTACAAATAAAATAATATCAGTCAAGTAGCAGTCTCAGAAATACTATGTTCAGGAAGGTAAACTCTATTGAAAACATCCAAATAGAATATTATTGCTATGCTTTTTTGTAAAAGAGACACTAGAAGTGATAGAAGAGTTCCATGATGGATTTTGTGGAGGTCACTCTGCCCCAAAAGCAACTGTAAATAATATTATGAAAGTAGGTTATTATCAGCCATCCCTGTTCAAATATGTTCATAAATATCTAAGGGGATGCCATAACTGTCAAGTGTTTGCAAGGAAGAAAAAGTTAGCAGCAATGTCTCTCCAGCCAGTAATCATAGAAGCACCCTTCACACAATGGGTAATTGACCTAATTGGGAAATTTAAACCAAATTCTTTAGGTCGACACAAATGGTTTATCACAGCCACTGATTATTTCACTAAGTGGGTAGAAGCAACTCCCCTAAGGAACTCAACAACTGCAGTAGTCATTAGTTTCTTAGAGGAGAATATATTGACCATATTTGGAGTCCCAAAGAAGTTAGTAACAAACAATGGGAAGTACTTCATCTCATTCAAAATGATAGAATTTTGTGCAAAATATGGAATCAAACTTTCTCACTCAGCAAACTACTATCCTTAGGGAAATGGACTTGCCTAATAATCAAACAAAAATTTGATCACCATAACTAAAATATCAATGGACAAGAATAAGAGAGGTTGGGAAAGTGAATTGAAATTCACCTTATGGGTAGATAGATTATTTGTGAAAATGAATATAGGTAAAACTCCTTATGAAACAGTTTTTGGAGAAAAAGCTCTATTGCCTTCCTAAATGAAGATAATAGTTTTGTCCTTACTACTACAGGATCATGAGAGTCTAGATGTCTTAAAGAGGATATTATATCATATTGCACACTTACAGGAATAAATAATTAATGCACTGGATAATATGCTTGAACATATCTTTAACAAGAAAGCCAAGGAAACTCCATTCTTTGAGAGAGACATAGTCTTATATTGGGACCCTAAAAATGATAAACATGGGGGAAAGGGTAATCTTAAACCTAGATGGGTAGGTCCTTACCAAATAATTTAGATTTTTAGCCCTAATACTTATAGATTGCAAACCTTATAGGGAGATCTCATGGAAATCCTAATTAATGGCCTACACATGAAGTTATACCACCCCTACGAGGAAACCCAAAAAGAATATATATATATATATATAATTTTTTCCTATAAGTTGTTTCTTTTATGCTAGTTTGTTTGGTTATCTATTGTTGTTTCCAGACTCTTAGCATAGCGTTAATTTCTCTTGTTATGTTTTTGCTCATCTATAAAGAATTTATCTTTAGTCAGATGAATTAAGAGAATTTGAGATTGAATACAAATGAGCTGACAAAACTTAGGAAGTAGAGTTCTAGTAAGCATCTCATAAAGTATGGAATACAATAGGAGAAAATTGGAATGTTGATGCATCAAGCCAAATTTATAAAGTATCATGATCTCAAAAATATTTCCAAAAATTAGGGAATCTAATCAACTTTGATAAGGTTGTTAGGCTAAATACAAGCACACTCAATAATATAGCCTTATAGATCTTTAACCCAGAAAGCACGCTCTCAAATAACTTGTAATTTATCTAAATTCTTCCAAAAAGAAGAAAAATCTCAATAATGCAAAATGAGCAAGTGCTTGGGGCTATCTAGATAACCTCTACTAGGGCTATAGACGCTTGACTAGCAGTAGAGCAGGTCCTAAGGATCAAGGTCACCTCCACCAAAGCTATAAATGCTTGACTGGAAGTGGAGCAATGACAAGGTGAAAATATTTAAGAGTGAAATAATTAATAGGCCTAACTCCTTTAAAATTGATGAAAATTCTAAACTGATCCGAGAAAGTAATAAAAGAATACATTAGCACACATACTGAGCATAGGCTTGATGTATCAGTTATTTCTGATTAATTTTGTTTGAAGCCACCTTAAAAGTATTACTAGAGCATACAACTTCAAAAGTAAAAGGTGCATTTGTTTTTACAAGCACATCTTCGATTTCATCTGATTAAAGATCGCTCTCTTATTAGACTGTTTATGTCTCCTTACTATTTTTTTTTTTTTGCAATAATCTAGCAAAATAAGGCCAGTCATTAACCAAATATTTTAGAGTCCTCAAATACCTCATATTTTTTCCATCTGTCCTATTCAGAGCCTATGTTGTAGCTAAAATTGATACAACATGAATGTACCCATAATTTCAAAATTTTGAAGGTCCTAAAAGGTTCATATTTTGTGATAGGTTAATCAAGATAAGATAAATTTTGTCTTCATCAACATATTCAACCCCTAAAATAGCTCAATTTTTCATTCCATTAAAATTTAAAGGGTTCCCATATTTTCCTTCCAAAGAATCCACCCTTTGACTGACTAGCAAAAAGTATTTGTCGAAAATTTTTAAAAGCTAAGCAGGACTTTTCGACTGACGGTAAAAGCAATCGACTGACATAAGGGATTAATCGGCCGAACTGAAATCATGTTGAAATAATTTTTTGACTGATACCCATGATAGAAAAGTCGATGATATTTTACACCAAGAAAAAGTTTTGATCGACCGATAAAATATTTTGATCGACCACTCAGGCCGAAAGACCGAAGCAAGTAAATGCGCAATTTCTAAGTCGATCGACAAAAGAAAAATTACTATCAAAGATTGATCGGCCAAAAAAGTTCGGTCTGTTAACACCATTTTTTGGCCAATAAGAAGAAAATAGCAACTAAAGGTGAAAGACATTTTGATCGACATGAAATAAACAGCGATCGAGTAACTAATCGGTCGACCGCAAAAGAAAAACTTTTTTGGTCGATCGATGTAAATAATCAACCAAAATATTTATTGGATGAGCATAAAGCACATTGCTCCATAAAACATTATCGTCGGTTGAAATGAGTAAAAATCCAAAATATCAATGATCCTATTTTCAGTTTGTGAAAAACAAAATTCGACCACCCAACGCCAAGCAAAATTCTTGTCGACTGAAGAAAAGCCTCCATCGGCCAAACAATAGTAAGGATAAATCGATGATTTGGTCAAAGCGCTACCATTAAAAAGCTTTCAGCTAAGAAAAGGAGAGCATTAAGTATCTATGATCGAGCACATACTCACCATCGAAATACCATCGACTGAACAACATCAACAGTTGAGATAAACCCAACCAATCAAAGGTAAAATCATCAAGATTAATGTATGTCACCATTTAATTTTGCATTCATAAAAAAAAGTTATTATTAGCTGACATCCTCGATAAAAGCTATCTTGAGTTTTAAAGTGTAGGATGTGCAAAAGTACCCCAAAGCCATATCGATTGAATAATGGTGTCCAACAACTGAATCTCTATTAGTACGAAATCAAAGCGATCTGCTGACCAAAAACTGATAGAAGAAAAGAGGTAATCGGTCGATCACACAATCAACAGACTATACATTTTCGATCGAATTAAACTATTGATTGATTGATCCATCATCAATGACAACCAAAACGTAAAATCCAAATCCATGGACCCTCACTTGAGAAAATTTGATGTAATACCCAAACCAATGATGATCTCACTAACATGGCCAAACCACTTTAGGCGTCACAGGCACATAAGCCGACTATAGACCTTAACCTTAGATCTCACCAGGAATGGTTCTTAATGCAATGTGTACAGATCAAATGGCTCAGAATATAACACCTATTCAGTCTAACGACTAGTTACGCAAATCAACATATGATGACGATTCATGATCGATCGATCATTATGGTAGATTGAGATGGTGAGCTGAAAATAGCAACAATGCAATGGCAGTTGGTACAACATTAAATAACACATCATACGTGAACCAATTTAAATACATGGTAGTGACGATGAGAAAATCATCATACCTATTATTTTTTTAATTGTTTGAGAGCCAAGAGGACCAGTAGCATATACTAGAGCAAATGACTTACCCCAACAAAGTAGTTCGCAAGACAAGAGTCAAAGCATTAAATGATAAGGAACCACTTAGAAAGGTGAACACCAGAAAGCTTGGAGAAAAAGTATGGGATGAAGATGAATTTGTTGAGTTATGTTTCTAGTCGAGCAGAAAGGAATGAATATGCCCACACTACCTGCTTAAAAGCATCTTCAACAAGGTGTACGAAGATAAATACAAGAGGGCTCCCCGCATAAACAAATGGAGAACCAATTTGGTGATACTCTTATGCCCGAGAGTACATTTCTCCTCCAAATTATTGGTATGGTTGGCTATCTCGTGCGACCTAAGTATTAGGGCTATTTTTAATGGATAAAACAAACCCATTTATAGGATCACACCAAAAATGATCGAACAGGTGTTCGGGTTAGAAAAATCCAAGCAGTGCTACGACATGAAAGTAATTTCAAAGCAGGCCAAGCACATGATCAACACCACTTTCTACAAAAAGTTATTCGATTATGACAAGCCAGTGTCTAGAGATTATCTTATTCACAAATCTCAACTTCACAAATAGACAAGGGACTACACTGACATGATTTACATGGTGTTGGGGGTCGAGGAAGTAAACTGGGTCAGCATCGAGGTTATGTATTTGATAATACAAAGTAACAAAACCTGGAAGATGCCAATGTATAGGTGGCAAGATGTAATATGTGAAATAATAGACAAGGAATTTAAATAATTGCAAGATGCAATAAAGAAGGATAGATATTTTATGCCTCATTTCTCACACTACTCATTCCTTATTCACCTGATCATTGGGCAGTTCAAAGATGATGCCATAAAACAACTTGGAGGTATACCAGGAGAAATTATTCAAGACAGATTGCCTAGTATCTACGATGGTACTTCTCCTTATTCAAAATTTTTTGGAATATTTATGGCGTCCATGTACCATGTACTCATGGAGAAAGAACCCCCTAGGATGAGTCCAGGTATAATCAGGTATCTTCAAGAAATGAAAATTGGTGATTATTTCCTCAATAAACATTTTAGCTTTATCAGAACATACGGAGGCAAATTACCACCAAAAGCCTTACCTACCTTCTGTCAAAATTTGCTAGTTTTTTAAAATATAGTAAGGCAATCTATAGAAGAAGACATCCTAATATGGAAGAAGAAGAATTCTAGGGTCCCTTGGCTCACAACACCAAGAAAAATATGAAAGTATGTGTATAGAAGGTACCCTACAATGTTAAAAGCTTTACCCACAGTGAACTTCTACCATTTCACAGAAATCACCTCGAGACCATACAATCCCTATGGTCATTACAATAAAATTACTTTGGAGTCTAAGCCAATGGAGCACAGGAAATATGAGTATGAGGATAATATTCTATGGGCACAAAACAAAGATATCAATATTAAATAAATATGAAAAAACTAGAACCTGATAAAGGCGAATATGCTAACAAAAAAGGTTGGAGACACTCTATAGATTTGAGGATGGTAAGAAATGATACACTAGGTAAAAATACACAATAGGTAGCTACTATCCCACAAAAATATTTTGTAGATACTATCATGGAAGTTATGGGTTTAAATCCTGTACAAATTGAAATCATAGCTGAGGTAAAGTATCGAGTGACAAAAGATGCAGCTAGTAGTTCTTCTGCCTCTCAGTATCCCAAGGCGAGTAGAGGAAAAGAGATTGTGCCCATTTTTGTAGCCCCAAGGATTTTCATGATCAAAATTTTAGCATTGACTCTAATGGCTTCACAACACCTACAACAAATAACTATAGGTTCTCCACAGGAAATACTAACATCCTTTATGGTAAATAACAAAGAAATTAGAATCTCTACCATGGCATGGGAAAGCATAAATAAAGTTAGAGTATTTAATGATATTTTCATAGATTATCAGGAGGTGATGCTCGATACTACATGTTCTCCTCCTCACAAAATAGCAAGGACTGGATCCGATGCCAGCGAATATATGAGCATCACCCTGGTCAAGAAAGAAGACTTTACACAATTTACTATTGAAGAAGAGAAAATTTAAATTATCATGGAAGACAGGGTGTTATAGGTTCGAAGTAGAAGTGAAGTTCATAACTTGCCTCCATCAAGTTTAGAGCCTACTTCCAGGGCCACCATTATCATTCCTACTAAGGAATTACAGTCACTCCAAATAGATCCCAGCATGGGTGATGCAGCAATAGAAGGAGACTTATTCTCATTATTAAGACATGGAGTGCAGTTCCATGCGCAAACTGCACTAGCCATTGAGGAGGTGATGGCCAGGAAGTCTAAGGCTGAATTATTGAAATCAAAAAATGAGAAGTTGAAGGTTGAAATTAATAGGAATCAAGAGTAAAGGCCCTATGATAATAATTCATTACAGGTTCCAAAGCTTACAGCCAGGTTCAAAGAAAATATGATTAAAATAATCAAAAAGGAAGCAAAAATGATAGAGACCTGTTGCAAAAAAATGGAAAGATAATGGAGATAAATAGAGAGATAAAATCTCTATTAGAAAGTGCAGATAAGAAGATAGCATATATATCCCTAGTATACAAAAAATCTAGGCCAAATACGAAGATATTAGGTCTATGCAAGTAACCACCATTGATGGTAAGACTCATAGCTACCAAGGAGAGTATGAAAAAGTTGCAAGTTTCAAGGCAAAAAGACCTATATGGAACAACTTGGTTAGATAACTAGAAAAAGCAAAAAAATATATAGTTATCCAGCTGAAGTATCTCAATGTTGATCTCCATAAATTACTCAACACAAAAAAAATTTGTCAGATAATCATCCAAGATATCAAAAAAATTCTTGTGAAGAGGTTGACGAAGATAAGCTATTCGACCAACTCATCTCTTTGGTAACGTTCTTCCTAGACATAGTCAGATTATTTTAGATCAAATAACCATTCATAAGGGAGGATAAAAGTAAAATAATAAAGGCATTAGATAGAATTCACATGATCAGCGAGATCGATGAAGAAATCTAGATATTTATTGTCGATTCTATTGGTACAACTCAAGATGAGAAAGAGGTGATTAAGAAAAGTCAAAAGGAATCTTAGTCAACAAGTAGCATAGGGTCCACAAGATCAGAAAATGGGAAAGAGAATATTTGTGATAACTAGGCCAGCTTTTGAAGAAATTTTGCTAACATATTTTGAGATAGTTAGATAAACAGATTGTACATCACCTGAACGATGACATGGCATGATATGGCAACAGGTGGATGGTTTAGATGCAAGCAGTTCAGGCAGTTACAAATTTGCTAGGACTATAAGAAGGATGTCTACAGCTAGAATAAGGATTGAGCTTTTACATAGCATATTTTTGCTAAGAGGTATACTCGAGTGCACATTATTTGCTATTGTATCTCCTTTGTTTTCTTTCTCCTTTTCATCTCCTCATTCCTCCCATTGTTGTGTAGGTTTTTGATAGGAAAGTGCCCAAGAAGCTGAGAATATTTCCATATTATTGAGCTAGAGGTCTAGAGACTCAACTGTTGTGATATTCGAATGAAAGAGTGAAAGGTCCTTGTTATGATATTCGAACAAGGATCTTTATTGTATTAATATTTCTAAGAGTTAAATGGTGATTCAAAGCCAACTCTTCATGTAATCTCGTTCAAATATTAATACAATTTTGGGTTTCTTTCCTGTTATATTTTTGTGTTTAGCTTTGTGTGTGTCTTTATTATGGATTACATTATTTGAATGCATAATGAACGCTTCTTTAGTTGGTAAACTGTTACTTTTATTATGATATTCAAATGAATGTAACTACACTGATTATTTCGTCTCTCTTTCTTTTTCTTTTTATTTAAATGTTATTAAATCTTGCTACAATAGCCCAAAGGATTAAAGCACCAGTCATACATAATTTATAATAGAACTGTTATTATTTTAGCTTAGTAAAAATTTATAATTGTTAATTCATCACCATAAATTTGGAAGAGCATGAACTTAAAGAATTTAAGCTCACCTCAAGGGTATCCTTACCATACTTGGTATGTCTAGAAAATATTAAAGAACTCTATTCCCAAGTTAAAGAGGTAGGTCGACCAGAGCCTGTGATAGCTCATTGGCAGTAGGTTTTCCTATAGTGTGACAACTTATCCTACAAATGCAGTAAAAATATCCAACAGTGAGGAATGAAAAATTGCTATCTAAAGCAATAATTTGTGATGGTGAGGCAAAGGGTGTAACCTTTGACAAAATGATGCAACCTTTTGAACCTAGAAATTGATTGATTGATGAAGGTGAGGAAAAGGATGCAACCTTTGACAAAAGGACACAACATTTTGAACCTAATGATTGATTGATTTATGAAAGCAAGACAAAGGGCACAACCCTTTTAAATCTAGCAATTGATTGATTGTTGAAGGTAAGGAAAAGGGCACAACCTTTGACAAAAGGATGTAACCTTTTGAACCTGGTGGTTGATTTGTTTAATGAATGCAAGGCAAAGGATGCAACCTTTGACAAAAGGACACAACCTTTTAAACCTGGCAATTGATTGACTTAAGATGTGAATTCGAAGTAAAGGGCACATCCTTTAAATCTTGTACTGGTTTAGTGTATTTGGCAACATTAACATGAGTACATGCTAAATAAAAATATGTGAGGGAAATTCTAACTCCCCCAATCATAAAATTGGTTAGAAGGAGGAAATTTTCCCCAAATATAAACATGGTTTGAAAAAAGGTGAAGTCCTTCAATCATAAAAATATTTGTGGAGGAAGAAACTTCCAATCATGAGAAATTGATTATAAGGGGAGGAACTCCCCCAATTGTGAAAAAATTATTGGAAGAGGAGGAACTCCTTTAGATAGAAATGTAGTTTAAAGAGGGTGAAGTCCTCCAGTCATAGAAGGATTTGAGGAAAAAGAAACTCCTAGTCATGAGAAATTAATTAGAAGGGGAGGAACTTCCCTAGTTGTGAAAATTTTTTTGGAAGAGGAGGAACTCCCCCAATCATGCGATTGGTGTGAAGATGTAGAAATGATGATGAAAAGTAGGCAAATGGAGATATAAGAAGGAATATAAGGGGTAAGAAGATTATGAAATAGAATAAGGGGGGATAAGAAAAGGAGAGAGAGGATAAAAGGGATCAGTCATGGGTATGTAGCTACTCATGCATGACCGTACAAAAATGACATGAAAAATTATGAAAGAAATAGTGGGAGGAGGTGAGGAAGGAGGAAGTAGAGCAAAGTCAAGGAGAAGAGAGATGAAGAAGAGTTTTTATTAGGATATGGTGAGGATATTGTCAATTTGGATGAATCCTTGATCAATTAGATCTTGAACCCAATGCTTAAAGGTGTGATAATGGTTGATGTCATGCCCTCCTTGATGATGGTAAGAGCAAACTTGTTGAGTGTTATATGATTTGGATTTTACCAGATTTAGATCTTCTAGTCTTACATCAGGAAAGGTGATGTGACCTACATCATATAGCTTCTAAAATATATCGACAAGTGGCTTTGATATGGGAGTCCAATTGTGGGGTGGTCGAGAAAGTCGTTGCAGGTGAGATAAAGGTTGGGTTGGTGGTGATGGGGTGATTGCTTTTTTAGATTGCAAAGGATCCCATTGTGGAGGGTGAGGAGTTTTTTGAAGTGGAGGTATTGCATAACCTCTCATGGATATATTATAGGTGGATATGACACCTATAGTCACTCAACTACAACTCAATATTATTGAGGCACTCTAAGATGTGTTGCATATCAATGGAAGGAGGGGTTGAGGTTGATTGACGTGGGCAAGAATATGAATATGAGTAAGTTGAATGAGGAGGAAAAGTGGGATAAGGAGGCTGGGGAATGCCCACCGGTTGGCCCTATTGGAATGGAAAATAAGATGACAAAAGAAGATATGGAGAAGGTGGTACTTGAAAAGGGTATGTATCATATGATGGAAATTGACATGGAGAGGAGAGACCAGTTATCACATGAGAGATCAAGGGGGAGCGGTGTGACTAGTATGATGCCTGAGGTCATGATTATAGGATGAAATATTATTGCCTAACATATGAGTCAGGCATGAGGAATGACAGAAAATAAATGGATTTCAAGAATGGGTAGAGGTGGTTTCCTATGAATGCCTTGATGAATTGGTTGGAGAAGAAGGGATCATGGGAGAAACCTCCATAGCTAGGAGTGTTTGCACTCAAGATTAAACCTTGGGTAAGGATAGTGATTGAAGAGTGACAGGTTGAGAGACCAAGTTTTTGATAATTTCAAGTCAATATGGCAATTGTGTGAGTGTTTATGTGATGTTTGAGTATGTCTATGAAATAGAGGTTTTGGTTGCAGGATTAGCCTGTGACTATTTTTTAATCACACCTTACCCTGTGACTATGATGAAACTAGTTATAGAGATGGCAGGGTTGCCTAATCTGTGTCTAGAGATGTTTAAAAACCTATTTTGGAGGTTTTGTAAGAGATTTTGCAAAAAAAATCAAGCTATTAACAAGCAAAATAATGAACTTGCAAGTTTTATGACAAAGTGTGTTTATGGTATTGTAGTAAACCCTAAAATAAAAAAAGGGGTGGTGGATGTGACCTATGAAGGCATGTTCATGCACAGTTTCATGTCATACCCAAAGGTATGTGAGGGGTAACTGTACACAATTGGACGAATGGCTTCTAATGAAATAAATGGCTTAGGTAACCTAAAGGGGAGATATATAGAACCACATAAGAAAGAGGTGATATTATATAAGACTTGCTACTATCCCAATCAATTTTTTTCTTCATCCTCAAATGGGCTTAATCATAAATGATAATTTCACACTCACTAATTATATGAATCCCTATGGGCATAGATGTCTAATACTAACCTAACTTGAGGATCTCTCAAGAGTAGGGGATTCTTTGGTGATGAAGTCTAGAAAATCACTCATGGGGGCTACTATGGTGTTTAGGGGGTGAGCCAATGGAAGGAGATGAATTCCAATATCGTTGGTCTCGATTGGGGATTGGTGATGAAATCCAACCTTACCAATGTGAAAGAAACATAAGGTGTGTGTGTTACTTAGGAAAGTTGGAAATGATTGAAAAGAAATCTAGACTAAGCAAAATTAAAGCCTTTTTCTTTTTCGATTTATTATTTTTAGAAAGTGAAAATACCTTTTTGGAATGAAAATAATGCAAGAGAAACTATGTAAATTGTGTTTTGTGAAAGGAGATAAACCTTATGCTAAGGAGAAATAAAGAAAGTTTCTTGATCTCAACGAGCTATTCTAAGATTTGCTTAGGCACAAATCTATTTTACACTAGCCAAGATATGCTTGTTAATGTTATGGCTAGATGTCTCTTAGAGCTTTATATATGAGGTAAAATCAGAATTTTGCTCTCAACTCATGGAGATGAAGATGTTAGAAGGTCTCTTCGCACCTTATGCAAGTGTTTTAACTCTAAATGATGCAACTATTCAACTAGCTAACATGTATAGAAGTAAAGAAAAGAGTTTGGAAGTTTGACCAAAGTGATTTTGGAGCCTTTCTAAGCAATTAACAAGCAAAATTAAGTGTGACCAAATGAATTGGAGGAATTTTGTAAAGCTAAGAATCAAAAGGAATGAGTTTTATAAAGTGCCTAAAGCAATTTTGGGGCTTTTGTGAAAGCAAAAGATGCTAGAATCCTAACTAAACTTGTGTTTAACCAAAAATATAGGTTTTTCAGACTTACCTGTGGTCTCCAGCTCCTAGAAGTGCCTGTGATTATATCTTTAGGGTTAAACTATGTCTCAGCTCCGATCGCAGGTTACCTTGTGATTGAAAATGGTCACACCTTGTCCTACAACCTAATCAAAAGTTGAATTTTTTCCAAATTTGGGTTTGTTGACAATATCTATGGTACAGTAGCTAGTTTGTGTATAGGTACCTACAACAATAGAGGATAGAATATCAGTTTTGGTAACAAAAAAACTCTCTACTAAACTAAAATAAAAGCCAAAATAAAATTTTGCAAGATGGTGTGGTACCAAGTTTTACAAAACCTAAAATCAAGAGAAAGGTGATCAATTACACCTATGGGAACGTCATTGTAATCAAGTTGTTTGGCCTATAAAGGTATGGTGGAAAGGGAGATAACAACTCTTGTGAGGGTAAATCAATCCCTCAAACTTACATGCAACTATGGAGTTGATGTTGGCAGTATAGAAATTGGTTTCTAAACCAGTTTTAGGAGCACCTTGTTCAGTCGTAGGGTACCTTGCGATTGAAAATGGTCACACCTTACCTTGTGACCTTAGCTCATAGACTAGAAAGACCTTTGTCTTGGACCTGAGTTATTTTTTTAGGTTTTTGTAAATTTTTGCACTGGTTTTGTAGCACCTAAAGCACAAAAAAATAACAAAAACTAGTTAACAAGTGAGAAAGTCAACCCAAAACAAATAACATGGTGGGGGTACCATCGAGCGTGCAAGAATGAACTGATGAAAATTTGATATTGTTTATAATTGAAGCTTAAAAGAAATATGAGGGAGTCCCTTTTACAAAAGTGCCTTTGGAGACCACAAAAATGGGTTTTAAGAGGTGAAAGCCCCTCTTCTAGTGATAGGATCAACACCAAAAAGATCTTCTAAGAGATCCTTAAAGGGGAGTGGACTTACTGCTCATGTACCACTATCAGTCTAACTTGTCCTCGAGACCTGCAAGACCTACGAAAGGGGTTAGAACATTTGGGTATGCAAAAGTGGATTATTTGAAATGGAGGAAATTAGCCTCTATTTATAGAATTTGGAGAGGCTAGGGGGGTTGAGGTGTCCTATGAGGTATCCCTTGTGAGGTGTCGCTTACAAGGTGTCCCCTGATGTGGCATGCCTCATAAGTGTATTTGGGTGAGAGAATCCCTCACCCACCTACATGTCATAAATGAGCATGGGGATGTGGAGTGGAGTAAGGGTCAAATCCTAACTATGGTAGGGTTAACCCTGAGTTAAGAGTTGACTTGGATGAGGTGGAAGGTGACTCACCCCTAACCCATGCTTTGAAATCCAAAAGTCCATAAATAACATGGACTTAAATGCACATGGGATTTGAAATGGAGCAAGGGTTAGTTGTGACTAGGGTTAGGTTGACCCTAGGTTAGTTGTTGACTTTTGGGTGAGGTGGAGGGTGACTCACCATGTCTCCCATGCCTTGGGAGACAAAAGTCTTCAAAATCCATTTAAGGCCTTAAATGCTCATGGGGAGATGTGTGGAGCAAGGGTTAAGTTTAACCCTGCTTAGGTTGACCATAGGTTAGACCAAGGTCAAATAAGAAAGGTGGAGGCTAGGCTAGTCAAAGAGTAGACTATGAGGTGGCCATGAATCAGATTGACCATGGGTAGAGTTTGGCCATAAAGTGATTTTTGACCAAGGTAAGGATTTAACCAAGGTTAGGCCATGATAGTGGTGACATGAGGATCCAGATTTAAGCATAGGAAAGGGCTTAAGTAGCCTAAGGGGGCTTCTGAATATGAATAGTGTTTTTGATAAATGAATAGTGTTTTTAGGCTAATATATGCAAATTTTGTGGGCTTTGTAAATTGATAAACCGTGATTATGGGAAGAGTGGAAATGTGCAAATTTTGGGTGTCTACAATTTGGTAAATACATGGTGATGAGTGGTATAATTGAATAATTCTTAAAGCAATGGCATAGCACTTTTAAAAGTGATGTTTTACAAACAATCTAGGATATATCAAAAGATATAGTACTTTGGATTGTATGGCTAGAAAGGAATATAATAATATTTAAAGGAAAGGAAAGCAATTTAGAGGTAATGAAAAGGAATATTTGTTTAGCCATAGAGGAGTCTAATCTAACCCTATAAACTCACCCAATTCCTAATATGGAAGCAAAGAGCCTTGATACATGGATTCAAGTCATCAAATGGAATTACAATGTTGTGTATATGTGATATAAAAAGAAGGCAAAGAATATAAAGTGGAAACCACCAGATGTGGAGTTGATTAAATTGAATTTTGATGGAGTACCTAAAGGAAATATAGGACTAGTGGGGGGAGGAGGAATAACTAGAAATAATAGAGAAGATATTTTGTCTCATTATGCTTTCAATAGTGGATTTAAGACGAGTAATGTAGTTGAAGCTTGGGCAGCTTTAGAAGGATTAAAAATATGCAAAAAAATTAAATGGAATAGAGAATGGATGGAAGGTGATTTACTCATAGTAATAAATGCAATTATGAGGAAAGAAAAGGCTCCATGGAACATACAATAGATAATTGTGGAAATTCAAGATCTTGCTAAAGAGTTTGAAGAAATCGGGTTTACACATACGTTAAGGGAAGGAAACAAATGTGCAGATAGGTTAGCCAATAGAGGGGTTTTAATTGAGGATTGTGAAGTTAAATTCTCTTTTCCATGGTTAGAGGAAGTAGTAAGTTTAGTTGAAGTTGACAAGAAAATATTGGTTGTCTGAATCAAATAATGATTACGAGTAACTTTAATGTTTTCCATGGTAATATTTGCTTTATTTTATAGTATTAATGTGCTTTCATATAAACTATTTATTATGATTTTTGTTGTTGCACTTGTGCTTCAGGAAGGAAACTAGCAATCCAGATCTGGTAAAGCGAACTATGATAGTGTGATGTTTTGGAAATATTACTATACTAAGATGCAATGCATAGATACTAGAGGTGAAGTTTTTGTATTATGAAGGCTGTTGTAGGAAAATGTCAAGAAGGATGTTGTCAAATTTTGGAATATTTGTATTTACATAGAAAATTGAAAAAATATAGAAAATAAAATCAAGAATTTAGATATTTTATGTAAAATGATGTAGATATTAGCTGTAACATCTCAATTGAGATGAGAATTGAATTTATTTGTAAACTCTAAAAGCTCTAAAGAAGAGAGTTGTGATTTTTCAAGGGTGGGGGACCCAAATACAACCCCTTGTTCTCCAACAAAAAAAAATAACAATGATGGTTTTCATTAAATGGCATGAGCATAACTAGTTAAGTACCTTGATTTTCAAGGAGGAGGCCCAAGTTTTAATCTTGCCAAGGGATACCAGCATTATTGTAAAATGTTGCAATACCACTATATGGTCATGATGTAATATGAATGGGTTTTTTTCAATCCCATTTATCCAATTAAAAAAACAATAAGGGTTTTTAATATTTTAAATTCAATTTTATATATATATATATATATATATATATATATCCTAGCAAATCTACTTATCATCCCATTCTCATGTATCATATTGTTATTATCGCCTATTTTATTCCAAGATGGTATTTTATTCCAAGATAGTAGCTTCTATTCTAGCTAGAATAGTCTGAACTATCATATTGTTTTTGAACTATCCTTTTGTTATTAACTCCTATATATATAGGATACATTATAGAATATTTTAATATCTTTTTAGGTTTAATTTGGTTAAATTAATTCACTATTTTGATAGTGATGGATGTTTGTAGATTCATCTAGAAAATTGTCTTTTTAATGGCTTATATATGATTGAAACGACCCTACATGTATTACATCATGACCATATGTTATCGTTTGGTAAGGTTTAAATCTTGGTCTCCTCCATGAAATTTGAGGAATTTAACCACTTGAGCTATTTTTTTTTAAGTAGGGTTTTGAAATGGTTCCCCTTTCTAAAATTTTTACCCCTAATGCCAAATTCAAAAGTCTATAATTCTAGGAATAACAATGAGGGTTTCAAAGGCAGTTGTGTAAGAGTTTTGTTTGTGGGTCGAGCGTAGGCAACGATAGGGGCTATTTTTTGAGTCCTTTAGGCCCTAGGGACTAGTTTATTTTTTGTTGTTTTTACCCAAGATAAATGTAAGATATGTTGTAGGAGACCCACGATGGGTTATAAATTTTTTATTCAACAAATCTTCATGCTACGAACTTGATTGAAAACTGCTTCCAATTTGCTATCAAAGGAAAAAATGAAAATCACACCTTTCCTTGATGTCCGAGGCATGGATTAAAGAGACCAAGAAATGATTTTCAAGGGGGTCCCTGGTTCTTTGGAAGGGCAGGGCTTTTCATGAAGCCTTGGCACACTAAATTTAAATCCGAAGAAGAGATGCCTTCTATAAGACCTGTGTGGGTTAGACTCTTTGGCCTCCCAATTGAATTTTGGAATTCGATTGTATTTTCTACAATTGGAAACTCCCTTGGAACTTTCATTATGACTATTGACTGTACACACAAATTTGAACACATTATTTATGCTTGAATTTGTGTCTTAATGGATTTCAACAAACCCCTTCCACAAAATATCTCATTACAATTTGGGGAGGACACTTGGGAGCAAGTGGTGGACTATGAGAACATTCCTTTCCATTGTAGAATATGCCATGAATATGGTCATTTGGCTAGTGTCTATCCAAATAAGATTCCAGATAAAAAAAAGAGGACACAAACTTAGAAGGTTTCCAAATGCCTAAGAAGAAGAACACTAAAAAAAATAGTTATGAAGGATCAAGCGATGTTGTCAACTAATATGTTTGGAATTCTTTCCACAAATAACCTCACAGGTGAGGAAGAGGACATAATGGAGATAGAAATATTAGAAACATAGTTTAAATATGCAGGGAAGGACTCAAAGACAAACTAGGAAATCAAAGGTTTTCAACAAAAAAATAAGGGAGAAAACATAGACAAGAAGAACAATCTTTTAAATGCTAAAACTTCAAATAATTCAGACCCCAAGATAGACTTTGTTGAACCTTCCAATAATGCTTTGGTTGCGTATACACATACTTCAGGGTTAGAAGCTATCCCAAATTCAATTGGGGTAAGACAAGAAATAGGAAAAAAAATGAAGATGGACACTAACCAAAAGGTAGGTCGCAAGACTAATCAACATCATATGGTAAAAGAAGGTGAAAATATTGTAGAGGAAGGTAATATTAATGCCCTTACCAACATATTTAGCCCTATTATTAATGAATATCATCACTTGGAATATTAGAGGGCTCAAAGGGAGTCTTTCAAAACAAAATGAAATTAGAAGAATGATTCAGACAAACCAACCACATCTGGTTTTCCTTCAAGAAACAAAGATGTCTATAGGGGAAATGGAGTCTATTGCAAGTAAAATCTGGAGGGAAAAGTGGTTTCACTTAGCTCCCATGGGGCTTCTAGTGGCATTGCTTGCCTCTAGGACCCAAAAGAGATCATTATTCACCATATGGTTGGTAGTTGGGATCTCTTGGTTGTGGTTGCACAAAGTAGACAATCTAACCAAATTATGCTCTGCTTGATTATTTATGCTCCAATTACTTTGGAGGAAAAGTGAAGACAATGGAAGGATATAACTTATATTATCTCCCATTTTCCTAAAGCTTGGGTCTTGATCGGAGGAGACTTCAATACCATCCTCTCTTTGGAAGAGAAGAGGGGGAAATAGGAATCTAGACGGGAGCTCAAACCTCATGAGTGAATATATTGTAAACCTTCACCTTGTGGACATCCAGCTAGATAATGGCCTCATGACTTGGTCTAATAGAAGGTAAGGCTCTACTTGTATCATGGAAATATTGGATAGGTTCTTGTTCTCTAACAATTTCTTAATCCATGGTCACATTCCTAAGGTGAAAACTCTTAACAATGTTGGTTCAGATCATTGGCCAATCATGGTTGAAATGTGGAAAACCAAGGTCAGTTTCTCGCCCTTTCGATTTTAGTTAATGTGGCTTAGAGATAGTTCCTTCAAACCTCGAGTGCGGAAATGGTGGTAGGAAGGTAAACCAAGGTATGGAACTAAGATGTTTTGTTTCACCAAAAGGTTGCAATACATCAAATCCAAAATCAAGATTTGGAATTGGAAGGAGTTTGGAGATGTCAGGAAAAAGAAATAAGAAGTGATTGCTCAACTTGAAGAGTTGAATGATCAAATCCATTTAGATGGCCTCATTGAGAGTAGAAGTATTAATGAAATTAGACTCACAATGTAGTTGGAGGAATGGGAAAAAAGAGAAGAGCTCTTATGGAAGCAAAAATCTAGGATCTAATGGCTCAAAGAAGGAGATCGAAACATGAAATTCTTCCACAAATCTCTTCTAGCCTGTAGATCCCACAACTTTATTTCTTCCTTGAAATTTAGATTTTGGAGACTCTGTCCACACTTGGGATGGCATGAAGTCTATCACAATCAACTACTTTTCCAAATTGTTCACTATTGCATGTCTTGACTTGGCTTCTCAATAGAATGTCCTTCAAGTGATCCCAACTCTTATCACTTCTGAGGAGAACTCTATTTTGACTACTCCAGTTACTATCAATGAGCTTCAACAAGTGGTTTTTAAGATGTAAAAATGGAAGACCCCAGGGCTTGATGGTTTTCCCATCAAATTTTACCAAGAATTTTGGGATATTCTTCATGTTGATTTATTAGGGGTGGTGGAAGAAGCTAGGAAGGCCAAAGATATTTTGAAGGTTATCAATAAAACTTATATAGCTCTGGTCCCAAAGGCTCAATATGTAGAACATATCTCAACTTTTAGACCAATAGCTTTATGTAATGTTCTTCTCAAAATCATTACCAAGATCATGGTGGAGAGGTTGAAACCTCTTTTGCATAAGATTATTTTCCCTAAACAAGGAGGTTATGTGGAAGGGCATCATATTGTGGATGAGATAGTTCTTGCTTAGGAAGCCATCCATTCCATGGAAGCACAAAAATCTCCTTCTATGTTCATCCATTTAGACCTATCCAAAGCTTATGATAGAGTGGATTGGCACTTCCTCGTCAAAGTTATGAGGCAATTTGGCTTCTCTCAAGATTGGACATATTGGATTATGGGATGTATCTCTTCGGTGTCCTACTCAGTTCTTATCAATGACTTCCCTTCATAGGTGTTCCTAGCTTCCAGAGGTATTAGGCAGGGCGACCCCCTCTCCCCTTATTTATTCATCATTCTTGTTGAATGCTTGGGTAGGTCTATGACCAAAAATAAAGAAAACAGAACCCTTGAGGGAGTTACCATTGCTCATGGAGCCAGGCCTATCTCTCATATTTAGTTTTTTGATGACTCTACTCTATTAGGTAAAGCTACGGTTAAGGAAGCCTCTATGATTAATCAAATCATTCATTGTTTCTCTAATGCTACAGGGCAATTGATCAATGAAGATAAATCGAAAGTCATCTTCTTTCACTGCTCTCCCAGATAGGAATCCATGGTTCTAGATAAATTAAGATATAAGAAGGCCTCCCTTTCGATCACTTATTTAGGCATTCCTATCAACATCTAGAGATAAAAAAAAGACTAGAATTGGTTGTTGGATAGAGTAAAGGAGAAAATTGGAAAGTGGACCAATAGGTGGCTTTCATCTGGGGGTAAAATTACCTTGGTAAAATCAGTCCTTCAAGCTATACCTATTTATGTTTCTATTGTGTTGAATATCCCAAAGGTAGTTCTTTGAGAACTAGATCAAATCAATCAATGGTTCCTCTAGAGTGGTACTAAGGAGAAAAGAAAATGGGCCTTGGTGAAATGGGATACTTTATGCCTTCCCAAGCATGAAGGGGGGTTAGGATTTTGGTCTACTATAAAAAACAATAAGGCTTTAGCTACAAAGTTGTATTGGAGGATTTTGAATAACCCCAATGCCCTATGGGCCAATAATCTTCATGCTAAATATGTTGAAAACAAAAGTCCTAAAGACCTTGTTCGCTATCAACTTCCTACTAGAGGTTCTCCCATTTTGGCGGTTCTTAGGACTAGTGAGGATTTGATAAAGAATAAGTTATTTTGGATCATTCATAATGGTCAATAAGCTAATTTTTGGATAGATTCTTGGGATGATCACCAACCTTTGATAACTTAGTTCCCTGATTGGAGGCCCTGGATGGAGAAGCTTCACCAAGCTAACTGGATAAAGGTAGCTAATTACTATCAGTACTAGACTGGTAATTTAGAGGTTGGTAGATATTGGATCCCTATTGAGGACTGGCCTATTCAAATTCCAGAAAGGCAAAGGAAATATATCCAATGCATCCTTCATATGAGATCTCTCTCTTGGTCCCATGATAAGGATTGTTTTGGATGGAACAACACTACTACGGGTGAGTATATTGTTGCTCAAGGTTATTTGACCTTATGCCACAATAATCCCAACCAGTCCTATGACATATTTACATAGTTGTGGGCTCAAAAGCTCTGGCCTAAGGTGAGGTTTTTTATTTGGCTTTTATTACATCGAAGGGTGCTCACTGGTGAGCAACTTATGAAATGTGGCTTTCATGGCCTGTTTAGATGTGAGATGTGTGGAAAGAATGTGGAAACTCTTAGCCATATTTTTATTGAGTGTCCCTTAGCCTTTGAGTTATGGAGGAGAATGGCTACCTTACTCGGTTTACAATGGTCCAATTTTTGTACTCTTGAACAACTTTGGAGGGATTGGCCTAAACAGGAGGTTGTTGATCATTTTGTTAGATAGTTAGTTTGGATGGGAACTACCATCCTACCTTGGAATATCTGGAAGGAAAGAAACAATCAGATTTTCAAACAAGAAAGGAAGGATATTCACTATATTTGGAAAAATACCATTGCCAACTTAGCTGAATCAGTCCAACAACTCCTTAATCACCCCTAGGACTCCCACCAATGATGGGATCAAGTTATGCAAAGATTGAAGATTCACTCTACTATTGGCAACCATCTTAAAGGGAATGTGAGTAATCAAAATATGGATAGAACAAGGAGTTGGCAACCTCCTCCAAAGGATTTTGGAAAAGTCAATATGGATGGAGCCTCTAGGGGGAACCCTGGAAAAGCTAGTGTTGGAGGAATTGGTAGACTTTTAGATGGTTCCTTGGTTTTCACTTTTGCTAAGAATTTGGGTATCCTTTCCAATAACCTTGTTGAGGGGTATGGTATCCTCAAAGGCCTTCGAGAGGCTGCTAAGGTTGGATGGAAAAAGGTGTTAGTTGAATCTGACTCCCAAGTCATGATTAATCTATTGAAGACTCCTAAGAATCATAAGGTTGATTGGAGAATAAAAATAATTGTTGAGAAGATTCAATTAATCCAGATGGGATTTTTGAAATTTGAATACAATCATGTGGTCAGAGAACAAAATAGGATTGTTGATGCTTTAGCTAATTGGATGTTGGATAAAGGTGATCTTACTTGCTATGACCACCCTCCTAGATGGTGGGCTTCACATATCAGGGATGCTCTTCTTTCTATCCTTTCTCTGGATGGCTCCAGTACTAGAGGTACCTAGTTCCTTTTTACTTTGTATTAGCCTCTCTTTGGTCCAGTCAGGGTATTTCAGGTCCCCAGATCAGAAAGATCATTCTTATGTTTCTTGTGTTGATTCTTGGTTAAAAGGCATGTTGGCCTAGAAAGGCCATAGATGTAATCTATTTTTTTCCATCAATTTAATTTTTGGTGTGTGTGTTTTTGTGTTGTGTTTTGTGTTTTATGTTTTTGTGTTGTTTTTTTGGTTGTTTTTGTGTTTTATGTTTTTTTTTGTTTGTTGGTGTTTGTTGTTTATGTTTTTGTTGTTTTAGGCATGCTCCTTGAGTGTGTCGAAGGGGGTAGGCCAAGTGCGAGCCCTAGGTAATTTTGGAAGAATAGATACCCCTGCCTCCTTGGGTCTTACCCAAAAGTGGCACCCTAAAAGGTGTTTTTTCACAAACAAACAAAAAAGAAAGAAATGGTTCCCCTTTTTCATTTTACATCAACTTAGTCACATCAAGTTGTATAACCTATTTGGAGTTGTCTGGATTTGAAACTTGTTATGAGATACGTCACCCATATGTCTCAACCATTGAACCATGACCCCATTAGCCTTTGAGTTATTATTATAAACAACAACATTTTAGCATTCATGTATATTTTATTTCAAAAGATTTGAGCCCTAGTCTTTGCCTTGAAAGTTGACATATTTAACCATTTGGGATCTTGCCATTTTTTTAATCTGTCTTAAAATTATATTATTTATTATTAAAATACTTTATATGTATATATATATATATATATATATATATTAATTGGCTATATGGGATTAAAATGATCCCCACCTTATTACTAATAACTACATAATGATATTACAACTTCCTTATTATGCATGTATCACTTGGTAAGATTTGAAGTTGGGTCTTCTCCTTGAAATTCAAGGAATTAAACCATTGAAATAATGACATTTGATAAATCATTTTTTAATTTATTTAATAACAATGATGCTTATATATAAAGAGGTAAGTTTTTTTTTTTTTGTATTTACATGGTGGAATCGGTAGCCGCCACGAATCCGGGTAGGTTGTCCAGATTTTATGGCCGCCACAGTATTCTACGTTGTCCACCCCGAAAGCCGCCACACAGATCTTTGCGCAGTTCGCCCCTATAACCACCATGCCACAATCATTTTAAACCTTTTACGCCGCTGAAAGCACCAGGAAAGGGACAAGCGTTCAGTCCGACAAGGCCCGAGATTTGAACCTTGGACCTCCGCCCCCCTTATGGGGTTTGGATGAACCAATTGTTCTACACCTCGGACCTATATAAATAGGTAAGTTATATTATAAAATATTTTAATAATTGTTTTATATTTAATTTTTTTTTATTTTGTGAAAGAAGATATTTTGAAAGGGACCCTGAACCTTTTACATAAGGGGTTTTTGAAAGGGTCCTCGAACATTTTACAAAGTAACACAATTTTTCAATGAGAACCAAAGTGAAACATAAACAAATCAAAACCCCCAAGGGAAAAGAAACCAAAATCCTGAAGGCACCAAGCCAAGAGAAATAGGATCCAGGAAATTCGAGAGAACCAAAATATCCAGAAATGTGCCTAAAGCAAATACAAACCAAAGAGAAATTTGAGAAGGGGAAAGAACATACACTTCTTGCCCAAATTAAACCAAGAACCAATTCAAATTTTGAAAAACAAAACTTTTTGCACACATAGGAACCCTATTTCTAGATCTGACAACTTGTAGTAGGCTCACAGGTTCAAACGTGACAAGATCTAGCCAACAATTTCTAAAGAGGATGCTTGCAGTAAACTAGAACCTCAAGCCCACAGATATTTCCCCAACTGGAATTGAGACAAAAGCCCAATGCTCATAAATCCAACTAGGATTGAAACAACCCAACAATAACCCAAAAACCAAAGTTTGATTGAAGGATCAACCAACATTAGTCTAGGACTCCTAAAGGAACAAACAAAAAAGGTCTCGAAATCCACATGACCTTTCACCCAACATCTCAGCAATCTTGCATAAAGGGCACTATAACCCCACAACTAGGTAACTAAACTTCGCAACCTCTTGAGAGCAACAACCCAAAGGGCACGAACAAACCAAAACCTAAATTTGTTTTTTTCTACCAGGTTCTTGCTTAATTTTGGTTCAAATTTTAAAATTAATTTTTCTCGTCCCAACAAGAATTTAAATTTCTAGAACCACTTTGGATTCTAAAAACCTGCAACAAAAATCTAGGGGGGGAAACCCAAAATAAATACAACTAGGCTTTCTGGACAAGAAAAAAAAAGATCCCCAAGAACTCAAAAAATGGAGGACTACCCCAATCCTTATGGGTTCTAAACCCACTGACACAAATAGGGCCAAAGCACCAATGCAAAGGATGATCTCACCAAATAGAGAAGAAAACTCTATCGTTGTTGCAACTCAGCCTTCCACCGAGCATAACAACCTTTCATTGTAGCTCCTTCAACCTATCTAGCCTTCCACCTAGCATCCCATCCTTCTATTGTAGCTCCTTTAGCCAATTTAGCCTTCCACCCAACATCACAACCTTCCACTCAATTTTATGTTTAATTTGGTTAAGTCACTATTTTGATAATTATAGATGATTTTTAATTTATATCTAATAGCATTTTAAAAGTAGTAAATAAAAAGAGTGTTTTATCCTTTATTTCATTTGAATTACATATTTAATATATTATTATTGATGTGTTCATTTTTCAATTTTGTATATAAATTATATAAGTTGGTTATACTATTTTGATAATTATATATGTTTGTGAATTTATATCTAATAGCATTCTAAAAATGATAAATAATTTTTTTGTTTTTATCTTTTATTTCATTTGAGTTCATAGAGGGTGTTTGATGTGTTGATTTTCCAATTTTGTATATGAATGATATGAGTCTATTTTATATATACTAACTTACACAATCACTTATTTTTAACATTAATAATATATTTGGATAGACATATTGATTAGGTATTGTAATGTATTTTTGTAATAATCATATATTTTTTAATGTTATAATTTCAAAAAAATTATGGATGACTTTAATATAAATATATGACAATCTTTGTTAATAAAATACTTTTGCAAACATTTATGTGTTACATACAAGTCAAGCATAATTTTGGTCTTTGATAGTAATGTTTTTAAATTGGATATATGGGATTGAAAAGGGTCCCACTCATATTACATCACGGCCACATAATAGTATTACAACAACTTGGCAATCATGCATGTACCACACTTGGTAAGATTCAAACCTGGGCCTTCTCCTTGAAAGTTGAGGTATTTAGTCAATTTTGCTCATACCATTTGACTTAAATGTTAAGTTTTAACCATGGGATAGGAACCTTGGTTTAGGGTGTGAAACACATCACTTCCCAATGCTTGTCGTAAACCCCATAGGCAACTACGATAATGATGTTGTATGAAGTGATATTATATAATATTTTTAATATGGATTTTTTATATTGGTTATATAGGATTTTAATGGCACACTCATATTATGTCATGACCACATTATCATGATATTTTAACCAACCACATTATTAAGTTATTAGGACAAATCATATTTTCAAAGGTGAACTTATTACAAAAGTGTCTGTCATAATGTCACATTATTGTGAGAATATTCATCGTAGCTTGAGTTGTGCTTATGCACTTGCATCCCATTTATAATTACTCTATAATGCATTATGTGTATGTGTAATTATATATATTAAAGTAATTATTATTATAAATCCATGTTTTTGTATTATGAATAAATTAACAATTAATTATTTTATGGAAAATTAAATTTTATTTGAAACCAGTGAGCTGGGAGCAAGTGCAAGCCAAGAGCAAGTAGAAAGTTTGAGCTAGAAGTAGGAAGCAACGTGCAATCAAGGAACAAATATCGCTTCTTGTTCTAGTTCTTAGGAGAAACTCAAAAACTAAAGGATTCATATGAAGAAAATCTAGGTAACATAGTAAGAAAGTGATTTTTGAAAGCCCTTAGTAGAAGTAAAGATACCCTAGTTAGTGATAAGAGGAAGAGTGAATCTATGACAAACCCTATCTAGGTAGCAGAAACTAGATCAGAAGTGATTATCAAGGATGATATGATTGAGCATAATATAAAGTTTCTTAAAACTAGAAGGTTAAGATGTAAGTTACATGGATACTGACTAGGTTTTGCTAAGATTCAAAATTAGATTATGGAAATGGAGATTGATTCAAATACTCCATGACTTTTTTTTCAAAAGAATTTTCCTTGTTATTGTCTCCAATTCCAAAATAAGGGATAAAATAATGGATAAAGGCACTTGGTTTAGAGGTAAAGATACATGATATTTAAGACCATGGAGTGAGAATATTTTTGTGGATACAAAGACTATTAGAAGGCTTCTTGTATGAATTAGGCTTTTTGAACTTCCTTATCAACTCATCAATAAAGAGCTTTTGAAGAACATTGAGAATACTCTAAGTGAATTTATCCAAGAGGGACAAGCTACTAAGGAGAGAAAGGATGTTGTATACACTTGAATGTGTTACCATGGATATTCCAAAACCTTTATCATAGTCCATTAGGATTAAATCTAAATCAATAGAATGGGATTAACAAGTTCATTATGAAAATGTTGTATTTTGATGTTACAAATATCATAAAACCTGGTACATGGCAAGAGATTGTAAAATGAAAATGATGGAGAAAGAGATAGAAAATTTTGGGCATGAGGTAAACTTCAATATGAAACAAGATCATATCATAGGAGAAGCTAGGTCAAATTAAGGATTTTCCACTCCTAAGAAAGTGGCAAGAAAACCCTTTTCCATCATTAAATGGCAAATACCATTATACTTCATTCAAGTCAATCATTAGAAGAAAAAATGACACAAGGGATGAGGAAGTACAATGCACAAGTTCAAATGCAAAAGGAGTTAAAGGTGCAAAAAAAGTTGAGATGGGAAATTTTAAAGCAAAGGAATATGGGGAGGTGAATGAGGTCGAGGAGGTCAAGGTTAATCCACATAAATCATCTTCATTTTCCTCAAGTAGCATAAATTTTTTTCCTTGCAATAAAAATGAAAGTAGTACATAGTGTATTTGGTGCACTTTAGGGTTTCAAGAGTAGCCCGATAAAGAAAAGCATGTGGAGGATATCCAAGGAAATTTAGGGTTTCTACGGCAGCATAATAAAGTAATGGCTATGGAGGATCATAAGCGTACTTTAGGTTTTTTATAACAACATAAATAAGAAAGGGTTTATGAAGTTATTCCTTGCATTTAAGATTCTTTTGGGCAACATAAATATTTAGAAGATAAGTCTCATTATGAACAACATGAAAAAATAGAAGATATTGATCAAGATGTGTTGGTGGGAATGGAAAAAGGAGAGGAAGGTCATCAAGGCATGAATAAAGACAAAAATAAACTCAAAGGGATATCAATTTGGAAAGCCAAAAAGATATCATAGGTGTTAACAAGATGTGGCACTAAGCCCACTACTAAAAATAAAAAGTGATGATGATAAATATGATATCATGGAATATTAGGGGTATGAATAAGACCCCTAAAAAAGAATTTATTAGGGAATTGATAGGTTGTGTAACGGGTTAAAAATGACACACATCATTTTTACCTAAGTAAAAATAACATATTATTTTACCTAAGTTAAAAATATTCAAAAATCAATTTTTGAGGGAGCGATGAAATTAGGGTTTCTTGGGAGGGTGGGGATGACGGTGGGCGGGAAGGCTATTCTGGGAGAGCACGGGAGCATCGGTAGGTCGAACCAGGTGCTCGACAAGGTGGAGGGAGGGCAAACAGAGTCTGGGGACGCCGAGGAGTCCTTGCCAAGTCGCGGCAAGGATCCAATGGACAAACAAGGAGATGGACCTTGGAAGTCATATGCTTTGGCAGCGGCCTCTGAAACCCTAAGCAAGCTCTTCTCCAAGGAGTTATTTCCATCCGAGGATGAGTTGGACATCCCAATGGAAATTCTCTCAAGCTTTGTGGATTTCAAAAAATTTACCCTCATCGGTAAGTTTATTGGTGGTCGTCCCGACATGGAGACCATTCGCAAGTGGGTGTCTGGCAAATGGTGGACCTCTGGTCACTTAGAGCTGGCTGCCCTAACCTAAGGTTTTTTCATGATTAGGCTGAGCAACAAGGAGGACTACTGTAAAATCTTGGCTGGAGGGCCTTGGTTCTTGGGCCGTAGGAGTCTCTTTCTAAGGAAGTGGGGTTTGGACTTTAACCCCGATACCCAGAATATCAACATTGCTCCAATATGGGTCAGGCTCCTGAGTCTTCCCTTTTTTTGTTGGCATGAAAATGTAATCAGAGGTATTGCTCGGTCCATCGGGGAGCTGATCACTTTAGACCCTCCCAGCAGAGATCGAACTAGATTTGTCCAAGCCTCTGTGTTTTGGTGGACTTGGAGACGGACCTCCCATCCTCCATTACTTTGCGGTCTGGGGGTACTTTTCTACACAAGCAAGCTATTGTTTATGAGAACAGGCTAGCTTTTTACCCTCAGTGTAGTTCTCAAGGGCATCTTCAGTCCAATTGTCCTCTCCAAAAGTCGAGGAAGGAGCGGGATCCCTGCAACCCTTTGGAGCATGGTGAAGGTCAGACGAAGCACCCTTTTGTGAAAGGCCATGAATCTCCAGGTCCATCCAGGGACCATCTCGAATCCTCATTACCATAAGAGGAAATCACCACCCATCCGGACTTCGAGCAGTGTGGTGGGCGCCCCCAACTAGGACCACAGGAGGAAAAGGAACAGGCCCCCCCTTATCACCACATAGGAAGATTCACCCAAAATTTATGATCGAAACTCTCCCGAGGCACAAAATATATTGGAAGACTACTTGCTGGGAAGAAGAGGTTACCAGCCTGGTAATATTAGCCCTCGAATTATGAGGAGTCAAAAGCGAGGGGTGGATTTTGGTAGTGAAAGGAAGCAAGGCCGTCCCCCCAACAAGGAAAAGAGAGAAAAAGAAATTGTGATTGATGTTGCAAATGGAACCCAATGGTTGCTGTTTCAGGATGACTCTAATTCTTTGATGGGTGACGCGCTTATCCCAAAACCTCCCTTCCAGTAGGGAAAGAAAAGTAAGAAGAACCTCAAACCGTATGGATGAAATCTTGGATGTGAGAAGACTAAACGGAGTGGCCATTTGGGCCAGGGAAAAATTTTCCAGTAGGATTTTCAACGGTTTGTTTCAGTCCAATCATTTTTCTTGGATCCTATCCAACATGTATGCTTCGAATTCTACCTCCGGGAAAGCAAAAATGTGGAAATTTATTTCCCAGGTATGGGAGAATTTTTTGTAGTTTTCTTGGTTGTCTTCTTCTGCTTTTCGATGGTCCAGCTTCTCCGACTAGTTTTTGTTTTCCCAGTTATAATGGCCATGGTTTCCAGGATAATCAGGCAAAAATGCCTTACTTGTAGCCCTCGGGCAATTAGCAGCTTTTTGTTTTTTTTCTACATACAGGTTTATTCTTCCAGCAAAGAGGCATGAAGCACTATTTAGCAAGGCTGATTTTGTATATAAGGTTTTGGGATCCTCTATAAAAACCCACTGTTAATCTATTATAATAATTACCAAAAAAAAATATTCAAAAATCAACAAAAAACAACCAAAAATCAGCTAAAATTAACCTAAAAACTACCCACCTCGATTTTCATGCCAAAAATACAAGTTGTTGCAATGGCGCGATGATATCATCTCCGATTAGATGATATCGTCCCTAATTGTTTGAAATCGTCCAGCATTTCTAGACGAAATCGTCTGGACGATTTTGTACAAAACTAAATTTTGCCCAGTTAGATACAAGACAAAATTAGCTCCAACGACCCTGCTTGTCTTAGGATAAGCATGTGGGCATTAGAATTCTACAATCTACTAGATCTTCCAAGTTGGGAAGGATCCCAAACCCCCTAAACAACTTCCTAAGCCTATTTAAACTATGAGTTTTCATAGAATTCCCCCTGGCTGATTGAAATATCTACACCCTTGATAGCACTAGTCTGTGTAGCTTAAGGAACACTATATTTTGCATTTGTTTTCATCATTTTATTGCAGGTTATCACTGTGCATCGGTCGAGAATGAACGGAATCATCTGAGATGATTTCATCCAAATTTGAGATGATCTTGTCCGATTGGAGACGATTTTATCCGATTGGAGACGATCCTATCAGCAGCTCACTTGGGGGCAATTGTAGAGCCTTGTTTGCACTTTCTTTCCCTGATCTCATTTGGCATCTTATTTAATTCTTTTGTTTATCTATTGCATCTGGTGTTCACCATCATTTTGTTTAGATTTTGCATAACATTATCATTTGGAAAGTAGGATAATGCATTTATCTTGATTAAATCCATCTTAAATAAATTTGTGAAGCGTTATATGTAAGCATTGCATGTTTTTATTCATATCTAGAATCAAAATATTGCATTTTCTATCCATTCTGGTATCAAATTGTGTTGTTGCAGATCTCTGAAGAAATCGTCTCAGATGATTTCGTCTAATTGCAGATGATTCTGTCCAATTTCGGATGATTCTATGCAATTACAGATGATTTTGCACAATTGCAGATGATTTTGTCTAATTGCAGGTGATTTCATCAGATTAGAGATGATCTTGACCTACAAAAAATGATAGAATCTTCATCAGATGTCTAGATCAGGTGCATGTTTGAATTTCTTTCTAAATCAAGGTGTAACATTGCATTAGCATTCTGTTTTCATATCTGTTATATTCATATAAATCTGAAATGCATATATTCTATTTTAGTTTACATATTGGCCAAACTTAGGCATGTATGTGATTTGTTTAAAAATGTACACATCCAAACAAATCCCACATCCTAGGTATAGAAGTAGCCACAAATGCTTCTTGGTGAACCCAAATCCATTTGTCAAAAATCACCATATATAGAAAGGTACGATTAAGTACCTCTCTTTATAGGTGTAGGCCATACATTCTCCCCTTCCCCTCTAAGGCACGGATCCATCAGCCTTGAGGAAAGGAGTGAAAGAATTTTTGGGCTACATTCTTTGGTGAACCCGACGTGAATACATAGGCATTTCTTCTGATTTCAAAAACAAAACAAAATAAAGCAAAACACAAAAACATTAGTTAAAGACCACACAAACTTTGCATTTTATAGATGGTAGATTACAATAGAAGAAGAGCCATTCTAATTAATGTTAGTACATCATTGTCAATCCAAGAAATCTCTTCATTAGTTGGCAGTTCAAACTTAACATTTCAAGAACATTGAAATGAACTTGATAGAAGATTAGATATTATAGAAGCTAGAAAGTTTGAACTTAAATAAATCATAAGGTTTGACCTATCCAGAGTCTTGGATCCCTAGAGCGCACCCTTCTATTTTGACCTTCAAAGAGCATGTGATAGGTGGTTAGCCGACAAAAGAGCCATAATTTCTCCAGACCTTTACCCTTTTGAAGATTACCTTGAGGATGCAATAGTAGTACATAAGTTCTTATCATGAGTGGAAAATCAAGAGATTGTTTTAGATGATAGAATAAGGTTTAATAGTGTTCCTAGAGTTGTGCTTTATAGGGAATATTGCCATGAGTTGTATTTTTACAAGTCAAACTTAGAATTCGATTGTATTACACTAGCACATTTCATAAGGTTCTTAAAAGACCATTTCCAATTCGAAGAAGAATATTACATGACACCAGATCAACTCAAACCTATTAATGATATATATAAAATTTTTCAAGAAAATTAAGGTGTAATATTATATAGGTGTGTTTGCTTTGTTGTCATAACTTAAAAAAACCAAAAAATTAAAAAACTCAAAAATCAAAAATCAATCATAGTATTTATTTATTAGTTAGGTATATCTATATATATATAACATATATACCTAAAAATTTAGCACATATATATAAGATATATATCTGCAAAAAAATAATTATCCTAAGACAACATGCCCATACTAAGAAGTGGTAAACAAATAGACAATGATAATATGGGAGAACAAAAACAAGAAAATGTTGAGGATAGAGCACTCATTGAAGAAGATGTACCTTCAGAATATGAAGGTGATAATGAGGAAGACAAAATAAAATATCCTAATGAACCTACTTTAGATGAAAATGGAAATGTAAAATTTGAATCTCTTTCAAGTTTTACTCAATTCATAAAAGCTCACATAGGAGAATTTAGTCAAGCATTATAAATGGATAATTCAGGAGAAGGATCTATGGAAGTAGCTTTAGCAAAATATTTTTGAATACATACAAATACATTACCTTACATGTCTTCAATAGATCAAGATGATAATCAAGCAGGACCATCTACTCAAAACATGATACCTTTGAATCAGAATGTCTCAAAACCAAAAACACAATCATCTAATGTGGTTGTTAGCAACACTAAGGTAAATTCTAAACAACAAAAGCAACCATTTGCTTCTATATTCTCTCAAGATCTTAATCAACAAATGTAAAATCAGAAACAAAAGGCTAAACAGGTACAAAATACCAATTATAAACAAAAAACTCAACAAAACATAGTTCCCACAAACACTTTACACAACAGTGTTTCAGTTGGAAATCTTCACACAACAACACCAACTTACTATCAAAGACACAACAATATGATGCAACAAAACCAATTTGGTGGAAAACAACAACAAGGACTTGAAGCTATAGTGAAACAATTAGCTTCTCGTCTTGACCAAATGGATCCCTACCATCCCTCGTACAGTTATCGAGAGATGTGTAGCCAACCCTTGGATCCTATAGTTGTAGCCCAACCTTATCCTAAGCATTTCCCTATGCCTGTCCTCCCAATATATAAAGGAATTGAAGATCCTATAGAGCATCTTCGCATGTTTAGGACATCATGTCATGATGTTTCTCATGATGATATGTTGTTGCTAAAGATGTTTCCTAAAATTCTGGGAGGCATGGCCCTTGAGTGGTATTATCAACTACCTAATAACTCTTTAAGTAATTTTGAGGAAACAACAGAGATGTTTGTTCATCCGTTTAGTGCCTATATAGAAAGGCATGTGACCATTAAAGATTTATACAACTTAAAACAAGGAAAAGAGGAAAGCTTTTCTGAATTCTTGACAAAATGGAGACAACTTCTAGGCAAACTACACTTTGCATTACCTCATCGGGAAATGCTAGACATATTCATAGGCAATTTGCAAGAACAATTGTCTTATGAACTTTCTACTACAACAGTAACATCCTTTGACCAAGCCATTGATCTAGCAAGAAGGGTAGAATATGCCCTTATTAGAAGAGGTCAATTTAAGAAGAAATATGAAGATAAAACTTCTAAGAATCAATACAAAAACAAACAAGTAGTGGGTGATGGAGTTACTGATAGTAGAAACAATTCAAATGTTAATCTTACAAAAGCCATAAAGACGTTTGTATTGAAGGTTCCTGATAAACCACCAAGGGAATTTACAAGATTAAACGAACCTTTGCATATGATTTTACCTCAACTATTAGAAGAAGGTTTGATACGGTTGCCTAAGATAAGACAACCTGATACAACTATGGTTAGATTCAGAGCCGATTTACATTGTAACTTCCATAGGACTGATGGTCATTCAACAAACTCATGTAAGATATTGAAACATTTGATACAAGACCTAATTGACAATGGAAAAATGGAAGTAGAAAAATTTGCACCAAAAGATGCTCAAAATAATACAAAGAAAACTCAAAATCAAAATGCAAATCAAAGTTTGGATATTTTTCAACATCCTTTACCAAAGCATGGTAAAGAAGCTGTAAATCAAGTAGAACACCATAATGTTCCTCATCCAACTCGATATGTGGGAACTATTAGTGGTTTTCTACCTCATCAAAACTTGCAAAAATCATGTGTAACTACTGAATCTCAAGTTACTATTAGACCCTTAAGAAGTTGTCAAATTACATCTTTAGAAAGTAATGAAGAAAGTGAAGTAGAGAGTGAAATGGATATCACTTCAAATAATTCAAATAGTTTCGAATATGAATCAGATCAAGTCATACCTATTACAGATTTATTGGTCCTAGAGGAACCATTCCAAGAAGGATGACTACTAGACCATCATCTCAACAGTGGCTTACAAATGAGCAAGCAAAAAATGCTAGACCTCGTTTTGGTAATCCATGACATAGTAACATTGTAGGTACCATTGGAGTAGTTACAAGACAACAAGCACAAAACCAAAATTCTCAAGATCAAAGTGAGAAAACAACCCCATTTGTATTGAAAAATCCTACTAAGGGAAATAATGTAACAAGTTCACAACAAAGATCTCCATATGACATAAATGAACAACTAGCTACTATCACGGCAAGAATATCTCTTTTGGACCTCTTAAGAACTTCCTCTATACATAGAGAAGAATTAATGAGAACTTTGGGTAAGATGATGGTACCTGAATATATTGAACCTAATGTTGTAGTAAATGTTGTAACTTTGGATGAAACAAACTTCATAGACTTTCATGATAAAGAAATCCCTCCTCAAAGTATGTATGGGGATAATCCTTTATATATCACAACATTGATTGGAGATGTAGGAGTTAAGAGAGTCTTAATTGACAATGGATCTTCACTAAATATATGCACATATGACTTCTTTCAAAGATTTGGATTCAAAAAGGAAGATATGAAAAATACTGAAATGATCATTAAAGCATTTAATGATGAAACTCAAGAAACATGTGGAGTTATGAAGATCCCATTGCAAGTTGGTCCAAGGATTTTAGATACGACTATTTTTGTTGTACCTTGTTTTGCATCGTATAACATTCTTCTAGGTCGACCTTGGATCAATGCAATGAGAGCAGTACCTTCCACATTACATCAATGTGTTAAATTTGAATTTAAAAATCAATTAGTCATTATTCATGGAGATCCTAGACCATTTGAAATGTGTGTTGTGGTGGAACCTGTAGGGGTTCCATTTTGCCCTGCTATGACTTCTGTTCAATCTAGTCCATCTTCCTCATCAAAACCTTCCAAATCTAAATCACCTCCTAAATAAAAAACATGTTCTAAATCATCAACATCAACATCATCATCACCTTCTAAAAATATACCTAATCCATTTCCTAAGTCTATAGTAATAGAATCACCGCCTGAATCTACAGTGTTTAAATTCACAACATCTAAATAAACAAGTGAGAAAGATAATCTGTCTACTTCATACGCCATTTTAGATGAGGTATTACTGGATTTATCTTCAGTGCTTGCAACTACAGAAGAAGTTAATTTTGCTACCCAAGACTCTTTGGTGATATCTATGTTACCACCATCCCCTAGAACACTAGGCTTACCAAAGAAAGGGAGCATTTGTCACATTGGAATTTATGAATTTGTGTACACAGGATATGATTGGGGAAAATTTTCAGTTATGCAGATTACCATTGATCAAGATGGATTTGCTAGATGCTATTTTTCTAATAAATATGAAAAACCAAAAATAATGATGTGTAATATGGGATACAGAGGTAAAGGTTTAGGACCTTACCAAAGTGGTATAAGAGAACCTTTAGAAGTCGTAGATTGGCCAGTTCGATGTGGTCTTGGATATATTCCTACAAAAATAGAACCATTTCCATATAAATATGATGACCATCTTATAACATATCAAGAATATATGGATCAAAAAGAACTTTCTAAAAAAATACATACTTGTAATATGTTGACTATGGTTTATGCAGAAATGATTGCTTCTATGGATGAATGTTTAGAAGGGGATATCTGCCATGATATATCTCTTGATGAAATTCTAAGAAATAAATTTTTCTTTGATGGATCAATGCCATGTATAGCTCATATAGAATCAACTGATCCACAATAAGAGTTAGCTAAATGCACACTAGAAGAATTACAAGAAATGGGGGTGTCACCCACACCTCCTAATTTTGAAAGAGAGTTGAATATTGTTGTAGAAAATTTCATAAAAATCAACATTGGAACAGAGGACAATCCTCGCATGGTCAAAATTGGATCTGAATTAAGTGAAGAAAAATAAAAGCTATATGTTGAATTCCTTATAGAATATTCTGATGTTTTGCTTGGACATACGTAGATATGCCAGGCCTAGATCCTTCTATAGTTATGCACCATTTAGTAGTGCATCTAGATGCTAAACTTGTAAAGCAAAAACTTAGAAAATGCATCCTAAAGTAGCACTACTAGTTAAGAGTGAATTAGAAAAACTTTTGAATGTCATATTTATACAAGCTATTGATTATGTTGAATGAATATCTAATGTTGTCCCAGTAACTAAGAAAGAAGCTACCAAAATTAGGGTTTACACTGATTTTAGAGATATTAATACTGCATGCCCTAAAGATGACTTTCCTCTCCCTAATATGGATCAAATCATAGATTTTATAGCTGGGAGTGGGATGTTATCCCTTATGGATGGTTTTTCAAGATACAACCAAATTAGAATAGCTCCTGAAGACCAAGCTAAAATAGCTTTTATTACACCTTGGGGGACTTTTTGTTGGAAAGTCATGCCCTTCGGTTTAAAGAATGCTGGTGCAACCTATCAAAGAGCTATGACATATATTTTTTATGATATGATGTATGAAATTTTGCATGATTATGTGGATGACATTATAGCTTGCTCAACTAAAGAAGATGATCACATTAATGATTTAAGAAAAGTATTTGATAGATTAAGAGAATATTGATACATTTAAATCCAGACAAATGTGTATTTGAAGTAAAATCTAGAAAATTATTAGGAGTTATTGTTTCTATGTGAGGCATAGAGATAGATCCATTAAATATTAAGGCTATCTATGATATACCACCTCCTAAAAATATATCAAAATTAAGAAGCTTACAAGGAAAATTACAAGCTATTCATCGCTTCATTGATAAATTGGCAGATAGAACAGAACCTTTTCTTAAATTACTCAAGAAAAATATTTCCTTTCAATGGGATAAGGAATGTCAAGAAGCTTTTGATAGAATTAAATAATATCTTCTCAACCCTCTAGTGCTTGTTCCACCTAGACCAGATTGTCCTTTCATTTTATATATTTTTGCTTTGAAACTTGCACTTGGGGCTATGTTGGCTCAAATTGATGATGAAAAGAAAGAACGAGCCACATACTACATAAGTAGGACTTTAATAAGTTATGAAATAAGATATACTTCATTAGAAAAACTTTGTCTAGCAGTATTATTTTCTACACAGAAGTTGCATCACTATATGCTAAGTCAAAAAACATATGTTATTTCTAAATCTGATCCATTAAGATACTTGATGAGTAGACCATACTTATCAGGATGCACAACTAAGTGGGTTCTTGCTCTTAGTGAGTTTGAACTCACATTTATTGGCCAAAAATCTATAAAAGGCCAAGTTATAGTTGATCAGTTAGCTTTTGCTCCTATAGAGTCTACTCACCCCATGAATATTGAATTTCTAGATGAGTGCCTTAATTTAGAAGAGGATCATTCTGAAACTTGGACATTGTTTTTTGATGGAGCTAGATGTATGAGTGGTGCAGGTGCAGGTATTATATTAATATCTCCTCAAAAGCACCTAATACCTTTATCTTTTAAATTACAATTTGCTTGCACTAATAACACTATAGAATATGAAGCTCTAATCCTTGGATTACGAGTTGCTTTAGCTTTAAATATTAAAGTTTTATTAGTTTTTGGAGATTCTCAACTCATGATAAATCAAATCAATGAATTTTATCAAACACGATATGAGAAAATTCATCCTTATAAAGAATATGTGCTTAAGCTTGTTTCATTGTTTGAAAAAGTAACTTTAGAAGCTATTCATAGAATAAGCAACCGTGTTGCAGATGCTATGGTTGTGGCTGCTTCTTTGTTACCTTTGGAGTTGGATGATGAATATGCTACTATCATTATCCATAAACTTCAAGAACCCACTTCTTCTAAATCTTTCTTAGAGCCATTGGATGTGTTTTTGATTAATGAAATCACCCCAGAACCTTGGTACATAGATATTTTTAACTTTTTGCAGAATGGGACTTTCCCTGAAGGATTAGATAGAAACCAACTTAGACTACTACGTAAGCGAGATGTCCACTTTGTAATAATTTGTAATACCTTATATAGAATATCCTTTGAAGGTATCTTGTTAAGATGTCTAAACCTAGAAGAATCTAAGAAAGCCTTAAGTGAAGCCCATGATGGGTCCTATGGAGGACACTTTAGTGGAGGTGCCATTTCTAAAAAGCTCCTTAGAATGGGTTATTTTTGGCCTTCCATGGGAAAATATGCTAATGATTATGTGCATCATTGTGACAAATTTCAAAGACATGCTAACCTTGTCCATGCTCCTACTTAGGAAATCCAAACCATAGCTTCTCCTTGGCCCTTCTCTAAATGGGGTTTAGATATTATTGGTAAAATTAATCTTATCTCATCTGATGGTCATAAATTTATAATAACTACAATATAATATTTTACAAAGTGGGTTGAAGCTATGCCTTTATCTTCTTGCACAGGAATTCAAGTATCCAAATTTATTTTCAATCAAATCATTTGTAGATTTGGAATTCCATCTAACCTCATTTCTGACAATGGTACATGCTTCAAAAACAAAGATGTTAAAAAATTATGTAAAAAATATAAAATTTAACATAGATGGTCTACTCCTTACTATCCACAAGAAAATGACCAAGCTGAAGCATCTAATAAAATACTAATCAAAATCCAAAAAATATTGGTCAATAAAATAGGCTGTGACTGGCATATACAATTATATCCAGCCTTGTGGGCTTATCGAACTAGTGTTCGTACTCCTATAGGCGCTTCACCTTTTGTCTTGGTCTATGGTGTTGAAGCAGTTTTTCCATTTGAGTTAGAAGTTCCTTCTTTATCTCTTTTACTTCAAGATGCTGAAGTAGGAGATGAATATCATGTTGGCAGATTAAGTCAGTTGGAACTTCTAGATGAAAAGTGCATCCATGCTTTAGAGCATCTTCATGCCTACCAAGACAAACTTAAAATATCATATGCAAAGAAAGTTCACAATAGATCATTTGAAGTTGGAGATTTAGTCTTAAAAGAAAATAAAAAAAATACTAATGCAAGAAAAGACCTTAAAGGAAAATTCCAACCAAATTGGCTTGGACCATTTATCATCACTGCCAAATTTGGATCAGGTGCATATAGATTGGCGACCTTGGATGGAAAATATCTCAAGGAACCCATGAATATTATGCATCTAAAAAGATATTATGCATAAATCCAAAAGCCTCATCACTGTACATAGTTGTAAATATTTTCTCATGCATTCCAATATATCATCAAAAATAACAAAAAAAAATTTACAAAATCCAAAAATTTCCAAAAATATTTCAAAGCATTATTAGATCAGTATCTATGCATTTATTATCTACTAAGATTGCAAGTTATATTTTAATTTATTTCAGATAAAATTTAAAAGATATCCTGAACCATGCACTAAAACTCATATTTAAATAGATTTTGATTTTGTTATTTTGATTATAAATCTCTCTTGTACCAAAGATCACTATCATTTCATTAAATAATTTTGAGTCTGAGAATGATTTTGCTACTCTTTTGAACCAAGAACACATTTTACATATTAAAAATGATTTGTTGCAAATTCGATAAAAGTGATATTGCTTAGTGAATCTTAATACCTTAAGTGAAAAAGTTTTTCTTGCTTCCTATTATGTGCATGGTCTAGAATACTGAGAAATTGATAGAAGGACAAGCTCCTCCCTACCCAAAATAAATCCCTTGCCCCACGTCTAATCTGGGCAAGTATCCCAAAAGAGAAAAAAAAAAAAAAAAGAGAAAAAGAAAAAGAAAAGAGAGAAAAAGAAAGAAAAAGAGAAAAAGAAAAAAGAAAGATAAGAAAGACAGAAAATCAATGAAAAGTATTCCATTACAAAAGCAATAAAATCCCCTTGTTCAGAAATGGACAAGAAACCCCTATTCCAAAATTTGAAGAAAATAAGGGAGTATTGAACTTGAATCCCTGGAATTTCTCAGTTATTCGAAAACCATGAGGTAAACCCCATAACAGGTGATTTGTGCCCAACTTGCTTGACATTGGGTAATTTCTATTCACATGGCAAGATTAATGTTTGTGTATGGATTCACTCACTTTTGGTAGTTTGATTTACATAGTAGTTCAGTACCAATGCATGCACAAAATCATGGTCAAATGAACATTTCACTCGCACACACATTGGTTCATTTAAGTTTGCTTTATCATTACCTTACTAAAAATCGGTAAATTAACCTTACAAAGCACACACATTTGTCACTTGAGAGATTTTGTATCATCATAACAATCAAAATAGATAATGAATTCACTTTTCACACACAATGGTTCTAGATAAATTTGAATTTGTCTTGGAAATAAATTTAAAATATTCCTGTGGAATTTTATTAGATAAATAATTCCAATATTTGCATCATTCCTTACAAAAATAAAAAATATTATTATCATACAATATTATTAATAATTATTAAAAAATCTTTCTAATTTTTCATGTCCAAATATAGTTCAAATAGTTAAAATCTTTTATCCAACATTAAATTTTCCATTATTATATAAAATATTATATCATCTTTCATTTCATTTTGACTTTCGCGATGATGGTATTATTCTTAAGAAATTAAGAATTCTTTGCTTAGCGCAAGTCATACTTCTAATTTTTCATTCCCCAAAATAAAACTCATATGTTTCTTTACAAAAATTATAAAATCTTTTGCACATGTGACATAATGATTTATCCAACATTAATTTTGCATTTTTAAAGAATAAACAAAATTTATATATATCATCCTACATTTCATTTTGATTTTCATGATGATGGCATTATTCTTAAGTAATTAAGAATTCCTTGCTTAGCGCAAATCATATTTCAAAATTTTCATGCCAAAATCAATAAATTGTTACAAACACTTATCAAACACATTATTCCAAAAACAACATCAAACATATTCTTTTTACCATAAAAGCCTTAAGATTATTCTTAAGCAAACAACCATTTTAGCAATATCAAAACATTCCTCACAAACAGGATTAGCTTCGTGACTTAGCGAGCTTTGAACTCCACCAACAATCACATAACAACATAACATCCTTCGAGGTATATTGCTAAAATCCATCAAAATTTATCATCACTCCAACAAACACATTTTCAAAATCAAAATCATTTTTTTTATTATTTCAAAGCATGATTAATGACATCTTATCATTCAAAAATTAAAATACAAAATTAAACCAAACACATGAAGTCACATAAGAGATAAAATATCCATATATATATATATATATATATATATATATATATATATACCTCAAAAATCCATATACAAAAGATAGACTGATATGCCACAATCTCTAAAATCGGTATACTCAGTCCAAAATAGCATACAAATATACACATAACTAGATCATCCCCTAGAAGCCCTAGAACTTTATGCCTCATCATCTCCACCAAGGGGTGGAGGTGGTGGTGGCATATCTCATGTAGCTATAGCAGTCCTAGAGTAAGATGCCCTAGAAGTAGAGCGAGACGACGTGGCTCGGACAGGCTCTGCAATGTCAGTAGGGAGAGGCTCTCTCCGATCCGTAGGTACTAATACAAAGTAAAGGGTCCGATAGAAGTTCATCTATGCAACTGATCCTAATAGCTCATCTCCTACTCAACTTCGCTTTGATCACCTCGTATGAGCAGGTACCATAGCTCTAGCTCACTGTTCTACCTGAGCTCAAGCCTTTGCCAACTCTCTCTCTAGAGTCTAAATCTACCTTCATAGCCCTACATCCACAACCCTAGCCTATCCTAACTCTGCCTCTAGAGACTCGATCTTAGTCTTCTAGGAAGCATTCTACCCCTATAGCCGAGCAACCTCAACTCATAAAGCCACCATCTCACTACTCTCCCCAACCTCAAATACCTTACCCTTATCAGGTGAATCATGTCTATGCCTCTGCTAAGGTGGAGATCTCATCCTCTCCTCCTCTCTCTACCACCTCTCCCCTACCCTTGGCATCCCCTCCTATCAGATGCCCTACTGTATTTGGTGGCCTCCTCTGGTTCGTGGCCTCTCTCGTATAGGGGGTACCTATCCTCCTTCTGCCTGTTTTCCAGTAGCTCGACGTTGTTGTACTAACCTCTCTACCACATCATGCACTAGATCCCTCTGTCTGGTCAACTGTGTAGCACGTATGGTGGCATACCATACCTCATACCCATTAGCAACCCTTGCATCATCCCCCTTAGCTGTGGCCACAACATCGTCATATGGTTAAGGATCTAAAAATCTGTCTATATTGGGCACTTCGCTAATAGTCATGGTGTCCCAAACAATCCAAGAGAAGTGAAAGTCCCTTGTCATTGGGATACCATGACAAAGCCCAAACTGATGGAGCACTCGATCCACCCTATGGAGCTCCACCTCACCTCACTCCATCCTCAACCAAATGACTCATCTCATGTGAGCCAACTCAACTCCATCCTCTCCCCATCCTGGATGTCCCCTCCAAGGCCTCTAGGTGATACTATTCACTGTCAAGTCATCTAGTAACCTACACGATGTGGGTAGGTCAATCCACCTCTAAGCACCTCTCCACAACCACCAATAAAAGACCCTAGGTCTCTCCCTATCCACACCTATCAATGGAAGCCCCATCAACCTCTTGATAGCAATATGTTCTCAACACAAGACCTAAAGGAAATATGTGAGAACCATCACTGCACCATTCTTGTATACAACTTTATACAAGGTCCTATACAAGCAACACAAAACAAAGGGACCCCATGCAAATCGAATCTCATGATCCCTCATATCTACAACAACCTCTACTAAAATCTAGGGTAAATGACACCCACTCTGATGACATAGCAATAACCCTACCACCACCCTAGCTAGCACCATAGTCAACCAAGAAACACCCCTTGTCTACCTCAATACCTCAATATTGACCCCACCTGACTCAAGGTCAAAGCTAGGGTCTCCTAACAATCATTGTAGTGCCCGACCCTAAATAGTAGAAGCAATAATGTACCTTCCCTGGATAGGAATCTTGAGGATCCTCCACACATCCTCTAAAGTAGGGGCCATCTCCCCTGTCGATAGCCAGAAGCAAGATGATCCCGGATACCATCTCTCTGCTAGGGTCATCAATAGGCCCATATCTGTGGGAACCTATGGCATTTCTACCATATGTCGCAATCCAACCCGATCTAGGATCTCTCTCCCTATCAATCAGGTCATCCAAATCTGCTCTCAATCCTCCATATTTCCACTCTCTGCTCTTTAGTACTTTTCTCTGCAAAAACAAATAAAAACAAAATTTTTAAGTTAGTATAATCTTTTAAAAATCAACAAAATAAATCATCCATAATTTTATGATATCATCCATAATTGGATGATATCATCCCTACAATAATGATATCATCCATATTTGGATGATATCATCCTTGATTTAACGATATCGTCCCTGGTTCAACGATATCGTCCATAATTGGATGATATCATCCCTGGTTTGACGATATCATCATGCCCTATTTCATCAAAATCGCCAGAGATGATTTTACCAAAAGCGGGACGATTTCATCAAAATCGGGATGATTTTGATCAAATCGGCATAAAAACGGTCGTGACCCCCTAAAAATCATGAATTAAATTAAAAAAAAAATAAGAAACAAAGAAAAATTACAAGCAAACATAGGGTAGAAATCCTTACCCGCACCCTCCTCCGCACTGCGTCCGCACGATGCTCTGCTTCTGCCATCCTGTTCTCTCCAGAGGTAAAACCAGAAAAGGGCAATGGTAAAAATGAACTAACCTTTTTCATTCACCTTTTGGTTTTATTAAAAAATTACCTTAATAAAATGCACTTTTCGAGTTTTTACCAAACGCATGATTTGGCATTAAAAACTCGAAGGGGGCACCATATACAAAACATTTAACAACCCAACTTAAAATCACCAACAAAAGTTACAATAATTTTTTGCTTTCTCGAAAAGCATGCCAATATTTTCTTTAACGCATTTTCCTTTGAAAAAATCGCTAAAGAGGGGGCAAAATGTAATGGGTTAAAAATGACACATTAATTTTTACCTAAGTAAAAATAACACACATCATTTTACCTAAGTTAAAAATATTTGAAAATCAACAAAAAACAACCAAAAATTAGCTAAAATTAACCTAAAAACTACCCACCTCGATTTTCATGCCAAAAATACAAGTTGTTGCAACGACGCGATGATATCATCTCCGATTAGACGATATCATCCCTAATTGTTCGAAATCATCCAGCATTTCTAGACAAAATCATCTGGACGATTTTGTACAAAATTGAATTTTGCCCAGTTAGATACAAGACAAAATTAGCTCCAACGACCCTGCTTGTCTTAGGATAAGCGTGTGGGCATTAGAATTCTGCAATATTCTAGATCTTCCAAGTTGGGAAGGATCCCAAACCCCCTAAACAACTTCCTAAGCCTATTTAAACTATGAGTTTTCATAGAATTACCCCTAGCTGATTGAAATCTCTGCACCCTTGATAGCACTAGTCTGTGCAGCTTAAGGAACACTATATTTTGCATTTGTTTTCATCATTTTATTGCAGGTTATCACTGTGCATCAGTCGGGAATGAACGGAATCGTCTGAGATGATTTCGTCCAAATTTGAGATGATCTTGTCCGATTGGAGACGATTTTGTCCGATTGGAGACGATCCTGTCAACAACTCACTTGGGGGCAATTGCAGAGCCTTGTTTGCACTTTCTTTCCCTGATCTCATTTGGCATCTTATTTAATTCTTTTGTTTATCTATTGCATCTGGTGTTCACCATCATTTTGTTTAGATTATGCATAACATTATCATTTGGAAAGTAGGATAATGCATTTATCTTGATTAAATCCATCTTAAATCAATTTGTGAAGCGTTATATGTAAGCATTGCATGTTTTTATTCATATCTAGAATCAAAATCTTGCATTTTCTATCCATTCTGGTATCAAATTATGTTGTTGCAGATCTCTAAAGAAATCGTCTCAGACGATTTCATCTAATTGCAGATGATTCTATCCAATTTTGGATGATTCTGTGTAATTACAGATGATTCTGCACAATTGCAGATGATTCTATCTGATTGTAGGTGATTTCATCATATTACAGATGATCTGGACTGCAAAAAATGGTAGAATCTTCATCAGACATCCGGATCAGGTGCACGTTTGCATTCCTTTCTGAATTAGACTTTAATACTGCATTAGTATTTTGTTTTCATGTCTGTTGTTTTCATATAAATCAAAAATTGCATATAGATTTAGATTAGTAGCATTTGGCCAAAACCTAGGTGTATGTATGATTTGAATTAAAAAAAAGAACTCATCTAAACAAATCCTAAAACCTAGGCTCGAAAACTGCCACAAATGTTTCTTGGTGAACCCAAAACCAATTCGTCAAAAAATCACCATATATAGAAAGTACGATTAAGTACTTCTCGTTTCGAGGTGTAGACCACCTATTCCCCCATTCCCCTTTGAGGCGTGGATCCATTTACCTAGAGGAAAGGAGTGCGGGAATTTTTGGGCTACAAGTTGTTATTGTCCTGAATTTATTTTTATACAAGAAATAAAATTAAGTCATGGGGAATGTAAGGATGCTTTTAAGAAGATTTGGAAGATGGGTGATTGTCTAGTAGTTTCTTCTATAGGAGATTTAGGTGGTATTGCAACAATATGGGATAAACACAAATGTGTTGGATAATTATTAGAAGAAAAAGTAATTGGGTTGCTAAACTATTTTGCAGGAAAGAGGAAAACAACAAAGTTGGGGTTATAAATGTATATGCTACAACTATAGTTACTCCTCGTGAAAGATGTTGGAAGGACCTTAGCATATTTTTGTTAAACACAATGACAATTCAGTGTGATCTATGGAATTTTTGGGGTGATTTCAACAATGTTCTATCTCCTTTGGAAAATAATGTTGGTACTCGAGGATGGTCTAAATCAATGCAAGAATTTGCTTCATTTGTCAATTCAAATGACATTTGGGATGTTAGTCTTTCAAGTTTTCAATATACATGGGATAATTGATGCATTGGGCAAACTCATATAGCAAAAAGGTTGGATAGATTCTTATTAACTAATAAATGGTTGCAAACAAATACAATCTCTTCAAATATTTTATTGCAAGTAGGATCAAATCACAAACCCATTCTTTTGACTTGTGATTTACCCAATAATGGTCATCTAAAGCCATTTCACTTCTAGTCTATGTGGCTCCAAGACCCTAATTTCTTCCAAATGGTTATGTTATGGTGGGATGAAGCAAATTTTGAAGGATCATATATGTACAAGTTTGTTCAAAAGATGAAATATTTAAAGGAGCAAATGAAGATTTATAATGTCAAATATTTTGGTAACATTTTTAAAGAAAATAAATAAATTGAATCCAAACTCAAAAATTTACAAAATATAGTAGAAACTAATGGAATGGATCAAGATTCTTGTATGAAAGAAAAACAATTACTTTCTAATTATCATAATGCATTGAAAAAGGAGTCATATTGGTTCCAAAAATTTAGGGAGAAATGGATCAAGGAAGGATATAGAAATACAAAAAAAAACATGTTATAGCAAAAACAATTTTTTCTTTCTATCACATCAAAAATATACTAACTCTAGATGGAAGAAATATCGAGGAAAAAAAGATCTAAGGAAGGAAGCAATTAATTACTTCAAAAATATTTTATCATATATTGGGCAAGATAATGAGGCACAAGATAAGCTTTTGCAAAATATGCCATCAATTTTCATAAAGGGATAAAATGAAATCTTGATGAAGAAGATATCTATGGAGGAGCAAAATGAAATAATTTTTTCTTTCCATCCTAACAAGGCACTTGGTCTCGATGGATTTATTGCAAAAAAAATTTAAAAAAAATTGGGATTTATTAAAAAGCGATATGTTAGTTGTGGTTGAAGAGGCCCAAAAAAGAAAGGCTACAATAAATAAGATCAATATCACTTTTATTATGTTGGTTCCCAAGAAAGACGAGACAAAATATTTTGACATTTTTTGTCTAATAAGCCTTTTGTAATATGATTTATAAAATCATTTTAAAAATTATGACAAATAGGTTAAAAGACATTCTAGATTGTGTTATCTCAAAGGAACAAGGTGGTTTTTTTCATGGTAAACAAATTCTTGATGGTATAATCATTGCATAAGAGGTTATACATTCTCTTCATTCCATGAAAAAATAGTTATGCTTATGAAATTATATATGAACAAAGCATATTATATGGTAACTTAGAGTTTTCTAAATTATATTCACAAATAGTTTGGATTTGATTATAGTTGGTGTGAATGGATTAAATTTTTTGAGGGGTAGGACCCCGTTAAAAATAGAGAGGGCTACTCCTCCTCAATGAGAGAGGTCGACTCTCTCTTAAGAGGTCATTTATGCGCTCAACCTAGGCTTTTTTGAGGTCATTCATCGCTTGGGATGGTAGATAGACACCTATGATGAAGCGGCTTTTTAAGGTCGAGTTTATTTTCCATACCCTTAAAAAAGATTCGGAGCTTCCTTTCTTTAAGAGGTCGAGTCAGGCTTTAGGGTCTTAGGTCGAGTACTCCCTTAAGATGGGTCGAGGAGCTCTCCCTCTCTAAAGGTTCGAGCCGGCTTTACTTTGCCTTTAAAAGCCGAGGGGGGAGGAGAGGTCGGGCATGGCTTGTTGGAGGAAATGATCGAGCCCAGCCCTCTCCGGGTTGACAATCAAAAGGCTCTCTTGTCCCCGCTTTAAAGAGGGGGTGAGTTAAGCACCTCGAATCCATACCCTAGCTCTCTTGTCCCCGTTTTAAAGGGCTCATAGTAAGGGAGGTGAACGCATCTTAAGTGATTGCGATCTACAAAGAGCGCTCACCCCATATATAGTGATTGCGATCTATAAAGAGGTGAACCTGCCCATATCCATGCCTCATTCGATTAAGAGGTGAACCGCTTTTAAAGCCTTTTAAAAGAGAAAAGATTTATTCTAAAATACTTGGAAATGGTGGGGGAGGGGAGCGGGAGAGGAATTTTTAAAATAGTCCTCTCTATTTTAGAAGGGGCAGGCGGGAGCCAACCAGATAATTCCAGCAGCAGGCAGGACCCAGCCTTTAATTTAATTTAAAGAGCCCCGCTTTTAAAAAGGTAAGCTGAATCTCTCAATCTTCTTCTCTCACAACAAGACACTTTAATATAATACTTGGGGGGGGAAGGCGGAGGCGAGCTGGTGAATCTCGTACCTTGAAGTTTTAAAAGCTTTTAAAAGGTCGGTCTCTCTTCCAGCTATGAGGACTTCTCCATCACGCTTATTTCGCTCTCTATTTCAAACCCCTGTGAATGATTGGTCGAAACTTCTCTCAGTTGATCAAAACCTACCTTCAAGAAGGAAAGAACCTTTTAGAACTTTAAATTAAAGGCGCTTTTAGATAAGCGAACCTGACCAGCCTTTGACCCTGAAAAGCTTTCCTACCTTATATAAGAGAGGGCACTTAAAACCCAACAAACCACCGCCCCCCATGTTTGAAAAAGGCCCTTTTAAACGGTGGGGGAGAGGGGTTCTCTTCTCAAAGAAGTGTCTCGAATTTATCAAAGTACACCCGATTCGCATCACACACGGCCCACCGCGGCCTGATTCAAGTTCACCTGATACGGAAAACCTGCAACATAAAGCTACACCTGTCCCGATGACACCAACTCCGTAGCCATAGCATCTTAAAACAATTTACGCCGGGCCCTCAAAAAGATCACGGGAAGGGCCCTTTGCCCTTTTAAATAGCCGGGGGCCGGGTAGGGGAGGGCTTTTTTAAGATCCTGAGCCGCCCGCGTTTAATATAATAAAAGGGGCCCAACTAACTTCGTAAATCGCCATAACACCTTTGATTGAAAGGTATAACACCTTTGATTTGATTGGGCACTGCCGACTGCCCGAAAGAAGATGAAGCTTTCCCTTCGTATTATATCAAAGTGAACGGTGACGTGAATTGATTAATTGGCCCTTTTAAATTAAATTAAAGCGCTGGGAGAAATGAGAAGGGATTTGAACCCGAGATAGATAGAAGAATCCGCTCTTAAAATAGAGAGGAGAGGAGAGGAGAGGAGAGCCTCTCTATTTTAAAGGGTAAAGGGGAGTCGCCTTGACCTGAACAACCAACCCGAAGAGACCAGGATGGACTTCGATTGAACACCAGGCAAATATCTTATATACGCTCATTAAAAAAGCAACTTTCACACTTGTTATTAAAGAGAGAGGGGCTCGACCCGATTATAGATAGAAAAGATTATAGATAGAGAGCTCAAAAAAAGGGGATTTGAACCTTTCAGATCAGAAGTGATCTGCGAAAACTTTGATCCTGACATGAAGAACCAACCTTAAAAACCTACTGGAGACAGATTGAACCATTTCTAATTTCAATGTTTCAAAGATTGAACCTGCCTCTTTTAATAGGACCAACCAATCTTTAACAGTAGCTGCTGAACCTTTACTTTAATTCAAAAGGGCGAACTTTTTCTCGAGTGCTTTCCTCTCTTATTGAACCTTTGGAGAAGGAATTGAATTTCCCCTAGGCCACTTGTATCAAGGTATTTTTTAAGCCCGCCCTTTAAAAATAGAGAGGAGTTTAGATCCTCTTAGAACAACCGATTTAACCGAACTTCTATGCTCTCCTCTCCCCACCTCGCCTCGTTTAAGAAAAGAGAAAGGGCTTATAAAAAAGCTTTTTGAGCGGGGTTTTGTCTTAAAAAGGGAAAAGGTTCGAATCTTTAACAGTAGCTGGCCCTTAAGATATAAAGCACCCTAAAAATTCATCATTCTTTCCGGCGTTATCTATTGTATACGTATTAACAACTGAAGGAGGTTGCTCTCCAAAAAACCCCTTTAAAAGTAACGACCTTAAAAAAAAGCCTCGAGTTTCGTTTATAATGGGGGGGGATCGACCTCTCCTCTCTAATAAATAGAGATAAAGGTTGATGTTATTTTATTTCAAAAGGTCGAGTGCCCCTCTGTTTTAAAAAGGGCCCTCCTTTTAAGAGCCTTTTAATTTAAATGGTGGAGGTGGGGGCCCTCTCCTTTTAAGAGCCTTTTAATTTAAATGGTGGGGGTGGGGGTGGGCTCTTTATCTATAACCGCAGAACCTCTATAAAGGAGATGAGATCGACCTCTTTAATAAATAAGCGCTCTTACCTTTAAAAAACAGAGGGGCACTCGACCTTTATTGATTGGAGAGGTATACGGGCCTTGAGAAGGGAGAGGGCTCTCTGATTTTAAAAAGGGGCCCTCTTTATTTTAAAAAATGGAGAGGCCCCGCCCCTTTTAAAATGGAAAAGAGGAGAGCTTTTAAGAGCCTTGAAGCACTCGCTTATCAATTGAAAACTCTTAAGATCCTTAAAATAGAGAGGAGGGATTTATTGCCGGGGCTCCTTGAGCTCGTTGTTAATACGTATATAAGAGAATCGACTCGAACATCATAAAAGCACTCGACCTTGAGGGAGAGGGACTCGCCCGATTCTATCGGGCAGTTCTAAAGCTCCTTCTTAAAGATATAAAACGACCTCTCTATCCTCCCCGGCTGTTTAAAATAGAGCTCGATTGAAGAGATAAGAACTTATAAAGGTGCCGTTCACCTATATAAGAGAGGGAGGATAGAGAGAGCTTGGTTTATTCGCTTTATTGGGGCTTTAAAAGAGAGCTTGGGGCTTTAAAAGAGAGCTTAGAGCTTACTCTCACTCTCCTCCTCCTCCTCTCCTCTCAAATAGCGGGCGGCAGGGTAGGGTAAGGTAAGGAGAGGATTTTTAAAAAGCGCTTTTCAAGCCCCTCTCCCAAAGATTTTAGAGAGCATTTTTGGAATAGAGGGCAGGATGGAGAGCTCTTAAAGAAAGAGGTTCTCTTTAAATTAAAAGGTTGAGCCCATGCTTTATAATAACCTGGGCCGGGTATGGCTATTAAGAGTGCTCATGGTCCTCAACGGATATAGAGAATTCGGTCTTAAGAGCGCTCTCCCAACTCACTAGTCGCATAATAGGTCTTCTCTTACGTCGAGCCCTCTCCCTCTTAAGAGGTATCGCTTTTTCCTGGGGTCATCCTTTTGTCCCAGAGTGCACCCTCTAAGGTAAGCTCTCTCTATCCTTAAGAGGACCTCAGCTGATACGGGAGGAGTGAAGTTGGGAAAAGGGGCCGGATCCGGATCATAAAGCGTCTATTACCTGACCTTTATATATGGCTCTCGCGGATAAGAGCGGAAAGCTGGGTAATATTGAAAGCCCTGGTCCGTGAGTGAATGAGGCACCCGGCCCGTCTCAATCCAAGTGCCTAACTGGAGTCGAGCCTCTCTCTTATATAGGGGTGCGCTTTGCTTTCGGAGGAGCAGAGCTCTCTTTTTAAAAGGCCCAGCCTGAACACTCGCGAGCATTAATTAAATTAATCCGCTTTAATATTAATATAATAGCGCGCCATTTAATTTAAAGTTCCCGTCAGCATTCATGAATCCATCCGAGGGCAGCTCCCTCCCTTTTGAGATAGAGAGCTTTTTGAGGGCTCTTGCCTTTTAAGTTAAGGGCCCCGTGTGAGCTCTTAGATTAAAGTAGCCGTCCAACCATCTCTATTATGGGAGCGAATGCACTTTATTACCTAAAAAAGGCGGAAGGGAGGGGAATGGCCGGCTGACTCGACTTACCTCCGAGCGGCCTCTATTAAAAAAGGGGAGGTTGGTTCAACCTTTTTTTAGAAGTGTGACAACTTTGATTTTAAAAGCTTTCGAAGGAGGGAGTTTGTCTGCAGGCTTAAATCGGGGAACCGATACAGTAGGCACCCGGGATGAGGGGTTGGGTCAACCACAGAAAAGAGTGCTGAACCGACCGAACCATACCTTTTAAAATAGAGAGGGGGAGGTTCAACCTTTTAAAGAGAGTATGACAACGAACTTTCCGATACTTTAAACGGGCGAAAGCACCTGCTTCCTCTTCGAAACTCTAAGGTCGTTTTGTATACGCCCTTATTAAAAAAGCAACAAAACAACCTCTGTTTTAAAAGGGAACCCGAGCCCCCACCCCCACCCCCACTTTTATAAGGTGAGGTAAGGATAAGCACTCTTAAGATCGGGAGAGCGCACTCGACCTTTTAGATAGGAGGGGGCGGCGACGAGTATGAGATCAAAATACGTATCCAATGCGACTATGAGAACGTAAAGAAGAGGACCTTTACCTTTACCTTCAAAATAGCCGGTGTTTGGCCCTCTCTATCCGGGAGAGGGAGAGGGGAAATAGCTCAGTCGGTTAGAGTGCTGGTCTGTCACGCCAGAAGTCGCGGGTTCGAACCCCGTTTTCCCCGATCATGCCGGAAGAAGATCTAATGCCAGTATTCGTATAGTCTCCAATCCCAACCCTTTAATGGCCCCCTCCCCCACCATTCAAAAGGGCTCTTAAAAGGCTAAAGGCGAAAGGCCGCGCATGGCTATTTAATTTAAAGGGCTATTCAAAGAAGTCTATTCATTCGATCTTCCTATTCATTGAAAAGAAGTCTATTAAAGAGCGAGAAGGTTCCTATTCATTAAGGACAAGACCATCAAAGCTATTCCTACTCATCCCTATTCATCGGAGACCGGAGAAGCTATTCCTATTCATCGGGAGCTATTCCGAAGCTATTCATTAAGGACCTTTTAATTTAAAGGGAGAGAATTCCTATTCATCGAGGCCCTTTTAAAATGGAGGGGCGACCGCAAGGCCTTAAAGAGCCAGTTACTCATATCTCATCTCAATTCTCAAGGCCGATCATCGAGATTATAATAGAGAGGTCGCCTCATCTCTCATCTCAATTCTTTAAAAAGCTCATATCTTTAGAATAGAGGGGCCCCGCTCTGATATCAATTCTTTGAAAAGGAAGCACCTCCTCCTCTAATATATAAGTAAGCTTTAAGCTCGTTTTATATAAGGCAACCTTTTCATTCCTAAGAGAGCCTTACATCTTGTATAAGCCCAACATCTAAATCCCAACAGTGAAGGGGTTGGGCACTCCATTTAAAGGTTTTTCGATAGGTTTAAGCCTTATAATCCTAAAGAGCTATCGGGGATTGAGTGATCGCCCCTATTCGGATTGAGTGATCGACTGCAGTATTCTACCCCCATTCCACGATAGTGAGTGATCTAAGCCCCTATTCATCATTGAGTGATCGACTGCCTATTCATCTCGAAGTCTAAGCCCCTATTCGGATATCCGATAGTGAGTGATCGACCCGTTTTATGAGCCCTATTCGGATTGAAGGGCTCATTTAAAAGGCATCCTCCCGGGCTCTCTGTTTTAAAAGGTAAAGGTCCCTTTTTCATTATAGATAGATAGCTTTTTATTTTATTTTAAGAGCTTATTCGAAAAGGTCGAGAAGGAAAAAGAGGGCGGCGTCCAGCTAGCTGGATAAGAAAATGTGGGAGAATCTGCTGAATCATCATCGGCTGGTTAAACTGAATTCGTCTATTTCTTCTCAAAAGAAGGCTCGGCGGGCCTAGGCGTAGCTAAACGCTTACTCTCCCTGGGACTGGCTCTTTAAGGTTGAATAGGAGCTGTAATCTGACTTCTGATTGGAATCGGAACCGGTGCCTCCTCTATATCCGGTTGGCTCTTTAAGGTTTATCCATTCCCGGAAAGAGAGGTAGGAAAATGTGTGTGTGCTTGGAGGAAGGGAAAGGGCTCTTTAGGCTTACTACCCATCCCCATCCCATATCTGTGTGCAATCACTAGCTTATCTCCAGCGGCGGCATAAACAACCGCATAATGAACCGCTTCACCCGGCGCAGTTTTTAAAATAGAGAGGACTCTCGGAGCTATAGGTTCAATCGTCACCCTTTTAAGGTGAAAGCTAATGAAAAATCGGATCGAAACGAAATCTTCTAACCTATTCTCAACTGCTGGCACTAGAACATCATTGGCTACATTCGTTGGCTCGATAGGCGGCGAGTCACCTAGCTAGGTCTGGATCCGGTAATAGGAAGAAATCCCCATATAGAAGGATAGGACGGCATTCCCACTTCACAGACATGGGCCGCCGCGCCCTCCTCTATTATTTAAGGCATTTGACTGTGATATTCTACTTTTTCTGATATTATTCTATTTTGACCAATGGTTCTCTAGTTGGTTAGTTCAAGTCATCTTGTGGATTTTTCCAAGGTGATCCACTATCTCCTTATCTATTCATTATTCTTTCGGAGGCATAGGGAGAGCTTTCTCAAAACTGAAAAGAAAAAATCAAAGGTATTCAAGTTGCAAAAAATGGTCCCTTCAAATCTCATCTCCATTGATGAGATTTTTCTTTTAGGCCATTCCTTAGTTAGTGAGGTCATAATTTTTAAATCAATATTATCATGCTATGAGAAGGTTACTAGACAATTGGTTAATACTACAAAATCTAGGATATTTTCATTAACATTGCTCTAGATTTACAATGAATTATAGTTGATATTTTAGGTTTTAAAATTAAAAAAAAAATCGTCAACCTACTAGGGCATTCCTTTGTCACATAAAGAAAATAAAAAGGATTTTTGGGTCTCTTGTTTGGATAGTGAAAGCTTATTTGAAATGTTGGAAAGGTAAGTTCTTAACCATGGTGTGAAGGCTACAACTCATTAAGACTGCATTGCAATCCATCCCTATTTATATGATGTCAATTTCAAGATTGTCAGTAGGTATAACATCAAAAATTAATAAAATTAAAATAGAATTTCTTTGGAAAGGATGCGAGGAAAAATTTAGATTGTCTCTTTGTAAGTGGGATAAGGTTTGTAAAGGAAATAATATTGGAGGAGCAAACTTGCAAACTTATGAGTTTGACCATATGGGCAAAGCTTGGGTGGAGATTATTTAGAAATCAAGGAAAGAATTGGGTAAAAATATTACTTCAAAACTATATAAGTTCTCCTTATGCAATGAAATTATTTAAGAAAAAAAATGTACCCAAATTATTGTCAACATCGAACTTCATATTACATAGTTTGCAATTGATAAAGAAACATAATAAATGGTTAGTCAATTGAAGAAATTATGCAAATTTTTGGTCTAATTCTTGGTTGAATCCTTATGCTCTTATCTTTGACTCAAAATGGTAACCATTGGCTTAGGCATACCTAGATTGTAAAGGTCCAAAGGCCAAATACTATATTAATATGAGCAATAACTCTAGATCATAGATTTGTTTTAGTAACCTTGTTGAAGGAAAGGAACTCAAACAAATTGTAGATGAACTTCAAAAGGTTCTTTGAGAGTTTTATTTATCGATTTTTACATGAAAGGATGAATTGGTTTGGTACCTATCTAAAGATGGTGGATACACGGTCAAGTTGGGATATGAGGATTTAGAGCAATCAAAATTTCCTACTTCCAAAGATTTTCCTTGGAAATATTTTTGGTCACTAGAGGCTCTCCCTAAGGCCTCAACATTAATTTGGTTAGTAGTTCAAAGTACAATTATTAAAGGAGAGAGTCTATAAAGAAGAGGATATCATGGACCTTTCAAATGTGCCTTGTGTGAGAAGGATTTAGAAACATCATATCATTTACTTTTTTATCATCCCTTTGCTCACAAAATTTTACTTTTTAAAAAATATGAAAATATATTGGATAGCTCCATCAAGTTGAATTGCTCACAACATTTTACTTTTTTTTAAATATGAAAATATATTGGATAGCTCCATCAACATTAAAAGAGTTGAAATGTTGGATTAATTATTTGAAAGCTAAAGCATTATGTATTATGTGGAGGATTGACCTTGCCATTATTTTTTGAAATTTATGGCTTGAAAGGAATAATATAAATTTTAAAAATAAATCTCAAAATCATGCCTAAATTTGGAACTACATAATTGACTCTTTAATAATGTTTACATATATGTTGCTCATCATGGGAAGTCTCAAGTGTAGAAAAAGAGGTCGTAACAACTTGGTTACAAGATATTAACATACATGGAAGAGTCATTTGCAATAATGATATTAAAATAAAGGATCTTCTTCAATCTAGGGTAAAATAAGAATGTCTAGAAATTGGGTTGATCAAATTAATTTTGATAGTGCTTCTAAAAGAAATTCGAGAAAATCTAATGGAGGTGGTGTTTTTTGAAATAATGAATGGAAAATTCCCCTTACTTAAAATCATATGGATCTTCAACTAGCAACTATGCAAAGTCTAGGACGCTTCTTAAAAGGATTAAAATGCAATAGAAAAGGATGGAAATACATTTCCATTGAGTGATATTCACAAATTATCATTAATGCTATTAATAAAAATGGATGTGGAGATTGGATAAAAAAATAATATTATTGTTGATGTTCACCATTTATTATTGGAGGTAATCTTTATTAAATGTGAGCATATTTATAGAGAAGGAAATTAGGTAACAAATAATTTAGCCAATTGCGATGTTGATCTTCATCTTGGTGAAATTCAAATTTTAGAAGGCAATCAACCAAGTGATATTTTATGTCTTAATGAAAATGATGTCAAGGACCTGATGTCAAGGAAGTTGACGACGAATATATTTGATAAAAAAATAAATAAATAATATTGTGATAAAAGGCATGTTAGATATGGTATTTTGATTTTGACCTAACAAAAAATTTAATGTTTTGGCCCCCAAGGGCTAGCTTGATTGGTAAGTGCTTGTCTAGCTAGACACTTACCAAGAATTGACTTGGGTCAAACCTTGGAGGTACCAATTTATAAAGGTAGTAGTCTGATCTGGATCCTCTAAGTGCGTGCCAGAAAGACAATGACGGTACAAACCTTTAGTGATCAGTGGTCTCCCTCTCACATCGAGTCAACAACAATAAGACAAATAGGTTTTTTGGGAGCATCCCCTATGGTTTGAACCCTACACTTGTCAGTTACTAAAAATAGTGTGGTTGTAACCAACTTCCCTATGTACAAAAAAAAATGCAATGTTTTGGTATTTTTATGGGCATGGCCCCCAATAGAAGCCGCATATAACTTATTAGAAAAATATGTTTAAAACTAAAAAGTAGGTCAAGTGGTTTTAAATAACATGAGCTCAATAGTGTGGCTATAACCAACTTCCCTATGTACAAAAACAAATGCAATGTTTTGGTATTTTGATGGGCATGGCCCCCAATAGAAGCCACATATAACTTATTAGAAAAATTTGTTTAAAACTAAAAAGTAGGTCAAATGGTATTAAATAACATGAGCTCAACTGAATAAATACCTTGACTTTTAAGGAATCCAAGGTCAAATGATTGCCAAAAATTTTATTTCAATACCACTATATGGTCATAATACAATATGGATGGGGATTATTTTATTTATTTATTTATGGAAAACATCCAAGAAGGGATGCCACTTTCGGGTAAGACCCAAGGAGGCAAGGGTATCCATTCTGCCAAAATCGCCTAGGACTCGAACCTAGCCTACCACCTTTGACATACTCAAGGAGCAAACAAACACACACAAATATTTTTAAAAAATAAATAAATAAATAACAATAAAAATAATAAAATAAAATAAAAAACATGCTCCTTGAGTGTGTCAAAAAGAAAAACACAACCAAACACACACACAATAAGAAAAAAAAGAACCACAACATGAACCACATAGAAAAAACACAAGAACAACATAACAAAACACAAACATGACAAAAACAACAAAAAAAACATGAAGAATAAACACAACTAAAACCTAAAAAATTAAAATAAAAAAAAAACCAACAACAAACAACAAACAAAAACAAAAAACATAGAAAACACTCACACATAAAAACACGAATTAACACAAACAAACAGAAACACAAGAACAAGAATGACAAAAACACAAGAACAAGAATGACAAAAACACAAGAACAATAACAAAAAAAATAAAAAAACACAAGAACAACAAAAAACAACACAAAGAACACAAAAACAAAACAAAACAAAAGAACGCACACACCTTAAAAAACTAAACAAAAACAAAAACAAAAAAAATTGAACATAACAATAACCTTTCTAGACCAAAAGACTTCTAAGGCAAGAATAAATAGAGGAAACAAAAGAAACAATAGTTTGAGCTAGGGAACTAAAATAACCTGATCAAACCAAAGCAAAGAAAAAATAAAGCAAGAAGAAACTAGGTACCTTCAGAGCCATCCAAAGAAATGATAGAAAGAAGAGCTTCCCTTATTTGTGAAGCCCACCATCTAGGAGGGTGGCCATAACAAGTAATATCACCTTTGTCCAAAGCCCAATTAGCTAAAGCATCAACACTCTTGTTTTGATCTCTGACCACATGATTGTAATCAACTTTCAAAAATCCCATCTGGATTAATTGAATCTTCTCAATAATTATTTTTATTCTCCAATCAACCTTATGATTCTTAGGAGTCTTCAAAATATTAATCATGAGTTGAGAGTCAAACTCAACTAACACCTTTTCCCATCCAACCTTAGTAGCCTCTTGAAGGCCTTTGAGGATACCATACCCCTCAACAAGGTTATTGGAAAGAATACCCAAATTCTCAGCAAAAGTAAAAACCAGGGAGCCATATGAAAGTCTACCAATTCCTCCTGCACTAGATTTTCCAAGGTTCCCTCTAGAGGCTCCATCAGTATTGAATTTTCCAAAATCCTTAGGAGGATGTTGCCAATTTCTTGTCCTATCCATCTTACAAATACTCACACTCCCTTTGAGTTAGTTTCCCTTAGAAGATTTAATCTTCAATATTTTCATCACTTGATCCCATCTTTGGTGGGAGTTTTGGGGGTGATTAAGGAGTTCATGGACTGATTCAACTAAGTTGGCTATGGTATTTTGCCAAATATAGTGAATATCCTTCCTATCTTGATTAAAAATTTGGTCATTCCTTTCATTCCAAATATTCCAAAGAAGAATGGTAGAACCCATCCAAACTAATAGCCTAATAAAATGATCAACACCCTCTTGTTTAGGTCAATCCCTCCAAAGTTGTTCAAAAGTAAAAAAAATGGACCATTGTAAGCCAAGTAAAGTGGCCATTCTCCTCCATAGCTTAGAGGCTAAAGTACACTCAATAAAAATATGGCTAAGAGTTTCTACATTCTCTTCACACATTTCACATCTAAAAGGGCCATGAAAACCACGCTTCATAAGTTGTTCACTAATAAGCACCCTACGATGCAATAAAAGCCAAGTAAAGAACCTCACCTTCGACTAGAGCTTTTGAGCCCACAACTGAGAAAAGATGTCAGAATATTGGTTGGGATTATTATGGCATAAGTTCAAATAACGTTGAGTAACTGAATACTCACCCTTAGTAGTTTTGTTCCATCCAAAATAATCTTTTTCATGGGACCAAGAGAGATATCTCATATGAAGGATGCCTTCGATATCCTCAATCCTCAATAGGGATCCAATATCTACCAACCTTTGAATTACTAGTCTCGTACCGACAATAATTAGCCACCTTTATCTAGTTAACTCGGTGAAGCTCCTCCATCCAAGGCCTCCAATCGGGAAACTTAGTTATCAAAGGCTTGTGACCATCCCAAGAATATGTCCAAAAATTTACCTGTTGACCATTATGAATGATCCAAAATAAATTTTTCTTTATCAAATCCTCACCAGTCTTAAGAACTACTAAAATGGGAGAACCTTTGGTAGGAAGTTGATAGCGAATAAAGTCTTCAGGACTTTTGTTCTCAATATATTTAGCACGAAGATTATTTGCCCAAAGAGCATTGGGGTTATACAACAACCTCCAATATAATTTAGCAGCTAAAGCTTTGATGCTATTAATAGAATATCATAATCCTAACCCTCCTTCATTCTTAGGAAGACATAAAGTGTCCCATTTCACCAAGGCCCGTTTTATTTTCTCCTTAGTACCACTCCAAAGGAATCGATGACTGATTTGATCTAGTTCTCGAAGAACAACCTTTGATATATTCAAAATGGAAGATACATAAATAGGAATAGCTTGAAGGATTGATTTTACCAAGGTGATTCTACCCCTAGAAGAAAGCCACCTGTTGGTCCACTTTCCAATTTTCTTCTTGACTTTGTCCAACGACCAATTCCAATCTTTATTTTTCTGCCTTTGAATATTGATGGGAATACCTAAATAAGTGATAGGAAGGGAGGTCTTCTTATATCTTAATTTATCCAAAACCATGGAATTTTGTCTAGCAAAGCAATGAAAGAAAATAACTTTAGATTTGTATTCATTGATCAACTTCCCAATAGCCTTAGAAAAATAACTAATGATTTGCTTAATATTAGAAGCTTCCTTAAATGTAGATTTACCTAAAAGAGTAGAGTCATCCACAAATTGAATATGAGAGATAGGTCTAGCTCCATGAGCAATGGTAACTAGGTCTAGCTCCATGAGCAATGGTAACTCCCTCAAGGGTGTTGTTTTCCCTCTTTTTGGTTATAGTCCTACCCAAGCATTCAACAAGAATGATGAATAAATAAGGGGATAGTGGGTCACCTTGCCTAATACCTCTGGAAGCTAGGAATGACTGAGAAGGTCTACCATTGATAAGAACTAAGTAGTAAATTGAAGAGATACATCCCATAATCCAATCCATCCAATCCTTAGAAAAACCAAATTACATCAAAACTTTGATAAGGAAGTGCCAATCCACTCTGTCATAAGCTTTGGATAAGTCTAACCGAATGAACATGGAAGGAGATTTTTGCATATCCATGGAATGGATGGCTTCCTGAGAAAGAACTATCTCATCTACTATTTGACGCCCTTCCACATAACCCCCTTGCTCAGGGGAAATAATCTTATGTAAAAGAGGCTTCAACCTTTCTTCCATGATCTTAGTAATGATTTTGAGAACATTACATAAAGCAATAGGTCTAAAAGCCAAGATATGATCAACCTCTCAAGATTTTGGAACAAGAGTAATATAAATTTTATTGATAACCTTCAAAATTTCTTTGGCTTTCCTAGATTATTCCACCACCTCTAATAAATCAACATGAAGGATATCCCAGAACTCTTGGTAGAACTCAATGGGAAAACCATCAAGACTAGGGGTTTTCCCTTTTTGCATTTTAAAAACAACCTATTGAAGCTCATTGATAGTAACAGGAGCAATCAAAATAGAGTTCTCCTCAGAAGTGATAAGAGAAGGGGTTGCTTGAAGAACATTTTGTTGAGAAGCTGAGTCAAGAGTAGCAACAAAAATATTAGAAAAGTAATTGACAACAATAGAGTTTATGCCATCCCAAGTATAGACAACATCTCCAGAATTTGATTTTAGGGAAGAAATAAAGTTGTGAGTGAAGAACACAAACTTATACTAATAGGGAGGGTGAACAATATAAGACCACTTTTTACTTTCTTTCCAAACCAATATCAATTAATGTCCTTAATTGCAATAACCAAATATAGCAATGTGCATTAATAACTTACAATGTTAGGTACTCCACAGAGAAAATATTTTACTAAAACTTTCTCAATCAATCTCTTTGGTAATCACTCCCAATTACAATGTTTATGGATCTCTGTCCAAAGGAGATGTTGATCCCCTAATATCAAGTTCATGGATCTCTTCCACACAAGAACTCTTTCCCCTTCTGCTCTGGCTATGTGATCTTCTAGAAGACTTTGTCTCTCTGTTGCACTGACTAGTGGACCTCTCTCCACTTGAAGACTCCTCACTCATATTTATCTTCAACTGTGCTAGCTATTGGATCTCTATCCACTGAGACTCTATCCTCTGTACTTTGTCACCTCCAAAGCTCTATCAATAGGCTCACTAAGAACCTGCTCAATAGGCTCACATAGAACCTGCTTAACAAGCTCACACATAACTTGTCAAATCTTCTTAACAAGCTCACATAGAACTTGTCCAAATATGCTCAAGCAAGCTCACCAAGAAATTGCCCAAATCTGCTCTAGCAAGCTCACCAATAACTTGCCCAATTCTGCTCTAGCAAGCTCACCAAGAACTTGCCCAAAACTGTCTACAAATCTATCCCAACATTGTCCTCAAATCTATCCTAACACTGTCCTCAAATCTATCCTAACACTGTCCTCAAATATGTCCCAAAGGCCTTCTCAAAGGCTCAATCAATCATGCTCAAGTAGCACTCAAATCTCATCCACAAATCTATCAATGCAAAGCTCAAATATGAACTCAAAAATGAATGGCAATGTACTCTTCAATGGATGACAACAATGATCCATAATGATCTCAACTCAACTCAACTCATAGAAGCATAAAGAGAATTGTTAGAGACTCAATATGTTCTAATCTCAATCTCAACTCAACTCAACTCAAATAAACTCATAGAAGCATAAAGAGAATTGTTAGAGACTCAATATGTTCTAATCTCAACTCAACTCAAATCAAATCAAATCAATCTCAACTCAACCAATCACCACAAGGGACAACTCTCTCTCACACAACCCTAGTCCAAGTATGTATCAACCAACTCAAATTTTTCCAACAATGCTCAACCACAAATCTCACATAACAATGATACTCATGTTCTTTTCTAACTCAAGTTCTTTTACAACCAATGGGCTTCAACAACTATGCTTATCAAACAAGGTTTAGACACAAATCTCAATTCAAAAAACCTTGAAGCATTCAACCAACCACTTTCGAAAAGGAAACCACAAACAATCCTTTTCCCTCCAATGATATTTCAGAAATCAACCACCATAAACAATCAATAGAAGAATGTGCCCATACCTTTCATGAAGATTTTGTAAATCTGCCACAATCACAAAATTCTTTTGCCAATCTTCACAAGGGTTAGTAGATTATAAAATAATCAACATTACTTCACTTTCCAATAATCATCACCAAGGCCTTTAATTGCACAACTTCCTTATCTCTCCTAAAACTACTTGTCACCTCATAAAAGAATTAATCCTCTTGAAAAAGAACAAGGCAAACTTCACTTTTGGAACCCCTTTGTAAAATCAGAAATATCTCTTTACACATAGCTTATTTCTCTTTCTAAATAATTTAGTCAAATAACCCTCGAAATAAGCTTTCCAACGATATATAATATGCCCCCTTTTTGAAATAAATTGAAACCTTTATATATATATATATATATATATATATATATATATATATATATATATATATATATATATATATATATATATATATATATATATATATGCCAACCTCCATTAATTGCACATAGGTCGGCCCTCCATTAATTTAAACTTTAATATCTTCATCACCGGAGGTCCTTTTTCGATGAAACAAAATTCCACCTTGGCTTTTAAGAAAAGCCCTTTCCACATAATCCCACCATGGTTTTAAATAAAACCTTTTATTTTGCCTGCCTTGGTTTTCATAAAAACCTGTAAATAGCCATGGTTTCCAAAATATCATAAATACTTCTTTATGAAATATTTTGGCCACCAAAACCAAATGTGATCCATGTGACATCAATGACAACATAAAATTTCTCAAATTAACTCAAATTTCCAATGATATCCCCCTTTGTCATTGATGGCAACACCTCTAATGCAAACACCACAATCACTGCAAAAACCATCTCTGAGAATCAAATTTGCTCCCCTTGACTCAATACTCTCTATGGAGGCTGCTCCCCCTAACTAAATACTCTCTTTGGAGGTTGCTCCCCCTAACTCAATACTCTCCCCCTTACTCAAATCTCTCCCCCTTTGACATCAATGGCAAAATGGACACTTATGGGGCTAAAAGATATAACTCTTAAGCTTAGCCCCCCTCACATCCTTTTTCTTTTGAGGTGATTAATTTTGGTGTGGGAGTACTTTTACTCCCATATCACTTTGTTTCTTTCCTCTATCAACTTCCTTCCATGTTTTTCTGATATCCGTCTCTTGATGAATTACTTGATCTTCTTGTCTAGAACCTGTTTGACTTTCTTGCCTTGAACTTGTTTGGAATTGAGTCCTACACCACCTTGCAATATGTCCAAAGTTATTGCAATTAAAACACTTGATATTGTAGCCTTTGGTTGGTGCCCATGTCCTGAAATTATTCTTAAAATAATTTCCATATCAATCCCTTTCTTGAACCCTATATTGTGAAGCTTTTTTTCATGACCATTATAACCATGACTTCTGAATTGTGTAGCTCTAAAACCAAAACCATGTTGCTCATTTTCTTTGCACTGAAAAGCTCTATGACCAATCTTGTTACATGAGAAGCAATGTCCCTGAAAACCATACCTTATTCCCTTGAAGTTTCTTCTAGCAAAATCAAACTTCTTTGATCCATGGATCCTAAAATGTATAGGCCTGTGTCCAAATCCATTACAAGAAAAACAATATCCTTGAAAATTCCTTTGTTCATGCCTTGGTTCCTCATACCTTTCTTGACCATTATCCTTATGATCATCTTCAACTTGTGCATTGCATTCTTGAACCTTCTTTGTAGCATCTAAAACCTCTTCCTTACCTTTCTCTTCAAGAATTTATTTTCCTTTTGAACTTGATTCACCTATCTCAAAACAAGAACCAAACTGAATATTTGGAGCCATAGGAACTTTGGAACTTTCCTCACAAATATTAGGTGCTTCCTTGCTTTCATCTTTTAGAACTTCCTTTCCTTTTGAGTGTGACTTTTCTTAGAAGTAAGATACAACCTTAAAATAAGTTTCCACTCCTTTTTGAATATTTTCATCTAATGTATCATGTCTTGTCGTTGTTACCCTTAGTTCTTCATTCATCCTCTCTTCTATCCTTTTTGCATTTTGAAGCTCTTCTTTGAGATTACTGATTGTTTGAAGTAGTTCTTCTCTTATTTTGACATCTGTTTGAATCTTGTTTTCAAGATTCCTGTATTCTTCTTTTAACCTTTTGATTTCTGATTTTTGTTTACTTGGCTCATCCTCTTCCTTTTCTATTACCAAAAATGAGACGTTTTCACTGCTACTGGAATTATTACTAGAACTGTTGCTTTCTTTTTCAAATACACTTTCCTTGTTGTAATTATTGTAGTATGTGCAATCATCATCTATATGCCCAAAATCTCCACATATGAAGTATTTTAGTATCCTTAGACCTTTCTTGTACCTATCTGCTTGCTTAATGGCTATGGCAAGCTCTTCATGTCTTTCTTCAATAGGCACATCTTCTTCTTTAACTTCAATACCTAGGAATATGTGTTCTTGCTTTTCTTAACTTATTCCAAAGAATGTACATTCTTCTTCATCTGACTGATCTTTATCATTGTAATCTGAATTATCACTTTCTTCTACAATGTAGTAAGATTTCTTTGCCAACTTTACCTTGGAATCTCCTTCATAAGTATTCCTCAACTTGGTCCACATCTCATTAGTTGAAGTACATACCATGACCTTTGCAAAATTTGTCTCATGTAGCCCACTCAAAATACAATTCATTGCTCTTGCATTGATCTCAACCAATTTCCTAGTAGTCTTATCTTCCTCGAGATCACCTTCAACCTTATACTCTTTTTCAACCATCTGCCATACCTCATATCCTTGTGATATCAAGTAGTTCTTCATTCTCATGCTCCATAAAGCATAATTGTTACCATCAAACAATGGAGCCTTATTTGAAGATAATCCTTTCTGTGAAGCCATCTGTGTTCTTTGTAGAATCTGCCCTCAAGCTATTAGCCTTTTCGAAGGAACCCGCTCTAATACCAATTGAAGAACACAAGATTATACTAAGAGGGGAGGGTGAATAGTATAAGACCACTTTTTACTTTCTTTCCAAACCAATATCAATTAATGTCCTTAATTGCAATAACCAAATATAGTAGTGTGCATTAATAACTCAGATAGCAGTAGTAAGCAAGAGCACAAGTCACCATACACAATTGAGACACAAGATTTAACGTGGTTCCCCCAATGTGAGGTACTCCACGGAGAAAATATTTTACTAAAACTTTCTCAATCAATCTCTTTAGGAATCACTCCCAATTACAATGTTTATGGATCTATGTCCAAAGGAGATGTTGATCCCCTAATCTCAAGTTCTTGGATCTCTTCCATAGGAGAACTCTTTCCCATTCTGCTCTGGCTATGTAATATTCTAGAAGACTATGTCTCTCTGTTGCACTAACCAGTGGATCTATCTCCACTTGAAGACTCCTCACTCAAATCTGTCTTCAACTGTGCTGGCTATTGGATATCTATCCACTAAGACTCTGTCCTCTATACTCTGTCACCTCTAAAGCTTTGTCAATAGGCTCACTAATAACTTGCTCAATAGGCTCACTAAGAACTTGCTCAATAGGCTTACACATAACCTGCTTAACAAGCTCACATAGAACTTGTCAAATCTACTTAACAAGGTCACACAGAACTTGTCCAAATCTACTCAAGCAAGCTCACCAAGAACTTGCCCAAATCTGCTCTAGCAAGCTCACCAAGAACTTACCCAATTCTGCTCTAGCAAGCTCACCAAGAAATTTTTGAAAACTATCTACAAATCTATCCCAATACTGTCCTCAAATCTATCCCAACACTGTCCTCAAATCTGTCCCAACACTATCCTCAAATCTATCCCAAAGGCCTTCTCAAAGGCTCAATCAATCATGCTCAAGTAGCACTCAAATCTCATCCACAAATCTATCAAGGCAAAGCTCAAAGATGAACTCAACAATGAATGGCAATGTACTCTTCAATGGATGGCAACAATGATCCACAATGATCTCAACTCAATTCAACTCATAGAAGCATAAAGAGAATTGTTAGAGACTCAATATGTTCTAATCTCAATCTCAACTCAACTCAACTCAAATCAACTCATAGAAGCATAAAGAGAATTGTTAGAGACTCAATATGTTCTAATATTAATCTCAACTCAACTCAACTCAAATCAATCTCAACTCAACCAATCACCATAAGGGAAAACTCTCTCTCACACAAACCTAGTCCAAGTATGTATCAACCAACTCAAATTTTTCCAACAATGCTCAACCACAAATCTCACATAACAATGATACTCATGTTCTTTTCTAACTCAAGTTCTTTTACAACCAATGGGCTTCAACAACTATGCTTATCAAATAAGGTTTAGAAATAAATCTCAATTCAGAAAACCTTGAAGCATTCAACCAACCACTTTCGAAAATGAAACCACAAACAATCCTTTTCCCTCCAATGATATTTCAGAAATCAACCACCATAAACAATCAATAGAAGAATGTGCCCATACCTTTTATGAAGATGAAAAAACCTCTTTGTAAATCTGCCACAATCACAAAATTCTTTTGCCAATCTTCACAAGGGTTAGTAGATTATAAAATAATCAATATTACTCAACTTTCCAATAATCATCACCAAGGCCTTTAATTGCACAACTTCCTTATCTCTCCTAAAACCACTTGTCACCTCATGAAAGAATTAATCCTCTTGAAAAAGAACAAGGCAAACTTCACTTTTGGAACCCCTTTGCAAAATCAAAAATATCTCTTTACACACACCTTATTTCTCCTTCTAAATAAGTTAGTCAAATAGCCCTCGAAATAAGCTTTCCGACAATATATAATATGCCCCATTTTTGAAATAAATTGAAACCTTTACATATATATATGCCAACCTCCATTAATTGCACATAGGTCGGCCCTCCATTAATTTAAACTTAAACTTTAAACTTTAATATCTTCATCACCGGAGGTCCTTTTTCGATGAAACAAAATTCCACCTTGGCTTTTAAGAAAATTCCTTTCCACATAATCCCACTATGGTTTTAAATAAAACCTTTTATTTTACCTGCCTTGGTTTTCATAAAAACCCTGTAAATAGCCATGCTTTCCAAAATATCATAAATGTTTATTTATGAAATATTTTGGCCACCAAAACCAAATGTGATCCATGTGACATCAATGACAACATAAAATGTCTCAAATTAACTCAAATTTCCAATAGTGAGATCTTCAAGCTAGAAGAGATTTGTGGAAGAAAGTTGTGTTTCGATCTCTTTCTTTAAGCCATTGAATTCTAGATTTTTGCTTCCATAAGAGTTCTTCTCTTTTTTCCCATTCCTCTAACTGAGTTGTGAGTTTAATTTTATCTGCACTTCTATTCTCTATGAGGCCATCTAAACGAATTTTCTTATTCAAATTTTCAAGTTGAGCAATAACTTAATGTTTTTTTATGAACATCCCCAAACTCCTTCCAGTTCCAAGTCTTGATTTTGGATTTAATGTATTGCAGTCTTTTGGCAAAATAGAACATCTTAGTCTCATACCTAGGCTTACCTTCCTTCCACCATTGTTGCAAATGAGGTCTAAAAGAAAAGTCTCTGAGCCACATTAATTAAAAATGAAAAGGAGAGAAACTCACATTGATTTTCCACATTTCCACCATTACTGGCCAATGATCTGAACCAGCATTGTTAAGATTCTTCACTTTAGGAATGTGACCATGGATTAAGAAATTTTTAGAGAGCAAAAACGTATCCAATCTCTCCATAATACAAGCCAAGCCTTGTCTTCTGTTAGACAAAGTCATAAGGCCATTATCTGGTTGGATGTCCACAAGATGGAGGTTTGCAATATATTCGCTCATGAGGTTAGTGCTTTTGTCCAAATTTCTATTTCCCCCCATTTTCTCATCCAGAGAGAGGATGGTATTGAAATCTCCTCCGATCAAGATCCAAGCTTCAAAAAAATGAGAGATAATATGAGTTATATCCTTCCACTGTCTTCTTTTTTCCTCCTAAGCAGTTGGAGCATAAACAGTAATGCAGAGCATAATTTGGTTGGAATATCTACTTTGAATAGTTATAGCCAAAAAACCCCAAATGCCAACCATATGGTGAATAACTACCTCTTTTGGGTCCCACAGACAAGAAATACCACCAGAAGTCCCCTGGGAACTGAGGGAAACCACTTTTCCAGCTGGCTAAATTTTACTGGCAATTGAGTCCATATCCTCCATTGACATCTTTGTTTCTTGAAGGACAACAAGAAGTGGATGATTTATCTGAATCATTCTTCTAATTTTATTTTGTTTTGAAAGACTCCCTTTGAGTCCTCTAATATTCCAAGTGATGATCTTCATTAATACTAGGGCTAAAAAAGTTGGGAAGGGCATTAATCTTACCTTCCTCTATAAGCTTTTCACCTTCTTTTACCATATGATATTGATTGGTCTTGCGACCTGCTTTTTTATTAGAATCCATATTCAATTTTTTTCCCTATTTCTTGACTTACTCCAATTGAATCTGAGATGGCTTCTAACCTTGAAGAATGCTCGTACACAGCCAAATTACTAGAGGGTTTAATAGAGTCTATATTGGGACCTATATTATTTGAAGTTTTGACATTTAAAAGATTGTTTTTTATGTAAATTTTCTCCTCTTTTCTGTTGAAAACCTTTGATTTGTTGGTTTGTCTCTGATTTCTTCCCTTCATATTTAAATTGTGTTTCTAAGATTTATGTTTCCATTATTTCCTCTTCCTCACTTGGGACATCATTTATGGAAAGGATTTCAAATATATCAGCAGATGACTTTGATTGATCATTCATAACTAGTTTTTTTTAGTGTTATTCTTCTTAGGAATTTGGAAACCTATTGAGTTTATATCTTCTTTCTTTAGATCAAGAATTTTATTTGCGTAAGCACTAGCCAAATGACCATATTCATGATAAATTCCACAATGAAAAGGAATGTTCTCATAGTCCACTACTTGATCCCAAGTGTCTTCCCCAAATTGTAATGTGATCTTTTTAGGTAGGGGTTTGTCAAAATACATTAAAACACAAATCCGAGCATAAATAATATGTTCAAAATTTTGAGTACAATCAGCAGTCATCATAAAATTTCCTAAAGAGTTTCCAATTGAAGAAAAAATAGTAGGATTCCAAAATTTAATAGGGAGGCTAAAGAATCTAACCCACACGGGAGCTATAGAAGGCATCTCTTCTTCGACTTTAAATTTAGTATGCCAAGACTTCATGAAAAGCCCTGCCCTTCCAAAAAACCAAACATCCCCTTGAAAATTTTTCTCTCTATCTTCATTATTAGTAAATAAAAAAATAACCATTTGGATAAATAGAGATTTGTAACTCACCTTTAGTTTTCCAGCTTTTTGCAGCCTAGAATTTGAAAGTAGATAAGCTCGAACTAAAACCCACAAACCGACAAATTAGTCCTCTTTTTTCCAAATCTTCAATGCTAGTCTAAATGTTACCCATATCAAGCTTAACAATAGGAGTTCCATCAGCTTGCTTTAAGACAATCCTGACTCCATTTTCTTGGGATCAATCTTAGGCATTCTTAGAGGTTTATGGCAAGCCCTACGATTAATATTAGCACTGGGCTGAGGCTGTCCACCACGAAGGGCATCCCTAAAACTCATTTTTGGGGATGTGTCTTCGAAATTCTTACCCATGACAAGGGTTTTCACAGTAGAATTATTTTGTGTGTGCACCTTAGCACCAGATTCACTTGAGATCTGAGTCATTTTTTATCAACTGTTTGAAATTTGTTTAGTGATCTCTTTAGTCCTTGCCCTAGACATCGTGGAAAGGTATGGTTTTCATTTTTCTTTTATGAAGCAAATTGGAAGTTGTTGTCACTCAAGTTTACAGCATGATTTGTTGAAAGATAAATTTCTAACCCATCTTGGATCCCCTGCAACATATCTTGCTAAAATATTGAGCATAAACCACAAAAATATTGGTCGCTAGGACCTGAAGGCACTACAAACCAACATTTGGAGCTGCTTACACTAAACCTAGATGAAACCCTCGCATAGTTGCTTGCCAAAAATATCGTTCACACATAGGTATTTTCTAGGATATGTGTTGCTCCAAATAATCTAAAAATTGGTGGAGATGTTCTAGGGTTTTTCAAGCATTTACCCTTAAAATTTCAGCTCAATTCGAGTTCAGATGAGTGATATATGGCCAAAAAATGTTTGATAGTTTAGGCAGTCCTACGAAAAATGTCCCTCTCAAATCTCAAAACCATTTAATCTAAAAATTTTGGATGGGGATTGTTTTAATCCTATAACCAAATTAAAAAAAATGGTGGGAAATAGAAAGTTAGACATTATAATCCAAGATTTAATCCCAAGGGTGAACCTTTAACATAGTCCATGGTGTTGAAGTCCAATTGGTTATAATATTTAGCTTGTAAAGAGCCCACCAAGGTTAAAATTTCATGGGTTTCATGATAATACAATTTGTTGTAATACAATTTGGTTTGTTAAACTGCTACAATGTGATCACGATGTAATACAAGCAGGGCCTATTTGAATCTCATAACTAATTTAGCAAAAACTAACTACAAATTTATTTATTTTAATTTGTTATATGGGATTGAAACGGGCCCCAACCGTATTACATCATCACCACATAGTGGTATTACAACAAAACTTGGATATTATCCATGTATCACTTGGCAAGATTTGAACCTTGGTCTCCTCTTTAAATATTGAGGAATTTTTTCAGTTGAGCTAATACCACTTGATACTAACTACAATTTTTTAAAAAATATGAATGTATTATAGATAAAAGGTGTATTTATTAAAACCTTACTTTTTATTTGGATCCAAGAGTAAGTGCAAGCCATGAGCAAGTATGATTCACTCCTAGAGACTTCCATCTCTCATCGATCCATTCTCTTAGAGCCAAAGCCCTTGTTCAAGACCCATTACATTTATCAATGTCTGCCTTATCTTTGAGCAACAAGGATCGCTACTCTATGGTCCTCCCTAACCTCTACTACTAGGAATGATTTTAAGGATTTAGTTGTAAATCAATCCATGGAAAGGACAATATAACTCAATATCTACTAAAATTTACCAATATATTCTATAGCGATTATATTATTTGAAAATAAACTTACAATAGTTTATATGCAAAAACTTTGAAGAAAATGAAGGGATAAATGAAACTTAGCTGAAAAATTCTATGTCGAGATGGAATATCTTGTCTCGTTAATGCCTTAGCCCTTCATTGCTCCTCCCATCATTCGAACCCTAGCTAACAAATATCTGTAATTTTATTTTCTCGTGACTTGAAAAATCATTATTACCCTTGTTTCGGATGGCTAACTTCATCAAGTCGTATCTCCCTCAATATTTCCCAGATTCTTTCATATGACCACTCATTTTAAAATTCTTCAAATCATACACAAATTGGTCCAAGAATCAACTTAATCGAACAACTATTTGCAAAGATATGGCTACCTCTAAAAAATTACCTTAATGTTGCTCTTGTTTAAGATGACTATCTGGACATAAAAGTATCTCCCTCAATACTGCTTGGATTATTTTGTATGACCACTTATATTAAAGCTCTTCAAATTCCACACAAAATGACGTAAGATTCTCCTGAATGGGATAACTCTATGAAAATATATGGCTTCTATTTTTTTTGAAAATTTTATCCTAATTGCAACCAAGGGAGCTATTATCTATTATAAAAATATCATGTCATTTAAGATGATATAAAACCTTTATGAAAAATAATATATTTCTTCATTCAATGGACTAACTAGGAATATTCTCATAACCTTAATCATTTTAACTAAAATTGGCATACCAATAATAAACATTTTCAATTATTCTTATCCCCAAAAATGAGGCCAGGCTACCAATAACTAGCTAGACTTGAAATCCTAATTCTATTATATAAACAAGAACTTAATCTCTATGGACTAGTCAAGAATATTCTTGAAACCTTTATCACTATGACTAAACTTTATAAACCAACTATAAATACTTAAAAAACCCTAATTATTCTTCAGAGAATGAAGCCCATAAAAAAAATCAACTATAGAGATAAGCAAAACTTAATTATATTATATATCTAGAGATCGTAATTTTTAAGAAACACTTTCCAAACTAAAAAATTTTGAACTACATGATCTAAAGTGATTTAAAGTAGTTTATTAGTTTGTATTAATATACTAATTTAAGTCGGACTGCGAGCCGAAGTGCGGTTGCGAGTGCGAGTGTGAGCTAGGAGTTAGTTTAGCTGTAAGTGCGAGTGCAAGCTAGGAGTCAGTGTAGTAGTAAGTGTGAGCACGAGATGAGAGTAAGTGCAGTAGTGAGTTGGAGCACGATCTAGGAGTAAGTGTGGTAGCAAGTGTGAGTAAGTACAATAAAAAGCGAGTACGAGTGAGTGCAACCAAAACTGAGTGCAAGCGTAAGCTAGGAGTAAGTGCAGCAGTAAGTGTAAGTGTGAGGTAGGAGTGAGTGTGCAATACGAGAGTGAATGAGATCATAGAGTGAGTGAGAGGCAAGATTCAATCATGGCAAAAGAGTGACAAGTTCATCCGGAGTAGTCTACCAATTCATGTTCCTCAATTTCCCTTTTCGAAACAAACTCAGTTCTGATTTCTGAATGAAAAGCAATCTTTGACATCATGAAAAACATTCCTGCACACTTTCTATCATGAACAATTTCATTCCCCCTCTCAATCAAAACTGAAATTTGGTTTAATGTAGCAGCCCTTCTAATCAAGTAAAACACAAAGAAATATGAGAAAATCGGACACGATATGAAGCGCATCTCCGATGTCTCATCAATTAGCCTATACGCAGTGAAAACTATTTCCAATTCTGTCTCACAAAGTGTTGTAGGTGTAGTCATAGTTTGAATGCAAAATGAATCCCAATGAATTACCAGTGATGCCAACTTTTTATTCCCAAAAATAGTTCCAATGGCTGCCCAAAAATCAGTTCTGAGAATTAGCAAGATATCATCTCCAAATGCTAATGTCCTGCTCTCAAAAATACTCCATAATGCAGCCCAATTTCTTCCAAATGACATGATTATGCCATACCAATTACCCGCACCATCCATCATCAATATTGCATTCCCATAACTTATCAATGTAACCAACTCATGAATACCAAAACTCTTCAAACAGCTGTCATAAAAATCAGAATGAATGTCATACCTTATGTAAGTAGTATCATGGCTGATCCATGTCTTCAAGTGGTGCAAAAGTGACCCCAAGAGAAGAACGTTTTCCCCCAAACACCCCAATATTGAAGATGTGTTCCCAAGATTATCCAAGAATGAAATGGTATCTTCCTCCTCCTTATCAAAACAATCTAAGCAAGGCTGATCAAAATTGCAGTCCTTCTTATAGAAATGGCATCCATCAATGTGTTATCAACAAAATAAATTATGGTTGCTTTCATGACGCCATTAGCAACCTTCCAAGGCTCCCAGGATGCAACGTCTGTCTTCCCAATGTTTGCAATCCCTATTTTCCATCCTATGAATGTTTCTAAGGCCCACCATGTGATAATACCAATGCCAAACTTGTCATTTACCTCAAATACCCTTACCAATGCTGCCCAAAATAGCTTCTCAAGAAACACAGCTCTAATTTTTGAAGAAAATACAGTCCTAAACAACATGCAAAACACCTTCTTATACATCATGTAAAGTGCCAATTCAAACCTCATGAAGATCTCAATTAGCTTGGGAGGAATTGTCCCAAACAATGTGTCACATGGAGCCCCAAAACTCATTGTCAACGCAGTTGCATCAGTCATCATTATTGCAGTCCTATTTGTCATGGAGTTTGCAGCCTTCTTAATAAAAAAACTTGGCCAAAGCTTCCCTCAAAAGTGTTGTCCAATGATTCAAAAACACAACCCCATCCGTCATAAAAAATGCAATCTAGTATGTTGTCAACATTTCAGTCTTAACTCTCTCAATAGATGTTGCCTCCAAATACAAATATGCAGTCTCACAAATCAACCAACATGTAGTCCCATACATCTCCAACTCTGTCCCAGAATTCATCACAAAAATAGTCCTAAAAGACAGAGAAGATGCAACCTCAAAAATCGGTGAACAATCAGTCCAAGTTGCCCTTAGAAAAATAGCCTCATTAGTTATGAAAGATGCAGACCAAGGCATCTCAAACAGAGTGGTAAGATTAGACACAAAAGTCACAAACACAGCCTCTTTTATCAAGAAGTGTATGTCCTCATAGAACATGAAATTTGCAGCCTCAATATCCATCAGTGATGTAGTCATTTTTAACAAAAACTCAGTCCATTCTATCATCAAAGATGCATCCTCATTCATTACCAAAAATGTAGTCTTAGGTCTCAACAAGAATGCAACCATGGTGCCATCAATGTCTCTTTTTCCACAATGCTAATGCTGCCCATAAATGGAGAACTACTATTATATTGCCAACAAAAATTAGAACTGATAACATACTGTATCGCTCCAAATTTTTCACATCCCTACCTTCAGGCTATAGGATCCGCGCCCGGAAGGAGGATGGGAAAAGGATGATGCGGTACCTCGGACGAGAGGACTTTGCGAAGGTCCCGCCTCTCAAGGGAGGTGTATTTTGGTGATTTTTCGACGGATGGTGGGTTCACCAGGAAACATTTAATGGCGGTTTCCACGCCTAGGTTTTTGGAATGTGTTTAATGAGTTCGTTTTAACCTTAAACATTCATCCTAGGTTTGGCCGAATGAAACTAAATTAAACTATATGAAAATGCAAGTTCCATGAATACAACAGACAGATTTGAAAGCAAAAAATAGAGAATTTTACAGAATGCCAATGAAAAATACCTGATCCGGATGTCTGAAGAAGATTCTAACGTTTGAAGCAGTCTGGATCGTCGAGAATTCTACAGAATCGCCTGCAATCTGACAGGATCGTCTGCAATCCGACAGAATCATCCGAGACCGACAGATTCATCCGAGATCTGACGAATTCGTCGAGAGACTCGCAAGACGAAAAATAGATGCAAAATACAAGAAATTCTATTGTGCTAACAGAGGCAAATTACACCAAATAGCAATATGAATATTGAACAATATTTAAGAACAAAAATTAATGCAAATTATTGTACTTTAATGGCAAATCATGAACTTAACATGCATTCTAAGCTAAATGGGTGAACACCAAATGCAAAATAGCATAAACACTAAATAAATAGTCTAATTTGCAGAATAAAAAGACGGAGAAAGAGTTAAGAAGAGCAAACTTCAAGCACTGATTGCCTCGATGTAGACTGCAGTCGAGATCGTCTCGCATCAGTACGAAATCGCCTCGAATTCGACAGGATCGCCTCCGATTTGAACAGGTTCGTCGACGACGATGGGTGCTGGCTCCGGCTGAAAACCAGTGATGTACCTACAACAAAATGGCTATGGGACTAGTGCAAAAGCAAAATTAGGATGTGTTGACGCAGAGGGAATCAGTTTGCAGATAAATTCAGCCGAGGGGTTGGGGAGGGAAAATCCTAGAAGTTAAATAGGCTTAGGGGGAGTTGTTGGGAGGTTGGAGATCATCCCAATTTGGGAGATCTCCAACGGGGAGGGTCCCAACGGCGCAGACACGCTTCGCCCGGATTGGAGACCCGTTGGAACAGATTCCAACTATGCAAATTCGGTTTTGCGACAAGATCGTCTGGACATCCTAGTCCAGACGAAATCGTCAAATCTGGGGCGATATCGTCTGATCGGCGACGATATCGTCAAACGGTCAAAACAACCTCTAAAAATGGCACGAAAAAGGGGGAAACGGATTTCCTGGCGGTTAACGAGGCGGTTTGGGAGGTTAAATTTGATTTTTAAATTATTTACTAAGGTGAATGTAATTTTTATAATTTTAACTACGCCAATTTTAGGGTGCTACATTTTGCCCCCTCTTTAGCGAATTTTTCGAAGAAAATGCGTTAAAGATGAGTTCTTCTCGATCTACGAGAAAGCAAAAAATTATACCCATTTTTAGGCGACGATTCTTGGTCGAATCGTACGACAACTTACTATGGTGCCCCCTCCGTGTTTTTACCCAAATCGAACGTTTGAGGTAAAAACGCGAAAAAGCAAAAAATTATTGTTGAATAAAATTAAGAAAAATAGGGTAAAACCCTAATTCATTGTTACTGTTCATTTTTATTGTTTTGAGAGCTCGAAGCAAGAAAATGGTGGAGACGACGCACAGATCGAGCAGAGGTCCGACGCGGTCTACGGGTAAGGGTCTAGACTGATCTAGAACTGATTTAATTTGAATTTACATGCTTTTTAAGTGATTTTTAGATGAATTTTGAGCATCGCGGCCATTTTTGGGCCGTCGATGTCCCGATTTCGACGAAATCGTCTCAATTTCATCAATTTCGCTCGAGGGCGAAATCGTCGAAAGGGGGACGATTTCGTCAAATTAGAGACGATTTCGAACTACGAAATCGGAGACGATTATGCTCAAATTTGGGACGATATCGTCCAATAGTGGGCGATATCATCAATTACAAAAAATTGAATTTTTAACTTGCATTATTGATTATTTGAATTATTGATTAATGATTATTTGTTGTTTATTGTTTATGTTGCAGAGAGGATTGCTAAAGAGCAGAGAATGGAAATATGGAGGATTGAGAGATGACTTGGCCGCGCTCACACAGGCAGAGCGGGATCTGCTGGCACAGGCCGGCTTGCAGCATGTGGCGGAGATGCCACAAATATCCATAGATATGGGGCTACTGACAGCCCTAGCAGAGAGATGGTATCCGAGGTCTTCCTGTTTCTGGCTACCGATAGGGGAGATGACTCCCACACTGGAGGATGTATGGAGGATTATGAGAATCCCCATACAAGGACGGATGATCACTCCTACGGCCAACCAGGGCCACGCTATGGGACGGCTGTGTGGTGACCCGAGCTTCGCCCTGGAGAAGGGCGGAGTGAATATCGAGGCACTACGCCAGATGCCTAGGGCATCCAGACTCACACGAGTTCTAGCAGGAGTGGTTGGTGGACTTCTGCTGTGCCACCAGAGCGGGTGCAGGGTACCATGGATGCTCGTAGATGTGATCTGCGATATGTGGGACCATGGGTACAGGTTTTACTGGGGCAGCTTTGTTCTATGCCGGTTGTACGAGGATCCTGTATGGGGTCGTGTACAAGGGCGGCCGATGTCTGGTGATGACATCGCTACTACAGGTTTGGTGTTGGGAGCACATTGCGGTGCGGAGGCCGGTAGGGCTTCCACTGATAGGGGTAGACGGGGAGAGGCCCCGAGTCTTCTACTGGTGGCTCCGGAGAGGGGCACAGCGACGGATCGACCTGCCTATGTCTCGGAGACTGCTAGATGAGTTGATCCCGGATCAGATCACCTGGAGGCCATGGCGAGGGCACCCAGGGTGGGCCGAGGATGGACAGGAGCTGGCTCGCATCAGGCGAGTTTGTTGGTTGAGGATGGAGAGGGGAGAGGTGGAGCTCCACCGCTACGACCGAGTTTTGAGGCAGTTCGGTCTACGAGGGGATCCCATCTCTCAGGGATTATGAGTTTTCTCGGACTGTCCGGGATAACACCACGGTTAGCGGGGCTCCAGACATGCAGCGATTCTGGAGTCAGGATGCGGATGATGCCCCCATCCAGCCAGTGGATGGAGACGACGTAGGGGTAGCTGACGGCTACGATGCCTGGTACGCAGGCATCCGCCCTCCTCGGATGACGAGGGCTCAGGGTCCGATCCACGCGGTCGTGCGTCGGATAGGGAGGCGGTGCCGGCAGCGATAGAGGCGGCCCAGGGTCACGACGGGAGAGAGCGAGAGGAGGCCACGAGGCACGGGAGAGGCCACGACGGCAGGAGAGGGGGAGGAGAGACCCCCATCTCCACAGAGGCCACCATCACCTGATAAGGGCAAGGGTGTGGACACGGAGAGAGTAGCGAGATGGCTACTCTCCGGGCGGAGAGAGATCATCTGCGAGCTCGGTGCGGACGCTACAGGCTGCGGCCGCACGACACCATGCCGAGGTGTCACGGCTCGGAGATGAGATTGCACGCCTCAGGGCATGGGGCGGAGGGGCGAGCTCTGGAGAGTTGACACGGGCTATCGCCTAGTTGACATTCTATCAGACACTGTACTTCCAGTTGGTGCCAGAGGTAGATAGACTACCCCTGCCAGCTAACATCGTAGATCCGATCAGGATCGGGTCATCGAGGACCACGTCCCGGTCGAGGACTAGGACTACACGGATCGCGATGGGGCCACCTCGTCCACCTCAGGGTGGGGGAGGAGATGAGGCAGAGAGCTCGAGGGGCTCTCGAGGCTAGAGGGCTGCACATTGATGTTGTATTATATATATTTTTTGTTTGATAGAGGATTGAGTATGCCGAGGTACGAATTGTGGCATACCGATTCGGTTTTGATAGATGTACATATATTTGTGACATATATAGATGAGATATTTTTGATCATATGACTTGTGCTTATGTGATTCTTATGATGCTTTAATGTTTGATTTGTTGATTTGATGATTCATGTAATTATGTCATTTTGAAACATTATAATTTGGATGTCATGCTGTAAGATTTTAAATGAAATAATCTGATGTAACAAATTGGTTGTTTGTAATGAAATGTGATAAAAATAAAAATAAAAAGAGACTTCTAACAATAATTTCAAAGGACATTGTCGCTATTATAGACCATTTCATGGAGTCGTTGCTCACTCGGTCGTCAAGCTAGTCCCATTTATAGAAATATTGTTAAAAGTAAAAGAGTGCTTAAGAGACTGTCTTAAGACTTTGGTGCAATGATGAAAAATGATGGTGATGATAATGATTTGTTTTCAGATTTTCATGAAAAATATTTGTACATGAAATAATGTTAAAAATGATTTTTGCTAGGCATAAATTCCTAAGTGTGATAAAATTTGTGAATAATTCCTTAGGAATTATACCATCATTGCAAAATTTAAAGGTTGACATAATGACATAAAATAGTGATAAAGTTCGTTCTTTTGAAAGCATAATTGTGTAACATAATGATTTAAGTCATATGGTTTTCATGATTTTTAAGAAATGGGGAATAAAAATTGTTACAATGGTTTGCGCTAGGCATAGAATATGTAGGTATAGACTTATACCGTCATCGCGAAAATCCAAAAAAGGTTATTTTTATTGCATGATTGATGTTTGATGAACAGGAAATATGAAAATGAGGACTTGCGCTAGGCATACAATTCCAATTTTGGTTGTGGAACTATACCATCGTCGCGAAAGTCGACACGATATACATGATATGTTTTGATTGTATAGTTTGAAAGAAATTTTTGATTTTTCTATGATATAGTTGTCTTTGTGTAAACAACTGTACTTGATTTATTCCCAAACAAGTTGCAAAAATAATATTTCAAAGTATTTTGAAGACAAAAGTTAGATTTATAAGGAATCCCATGTGCATATGTGAATTCATTTCCGATCTTGATTTATAATAATGATAGACAAAATCTCTCAAATACAAATGTGTGTGCAATTGCATTGTTCATTTACCGATTTGAGCAAGATACTATGATACAAGTGATTTGAAGAAACCAAATAAGTGTTCATTAACCATGATGTAGATGCATATAACCATATTAGACCACTATGTAGATCGGATTATCAAGAGCTAGCTAATCCATAAGCGAGACATAGGTCTCGTACAAAAGAAGGTCGCTAATGTGACGGACATATCGCCACGCTAGGAGTTACCCAAGGCCAAGCGGGTTGGGCACAAACCACCTGTTATGGGGCTTACCTCACGGTTTTCGAATAATTGAGAATTCCAGGGATTCAAGCTCATCAACCCTTCTTTTCTTTTCAAAGGGTAGGGAAAGGGATTTTATTGCTTTCTTGCTTTCTGCTTTCTTTTGAACTTTGCTTATTTTTTTTTTGTATTTCTTTTGCATGGAATATTGCTGTAATGATATAACAAAACCTTTTTCTTTTCTCTTTTTCTTGAATTTTTCTTTTTCTTTTTCTTTTTTTTCTAGGGATACTTGCTCGGATTGGCTGTAGAGCAAGGGATTTTTATTCTGGGTAGGGGTGAGCTTGTCCTTTTGCCAATTCTCAAAGATTCTAGACCATGTGCATGATAGGATAGCAGGGGAAACTTTTCACTCAAGAAATCACTTCTACTATGTAGCAAAACATGGAAATTACAAATATAATCATTTTATTGTGAAAAGATGTGCTTGGTTTAAGTAAATAACAAGATCAATTCTCTATGCTCAAACTTTATTTAATTGAATTTTGTGAACTTTGATATAAGAGAGATTAGTAATCATGCCAGATAAAATCAAGATATTTATTGTTGTGAGTGTGCTAGTGAGGGATTCAAAATAAATGCTAATTTATCCAAAATAAGTTGAAACATATAACTGCAATAATTGTAAGAAAATATATATAAACACTTTTGAGAAGTTTTGAGAATGTTGACTCTCTCTTTCTTCTGTATATTGTTTTGGTTTCGAAAGAGTCAAGCATATAGCTGTTTTTTTTTAGATTTTTATGTTGATTTTTGTTTTTGAGCAAAAGAACTTAACAAGTGCTTTAAATAAATGCAATAGATAGTTTTTGAAGATTTTTTTGGAGATTTATGAATGTTTTTGATGTTTTTGGATAAATTGAAAGAAATACAAGATAGTAATTTTGAACAAATATATACATGGATGAAATGACCAAATTTATGCATAGTAACGTTTGAGATGTAAAATATTCATGGGTTCTTTAAGTTCTTTACCATCTAAGGTAGATAATTTATATGCTCCTGATTCAAATTTAGCAGTAATGATGTATGGTCCGAGCCAGTTGGGCTCAAATTTACCTTTAAGTTCTTTAGTTGCATTTGTATTTTTTTGATTTTCTTTTAAAACAAGGTCGCCGATCTCAAAGGATCGATGACGAACTCTCTTGGCATATGATCTTTTAAGCTTGTTTTGGTAAGCACGGAGATGCTCCAAAGCATTGATGCATTTTTCATCGAGGAGTTCCAGTTGACTAAGTCTGCCAGCACGATATTCATCTCCTACTTCGGTATCTTGAAGTAGCAGAGCCAAAGAAGGAACTTCCAATTCAAATGGAAAAACTGCTTCAGCACCATACACCAAAACAAATGGTGAAGTTCCAGTGGGGGTTCGAACACTAGTTCGATAAGCCCACAAGGCTGGATATAATTGGATGTGCCGATCACGGCCGCTTTATTGACTAATATTTTGAGAATTTTGATTAAAGTTTTGTTAGATGCTTCTGCTTGACCATTACCCTGAGGATAATAAGGGGTGGACCAGCGATGTTGAATCTTATATTTTTGACATAATTTTTTAACATCTTTATTTTTGAAAGGAGTTCCATTGTCAGAGATGAGGTTCGCAGGAATTCCGAACCTGCAAATGATTTGATTAAAAATGAATTTAGAGACTTGTGAGCCAGTGCAAGAAGCTAAAGGCATAGCTTCAACCCACTTCGTGAAATACTCAGTGGCAGTTATGATGAACTTGTGTCCATCAGAAGACACAGGATTGATTTTGCCAATAATATCCAAGCCCCATTTAGAAAAGGGCCAAGGAGATGAAATAGCTTGCAACTCTTGTGCAGGCGCATGGACAAGGTCAGCATGTTTTTGACACTTGTCGCAATGGCGCACATACTCATGTGCATCCGTTTCCATGGTAGGCCAAAAGTATCCTATCCGAAGGAGCTTTTTAGCAATGGCACTACCACTAAAGTGTCCTCCACAAGATCCATCGTGGGCTTCACTCAAGGCTGATTTAGACTCTTCTAAATTTAAACATCTTAATAGGATACCTTCAAAAGATCTCCTATATAAAGTATTGCCAATTATGACGAATCGACTTGCTCGTCGACGTAATAACCGACGCTGGTTTCTATTAGAATTGGCAAGGAAAGTCCCATTTTGGAGGAAATCATATATGTCTGTATACCAAGGTTCAGGAGTAGTTTCATTGATTAGAAACACATCCAAAGGCTCTAAGCATGACTTATTTGAAGCGGGTTCCTGGAGTCGACGAATAATGATAGTCGCATATTCGTCATCTAACTCCAAGGGCAGGAGAGATGCAGCGACGGCCATAGCGTCAGCTGCACGGTTGCTAGTTCGAGGAATGGCTTCCAAGGTAACTTGATCAAATAAAGACATTAATTGTAAAACATAGGCCTTATATGGGCGCAGTTTATCATCTCTGGTTTGATAAACTTCATTAATTTGGTTTATAACCAGTTGGGAATCACCAAAAACTAAGAGGTTTTTAATTTTTAGCGCTAAAGCAGCTCGTAATCCAAGGATTAGAGCTTCATACTCAACAGTATTGTTGGTGCAAGCAAAGGTCAGTTTGAAGGACAGAGGAATAAGATGTTTTTGCGGAGATATTAAAATAATACCCGCACCAGCCCCACTCATGCATCGGGCTCCATCAAAGTATAAGGACCATTGTTCAACAAGGTCTGCCTCTAATTGAAGGCATTCATCAGGAAACTCGATAATGAGGGGATGAGTAGACTCTAAGGGTGCAACAGCTAATTGATCTGCTATGATTTGACCCTTAACAGACTTCTGTCCTATGAATGTGAGATCAAACTCACTCAGAGCAAGAACCCACTTGGCTGTGCGACCCGATAAATAAGGTCGACTCATGAGATATCTTAAGGGATCATATTTGGCAATGACATACGTTTTTTGGCTAAGCATATAATGTCGTAATTTTTGCGTAGCAAACACGACTGCGAGACATAGTTTCTCTAATGTTGTATAGCGGGTTTCATAACTGATGAAGGTTCGGCTAATATAATAATTAGCACGTTCTCGCTTTTCATCATCGAGTTGAGCTAACATAGCTCCTAAGGCAGAATCTGAAGCAAAAATATATAGAAGAAATGGGCGATCCGATTTAGGCGGTGAAAGCACCAGGGGATTAAGGAGGTATTGTTTGAGAAGTTCAAAAGCTTCTCTACATTCCGTGTCCCAATTGAAAGGGACATCCTTCTTAAGAAGTTTGAGAAAGGGACCAGTTTTGTCCGCCAGCTTATCAATGAAGCGACAGATAGCTTGAAGTTTACCTTGTAAGCTTCGTAATTCAGATATATTAGTAGGTGCGGGCATATCAGTGATAGCCGCAATTTTGAGGGGGTCGATTTCAATACCACGTAAAGAAACTAAAACCCCTAATAATTTGCCGGATTTGACTCCAAATATACATTTTGTTGGATTTAACCGAATGAGATATTCTCGTAATCGATTAAAAACTTTTCGCAAATCATCTAAATGATTATTTTCAATAAGAGAGCGAGCTATAATATCATCTACATAATCATGTAGGATATCATGCATCATATCATGAAAAATGTAGGTCATAGCTCGTTGGTAAGTTGCACCGGCGTTCTTTAAGCCAAATGGCATCACTTTCCAGCAAAAGGTACCCCAGGGGGTAATAAAGGTTGTTTTAGCCTGGTCTTCAGGAGCTATCCTGATCTGATTATAGCCGGAGAATCCGTCCATTAAGGACATCATCCCACTTCCGACAGTAAAGTCAATAATTTGATCCATGTTTGGAAGAGGAAAGTCATCCTTAGGGCATGCAGCGTTAATATCTCTAAAATCAGTGCAAACCCTAACTTTGGTAGCTTCTTTCTTGGTGACTGGAACTACGTTTGAGATCCATTCAAGCATAATCAATAGCTTGTATAAAGATAACATTCAGGAGTTTTTCTAACTCCCCTTTGACTAGCAGAGCCACTTTGGGATGCATTTTTCTAAGTTTTTGTTTAACAGGTTTAGCATCCGGATGGACCACTAGATGGTGCATGACTACAGAAGGGTCTAGACCTGGCATATCTTCGTATGTCCAAGCGAAGACATCTTCATACTCTTTAAGGAATGTAATGTATTGCTCTTGTTTGTCTGGGCTTAATTCTGATCCAATATTGATTATGTGAGGATTGTCCTCAGTTCCAATATTAATTTTAATGACATTTTCTACCTCCATGTGTAGATCTCTTTCAAAGTTAGGTGGGGCGGGTGAAACGCCCAACTCTTGTAATTCTTGTAAGGTTAATTTAGATAATTCATCTTGAGGGTTAGTGGCCTCAAGTTGGGCTATAATTGGTATAGAACCATCAAAATAAAACCCATTATGTAACATCTCTTCAACAGAGACATCATGGAAGATATCTCCTTCCAACTCTTCATCGGGGTCAGCAATCATTTCAGGGTATGCTATGGATAGCATGTTGCATGAAAATGACTGATTTTGGAGAGGCAAATCAACATGTCTATCCAAATAATCTTGATAGGATATGAGGTGATCATCCTCTTCAAAAGGAAAGGGTTGACCCTTACTAGGAAATAGGCCCACACCACAGCGGGCAGGCCACGGTTCTACCTCGAAAGGTTCTTTCATGCCATTTTGGAAAGGTCCTAAGCCTTTCCCTTCATATCCCATTTTAAGCATCATGGGTTTAGCTTTAATATAATCATTGGTAAAATAGCACCGAGCGTACCCCTCATGGTGAGTTTTGATATTTCGAGGGATTCTTCCCCAGTCATATCCTTTATAAATGAAGGCACAACTCCCGACTTGGTAAGTACTTCCCATAGGTTGTGGGAGGCCCAAAGTACGAGGAGATGGCGGCAAATTATTTAAAAGGTTTGAATCTTGCATGAAAGCATTCATTTTTTCTGATATTAAGGTTGTAGATAAATCTGGTAAGAGTTCATCAGAAAGGGCATAAGATGTAGAAGGTTTATTACCTATGTCTTGAGATGTGGAAGGGATGATAGATGTGTCTAGGGGTTTTGAATTTGTAGGGGTAGTAGTTGAAGAATTGGTTGTAGATTTAAAATCTTTTTGAGGTTCTAAAGTAATTTGTTTAGAGGGTTGTTGATCTTTATGGGAGGATGAAGTTAATGGAGGGGAACTCGATGAAGTTATGGGTTTATGTTTCACAGTTTTAGATGAAAAAGAAGAACTAGGATGTGTGGATGACAGAGCTGGGCAAAATTGCACTCCAACTGGTTCTGCCAAAGCACACATATCAAAAGGTCTAGGGTCACCGTGAATAGTGACTAACTGATTTTTAAACTCAAACTTAACACATTGGTGTAAAGTTGATGGGACCGCTCGCATGGCGTTGATCCAAGGGCGACCCAAAAGTATATTGTACGATGTTGGACAATGTACAATAAACACAGTTGTCTCAAGGGTTCTAGGACCAACTTGCAATGGGAGGGTAATAACTCCACATGTTTCTTGTGTTTCGTCATTAAAAGCTTTAATAATCATATCAGTTTTCTTCATTTCATCACTTCTAAAACCAAATCGTTGGTAGAAGTCAAAGGTGCAAATGTTTAGAGATGAGCCATTATCAATCAAGACTCGTTTGACAACCACATCTCCAATTAAAGCAGTAATATACAAGGGATTATCCTTGTGTAAACCGTGTTGTGGGATATCTCTATCCCGAAAGTCAATACAATCAATCTCTCGAGTGATGATAGTATTGGCCATAGCTTCAGAGTTGAATGTTTTGAGGTACCATCATTTGGCTCAGTGTAAGCATCAACTCATCCCTATGGGTGGGAGAGGATCGTAATAAATCTAAAAGGGAAATTCTGGCCGTGGTATTGGACAATTGCTCGTTAATACTATAAGGGGGTTTAGGTTGAGCATTAGAAGTATGATTCCCTTTATTGGGATTTTTTAGAACGAATGGAGCTGATCCATCGTTCTGGTTTGGTTCTTGTTGGGAATTTTGAGCTTGTTGTCGGGTGACGACTCCGATGGTACCTACAATGTTATAGTGACGACGTTGAAACGGTCTCGGTTGAGAATTTATGGCTTGTTCATAAGGAAGGACTATATTAGAAGAAGGTCGAGTAGTGACTCTTCTAGGAAATGGTTCTTCTGGAACATTAGCATCTGTGACAGGTTGAATAGGATCTGATTCGTTTTCAGAACTATTCGATTGAATAGTGTCTACTTCACTTTCACTATCTGATTCTATATCACTAGAATCAGAAGTTTGAAAATTATGTAAGGTCCTGGTCGTAACCAGGGATAAGGTTGTGTCAAATATTTGAGAATCCTGAACAGGTAATTGTCCGCTAATGGTTCCTACATATCGAGTAGGAGGGGGAACATTATGATGTTCAATTTGATTAGCTACCTCTTTACCATGTCGTGGTAAAGGGTGTTGAAATATGTCTAAAGTTTGATTGGCATTTTGATTTTGATTTTGGGGAACAGTATTTTGAGTATTATTAGGAGGGTTTTGTTTGGGTTGGAAGGCTTGCACTTCCATTTCATTATTGTCAATCAAATCTTGTATTTTATGCTTCAATCTTTTACAAGCGTTGGTAGAATGTCCAGGTCCTCTATGAAACTCACAATGCAAATCAGCTCTATATCCGGGTATACTTGGGTCAGGCTCCCGGATAGCTGGCAGTTGGATTAAACCTCTTTCGAGCAATTGAGGTAAAATAGTTGATAAGGGTTGGTTTAATCTAGTGAATTCTCGAGGAGGCTTGTCAGGAGGTTTCAATATGAATTTTTCTGTTGTCTTTGTTGCATTGACATTAGCAACATTTCTGTTGTCAGTGACTCCATCACCGACAACCTGTTTGTTTTTATATTGATTTCTAGATGTTTTCTCATCATCCTTCTTCCTAAGTTGGCCTCTCCTAATGAGGGCATCTTCTACTCTTCGAGCTAAATCTATAGCTTGATCGAAGGTAGTCAAAGTAGCTATTGATAGCTCATAAGAGAGTTGTTCTTGTAAATTGTTGATGAAAATGTCTAACATTTCCCTATAGGGTAGCACAAAGTGCAGTTTTCCTATCAATTGTCTCCATCTAGCTAAGAAATCAGCAAAGCATTCGTCTTTATCTTGTTTTAAATTGTATAGGTCTTTAATAGTTACATGCCTCTCGATGTAGGCACTAAATTGATGGACAAATGATTCAATTGTTTCTTCAAAGTTTCTTAAGGAGTGAGTGGGCAATTGATAGTACCACTCTAATGCCATTCCACCTAAACTTTTGGGGAACATTTTTAGTAATAGCAAGTCGTCATGCGATATGTCGTGACATGCTATCCTAAACATGCGAAGATGCTCTATGGGATCTTCGGTTCCTTTATATATAGGCAGGACGGGCATGGGAAAATGTTTAGGGTATGGTTGAGCTACCACTATGGGATCCAAAGGTTGACTACGGATCTCTCGATAATTATACGAGGGACGGTAGGGATCTATCTGGTCCATACGTGAAGCCAATTGTTTCACCATGGCTTCCAGATTACTAGTTTGCCCCCCATATTGGTTTGGTAGGGCATTGACATAAGTGTTATGGGCATATGATGGAGGAACATGCAGATTAGATGCCATGTTATTGTTGTGTAAATTATTGGTAGGAAAAGTATTATGGAGGGAGTTTGTATTATGTTGTATTCCAGATTGTTGAAAGTTTGTATTTGGCTTAGTTTTAGGTTTCTGTTTATTTAAAGCATTTTGCTCAATAGTTTGGCGGAACAAAGTAGTGAAGGGAATTTTCTTTTGTGTGGGAGTGATTTTAGGTTGAATAACAGGTTCCTTAGGAGGTTGGGTGACCTGTTGTTTTGACATGCTTTGGGCTATAGTGACCATATCCGCATTGGATGGTCCACCCTTGTCACTTTCTTGATCAATGAAAGACAAGGGATTAGTCTGCATATTGCACATATATTCCATGGTTGCTTGAGTTTTACTAATTTGCCCTTTATCAAGGCGAATGGCCACATTAAGGTCATCAATGTTTTCCATGAGAAATCTCTTGAAATGCTCTGCATTGTCAAAGGCAATATTTCCATTTGGAGCTATTCTAGGGGATGAGGATCCATCCTCTTTAACATTTGCTTCTTGTTCTTTATCTTCCCCTAAGTCTTCATCTGATTGACCTAGAGTTTCTCCTTCCGGATTTGTATCTCCAAGAAGGACATTTGGGTTTTCAGTTGTATCTTGTAACCAATCTTCTCCTTCTCCTAACGTTTCTTTACCATTCCTAAGTTTAGGCATGGTGCTAAGTTTTGATTTCAGCAAATATATATATATATATATATATATATATATATATATATATATATATATATATATATATATATGCAACAAATTAAAAGGTATATATTTATTATATACCTAATGCAATATTGGAAATGAAATGTTTAAGTTTTTACTATGTCTTTTGATTTTTTTAGTTTTTCTTTAATTTTTTGAAATAATACAATAAAGACAACAAATGAAACAATAAATGCACGCAATAACAAGACTGAAAGTAAATGAACTAGTCTTCTAAGAACAATTTATAAACATCATTAATAGGCTCTAGTTCTTCAGGGGTCATGAAATGTTCTTCTTCAAATTGAAAGTTTTCTTTTAAAAATTTGATAAAAAGGGCTATGGTAATATTATCTGTCTCAGATGCTGGTTGATAGAAGTAAAGCTCATGGCAATACTCTCGATATAACACAGCACGAGGAACTCTATTCCATCTTTCCCTATCTGTAAGAACAACCTCTTGGTCTTCTACAAGGCCTAGGAATCGGTGTACAATGTCTGCATTCTCGAGGTATTCCTCGAAGCTGAATAATTCTGAAGATACTAAAGCTCTCCTATAGGCTAACCATCTATGGCAGGCTCTCTGAAGTTCATGATAAAAAACTATTTGATGAGGATCCAGGATTCTATCCAAGACTAGCCTCTTAATCTGTTTAAGTTGTGTGGACCTAGATGAAATGAGACTAAGTCTCCTATCAAGTTCGTTCCACAAGGATTGAGTTCTACTTGTTTCAGGGATACTAAGGACAGAATTAACTTCTATAGTTGCCAATTGATTTTCTACGTTGATAGTAACTGCTAACCTCTTTTTAGGAGCTACCATCTAAACATGACTTTAAACCTTAAATGTTTAAAATGCATCTAAGTTTTAGTTGTTCTAATTTTTTTGTTTTTGTTTTTGTTTTCAAAAGGTTATGATGCATTCACGTCGGGTTCACCAAAATGTATCGCTCCAAATTTTTCGCATCCCTACCTTCAGGCTATAGGATCCGCGCCCGAAGGAGGATGGGAAAAGGATGATGCGGTACCTCGGACGAGAGGACTTTGCGAAGGTCCCGCCTCTCAAGGGAGGTGTATTTTGGTGATTTTTTGATGGATGGTGGGTTCACCAGGAAACATTTAATGGCAGTTTCCACGCCTAGGTTTTTGGAATGTGTTTAATGAGTTCGTTTTAACCTTAAACATTCATCCTAGGTTTGGCCGAATGAAACTAAATTAAACTATATGAAAATGCAAGTTCCATGAATACAACGAGCAAGATTTGAAAGTAGAAAATAGAGAATTTTACAGAATGCCAATGAAAAATACCTGATCCGGATGTCTGAAGAAGATTCTGACGTTTGAAGCAGTCTGGATCGTCGAGAATTCTATAGAATCGCCTGCAATCTGACAGGATCGTCTGCAATCTGACAGAATCGTCTGAGACTGACAGATTCGTCCGAGATCTGACGAATTCATCAGACGAATTCGTCAGAGACCTGCAAGACAGAAAACAGATGCAAAATACAAGAAATTCTATTGTGCTAACAGAGGCAAATTACACCAAATAGCAATATGAATATTGAACAATATTTAAGAACAGAAATTAATGCAAATTACTCGTACTTTAATGGCAAATCATGAACTTAACATGCATTCTAAGCTAAATGGGTGAACACCAAATGCAAAATAGCATAAACACTAAATAAATAGTCTAATTTGCGAGAATAAAAAGACGGAGAAAGAGTTAAGAAGAGCAAACTTCAGGCACTGATTGCCTCGATGTAGACTGCGATCGAGATCGTCTCGCATCAGTACGAAATCGCCTCGAATTCGACAGGATCGCCTCCGATTTGAACAGGTTCGTCGACGACGATGGGTGCTGGCTCCGGCTGAAAACCAGTGATGTACCTGCAACAAAATGGCTATGGGACTAGTGCAAAAGCAAAATTAGGATGTGTTGACGCAGAGGGAATCAGTTTGCAGATAAATTCAGCCGAGGGGTTGGGGAGGGAAAATCCTAGAAGTTAAATAGGCTTAGGGGGAGTTGTTGGGAGGTTGGAGATCATCCCAATTTGGGAGATCTCCAACGGGGGAGGGTCCCAACGGCGCAGACACGCTTCTGCCCGGATTGGAGACCCGTTGGAACAGATTCCAACTATGCAAATTCAGTTTTGCGACAAGATCGTCTGGACGTCCTAGTCCGGACGAAATCGTCAAATCCGGGGCGATATCGTCTGATCGGCGACGATATCGTCAAACGGTCAAAACAACCTCTAAAAATGGCACGAAAAAGGGGGAAACGGATTTCCCGACGGTTAACGGGCGGTTTGGGAGGTTAAATTTGATTTTTAAATTATTTACTAAGGTGAATGTAATTATTATAATTTTGACTGCGCCAATTTTAGGGTGCTACACATACCTTCTTGCAACTTCCTTAAGGCTGCTTTGTGCCTCCCCATGGCTCAAGAGTGGCTCCAAGGAGGGGATGTTTTCCAAGCTCACCCAAAGACTCTCAAAAATAGGACAAACTTCTTGGAAATTCAAAACTAAATTTTTGGAACTCTGAAATGAAATGTGGATGGTATTGAATTCAATAGGGCGTTCATTCCCCATGGGTAATTCCTCACATCTGGGTGCCAATATACCCAGATCCCAAGGTGTGAATATGTTGTCCCAAATATTCACAATATCCCCATGTATGCTATGAGATATACACACCCTTCCAAGGAACAAATGAAACTCCTCTATTGTTGTTAAGACGACTGTAACAATAGGGAAATGAGCAAATTCATTCATTACAACCCTCATATAATTGTTACCTCTATCTTTGGCCAATTTGGTAATGTAATCCATGGGCATGTTTCCTTGTTTTAAGGCTGAAATAGTTACTCCTTCAAAATTTACCTCTTCCTCTTCTTGATGATATCTTGCTAATTCTCAGAACTGATTTTTGGGCAGCCATTGGAACTATTTTTGGGAATAAAAAGTTGGCATCGCTGGTAATTCATTGGGATTCATTTTGCATTCAAACTATGACTGCACCTACAACACTTTGTGAGACAGAATTAGAAATAGTTTTCACTGTGTATAGGCTAATTGATGAGACATCAGGGGCTACGCTTCATATCAGGTCTGATTTTCTCATATTTGTTGTGTTTTACTTGATTAGAAGGGCTGCTACATCAAACCAAATTTTAGTTTTGATTGAGAGGGGGAATGAAATTGTTCATGATAGAAAGTGTGGAGGAATGTTTTTCATGATGTCAAAGACTGCTTTTCATTCAGAAATCAAAACTAAGTTGTTTCAAAAATGGAAATTAAGGAACATGAATTGGTAGACTTCATATACACTTATTTGCAAAACATGAAAGATGAATCATATATGGCAAAGATAGTACTTCAGAAATCAGCATGTATGGACCTTGGAGTGGCCTTGATGGATACTTGGAGAATTGTGTCTCTACATGTTGATGCTGCCAAGAAGAAGATAGTGGTGCAGCATCAGCATGATGGACCTACTCCTTTAACATTTATTTGGGATCCTAGAATCACCATTGGTTTCAGCTTGATGATGAGAATATGGTGTTGGAATTTCTTGAGGACAAGCAATTTTGGGAGGGGTGGTATTGTAATGTCCCCATTTTTCATATTTTTACTATACATAGTTGTGGAGTGGAGTCTTGATGTGTTTTGGTGTGTTGAGAGTATTTTTGGTGAAATTTGGCAATTAAATAATAAAAGCGGGAAATAAGGGTGTATGCCCCATTAGGAGAATAAATATCATTTTATTATTATTTTCTAAGGTATTATTAAGTGAAATCAAAAAGTGCCACCTCAATAAAGAATTAAAAGAATGTCTATATAAAGAGGAGTAGGGGTCTCATTTGAGGGATCTTGGATTATTTTCTCTTCTACATTGTTGTATTTGGCTTTGCAGCTAATACACTTTTCTCTTGTGGATGAAACCCTACGAGAGAATTCTCTCTTGCGGATGAAACCCTACAAGGGATAGCTTTGAGGACGAAAACCCTCTTGGCTAGAAACCTAGGACGAAAACCCTAGAGTTTGTTTGAGGTAAATCCGACCGGGGTTTACAATTGGGTTTATTGAGACATTCTGCATCATTTATTGAGAATTTCTTAGGCAGCATTCATATCAGATTTGGGGAGATCATATTTAGGGTTTTGGGAACCCTTCTTGGTGTGGTATTTCAGATTTGGTGTGGCATTATAGTTTTAGATTTTTGCAGCAGAGTTTAGCAGTTTTGTGGTTGGGCATTTGTGAGTTGTTTTCATTCAATAATTTAGCAAAGGTTGTGTTGTTTGTTCAACATCCAAGATTTTATATTAATGTTTTGGGTATGATCTATGTAATTGTGATTCCAAGAAAAATAATAAAAATATTGTGGTATGTTTGTGAGAAATCTTAGAGTTTTGTGGTGAACTTTTATGGGTATTTGTAGACCTGATTAATATCTGCATGATTCAGTCTTTTTTGGGTTATTTATAGATCTGATTTTTATTTGCATGGTTCAAAATTTTAGTAAGGAATATTACCATATCTACAACAAGGGTTTGAAAATTCATTTTGGGATGATTTGAAATAAATTGCATAGTTAGGTTTTTTCCTTAATTTGGCACATTTCAGTGGTATCAGAGCAATCACCAAACAAGACATTCAAGTTTTTAGTTTGGAACCCAAGATCGAAACCTGGCTCTTTGGGTGGCAAATTTATTTACCTTCGAAAGGGGTAGGACATTACAGAGTGCATCAATGCTTCAAACCCTTACCATGAATGTGTGAACATTATTTCCAAAAAATTGTTGAAGCCAAGGAATGTCAATAAAAAGAAGAGATAAGGGAAATTGTGAGCCAAAAGATAGTGCAAGTTAGGAGTGAGTGCAAGGTAGAAGAGAGTGCAAACCAAAAGGGAGTGCAAACTAAGTGGGAGCGCAAGTCGAGATTCAATCATGATAAGAGAGCGGCAGGTTCATTCAAAGTGCATTAATGCTTCAAACCCTTACCACGAATGTGTGGAACATTATTTCTAAAAAAAATTTGAATCGAAAGAACGCCAAGAAAAATAAGAGACACGGATAATTGTGGACCAAGAGGGAGCGCAAGCCTGGAGCAAGTGTGAGGCAAGAGAGTGCAAAAATGGAAGCAAGAGCGAGTGCAAGCAGAAAGGGAGTGTGAACCAAGAGGAAGTGCAAGCTAAGAGCAAACCCCATTAGCTATTATGGAAGGAAAGTCATTTTTGAAAGCCCTAATGGGAAGTCAATATGCCCTAGCTAGAAATCAAAATGCCCTAGTTGAAAGTATGAAGGCCCAAGCTAGACATAAGCAATAGAGTGAACACATGGCAAGTTTGATCCAGGTAGCAGATAGTACACTAGAAGTAAGTATCAAGGATGATATGATTAAGAATGATATACTGGTTCTTAAAAGTAGAGAGCTAATATGTAAGTTCCATAGATCATGGCCAAGGTTTTTGGAGATTCAAAATTGGATTAAGTGGAAGTGGGGATTGAATTCAAATTATTCTATGACTTTTCTTCCTAAAGGTTTTTTCCTCGTCATCTTTTCCAGTTTAAAAATTAGGGATAAAATAATGGTTGGTGGCCCATGGTTTAGGGGAAGAGATACACTTTTTTTGAGACCATGGAATGAAATTTTTTTCATTGAGATAGAAACTATTAATAAGCTTCCAGTGTGGGTTAGGCTTTTTGGAATTCCATATCAGCTTATAAATAAGGATGTTTTGAAAAATATTGGAAATACCCTAGGGGAATTCATCAAGGAAGGACCAACAACTAAGGAGCAAAAGCATGTTATATATACTCGAATATGTGTTGCTATGGATATTTCAAAACCTTTGCCACAATACATTAATATTAAATATGAATCAAGAGAATGGGATCAACAAATAGATTATGAAAATGTTGCATTTTGCTATCACAATTGTTTTGAGATTGGACACATGGTAAGAGTTTGCAAAGTAAAAACTATGAAGAAAGAGATAAAAAATTCTAGTTATGAGATAAACTTCAAGACGAAGCAAGGAAATCATACAATAATAGAAGCTATATTAGATCAAGGATATTCCACTTCAAAAGAAGAGGTAAATAAATCCTATCGACAATATCAACTGGCAAGTTTAGAAGGAAATAAAGGTTCAAAAGAAGATGTGGAGATAAAACCCAAAACAAAGACAACAAAAAAGGTCAAGTTTATTCTAGGTAAATCATCTTCATTTTCCTCTAGTAGTATAGAATCCTATTCAGGTAATAAAAGTGAAAGTGATGAAGATGTTATCCCTTGCACTTTAAGGTTTCAAGAGCAGAATAATATAGAAATGAGGTTGGAGGAAACCCATAACAATTTAGGATTTTTAGGGCAAAATAAGAAGGTAATTGCTATAGAAGAGCATCCTTGCACTTTAGGGTCTCCAAAGAAATATAAAAAAGATTGTGTTTTTGAGGTTATTCCTTGCACTTCAAATCCTTCAAAACAAGGCAAACCTAAAGATGATAAGTCTTATTATGAGCACTGTGAGAATATTGAAGAGATTGATGAAGATGAATGAAAAAAAGAAAAGAAGATCCAAGAAGCAAAAACAAAGAGAAAAAGAAACACAAAGGGATATTGATATGGGAAAACAAAAGCAAACATCACAAATGTTAACAAGAAATGGGGCTAAACCCTCAAATAAAATAAAAAAATAATAATGAAAATAATATTTTGGAATATTAGGGCAATGAATAACCCTAAAAAAAAGCATTAAAAAATCGTGACGTGGTTATAGACAATATATTTTTGGATATAGAAGCTGGGCAAAAAATATTTTAGCCATTTATAGTGTTGAATTTCATCTTGACAAAATTTAAATTTTTGAAGGCATCTATTATAGAAGGAGTTGATTGTGGATACTTAGCAATTTGAGGAAGATGAAGAATATATTTGATAGAAGGGTAAAAGAATATCTCTAATAGAAAGACAAAGTTGGATATGCTTTAATTAAATTTTTAGAAATGCAATGAGAGCAATGTAATGTTTTGTTTTCATAATGGGAGTGACCCCTAATAGAAGCCACACATAACTTATTAAAAAAAAGTGATTTAAAGTAATTTAGAAATAACCATAATTTTATTAGATAAAAATATAGTATATCTCAATAACTCAAAAAACTCAATGTCAAATTTATTTAACAATGTTCATGCGAGACACCCTAACAATATATCGTTGGAGTTCCATCTTGGTAACTTAAGTTCGAATCCCATATTATAATCCCAAGGGTGAACCTTTAACATAGTCCATGGTGTTGAAGTCCAATTGGTGATAATATTTGGCTTGCAAAGAGCATACCAAGGTCAAATTTTCATGGGTGTCACGATAATACAGTTTTTTGTAATACAATTTTGGTTTGTTAAACTGTTACAGTGTAATCACGATGTAATACGAGTGGGGGCCTATTTGAATCCCACAACCAATTTAGCAAAAACTAACTACAATTTTTTTTTAAATACGAATGCATTATAAATAAAAGGTGTATTTTTAAAACCTTACTTTTTATTTGGATTCAAGAGTGAGTACAATCCATAAGCAAGTATGACTCACTTTTGGAGATTTTCATCTCTCATCAATCCACTTTCTTAGAGCCATAGCCCTTGGTCAAGACCCATCACATTTATCAATGTTTACCTTATCATTGAGCAACGAGGATATCTACTATGTGAGGTCCTCCCTAACCTCTACTACTAGGGATGATTTTAAGGATTCTATTGTAAATCGGTCCATGGGAAGGACAATATAAATCAATATCTACTAAATTTTACCAATATATTCTATAACGATTATATTATTTGAAAATAAACTTAAAATAGTTTATATGCAAAAACTTTAAAGAAAATAAAGGGATAAATGAAACTTGGTTGAAAAATTCTATCTAGATGGAATGTCTTGTCTTGTCGATGCCTTAGCCCTTCATTGCTCCTCCTATCATTCGAACCTTGGCTGACATTCGAACCTTGGCTAACAAATATTTGTAATTTCGTTTTCCCATGACTTAAAAATCATTACTACCCTTGTTTCGGATGGTTGACTTCATAAGGTAGTATCTCCCTCAATAATGCAGAGATTCCTTCATATGACCAATCATTTTAAAATTCTTCAAATTCTACACAAATTGTTTCAAGAATCAACTTAATCGAACAACTCTTTGCAAAGATATGGCTCCCTAGAAAAATTTACCCTAATACTGGTCTTGTTTAAATGACTCTCTTCACATGAACGTATCTCCCTTAATACTGCTTGGATTATTTTGTATGACCACTTTTTTTTTTAGGATAACGTTGACAAATTACATCAACAACCACCCCTCAAGGGGTTTGAACACAAGACCACTTAAAAAACAACCATCATCTTAGCCACTAGGGCAACTGCCTGTCGACTTTGTATGACCACTTATATCAAAACTCTTCAAATTCTACACAAAATAACATAATATTCACATGAATTGGATAACTCTATGCAAAAATATAACTTGTGAGAGTTTTCTCAAAAAATTTATCCTAACTACAACCAAAGAAACTACCTTCTATCTATTATAAAAATGTCATACCATTTAAAATAATTAATATAAAATATTTATAAAAAAAAATTCTTCACTAAATGGACTAATTAGATATATTCTGTGATTGGAAATTCGTTCACGTTAATACCTATCTATCTTGTTAGTGTAGTTTGTGTGTGTGTTTGTGAATAATCCCACATTAATTGTGTTGTGGGACTTAAGTGGTTTATAAACCCCAACACTTGCCATACTCTTTGCCAATGGGATAGCAGGCTTAAAGGTGCAAGTCCTTGATCCCACTTTGTGGGATTCCTCACCTCTATTAACATCAAGTTTGAGCATGTGTGTGGGGGGTTGGCCCTCTTGCTTTCTAACCAGTTAATGTGATTGATGCAATTTTAGTAACATATTTCATGATTGAAATTTTGTTCACGTTAATATCTATCTACCCTTAATCATTTTAACTAAAATTAATAAACCAATAATAAATTCTTTCAATTATTCTTATCCCTAACAAAATAAAACCATAGAAAAATGGCTACCAATAGCAAGCTAAACTTGATCCTAATTCTATATAATATGTATCTAACCTTAATCATTTTAACTAAAATTAATAAACCAATAATAAATTCTTTCAATTATTCTTATCCCTAACAAAATAAAACCATAGAAAAATGGCTACCAATAGCGAGCTAGACTTGATCCTAAATCTATTATATAGACAATAACCTAATCTCTATACACTAGTCAAGAATATTCTTGAAACCTTGATCATTGACTAAACTTTATAAACCAACCATAAATACTTAAAAAACTTTAATTGTTCTTCAAAAAACGAAACCCAACTATAAAGATAAGCAAAACTTAATTATATTAAGAATAATAACCCAAAACAATATATCTAGAGATCTTAATTTTTAAGAAACACTTTTCAAACTAAAAATATTATGAACTACATGATCTAAAGTAATTCAGACATAAACCATAAGAATATATCTGAAAAATATTTTTGTTAGCGTATCTCTATTTGTTATTACATTATTAGGTTAGTTGTTAGTATAGTTATAACTACTACCTATTAGCGACTTGTTAGCTCCGTTGGTTACCGGCTAATCTAAGCCGCAGTTGTATTATTTATACATTGTTTAATACAATGATCAAAAGTTATTTCTTGACATGGTATCAGAGTAGGACCAGCTTGGGCACATTTTTCAAAATCTGAAAGGAGACCGACGTTGATGTGGGCACGTTTCTCGAGGTAGGGCTGGACCTGCTCGAGCATGCATCTCGAGGTGTTAGAACTAGACCTGCACTCGAAACAAGGGCGGCTGGACTGGCTTGATCGAGCATAGATCTCGAGATCTAACGACTGCGATTGATTGGACACATATCCCGAGGTCGATCCAAACTAGATTCGACTCGACACATTTCCCAAGGTCAAATCGACTGACATTGGATCGACGTTGGACTTGACTGGACACGAGCACGGATCTCGAGGTTGATTCGAACTAGTTTTGACTTGGCACATTTCTCGAGGTCAGACCGATACCTGGACTAACGCGTGGCAGCTGACTGGACCGACGCTGACTGGACAGAACCGCCATGTGGACTGACGTGGCAGCTGACCAACGCTGACTGGACATAACTGCCATATGGACTGACGTGGTAGCTTACTAGACGTTGGACTAGACTGGACCGCCACGTGGACTGACGTGGCAGCTAACTGGATGCTGGACTGGACTAGACCGCCACGTGGACGGACGTGGCCGCCACGTGACCCAACGCGGACCTGACCCCTACCGCATGGCGTGGCAAAAGGGGTGTCGTGATTGCCCGAAGGCAATAACGTATAGAGGGGGAAATCTTCCCTTTTATTCCCCCCTCATGCACCCCGCGGGAGCAATGTGGGACTAAAGTCCCACAATTTTTTTTTGCTCCCCGCGAGGGTCGCAAGGGGAGAAAGGGAAAATATTCCCTTCTTCCTCTCATTGGGCGTGCTAGTCCAGCTGGCAGGAGCGCCAGGCTAGCACCCGTGAGGTCGGGGGATCCAATCCCATCGACAGCAGCATAAAGGTAACATTTTTATTTTGAAAAAGCATTTAATTTTTTTTAATGCTTAAAGTTTTTTTTTTAATTAAATATTAATTTCTTAATTTTATAAATTAAGTTAAGAATTTTTTTTTATATTTAATTATTTTTAAAACTTTATCATTAATTTTTTTTTTGCTTTCAAAATAATTATTGTTTCAATACCTTTGAACGTTTCCTCCCACTTTATTTTGCAATCTCAAGGGGGGATACATTTTACAAAAACAAAGGAAGATAAACCTTGTCAAAGCATTTAAACAAGGCATAAAATCATCAAATGTCCAAACCTGTTTTTTAGGCTTCATACATAGCAAATTTTTTTGTTTGAAGTACTTCACATAGGGGGGATTTTTTGACATATTGTGCTAATCTGCCTACGAGGCAAGCTTTGTAAGAGCCTTTTGAGGCTTCTTTGTTGCATTTTTTTTGCACTAAAGTGGGGGATTACATTTTTTTTCCTCCATCTCCTCTCTTGCACTAAGGGGGGATACATTATAATTTTGCAAACAAAAGGGGGGAAGACTTATAAGGGTGCATTTTCAGCAGTGATCGACACCTTAGTCAAATTATTTTGCAAAATTTTATTGTAAAAGGTGCATTTTCGACAGAGATCGACACCTTAAGAATGGGTAGATCAAAGAAGAAAACCATCCCAAAACAAATTGATGATGTTGCAAAATCAGTTAAAGGTCCTTACTTTCCACCAGAGATGGAAGGAATGGATTTTTATGAGGATGAAAAATATTCTACATTACGCAGTGGTGTAAAATCCATTCTCAAAGATTCTGAAGATTCTGAAGATCTTCAGAAGAATGGTGTTCAAATCCCTATAGGCGTCATAAGGGCAGTCTACATATCATTGCTTTCTCTTGATATTGCCCAACGTAAAATCTACAGGGACTTTAGTGAGGAAACAGAGGTCAAAATGGTTGATGATTGTAGTGACACAAGTGACCTTCAACCCATGGTGGTGAATGCTTGTTGTGACACATGTAACCTTGAGCCCATGATGGCCAATGCTTATTGTGATACAAGCGACCTCATGCCTATGATGGCATATATCAGTTGTAGCACAAGTGATCTCATCACAGTAGTAGTTTTTGCTTGTGACACTAGTGACTTAAAAACTGAACCTCCTAAAAATGAATTCCATACTCTCATCAATAGCAACAAATGCAATATTGTTAAAAGCATTGATGAAGATGATGAAATTGGGTGTTTTGAAAAACACACCAAAGGATTTGGTTCCAAAATGATGAAGAAAATGGGATTCAATGGTGAGAGATTAGGTAAACAGGAACAAGGCATTAAAACTCCTATAATGCTAAATGTCAGGGCAAAGAATGAAGGCCTTGGCTATACTGGACATGCAAGTACTAGTAATTCAATGTTTGTAAAACCTAAATCTCCTCCATCTCCTAAAAAGCATTATTGCAGTCACTGTGGAAAGGTAGGACATGTTGCAGCTAAGTGTTGGAGATTACATCCTTGTGATTTATGTGGATGTACGCATCACTCTTCTTCCAGTTGTTGGTACAAAGTGAAAATGACCAACAAGGTTCATATAGATTGTGGATGGACAAATCTCACACAATGGACCATGATGAAAGAAATGTTGTATGGATTCTACCGAAAAGGTAAAACCTATGGTAGACCCCGAGGCAAATCCAGTGACAGACCGAGTGGCAGTCCTAGAGATAATGACCCAGAGACAGACCTAAAGACAGACCCAGAGACAAAGTTCTAGAGGCAGATCTACAGGCAGATCTAGAGGCGATAATCCAGAGGCAGATTCATAAGCTGATCCCGAGATAGACCCAGAGGTACAATTCCAGAGGTATGCTTAGAGCGAGCCAGAGCCGAAGACAAAGCATGAGCCACCATTCTTTCATTTCTCTTCTTCTTCTTCACTGTATTGGGGCAGTTATATACTTTACCCAAATATTGTTGTATGGGGGGATGATAGTGTAGCTAGTAGTTATATTATTACCCAAATAATGTAATAAGGGGGGATGTTAGCGTATCTCTATTTGTTATTACATTATTAGGTTAGTTGTTAGTATAGTTATAACTACTACCTATTAGCGACTTGTTAGCTCCGTTGGTTACGGGCTAATCTAAGCCGCAGTTGTATTATTTATACATTGCTTAATACAATGATCGAAAGTTATTGCTTGACAATTTTTTTGGGTATTCTAATGAAATAAAATTGAAGTTTTATTTTAATAATTTAAGTTTGAATTATAAGGAAAAGACTTTTATTATTATGTCTTCAAGAAATATAATTTTAACTATGAAATAAGATTGAACTTTTATTTTAACTTTTTTTTTTGGGCATTCTAATGAAATAAGATTGAAGTTTTATTTTAATAATTTACGTTTGAATTATAAAGAAAAGATTTTTATTATTATATCTTCAAGAAATATAATTTTAACTATGCTATTTTTTATACTTAATATTACAAAAAAGACTTAGTTAACAATTTTTTTTCCCTCCTCCAATATAAAGTTTAAGCTACGGTGTATTGAGAAGAAAATATGCCTCGTCTATAAATATAAGGTTTAAACCGATAGTACTTTGAAGAGAATAAGTTAGATGTTTACTAATTAATTACTTTAATTTAATACTTAAAAGATTTATCGTTAATATTATTTATTTTTTAATGTATTAAAATAATAAAAAAGAGAAGGTAAGGCTGACTCTGTTGAACAGGAGTTTTATGGTTCGAATCTTTGTGATAGAAAGGGGATACAAAGGGTGTGTGTTAAATTTCCTATTGATTAGGATAACTCTCAACTTTACTAGGGATCATGGTTGAGAGGAGATTGCTGAGTCCTGTGTGTTGGTCGTAGGAGTTTCTCACACTAACCAAAAATTTTAGTCCAAGGGGACAATGCAACTGTATGGGCTTTGGCTCTTCTTCAGGAGATCCAAGGCTCAAATCGCTGTGTGGGCGAGTGTGTGAGGGAGTAGCTGCGTGGGCGAGTGTGTGAGGGGTAGGTATATGTTAAATTTCCTTTTGATAAGCATAGCTCTCGACTTAGCGTATCTCTATTTGTTATTACATTATTAGGTTAGTTGTTAGTATAGTTATAACTACTACCTATTAGCGACTTGTTAGCTCCGTTGGTTACGGGCTAATCTAAGCCATAGTTGTATTATTTATACATTGCTTAATACAATGATCGAAAGTTATTGCTTGGCAATTTTTTTTGGGTATTCTAATGAAATAAAATTGAAGTTTTATTTTAATAATTTAAGTTTGAATTATAAGGAAAAGACTTTTATTATTATGTCTTCAAGAAATATAATTTTAACTATGAAATAAGATTGAACTTTTATTTTAACTTTTTTTTTTGGGCATTCTAATGAAATAAGATTGAAGTTTTATTTTAATAATTTACGTTTGAATTATAAAGAAAAGACTTTTATTATTATATCTTCAAGAAATATAATTTTAACTATGCTATTTTTTATACTTAATATTACAAAAAAGACTTAGTTAACAATTTTTTTTCCCTCCTCCAATATAAAGTTTAAGCTACGGTGTATTGAGAAGAAAATATGCCTCGTCTATAAATATAAGGTTTAAACCGATAGTACTTTGAAGAGAATAAGTTAGATGTTTACTAATTAATTACTTTAATTTAATACTTAAAAGATTTATCGTTAACATTATTTATTTTTTAATGTATTAAAATAATAAAAAAGAGAAGGTAAGGCTGACTCTGTTGAACAGGAGGTTTATGGTTCGAATCTTTGTGATAGAAAGGGGATACAAAGGGTGTGTGTTAAATTTCCTATTGATTAGGATAACTCTCAACTTTACTAGGGATCATGGTTGAGAGGAGATTGCTGAGTCCTGTGTGTTGGTCGTAGGAGTTTCTCACACTAACCAAAAATTTTAGTCCAAGGGGACAATGCAACTCTATGGGCTTTGGCTCTTCTTCAGGAGATCCAAGGCTCAAATCGCTGTGTGGGCGAGTGTGTGAGGGAGTAGCTGCGTGGGCGAGTGTGTGAGGGGTAGGTATATGTTAAATTTCCTTTTGATAAGCATAGCTCTCGACTTTACGAGGGATTATAGTTAGAAAAAAATTGCTCACCTACAAAATTTTCACATTGACCAAATTAAAAAAATAAAAAAAATCAAAATCATTTAACCATATCGAAGTCCAAAGGTTTCTCGAATTAAAAAAAAAAGAAGTGAAATAATAATAAAACGAATCAAAATCATTTAATAAAGACAATGGCGAAGTCCAAAGGTTTCCCGTCCACGAAGGATTAATACTGACCTGGAATTAACACAAAAAAAAAAAATATGAAATATTCGAGTGGTCCACGTAGGCGGTTGGCGGCACCATTAGATACCACGTCTGCATCTTCCCTCTAGCACCCATAACATATGCCACATGCGACATCCATCGTCATCTTCACCTATAAACACAGAAGGAGATGACTCAAGTCGTGAGACAGGAAAGCCCCTTTGAACTCTCATTTCTTTTCTCGCAAACCCCATGACTGACCCGGGCTCGAATCTCATCACAGATCCCTCGGCGCCTTAAAAGCACATCATAAATTGGCCTTAACAATTTGAAAGCCCTCCAGACAGAAAGGATTTTTCGAGTCAAAAAAGCAGAGCTCAAAACCCCACTTAATCTCTTTCCTTTTGTTCAGCTTCATATTTTTGTTCTATTTGTCTTGAAATAAATTTTTAAAGTGGCCTTAAGGTCCTTAGGTCGCTGAATTCCTCTCTGCTAGGAGCTCATGTATGTGGTTATTGATATTTAAGGGCGCCATTCCACGAATTCATTTAATCGGCCCTGGGATTTATTTAAAAAAAAAAAAATTGTGGAGGTGGAGTTTAATGAGGTCCTGATGCGGCTTTCAGCTGAGGGTTACTGAAGTCATGCTCCATCGCGGTATCAGGTGAGCATTTTACACTGAAGTTATTTTGCCCTAATTCGAAATTCTCACTTAATTAGAACATTATTTTGTTCAAGAAGGTTTGGGGTCTAATTCTCTTACAAGGTGCAAGGGTCTTTCTGTTTTTTTTTTTTTTTTTTTCTGTGGGTGTAGGAAAAAAGTAGCTTAGAGGGGTCCAGACTGAGGGTTTACAGTTGCAAGGGCTTGTATATGTTGTATGGCAATTTGCTATGTTACATGGGTTTCTTGGGTTGTTCATTGGGTTAGCTATTACAATACTCATTCCATTTTACAATTTTTTTGGTACACTTTTGAACATGAGCGGCTTGCATTTCGCAACTAGGGATCAGGTAGGTCTCAATTATTGGCTTAGGTCCTTAGGGCATTAAAGAATGTTTTGCCCTAGATGAGGGATTCAGACCAAGTGGGTTCCTCAGAGAAGGTCCATGTTTTGAATCCAAAAGGAGTAAGATTTCAGTGTGCCTCCTTCAGAGGAGGTTAAGGTTTGTATCGTACCCCACACCGTTCACATTCAAACCTTAACCTCCTTTAAGGTTTCAATACAAGCTTCTAGTCTGAGATGAGTCCCAACACCATGGTACATATTTAGTCTACGTACAAATTCTATGTATTCAAGAGCTTTTTATTCCTATTGGATTCTTGACAGGTATGATCTTGGCTTTTCGATTGTTATGATATGCAGTCTTTGTTCAACCTCCATATCTATCATTCTCGTGATGTTGGGACCCTCCTGAATTTCTCTCTACCATTGCTTTTCTTAGGTTTGTCCTTCACTTTTTTAGGATGGTCCATTGGGTATGAACTTCTTCCTAAACTGACACTGCACCCTTTTTGAACCTCGAGGATATATCTTCTAATAGGGTTTTTGACGATGATCACAACTGATGTTATTGAAGCTTAACACTGACACTGACACTCTCTGCATCGCATAGGGATTGTTTCATTTATTTGTTGCTTAGATATGAGCGATGATAGTTTAACTTAAAAAATTTTACTCAGGAATATTGACTTTGATCATATATCCAGCATAACACCTAAATAGTGTAGAATATCTCAATATGGTAAGGTCAAGCATGCATTGTTAGATTTAAGATATTTAACACCTCTAAAGCAACAAAAACAAGGATATTATGGGTTTCCATTTTGGGTCTTTTAAATTGTTATATTGGATTTGTTACCTTACTAACCCTTAAATGGGAATACTTGCACTAGATTGTGATTTATTTGTAGCTTTTAAACAATACAAAAACATGCATATATTTCAACCAACTGTTAAATAAGTTTGTCGAAATTATGACAGGTCATATTCTGAAAAAATTGTAGCTATATATTAGCTGTAGTGCATAGAGAAGGCTTCTATGAACCTTGTGATAACTTATGGCTGTTGGAATAATTGGGTGCTAACCACATCATATCATTGCATGTAAGATCCTTGTAGAGGAAGCTTGAAATTGTTATCTAGAAACCGTTTCTTGCTTTATTGGCTTTAAAGGAAATTTGACATTTTATAAGATAATGTTGGCAAATGAATTTATTCAAGAGAATTACGGGTTGCTTTTGCGTTTGATTTAGACCTTGTATGGGATATTGATGTGACAATCAGAGCATGGATGTCTTTCATTTGCCATCTTAATTATTATTTTTCATTGTGATGAGATCGGTCTGTATACATTGAAGACATAGCTAAGTCCTATGTATCTCATAGTGGAGCTATTGATGGGAAATATTTCACCACTTTTAATATCTTTTATGTTGCGTACCTCACCATCTAGTCATGATTACTATTTAGTATATTCTTTTATGTTTTTGGTTTATGAAGTGGTCGGTCTGTATACATTTAAGACATAGCTAAGTCCTATGTATCTCATAGTGGAGCTATTGGTGGGAAATATTTCACCACTTCAAATGTCTTTTATGTTGCGTACCTCACCATCTAGTCATGATTACTATATAGTATATTCTTTTATGTTTTTGGTTTATGGAGTGGTCGACTTATAGGGCATATAATTCGAGTCTAGTTTTTTTTGATGTTTCTTAGATTTTATCTGACATAGGTCACAGCATACTAGGGCCGTTTGGGTTGTTCAAGCCTACTCAGGGACTTATGGCTATAGGAGTTTATTTGTTGGGATTATAGTGGACGTCATTCAGACATTGTATCTGGAGCTTGTTCCCTCAAACTGGCATCGCTATTTGTATTTAGTATTTTTTTTAAATTCATTCTTGTTAGGATTTTTTTCCCCTTGAATTACTTTTGGTGTATTTATCAGTTAAACTCCTGTTTTGGTTCTTTTGGTGAAAATTACCTTTACATCTCAAACGTTTTTGGTTAGAACTTATTGATTTGCATGGGCGCCTGTGACCTTTACATGTCTGAGATACTTTGCGTTCTATATGTAAGCAAAGATTGTGCTCTTTTCTGCTTTTGTATGTGTTGTTATTGCATGTCAGCTATTGTGATTGCAAGTTTGTTGCCTGCTATTGTGATTCTATTCTTATATTGTTCTTCCCAAAGATAGAGATACACAATGCCTATTGGTCCATGCATATTAAGAAGATAACTTGATATCTGTCATTTGGTTCTGACCAGTAGTAGTAAGGAAGTTGGGCAGGGATGTAGACTCTTAGTAAATGACATGGAAGTGGAGTGTTATTTGCATTTTTTAAGCAATGATTTAGATTATAGTTGTAAAACTTGCAACTTACGATAAACTTGACAGTTCAATTTTGAAGATTTTATCAGCAACTCGGGGAAATTTGACAAAAACTTGGCAAAGAAAACCGAAGAAATTTTTTCAAAAAAAAAAAAAAAGTTTAAACAACAATCAGAGAGCCAAAATGCTGATTTTATATTACATATTCATAAAAAATAGTACAAGTACATTTTATGATCATCAAATCCAACCAAATATATCATAGAAATGCAACATTTCAAAATATAAAGGAGTTCTTAAACTGCTTTTTTTTCCCCTCCTTCCCGCGAACTAGATGGTTGGCCTTTGCTCTGAATAGGTGGTCAAATTGGAGGCTTCTCAGGTATGGTATCATCATGGTATATCTCCTCCAATCCTCTTAAATGTTCCGCTGCCTCCTCAAGTGCCTCATTGGCCTCTGTAGTAAACTTGGTATCCACAGGACTCAAAAATCCAATCACATAGTGGATCGAGCTTATCGAATTCAATTGTCTCATATGATTCACTAGCCTCCACTTGTCTGGTGCAAAGCGGAAAATTGTATTGTACACACACAAGGTCATTGAGGTGCTCCTCTGTCGACCTATTGGGCTTCTTGGTGTTTATGACCTCAAATAGAGACCAATTGCATGCACACCCAAAAGCACTACAAGGATGACTCATGATGTGGAGATCAATCCTCTTTAGAATAGGTGTTTTGGAACCACAGTCCTCCCACCATAAATCTACAAAAAAAGATAATTTTCAAAGTATTAATTTACATTTGTAAACTACAAGAAAAATTCAAAAAATGTTAAATTTAAAAAGCTTGAATGCTTTATCTGATCACAAGGTTGAACTTGCTTCTTTAGCAAAGGATGAGGAGATGTTTGGTAGGGTTATCTGTCCTCCTCTTTGCCTGGTTATGGAACCCCACTTGGACCTCTTCATCATAGCCAAGACTGGGAGTGTAAAAAATTTTGGGGTTCAAGAAGCACCATGCAGCATAAAGTGGTCGATGGAGTTGCCTCTTCCATATCTTATCAATGATGTGCCAAATTGGTTCATACTTGCATTGGTTGCCATCATAATAGTGTTCAATGGCCTCTTTGGCTCTATCCATTGCCTCATATAGATAACCCATTGCCATATTTTTGCCATCTACAAGGCTAAGAACCCTTACCAAGGGTTTTGTCACCTGCAATTGAACAATAAATACTAAAAATTTAGAAAAAGAAATACTAAATTTTTCAAGTATAAAATAAGATTTTAAAATTTAAATTTGAAACAAACAACTACCTTGAGAATATCCTAGACGCTTACCCAAAATGAATTATTAGGCACTTATCTTTAGATCTACTGCCCCTCCTTTTTTGTATGAAATGGTGAGGCATAACATTCCTTGCTCACAAACATCCGCTTCAAAGTGGGTGATGCCATTAGAAGCCTCTGCAAGGCAATGAAATTGGAGGCAAATTGAGTGATGCTAAGGCAAATAATGCCCCTCCCATCATTAGGCTCCCTCAAGCTGAGCACCCATGTGTGGTTATATATAAACTGTGTAATGTTCTTCACCTCTTCTACCATGGTCTTCACCCATGCCATTTTGTCAGTGTCCTCAAGAATGAGGTCAATTCAATGGGCAGCACATGGGTTCCAAAAAATAGAGGGGTACTTCTCCTTGAGAACTGTATTTGCCGACACATGCTGCTGCATTGTCTGTCACTACTTGGACAATATTCTCCACTCCTATTTCTAGCATGACCTCCTTCAACAAATTGAATAACAATTGTTCAATCTTCACCTCTTGCAAAGCATCAACCGACTTCAGGAAGACCATGGATACACTAGAAGCGATCGTGAAGTTAAGGAGCGTGTGGTTTCTTGCATTTGTCTATCCATTAGAAAGAGTGCTGCAGACCATTGTCATCCATGTCTTATTTTGCTCTTCTACAAGAGCACGTGTTTTGGTGACACACTCCAACAATGGTCCACTAAAATATTTTGCCGAAGGTGGATTAACCCTTTTGCCAGCCTTGTTTCAATGCCCTCACTAGGGCTTCCCGCCCATTTGCAACCGTCCTTGGCTGTTACAATAATACCAAAATTTGGCTGCAACCGTCCTTGCGTCCTTTGCCTTGTCTCCCTCCCATATGGTATTCTGCAGTGTGGTTTGTCTTGTGTTGGAGCCTTGTCCAACAATCACACTCCTCCCACTCCCACTAGTACAACCTCGCCGGATGCAAGGGCAAGAACAGATTTTTTGGCCGTGGCATGAACATCCTCTAGTTTGGCCTCATTCCCATAAAAAGAGGCCCAAGGCCCCACTCCATGTCCCATAGCAACCCTTGTCCTTTTGTGTCTATTTTGTTTGGCCTCTTTTCTGAACAACCAAGCCTTCACCTCATACCTAATCAAATCATCTACTCTAGGGCAAAGGTCCACATCATGCCCTCGTTGTGCAAGCAAATGTTATTTGGATGCCTTCTCACATGTCCTTGCTGCAGTGTTTACAAAACACTTGATTCAACAAGTTTCTCTTAACCCATGCTTCCACATTGGGTCTCTTCCTGGGCTTGGACTTGGGTGTAGTTGAAGGAGTCGGTTGGGTTGCTCTTCAAGGAGGATCATTGCTTCCCATGATGGTTCCGAGACCTCACCTGAAGAATCCATCTATTTTTTCCCAAAGGGAGTGGGAAAAAGCGAGAAATAAGTAATCGAATGCCCTATGGCCTAGCCTACATGCTTGAAAAGAAAAAACAAAAAGAATTACTTGAAAAATAAAACCCTGACAAAACCTTAGTTTCATTGGAAAAAAAACCCTCTGAAATCTGTAGAAGATGATCAAAATCTCTTTTAAACAGTGTAAAATATCTGATATGATCTCGAGAATTGGTCTAGAATTAGTGTTGAGACCTCTGACAATAATGTCCACACAGCCGGAGAGAAGGAAAAATGAGCAAATTAGGCAAAATGCCTTTTAAAAGCAATTTTGCCCCCTTCCTGCAAGTGTGTGTGTGCAGCTGAGTTTCTTGTGATAAATCGGTGAATTTTTGTGCCAAAAATTGCTGCAAGTTGGCGATTTTCTCTGTGCTGAGAAATTGAAAAAAAATCGCCACTTGCAATTTCTTGCGAGTTTAGCAAGAAATCACAGGATAGTGGCAGTTTTTCTAACTATGATTTAGATGTTCATGCTGTGTGCCTAGGAAAGATTAAAGGCATCAAAAGACATTAAAAGTGTTCTTTTTGACCAAAGTTTGAGCAAACAATGGTTGAAAAGTATGTCTATTTTTGGCTGACTGATACTAGTTTTGCAGGCTTTTGCAGGGCTTCAACAGGCAGATTGAGTGGATTATCTGATCAGACGGGATGACCAGTGCATTTAACGGACAAATATTAGCTGACAAGCTGTCCAAGCTGAACAACTCGCAGCAAAGCATTGAGAGTATCCTTGCTTTTATGAATCATGGAAGTTTACTTCTAACTTTATGTGGTTTGTTAAATTTAAAGATGCAATCTAGGTTATGTATCGGAGTTATTATTTCAATTGGTATTTAGTTTTTATGATTATTGTATAATCTCAAAATTGTAAGAAATAGACGTGAATGTAGCAGTTAGAGATTGTTTGCATAACAAAGCATCACTGCATTGGTTTTTCCCTTTCATGTAGTACTATTTAACCGTTTGGACTTCACAGAAATGAACAATTATTTTGAAATTATTTTATTTGTTCTGCTAGACTCAATATGTGCCCCTTGACTCTTTTTTTAAGCATTGTCACACTGGTGTATTTTCCACCGTAAGAAAGCAAAGCAAGTTGTGGAAACATGGGAGAAACAATTCCATAGTTCACTCAGGGAACAACGGGTTCCATTTCTTTACCTTGCAAATGACATATTGCAGATTAGCAGGCGCAAAGGCAGTGAATTTGTTGGTGAATTTTGGAAGGTTCTTCCCCGTGTCCTGAAGGATGTGTATGAGAATGGAGATGATTATGGGAGGAGTGTGGTTTTCCGACTCGTAAGTGACTTTGGTACCTTATTAGCGGTTTACATTTAGATAGATATTTTTTTCCTTGGATTATCTTGCTATGTGTTAATCCTTTAGCTTAGTCATTATGAATGATTTTTATCTGATTGATGACCAATAATGCTTTTCTTTAATCCTTTTATATTATTTATTTATGCCAGCTTGATGTTGTAGAAAGTGTAGTATAGTATGTATTCAACCTTCAATTGTGTTTTATTTTAGCTGAGATCTGATTTTGATTGCCTCATCATTGGTTACAAATCCCTAGGTTGATATATGGGAAGAACGGAAAGTATTTGGATCCCGGTCACGGAGTCTTAGAGAGGAAATGCTTGGGAAGGATCCTCCTCCATCTTTGGAGAATAATGGCAAAGGGTCACACTCCATCAAAATAGTAAGAAAGACTCCACATTCTGTGAAAATAGTAAGAAATGTTTTCCTTTCTTGTCTTTGTTTCATTTTTTTACACTAAATTTTGTTCCATCTTTCAACTTAGTTTGTCAAATTTCTAGATGTGACTGATATCTGACATATTTATTCATTGTATCAAAATTTAGAAACTGGCTGTTGGAGGTACACCAGAAAAGATAGTTTCAGCTTTTCAGTCTGTGCATGATGGGCATAACGATGAAGATGCAATTTTGAATAAATGCAAGGCTGCTGTCAGGCGAGTGGAGAAGATGGACAAAGATGTTGAAGATGCTTGTGGGTCAGGTACAAGGATAAATTGGCTGTGCTTTAGAGTGGATGCATTTATGTCTTCCATATTGACACTGTTATGATTATTATCAAGCATTCATATTGGCCTTCTTAATAGGGAATAACAACTAAGCAGTGGTCACATGTATAGATGTTGAGATATTTGAATGTCAAATCAATGTTGTAAAGTTTTAGATCCGTAAATAGTAAAACAATATAAAAATTTGTGACTTAAACATTCTTCTTGGACCAAAAAATGCAGTAGTCTTAAATTTCATAACCTTTTTGAAATATACAAATCTTAAAATCTTGTGCACAGATATTTTAACTGAAACATGAAAAAGAGGAGGATAATCATAAAACCTTTAAAAACTTTCTGAACCTTATTTCAAAGTTTACTTATATCAATCTGACAAAGCATGTATTGAGGTTTCTTGAGCTTTGGGTGCCTGGACCTTTAGTATACAGGAAATGCTACAAGAAATACTAAAATAAATGAAATACTAAAGTACTGATGAACAAAAGAATTGCAAGGTACAACCTGAGTAGCCTAATGGTGGATATTTTGGAACTCTAATAGAGGTCGAGGGTTCAAATCCTGTGGGGTAGGGTTGTACATAATGCTTCAGTAACTGGAGTATGGTTGGATAACCATATATTGGGTAAAACAAGGGTTGTCTAATATGGCTTATGGTCTTTGGCCTTGCGGACATTAGAAGCTACTTTACTCTTTTATCCTTTTTACAATGTTTTCGAGAAAATCATCTATAGCTTTTGTAATCTTGATGTACTTTATTTTTATAAAGTAAAATTTTCACCTAGTATCCAAAGTATTTTGGAATGTTTTTAGGTTTGGAATTCTAGACCATTTGTCTCTCTTTTCTTTCTTTTAAATTAAACTACTCCAGTTTGATATGACAAAATTTATTTATGAGCAGGACATCTCCAGAACTCAACCTTACCAGATGAACTTCAAGAGCAGGAAACCATTTTGAGGCAATGTATTGAGCAGCTTGAAAATACTGAAATGACACGGGCAGCTCTTGTTGAGCAGCTGAAGGAGGCACTTCTGGAACAGGTAGGAGCTTTTACTAATCCAAAGCACTGTTTAAGATATTTAAAAACAATATTTCTAGGCAGGAGGTCAAAGTAACATGGCATTGTAGGCATTTGTAATTTCAGTTTTGACTAGTGTCTGTTTTGCAGGAGTCTAAGCTAGAACAAGTTCGAACTCAACTGCAGGTGAGTCTGTTGATATATTGTTTTGATGTTGCCCCCGAGATTGTTGAAGGATATTTCAAATGTTAATGTTAAGGACAATAGATGTATGTGGGGAGTAAGTTTTGTTGCAATCATTGATGTCAAAATTCCCCCGTTTTTGAACAGAGCAACTATTTTTCTTGGTTATTATTGGAGTTAAATATCATCATGCAACTCTTTTCTTCTTTATTTATTTCTAATATCTAGTCATGTATGTAAGATGCTCTGTTGTTTATGCCCTGCTACGTATAAACTTTACCAGAAGTCACAAGTCTACAAGGTTGGTTGTTTCTTTTCAAATGTTCTGTTGAAACTTTTCCTCTACACTTGATACCCATTGGAACTCAGCCCCCATTCCTTCCCATGGGAGACTTGTTCCTTAATTTGGTGTATAGGTAGTCACGACAAACAGGCATGAACCTTATCGTTTTTGCTGAAGCTTTGAAACCATTCGTAATTTAAACTAGAAATAAACTATGTGCATAATAAATTTGTAATTTTTGTTTTTACAGTAGTCTCTTCTTCATTATCTTTCCTCGGGATATTGAGAAACATTATGGGACATAGATTGATTTGGTTTCCCTCCTCCCCATATATGTTAGACAAATAATTAAGTCCCCTATAGTATGGTATATTAGTATTTTGAATTTTTTTTGCATTGACTCTTCTAAAACTATATATTATCCTTTTTTCCCTGGGATATGGAGAAACTTGACAGAACATCGATCTTTTTGGTTTTCCTCCTCCCCATAAATGTTAGGCAAATACCTGACTCCCCTCTAGTCTAATATACTAGTATATTTAATTTTTTTACGTTTTGGCCCCTCCAAAACTAAATATCCTCAAATTGTATTTTGTTGCACTTGAAATGTTGCCTTTTGTGGTTGTTGCCGTAGCCTCCAAGTTTTCTCTCTCTTTTTTTAATTTTTTTGTGATGTTACAAATGCATAGAGGGTCCTGAGACCACGAGGGGCACTGTTGAGTGACCCCACCAAAACTAAATATTCTCCTCAGATTGTATTTTGTTGCACTTGAAATGTTGCCTTTTGTGGTTGTTGCTGTAGCCTCCAAGTTTTTTCTCTCTTTTTTAATGTTTTTGTGATGTTATGGATGCATAGAGGGATCTGAGACCATGAGGGGCACTGTTTTGTGCTGAGGGGACTTGAACCATTGACCTCTTTAAAGCGAGTGTCTTCCACTAGCCATTTTGTGAAGACCTTGCATGTTATATTTTGTCAGTTTCTAGAATGATGACTCTTCGGAATTTTTTTTTTACTTCACTCTTGAAGTATTTACTTTGCATTATGAATTAAATGACATTTGCAACAAAACTATACATAATGTATTTAGGGAGTTGTATCCTATTCAAGTTATATCTTATCAATCCGCGTGATGTGGTCTACCGGCAAGGACGCCACTTGCATTATCGGTGATGTGACCCGGGTTCAATCCCCACGGCGGATATGTATATGTATAAGAAGTATTTATTTACTCAATAAAAAAAAAAAGTTATATCTTATCATATCTTTGGAGTTTGGGTTTTCCAAATTGAGAGTGGGTTATTTAGTCCTGGTGTATAAAGATGCCTCGTGTTTTGAAAATATAAATATGCGGTTGTATCCTGTTCAAGTTATATCTGATCATATCTTTGGAGTTTGGGTTTTCCAAATTGACAGTGGGCTATTTAGTTCTGTTGCATAAAGATGCCTTATGTTTTGAATTGTTTTTGGCTAATTGGGCTGAATAATTGATGGGGTGGTTTGACTTCTATTTTTCGACTTTTGTAAATCTATGTTGGTTTATTAGGTTACTTTTTATCTAATTGGTAAAAACGACCCTGGTTGTATTACATTATGACTACATAGTAACATTACAACAGCTTGGCTATTATGCATGTAGCTCTTGACAAGATTTAAACCTAGGTCTCCTTTTTGAAAAGTTGAGGAATATAACCTGTTGAGTTAATGCCATTTGATTAAATGTCAAGGTTTACCAATGGTTAATGTTAATATTATGAGACTGATCACGTCCAACCAATTGACCTAAATTCCAATGGGTGTTTAGTAGGTTACTTCTATTTGCAAATATTTTTTCTATTGACCTAAATTCCAATGGGTGTTTAGTAGGTTACTCCTATTTGCAAATAATTTTTCTATTTTTGTAGTTGCTAATATGGGATTGAAATGGCTTGCGCTGAATTACATCATGACTGCATTGCCATGATATTTAAACAAACAATTTAGTGGTATTTCACAATAACATTATAAGCAGTTGTGCACAAATCTCCTAGCAGGATGTCAGCCTGGGTCTCCGCCTTGAAAATCCATATTAACCTCTTCGGTTCATGTTATTGCAAATGTTTTATCTATTCAATAAACTTCTTTTAGGTTTTGGATTTTTATTTTCTTTGGCATTTTTGAAATTATTTTGGTTTATTAGATAATACCTTTCTAAAGGGTAATCTAAATTCCACTTATGTTACAAAGATAATTGCATATGATTGTCTTTTATATTCATTTCAGGTTGCCCAGGGTCAGTTGGAACAAGCAGAGAGTATGCATCAGCGCCTAAATAATGCAAGCGGCAATGGACAAATGCTATCAAGGAAGATAGATACAAATTCTAATATGTTTCCAGATGTAAATACCACTCTTCCTCAAGAAAATCAATCTGCACCAGAGAAAGAACGGGCACCAGTGCCACCAACAATGCCTGTTGTGGAATCTGCTGGAATTTTGGATGATAAGCATAAAAAGACTGCAGCATCTGTTGCTGCTGAAGTAGCAGCTAAACTCGCAGCTTCAACGTCATCGGCTCAAATGCTAACCTCAGTGTTGTCATCACTTGCAGCAGAGGAGGCTGCTTCAATAACTGGAGGTCTAAGAAGCACGAGTCTTCCAGTTGAAATGTCATCTGGCTATCCCCCAGAGAAGAGGTTGAAAATAGAAAACCAGCATTATGTGGTTCATCCCTCCCCTGCTGCACATGCCACTCCAATGCAGCATCAGGCTCACGTGCCACAACAGTTCTCCCCCATGCAGCATCATCCTGTTTCCATGCAGCATCAGTCTCTTCCTCAGTCCTCTCCTCCTATGCAACACCCAGCATCTTCTCCTATGCCTCATCAGGCGTCGCCTCTACAACATCAACCTCCTTATCCACCTCCTCCTCCACCACCACCGCCACCACCACCTTCTGTGCAGTATATGCCTACTAGTGGTAATGTTGTGGGTATGCCTTACGGGTATGGTAGCAATTTGCCACCTCCTCCCCCTTTGCCTGGGCATCCAATGATGGGAGTACCAAGAGCTGGAATTCCACAGCAGTCAGTGTCTTCTGGTCCATATCAGCCTCTTCAACCTCCAGGAATGGGATTTTACAGTCAACCTCCATTGCCAACAGCTCCACCAATTCCTCGGCAATAAAGTCATCATAGTTTTCAAACAATTGTTTGTTAGAAAATTACATAGCAAAGTGGGCAAGTTTCTAACTGCTTGGATGAGCATATGTACTAGAAATATGTAATTGTTCTACACAACGTTTTCTTGCAATATGATGAGAGTCCAAGTTGTACAAATTTGAGCTTCCATTTGGCGTGACTAGCCATTCAAGCTGTTTTTTCGGTTTGTGTAAAACATCGATCTTTGCATTTATGAGGATAATTCAGCAGGATTTTAGATCTGATGTCTTTCTCCATAATTTGCAAAATAACCAGAGTGGAGGAAAATAACCTGATCTTTGCATTTATGAAGATAATTCAGCAGGATTTCAGGTCTGATGTCTTTCTCCATAATTTGCAAAATAACCCCAGTGGAGGAAAATAACCTGTGCCATATGTTTTGCGAGTATGATACTTTGGTGAGTGCTAGAATTTCACTGTTGAGAATTCTTGTCCCCAGCAAGAAAAATAATCAGGGAGACACTTGTTGTAATGGGTCATTTTGCTATTAACTACAGCGGAGGGAAATAGGATAGATGCATGTAATGGTTCATCATGAGGATGTCAGTCCTTGGAAATTAGGGATTTATGATCCAGAATTTTGCAATCATGTTAAAGACTCTTATCACCAGCAAGAATGACAATATATGGAAACAATTGTGATAAGAGGTCATTTGATCTTAGAAGTCATTCTACAGTATGCTGTAATTTAGCAGTTACATTTTTCATTCAATTGAATTTGAAGTTCTTACATGAACATCCATTCCTGAACACAGTTTTTGTTTGAACTAAAATAAGTCATTGTCAGATTTGGGATTATGTGGAATAGTTATCTTGGAGTCATTCCATGCTCTATTGTCCTTTTGACTGGATAGTACTTTGCAGATAAGCCGGGCAGAATGTGACCAGAGCATATTTAATTGCTTGAAGTACACAAGTTATGGAATCATAGAATTTTTAGGATAAGGAGTTGGTTTACAGAGTATTATGTACTTTATCATCCTTCCTTCACAAAGGAAGGGGTATTACCATCAGTCTTGTAACTTAATTCTTAGCAGTTGCCCTACTAGGGCAAACATTTTTATGAAAGTGACAATTTTAACCAAGCAAACCCCTCAAAATTCTCTTGGTACTTAGAAATTATGTCAGTGGTAAAATGTACCATACATTTATAAAATTTTACTATTTTATTATTACTGGTTGATATCTTATATATATAAAACGATACTGATTGATATTATATATATAACCATTCTGGTTGATATTATATATAAAACCAGTGTTATTTGCAATCTGAAGGTGTTGGTAAAGTAAAGGTTACAATGAAATTTTATTTAAATGTTCAACTTTATTTTTTTTAATATATTGGTAACTTACTTTCATTTATTTTTTATTATTAGATTTATTTTCAATTGGAGCTGTTTTTATAACTTTTATCTACTTCATTATTAGTGATCCAGCGTGAGGGAGATCATCAGTGATTTGGGATTGGAACTACTATCATCGAGTTGACATGCATTCAGCTAAGACAGTCTATTACATTTGTTTCAACGAAGGCTTATTTTTAAGGTTTAAACTTAAATCTTTTATTAATAAATACCAAAACTTAACAATCCACTGCCTTAAATCTTCTTGTAAAACTTTATGCTAAACAACAAAAAGGCAATTTGCTTAAAGGATTATATGGTGGGTAATTAATTGATTACAAATATCACTATTTGATACAATAGGCTTGTTTTACATATTTTATTTTTAGTAGTTGGGAATATTTTGTCTCGATCTTAGGACGTGATACTCGGCAAATTTTCGGAGGGAATAAACATTAAAGTAAAAAAGGACATTTAAAAATCTTAGTCAAATTTTCGGAGGAAATAAATGTTAATAGAAAAAAATTACATTTAAAAATCTTTTTAATTGACGTCTTGAAAATTAAAATTTAGTGTTGTATTTTTTAACAAGCTTGTCCAAAGGAAAATAATTGTCAACATTATTATAACTCTCATTCTCTAAAGGAGCTCTATAAGGAATGCAAGAGAATACTAAGGAAATTCAACCGTAGTCTGAATCACTATTTGATCTGATGACCAGCATCTTGAAATTTGATATTTAGACGTTTCTTTTCACTATTTGATTTGTTGACCAACATATGTATAAAGGTGCTTTTTAACATTTTAATTTATGGTTGGCAGGTAAAACCTAAAAAATACGATATATTGTTAGAGAATATTACATTATATTGTTAGAGAATATTATATTGTTTGGTAAAAATATAAATGTATTTTATTGTACAAATGTAAATATTTAAATATCAGAATAGGGTTTGAGTCTATAGTTTAGAAGTGTGATTTATATGTCTATGTATATGATATGTATGTATAATTATGTATGTAAGGAGTGATAAAGTGTACAAGTGTCACAAGGTTGTGCAAGTAAATAGAAAGTCAAGAGTTATAAATACAAGTGGCAAGATGAGAAGCCAAAGGTCATGATAGTTTTGTCTTATGCAAGTAAATAGAAAGTCAAGAGTTATAAATACAAGTGGCAAGATGAGAAGCCAAAGGTCATGATAGTTTTGTCTTATGTGTGGAATTTGAAGGGATGTATCTCCCATATATGTGAAGAGCGCAATAATCAAGTATTGAAGAGTCATTTTTTAAGGTTATATATTGGATACAAAGCTCCATGTAATGTATCAAAGATCACATTCAAGCATTGATAATATTGAAGCTTGTATGCATATTTTGAATAATTCATGTTATTTAGTGAATGATATTGACCATTTTATTTATATTATTGTTATTTTCATGAAAGTTATGTCCATGGATTTTGGCAATTTAATATATTGATTGTTTTTATATTTAAGACTACTCGAGATCCTAAATATTGAGATGTAAGATAATCTTGGTAAAAAGCCAGTAGTATTATCTAAAGGATGATGTTGATTTTTGATAAAAGTTATTTTCGAAGTATTTGATATGAATGTGAAATGAACCCCTTGCCTTTTGTCTTTATAGTTATAGTTTTAAATCAAAATTATGATAAAGCAAAATTGGGCTTGTAAGTGATGAACTTTAAGGATGTGCTCTTAAGAGCTCATTTATATTATTTGTAATAAATCAAATTGACACATTGTACGATTTTTATGTAGGTTATATCCTCAACTAGGTAAAAGCTGAGGAAAGATGCCTTGCATGTTCTTGACATAAATTAGAGATTTTTTTTAATCTTTAGTTGTTTAAGGGTGTCAATAATAGGCTTGAGATCATTTTTTTGTTAAATAGTTATATGCAAGATGGTCCAATGCAATTATCCAATTACATCTAAGGATAGTTAAATATTATCAGTGAATAGCAATCAAGCACACATTGAGGGAAAGACCTAATTGAAGATGAGTGTTGATGTAAGAAGTGTAAAGTAAGGTTACCTTCTTTTGTTCTCATTACTTGGTTTATTTATATATGATTTAGAAGAGTCAATTAGAAAAGATAGAGAAGAAGGTGAGGGAGGTATATACATCGTATACTTTAGTATTGTTGAATTATGCATATGATTTTGTGCTATCAAAAGAAGCTTGGAAAAACATTGAGTCTAACAATACTTCTTACTACATGAGCTAAGAGTAAGGTTCAAACTCCATGATATTTGCAAAAATAAAAATGTTAGCATGGTATATATATATATATATATATATATATATATATGGATGAGATCAAAGTACATACAAAAAGGGAGGGATGGAAGTGAAAACTCATGAAAGTAATTTACTAAAAGATTCATGAAAATTCTAAGAGTTCATACAAAAAGAAATATACATATTCTTAGGTAAGATCCTAATAAAAAAAATGAGATCCAAGTAAACCACTGATAAGCTTCAGTGTCGAATTTGGTTGCTGCGAAAGAGACTTTGTCCCCTTCCTGGAATTTGTAGAATTGTAAGATGCCTTCCATTTTTGTAATCCACCCGCGTGTATCCTGGCCTTCAAAGGTAGGCATGCCAATGCATGGATAATTGAATCCAGTTGGACCTCTTGGTTGGGAGTGAACATTGTTTCTATCTTGTTCCTTGTTACTTCTCTGTCTCTGGTTGTTATTTTGATAAGGTCTGTTAAAACCTCTTTGTTGCTCCCTATTTTCTTCATTACCCCCATCCTCAATATTTTGGTCACCATTGTGATTCAGGGATTGACTATTTTAACCTCTATGGTATGTATCGTCGTCATAGTAGACATTCGTACTCCAATGATTGGAACTAGAAGGATTTGGTTGGGGCGATTTCCTAGATGCATTGAAGCTTGCAGTCATCATTTGAAGATTTAATATTAATTCTTTTAACACCTCATCATTGATCAATGGACGATTACTTTCTACTTGGGTGACGTTTTCATGTGCGAACTCTGGAGAGGAATTGGATGCCATTGGGCTGACCATTGGATGACTCGAGTTAAAACTACCAATTCCGCAAGGAGAAGGAGAATTTTTTGTACCTTGGCTTCGACGAGCTCTTCTTGTGTTATTGTTGGGAGTTTTTGAGCTTGATAGTCGACCGTCAGATCCTTTGGTCCAACTTCTTTTCATGCACCTTCCAAAATCTCATGCTTAGGAGTCTTTGAGCTTCAATTTTCTGCAAAAAGTTGGTTTATATTCCGCCTAATTGTCACTCCAACTGTGACGCGGATTTGAATTTTCTTGGCTCACCTCCTTGACAACTTTGAACAGTTTTTTGACAACTTTTGATAATTTCTTGACAATTTCCTTGACAACTTTTCTACACTTAACAACTTGACACTTGACAAGTTTTGCAAGATTGGATAATTGCTAAGACACTCTTGCGACTAGACTCGATATGTAAGTTTGGACAATTGCTAAGACACTCCTACGACTAGACGATATGCACTAGACACGACCTCGATGTTGTGAATGGGACAGACGACAGGACCCACACAGAGGACGACAACGTAAGACAAACACAACCAGAAAACTCAACGTAGGACACGGTATGGATCGTGACAGCGATAGGAAGACACGAGCTGGACAGCTCGAACAATAGACGTGTCTGGACAATAGACAAACGAGACACGACAAGCGAGACAACTGATAGAAGGACAATGAAACACGACATGACACAACAAGTGAGACAACAACACTAGGAGAAACCTGACACAACAGACGAGACAACCGATGAAAGGGACACAGCAGAACACGACACTAGGAGAAACCCAAAAAAGAGGACTAAGGACACATGTAACCACAACACGAAGCACATACAACGCCAAATTCCCAAAGATACTTCGTGCGAGAAAGCTTATGTGACCTAAGTCACAACCCACTAAGGAAGCCTTTTTTATTATAAACCCCCGTATTGCCAATCTACCATGCGTGTGGGATAAATGTCCCAACAAAATAATTTTTTTTTTGTACCTTAGCTTAGGTGATCAATAAATATTTTTCTCGTGATTTGATTGGCCAACCGTGTACGTGGGGAAAAGCGTCTATGTGTGCGTTGTTTTGCAAAGATTTCGTTCGTGATTTCTTTGGTTTCGGATTGATTGGGTACCACCGCGAGTTTGCAAATGGTTCTTGGGCGAATATCGTTTGAATTTCGAGTGACTAGAACATGTGATTCATGCAGCCTTGCTTTACCCGGTTAAGTCCTACTACGACTCGTCTGGCGATAGTTTGTAAGACGCGCTTGGCGATGAATGCTTCCTTTCCTTTGTTATGCTAGTTTTCGTTGTTGCCTACGGATTGCTTTTGAAGCGAATGGATACTCGATAGGAGGATTTAATGACAACGAGTTATTCAAGATCTTAAGGCTCTGATACCACTTAGAGGGTGACAAGTACCCCGTTACTCTTGTTAATCCAGACAATATATATATTAACCATAAAATGCAAAAATAAACTATTCACGAGAACTCAAAATATCGAATTAAATCCTTAATAGATGAATTGCCACTTCAGGTGGGCACACCCTCATCGTAAAGGCAATTATGCGAGAACACAAATAATATGTGAATAAAAGATGATGATTAAAATCAATACATTTGAAACTATTAATAATCAAATCTTTGTGTTATAATATAGCCGTCGACTATATTAATAATGGAGTGTAACATCACAAATGTCAAATTTAGTTCAATGGACACCTACAAAGGATTGCAAAGGGCCTCTTAGAGGGTCCACCACATCTCTCTCTCTTATCACTTTGAGACTAGGGGATGTTGAGAGTCTAAAGACTAGTTTGATGGATTGATTAAAGAACACCTACATTTCACAAGAAACTATGTTTCTCCTAAGATTACCTCTTTTCCTAAGCCTACCTCTTTTGCAAAGCCTAACCCTAATTTAGTCTAGATGCACATACAAAAATGCACCATACAAGACCTATAACTAAAATGCTTTTTCGATTTAATGACAAGGTAAATAACATTTTTTCTTTTCTTTTGAGGAGCAAGGGTATAAGAGATATACAAAAAACAAAGTCTAGCCTAATATGTAGTCTACATGAAATTTCAATTTAATACCTACGTTGAAAAATTTAGATTATCCCCTATGATTAACATAAATTATTTTGTTTTTACTCTTTGTTTAACTTATTGTTAGCAAATATCGTACATTAAACATTAATCCCCTATGATTAACAATAAACAAAAAAATAAAAACTAATCTAAGCACATAACAAACAGATTCTAAGGTCCAAGTGCTGAAAATATTGAGATTGGGGGTAGGAAGACATGTTTCTACCACTATGGTAAAAGCGTTGCTTGCTCATATAAGCATCACTGAGCTATTGTTTGTTGTTGGCGCTATCACCAAAAACCTGCAAAATAGACAAAAAACAATGACAATGTAGATGGGGCTATATGTTTTAGTGGAAGACAATTACCTTCTTTGACATAGTGATTAGACCCTTGTTTTGATGAGACAAAAATGATACATTGATAGAAAACTTGAAATAAATGCTACGATCGCAAAAACACCACTAGGCAATAGTGTCATTGGTGTTATCATTGCTTATGCCTCTGCTTTGTGTAAAACAAAGAGTAGTAGCACCACCAACCTGTAATCCTGTAATATAGTGACACTATTGCTTATGTGAACATAACAATAAGATTAAATACAAGTTAAGGTGATGATGACTAAGATGAAGAATTCTGACCTAGGGGTATAGAGGCCTTATTAGGCAATAAATAAACAAATATTTGATTGCTTGAAAATAAGATTAAAAGATAAAAATAGAAAAGACTAACTAAATAAAAATGTGATATGCAAGATTAGCTAAAACAAAGTAAGATAATGTTAAAGGATAAAAGCAAAGAAGAGCCAATAAACAAATATGAAGAGGAAAGTGATGCAAAAACGATCACAACACCTTCCAAAGAAGACTCAATCAAACCAGTTGATCAAACCAACAATCGTACAATCAAATTGACAATCATTCAATTCAATAAATCGTTCAATTTAGTAACCATACAATCTAGGCAGTTGTACAATACATGTAACCGTATGATCCAAACAACCATACAATGTCTTGGCAATCGTACAAGCCAGGCAATTGTTCACTTGTACGATCACTTATTTATTGCTATAATTTTTATCAAGTGATTATATGATTCCAACCCTAACCCTAATTGAATGATTTATATTTTGTGCAATTGTTTAAACGATTTATTTTGAGAAATTGTATAGTTTCAATTTGTATAACAGGTTTTACTGCACTCCAAAATAATATTTTATGTTGCTTTCACTCCATTCTTTCGCACCATTCATACCTTACTATAAAAATTGCACATCCTCTTTGTATGATATTTCTCTTACTATCATACAATCATTCCAAAGCCTCCACTCTTTTAATCGTACAATTGTACGTTCTAGCCTACAATCATACAACAACAATCTAGCTTGGAATCATACAACTTCTCCACCATACAATTTCTTTAAAAACATACAATATGTTTACCAATTGTATAGTCTTCTACCCATCATATAATTGTACAATTTAATTGGCAACACCCCCTTGTGCGAATCAAATCTTGTATGATCCCACTCTATCGTACATTTGTATGGTTAAATTTCTTTGGCAATATTCACCGTAATACAATCTTTGCAATTATTCAATTATTATGAATGTTTAATGTATGATATTTACTATTGTACCATAGATGCCCCTCCAAATCTCTTTCTTGCAATTGAAATGTACAACTCTTCTATCATACAGTTAGAATGTTTTGATGGCACTTGAATTCTATAGCAAATGAATGCACGACTGTTCACCCCATTCTATTGTACAACATTTAAATATTTTGGACAAATAAATTTAAACTGGACTTTTTAGGGTTTTCTTGAGAAAGATTTCCTAGCTCAATATTCTCTTCAATCTAGTGTTCTTCCTCACTACGATTTGCCTTCCTTTGAGCCAAACAATGCCTTAGATTCTAATGCCTTAGAAGTTTTTTTGGATCCTGCACACAAAGACACAACAAAATACACAACTTTCCAAATTGAAAATTTACGCATTCAACAACCAAGACTTAAGATTAATTGGAAAAATATTTCATTTTATTTCTTGGGAATATAAGGCTAAAATTTTGAAAGCCTTTTTCTCTTTCCTTAGGCCTCCATTTTCCTAGGATTATCTCTCTTCCTCTCTCCTCTTTTTCCTATTGCAACCCTCTTAAATGTTGTTCATTTAGCAAATATATATAGGTTTTCATAAACGGTTACATAATGGCCAGATGATTGGCCTTCCCACTTCTCAACTGAGTGGTTGGGATTTCAGATGCTCCCGCATCATACTCACTGAGTAACAAAAATATCTCATGAGCTCCAACTCATGAAGTATTATTCCAATCTATTACCACTCTAGCTTGGTAGTCTATACAAGGCCAACTTGGTTGTCTTGTCATGACCTTCCTTTGAGAATCAAACCTCTTATAAAATGCACTTAAAATTCGTTTCATATTGCCCCATTATGGCACATCCATCCAAACACAATTAATATGCACTTTGTTGACAACTTTCTCTTAGTGTCAACACTCACGCGTGGAGTGATTACATTCTCAAATCCCACAAGGATGAATGTTCCAACACTTAGTATATTTTTAGATGTTCCACACTGACTGCAACAACCCATTCTTATACCTTCATTCCCTAAACTGTTGTCTCCTTTCACAAATATAGTCTCACTATTTCTTTTCAGACTTGCATACCCAAGGCCTTCCTTCTTTGGCCTTATCTCTAGCATTATGGATATCTTCACACCTGGCCTACACCTTCCCAATCCTTTACCATTATACCCATTCTTCTCATCAACCTAGAGTCAATGTTTGTGGTGTGCATTTCAAAGCATCCAAAATATTCTTCACCACTTTGACCTTGGTCATCAACACAAAATCCTTCACCACAATCTAAAGTACCATTGTCACTATCAATTCTAACAACATGGCCTTTGTCATGGTCAAAAATGACCTGATGAGGTTCATATTCCTCCATTATCTCTTTACCACTTCTTTCCTCCTATTTTCCCTTATCTGTTGGAGTTGTTGCACTATCTTCTTTGTCATCACTACTATTGGTGACCTGGACCATCGACCTCTTTTCCATGCCTAGCCTCTTACATGTGTCCACATTTTCCTCCACTTGTTTCACAACCTCTTTCAACACTGGCTCTTCTCCCTTCAACTTGGTTTCATAACCCTTACTACTAGTGACTTGGGTTATTTGCCTCTTTCTTGTTTTTTTCTTTTGCTTGCACCTATCCTTTACTCATTCTCTATTATTGTTGGCTTATTATTTAAGCCCAATCGTAGACTAGAATCTATGTAATGACCAATGCTACTTATTGATGGCAACCCATTTTTTGAAATACTATTTGCATATTCTCCCAAAAAATCCTTCACACCATATAGGATTTCATTCATCTTTTCCATTGTTCCTTTTTTGTGGATTCAATTATGAAAGCAAAACAAGCTTCGTTCTTTCCCTTCAAAGATTTCTTTTATGTACCCTGACACACCATAGGACTACTATCCACTTCGTCCCCTTTGTCCTTCAATGGACTTCACATATACCTCTTATCATCCTTCTCAATGGTGTAGGTGTTCTCCTTGCCATCATGCACTGCCTTTTTATCAAACTTCCACGGTCTACCCAAAAAGACATGACACACACCCATTGACATGATATCACATATAACCACATCCTTATAAGAGTTAATCTGGAGATCTATCATACATTATTTCATTACCAAAATTTGATGTTCCTTTTGCAACCATGTCACCTTATACAAATTTGGGTGTTTCATTCTCTTCAACCAAATTTTCTCCACCATATCTGTTGACACCAAGTTATCTGTCTTCCACTATCCATAATCACCTTGCAACATTTTCCCCTAATTTTCAAATCATCCTAAAAAGGTTTATTCTTTGCTTAGGTTCATGCACCTCTTTTGCTAGTTTCAATAACACCCTATCTATCATAAGGAATTCTCCTTGTTCTGGTTCTTCCATGTGTTTCGATGAAGTAATATTGTCTTCATATGCTTGTACAACTTTGTTACAATCTTCTCTTACATGCCTACTAATTTGTTGTGCTTGGTAATATTCAAATGCCCATGTCCTTCTTCAAAATATCTATAACACTTTCCAACAAAACTACGTCCTCTTTCTCTACCAAATCCACCTCATCCTCTTCATAATTCACCTTTTTCCAAAGTGCTTTGATTGAAATAACTTTGAGAAGTACTATCTTCTCCATTTTGCAAATGCTTCCCTCTACCATTACTTGATTGTTCTCTTCCTTGAGAGGACCGTCCTCTTCCTCTCACATTATTTTGTTGCCTACATAAATTTTCCTCTACCTTTAGTGCATATTGATATGCTTCTTCAATAGTTCTGATTAGGATCATACCAATATCAACTTATATGGACAACCTTAGTCCATTTATATATCTCGCTACCTTCTCCTCATCATATTCTATATGATCAACTATGATGGTCAACTTATAGAATTCCTCCGTATACTCCTTTACTCCTATCTCCTTTTTCTCGAGGTTTTGAAATTTTTTGAACAACTCTATTTGGTAAATATGATGGGAGAAATTTGACCTTCATTTTGGTGACCATTTTCTCCCATGACTTAATATTTTTCTTCCCTTTTCATTGTCTCTCTGTATGGACATAATCCCACCATAAGGATGCATGCCCCTTTAGCTTTGTACAGGCAAATTTTACCCTCTTGGGATCTTCTACTAATTCAATTTTAAATACTTCATCTATGTGATCCAGTCTATCAACTCCTTTGGATTCAAGCTTTCATTGTATGATGATGTTTCTATCTTTGAATTTTGATCCATATTAGAAGTCACTCAGATCAATATTTCTTTTAGGTCTCCTTGTTCTTCATTATGATCTTTCACTTCTTCCTCTTCATTTTTGCTTACATCTTCAACTTGAACATCCCTTCTATGGGTAATTTCAAGTGCATCTAATCGAGCGATGACTCCTCTCATCATTTTAGTTATATTTGCAGCTCGAGGCCCCCATGGTATACCTTTTCCTCATTTTGCCATCTCTCCTTAGGCACATATCACTCCCCACTCATCATAGATATTCTGGATCTGATATCAAATGATGTAGTAATGATTGCAACACCTTCCCAAGAAGACTCAACCAAACTAGTTGATCAAACCAATAGTCGTACAATCGAATTGGCAAACATTCAATTCAATAAATAAAATTTAGTAACCATACAATCCAAGCAACCGTACAATATCTTGGCAATCATATAAGCCAAAAAATTATTTACTTGTACAATCACTTCTTAATTGCTATAGTTTTTAGAAAATTATTATATGATTCCAATCCTAACCCTAATTGAATGATTTCTATTTCATGCAATTGTTTGAACTATTTCTTTTGGGCAATTGTACAATTTTAATTTGTATGATAGGTTTTGTTGCACTCCAAAATAATATTTTACACTGCTCTCACTCCATTCTTTTACACCATTCATATGAAATCCTTCCTTACTAGAAAAACTGCACACCCTCTTTGTATGATATTTCTCTTACTATCATATAATCATTCCCAAGCCTGCACTCTTTCAATCATACAATTATACATTCTAGCTTGCAATAATACAACAATCAAGCCTGTAATCATACAACTTCTCCACCATATAATTTCCTTACAACCATACAATTTGTTTATAAGTTGTATAGTCTTCTACCCATCATATAATTGTACAATTCAATTGGCAACACTTCCTTATTCGAATCCAATATTGTATGATCTACTCTCGTACATTTGTACAGTTAAATTTCTTTAGCAATATTCGCCATTATACAATATTTGCAATTATTCAATTATTACCAATGTTTAATGTATGTTCTTTGATATCGTACAATAGATGCCCCTCCAAATATATTTCTTGTTGGGCGATTGAAGTGTACAACTCTCCTATTATACAGTTGGAATGTTTTCATGGTACTTGAATTCTACAAAAAATGAATGCATGACTGTTCACCTTGTTCTATTGTACAATGTTTAAATATTTGGACAAATAAATTTAAACTGGACTTTTTAGGGTTTTTTTAGGAAAGATTTCCTGGCTCAATTCTATCTCTTCAATCTAGTGTTATTCTTCACTACGATTTGCCTTCCTTTGAGTCAAACAATGCCTTAGATTTTAATGCCTCAAAAGTTTCTTTGGGTCCTGCACACAAAGATATAACAAAATACACAGCTTTCCAGATTGAAAATTTACGCATTCAACAACAACTAAGACTCAATATTAATTGGAAAAAAAAAAATCATTTTATTTCTTCAGAATATAAGGATGAAATTTTGAAAACCTTTTTCTCTTCTCTTAGGCCTCCCTTTTCCTAGAATTATATCTCTTCCTCTCTCCTCTTTTTCCTATTGCAACCCTCCTAAATGTTGTTTATTTAAAAAATATTTATAGATTTTCATAAACGGTTACATAATGGCTAGAATATTGGCCTTCTCGCTTCTTAATTCGATGGTTGGGCTTCTAGATGTTCCTGCATCATACTCACCGAGTAATAAATTGTTTCATGAGCTCCAAATCATAAAGCATTCTTCCAAGTTATTACCACTCTAGCTTGGCAGTCTACACAAGGTCAACTTGGTTGTCTTGTCATGGCCTTCCTCTCTTCTTATAGAATGCACTCAACATTTGTTTCATGTTGCCCCATTGTGGCACATCCATCCAACCACAATAAATATGCACTTTGTTGACAACTTTCTCTTGGTGCCAACACTCACGTATGGAGTGATTACACCCTCCACAACTTCCTCAAGGATGAAGGTTACAACACTTAGTTACTATATTTATAGATGTTCCATACTGACTGTAACAACCCATTCTTGAACCTTCATTCCCTATACTACTCTCTTCTTTCACAAATGTAGCCTCACTACTTCTTGTTGGACCAACATACCTAAGGCCTTCATTCTTTGGCCTTATCTCTAGAATTATGGACATCTTCACACCTTGCCCACATATTCCTAATTCTTCACCATTGTACCCCATTCTTCTCATCAACTTGGAGTCAATGACTATGGTGTACCTTTCAAAGCATCCAAACTCTTCTTTGCAACTTTGACCTTGGTCATCAACACATCCTTCACCACAGTCTAAAGTACAATTACCACTATCAATTCTAACAAATTTTTCATGGCCAACAATGACCTGATGAGGTTCATATTCCTCCATTATCTCTTTACCACTTCTTTCCTGCTCTTTTCCGTTATCTATTGTAGGAGTCGTTACACTATCTTCTTTATCATCACTACTATAGGTGATATGGACCATCAACCTCTTTGCCATGCCTAACCTCTTACATGTGTTCACATTTTTCTCCACTTGTTTCACAACCTCTTTAAACACTGGCTCTTCTCCCTTTAACTTGGTTTCATAACCCTTATTACTAATGACTTGGGTTATTTACCTCTTCCTTGTATTTTTTCTTTTTCTTGCCTCTATTATTTCCTCATTCTCCACTATTTTTTGGCTTATTATTTAAGCCCAATCCTAGATTGGAATCAATGTAACGGCCAATGTTCCTTATCGATGACAACCCATATTTTGAAAGAATATTTGTATATTCTCTCAAAAAATCCTTCACACCATGTGGGAATATTCCTTCTTCTTTCCCTTTAAGGATTTCATTTTTATACCCTGACATATTTTAGGACTGCTATCCACTTCATTTTATTTGTCCTTCAATGGAATTAACATATACCTCTTGTCATCCTTCTCAATGTTGTAGGTGTTCTTGCCATCATGCACTGCCTTTTTATCAAACTTCCATGGTCTATCCAACAAGACATGACACAGACCCATTTACGTGATGTCACATAGAACCACATCCTTATAAGATCTAATTTGAATATCTATCATACATTATTTTATTACCAAAATTTGATGTCCCTTTTGCAACCATGACACCTTATATGGATTTGGGTTTTCCATTCTCTTCAACCCAAGTTTCTCCACCATCTATGTTGAAACTAAGTTATCTGTGCTTCCACTATGCATAATCATCTTGCAGTATTTCCCCTAAATTTTGAATCATCCTAAACAAGTTCCTTCTTTGCGTAGGTTCATGTACCTCTTTTGCTTTTTTCAATAACACCCTATCTATCATAAGGAATTCTCCTTATCTAGTTTTTCCATGTGCTTTGATCAAGCAATATTATCTTCATCTGCTTGTACAACTTGTAACAAGCTTCCCTTCCATACCTACTAATCTTCTATGCTTGGAGACATTCAAATGCCCTATTTCCTTATTTAAAATATCTATAGCACTTTCCAAAAAAACTACGCCCTCTTTCTCTACAAAATCCACCTTGTCCTCTCGAAGATTCACCTTTTTACCAAGTGCTTTGATTGGAATAACTTTAAGAAGTACTAGCTTCTCCCTCTTGCAAATGCTTCCCTCTACCATTACTTGATTTTTCTCTTCCTTGAGAGGACTGTCCTCTTTCTCTCTCATTATTTTGCTGCCTACATGATAACTTTTCCTCTACCTTGAGTACATATTTATATGCTTCTTCAATAGTTTTGATTAGGATCATACCAAACTTATCTTATATGGATAAACTTAGTCTATTTATATATCTCGGTACCTTCTCCTCATCATCTTCTATATGATCGACTCTAATACTTATAGAATTCCTCTGTATACTCCTTTACTCCTAGCTTCTTTTGCATGAGGTTTTGAAGTCTTATGAACAACCCTATTTGGTAATATAATAGGAGAAATTTGGCCTTCAGTTTGATTACCATTTTCTCCCATGTCTTAATATTTTCCTTCCCTTTCCATTGTCTCTCTATTTGGACATAACCCCTGTTAGAGTTACTATGTTAGTAACTATGATTATTACCTCATTTAGGTAATTTGTAAGATTCACCTAGGTAGATTTTATTTACCACATGGTAAAAAGTAGCTTGTTACTTTTTACCACTACTATTTACCTAGGGTTAGTTAGTCATTTTGACTACATTAGTGGTTAGTGGTTAGCTACCTTCACGGGGGGGCTACCTATAACACATTACTTGTTAGCGCTAACTTAGGATATTATTTAGTTAATATCCTAAGTCTATTGTTAGTGTTCCTATAGTGCTATTTAAGCACTTGTTTATCAATATTAAGACTAATGCTTATGATTTAATAATCACACTTACCTTTTCTTTCATTGGTATCAAAGCTATGGAGGGAGGAAGCAAGGCAAGGCGCTGGGCAAGGCGGGCGACGATCTCATTCCAAGATGGACAAGGTGAGAGACGATCTCATTCCAAGATGGACAAGGTAAGCGAACTCTCGTTCCAAGTTGGACAAGGCGAGCGAACTCTTGTTCCACGTGTTTCAAGGAGAAGGGTTTGATTTAATTGATTTTTGATTTTTTTTCCTAAACTCCTCTAAGGTTGCTATTTTTTTCTCACCACCAATCTCGAGACCACAGAGCATATGCTAAGGCAAGCGACCAGAAGGCTAAGAGAGGGTAGGAGCACCCTTCTTAAACCGTGTCATCCTAGCACTACAGCAATAGCGCTGCCCGAACCAGACGCGACAATGTTATCCATTACACTAACAACCTATTGTAGGTTGTAGGCTTATCCCCCATCGATCGTAGGCATACCTGAATCACCTCATGAGTAGGGAGGCTCCTATCAGTGAAAGGGGAAGTCCCAACACCCTATTATGGATGGCAACTAGGTAAGTCCTAGTGCCCTTCGATCGACGATGACTAGAGATCCAACGCCCTCGCCATGATCTCATCTACCCATGTGAGGCAGACGACCCCATGTGGACCGACAGACCGCTCACCTCATTGAGTGGAGGTAAGCAATGCACTGGTGATCGACATGAGAAGGCACATCCTCTCAAGATAGCCCTGTCAGGGGCTAGACCAACCTTGATTGACCACTACACGAAAAGCTCCACATCCAGCTTGGAAATCTGATGGATATCCAACGAATAATGAGATCCAATGCGCAACAAGAGGTGACCACCTGGCAGCACTAACGTGGACCAGATAGGACACATGGTGGATAACCACAAGCGGATACATGTCACAAGGAAACACCTGACACCTACAAAGCAAGCAAATCCCTGCTATGTTGGCATGCGGATCGAGGTGACACTTGGACTAACATGGTTGAAGGTGATTGGATGGGCTCAGTACATTGCTAACATGGCAAGAGGCCATATGGCACTCAGGGGTTCATAGGTCACGCTTGGATGGAAAAAGGTGAGGTAATCGATTACCCGAAGGCAATCGATTACACATGGGAGACTTCCCGTTTTTAAAACAACTAATATGAATCAATATGATGCATGTTGGACAATGTCCCAAGCGCTTTAAAAAAATTAAAGCGAGTGTTACCTAAGATAAAAGGAAGCATTGCTTCCTTGGCTCACAAGGTCGAGCCTAGCCCGACCGGTTCATCGGGCCGGGCTAAGGCCTTGGGCGGGGAGTCATGAGATCGACTCTCGTCGGGAGTCATAAAGGCATTTTTTGCCTTATAAATAAAATGCAAAGGTAAATATTTTTTATTTTAAGTTTATTTTTTATTTTTTTAATTCTTTTTAGTTTTAATTTATTAATAATTTCATATTATTTTATATAAAATTATTTTTTTTAATAAAAAGTAATTTTTAAAATAAAATAATTTTTATTATTAATGAATTATACTTAAAATAATTAGAAAAATGCAATAAACTTAAAAATTAAAAGGGGAGCCCTATTTTTTTTGCAACACCAACAAATTGAGTGTTTTTGTTTTCTCCAAGTGGGGATATAAGACAAATAAATAACACCTATTTCTTGCAAAATTAGGGAACCTAAAACCTTTCAAACCTTGTTAATTTTGCACAATCAAAGGGGGACAAAATCAAGCAATTTGATTCTTTCATGCAAAATTGGAACACAAGGTGACATAAATTTTGCAATTTCAAAAGGCAATAGTGCATTTGCAATATCAAAAGACAATTTTGCATTTGCACTTCTTTTTGCAAAATTAGGAGACCTAAATTCTTCTCAATAGCCTTGTTCATTTAGAAAACAATAAATAATCAAACTTGAATTCTTTTTTGCCAAATTATAACACAAGGAGACTCAAAATTTTGTAAAATTAAAAGGCAAAGTGTGCATTTGTTTTCTCCAATAAGGGGATATAATACATAAAATTGCACATTCTATTTTTTGCAAAATTGAGTGTTGGAAATTTGAGGTATTTTATGTTGTCATTGATGTCACATGGATCACATTGAGTTTTGGTGGCCAAAGTATTTCATAAATAAACATTTATGATATTTTGGAAAGCATGGACATATACAGGGTTTTTGTGAAAACTAAGGTAGGTAAATAAAAGGTTTTATTTAAAATCATGGATGGCAAATTTGAAATGGGTTTTTCTTAAAACCCAAATTGGCCATTTGTTTCGTCAAAAAATGTGCCCCAGTGATGGAGATATTTAATTTTAAATATTTAGTTTAAATTTAAATTATTTAAAATTTAAATTTAAATTTTAAAATTTTAATTAAAGTCATCACCGACATCATAAAAACCATGCACCATCAAAAGGAAATTAATAATTAAAGGTGCTGACGTATGTGAAATTAAAGGAAGGTTGCATATATATATGCAAAGGCTTTCGATTCAAAATTCTAAGCATCGAATGAAGAGAACAAAAAGCGGAAGCCCCAAAATCCTTCGATGTGATAGCGTGGTCCAACGGTGAGCTTGGGAAGCGTGGAGTTTTTTGTTGCGACAAGGCATGCGTTCGATTCCCACCGGGTTTGATTTTCGTAGAGTGTGGAAGAAGAGCATTTGGTGCACGTTTTTGGCATGAACAAGGGCAACAAAATATAGGGAGCATTTTTGCTCTCTGTCCTATGTGATCAGATAGTTCACGTGGTCTTTGGCATCGTGGTTGTGGTGTTGAGTGGGCAGTGATGAGGAATCGATTCCCTCTAAGAGGCAAGTAAACGTTTTATTGAATATTTTTTATTATTGCCTAATGTTGGAGGAATAAGGTGATGCTAAGGGAATAATGTTTGATTAAATTTTTATTTACTTGGAAGGCAAGATATAAGGGTTGAAATGCACTTTTAGAAAAATAGAAATTTTTGGTGTTTTCCTCTTTTAGAAGTATACCATATTATATATCGTTGGAAAGCTTATTTCAAGGGCTATTTGATTAACTTGATTAGATGGAGAAATAAGGTATATGTACAGAGATATTTCTATTTTTGTAAAGGGGTTAAAAGTGAAGGTTGTTTTGTTCTTTTTCAAAGTGTGTTGAGTGTGGCAGATTTCCAAATGGGTTTCTTCATATTCATAAAAGGTATGGGCACATTCTCCTATTGATTGATTATGGTGGTTGATTTCTGAAATATATTTGGAGAGAAAAGGATTGATTGTGGTTTCCTTTTCGAAAGTGGTTGGTTGAATGCTTCAAGGTTTTCTAGTTTGAGAGTTGTGGTTAAACCTTATTTTATAAGCATAGTTGTTAAAGCCCATTGGTTATGCAAAGAACTTGAAAAGAACATGAGTATCATTGTTATGTGAAGAATGTTTTATTAGCATTGTTGTTAAAGCCCATTGGTTATGCAAAGAACTTGAACTTGAGAAGAAAATGAGTATCATTGTTATGTGAGATTTGTGGTTGAGCATTGTTGGAAATATTTGAGTTGGTTGATACATGCTTGGACTAGGGTTTGTAAGAAAGAGTTGTTCCTTGTGGTAGTTGGTTGAGAAGAGTTGTTTGAGCCTAGTCAAGTGATTGTGTGAAGTGGTTGTTCAAGTTCCATGAAACAAACTATTCTATATTCTGGATTTAAGTTGAGATTGAGATTTGAGGATAGAACATATTGAGTCTCTAACAATTCTCTTTATGCTTCTATGAGATTGCCTTGAGTTGAGAAAGATATTGGATTTGAGTATAGAACATATTGAGTCTCTAAAAATTCTCTTTATGCTTCTATGAGATTGATTTGAGTTGAGATCATCGTGGTTCATAGTTGTTATCCTTTGAAAAGTGTATTACCATTCATTTTTGAGTTCATATTTGAGCCTTACCTTCATAAGATTTGTGGATGAGATTTGAGTACTACTTGAGAATGATTGATTGAGCCTTTGAGAAGGATTTTGGGATAAATTTGACAACTTTGTGGACAGTTTTTGTTGAGCATATTTGGATAAGTTCTGTGTGAGCTTGTTGAGCAGATTTGGACAAGTTTTGTGTGAGCTTGTTGAGCATATTTTGACAAGTTCTGTGTGAGCTTGTTGAGCAGATTTGGACAAGTTCTGTGTGAGATTGTTGAGTAGATTTGGAAACGTTCTATGTGAGCTTGTTGAGAATATTAGTGGAGTACCTACCTGAGCATATCAGTGGACTGCCTACCTGAGTAGATCAGTGTGTTGCCTAGCTAAGAAGATTAGTGGATTGCCTACCTGAGTAGATCAGTGTATTGCCTAGCTGAGTAGATCAGTGGATTGCCTACCTGATCAGATTAGTGTGTTGCATAGCTGAGCAGATCAGTGGATTGCCCACCTGAGAAAATCAATGTGTTGCCTAGCTGAGCAGATCAGTGGATTGCCTACTTGAGAAGATCAATGTGTTGTCTAGCTGAGCAGATCAGTGGATTGCCTACCTGAGCAGATCAGTGTATTGCCTAGCTTTGAGCAGATCAAAGTAATCATTGTATTGGATAAGTATCCTTATTTCTATGTGAAATATTATAAGAAGATTATATTGTGGAGTACCCCACATTGGGGGAACCACGTTAAATATTGTGTCTCAATTGTGTGTGGTGACTTGTGCTCTTGCTTACTATTACTCTCTGAGTTATTAATGCACACTGCTATATTTGGTTATTGCAATTAAGTACATTAATTGATATTGGTTTGGAAATAAAGTAAAAAGTGGACGCTATACTGTTCACCCTCCTCTTAGTATAAGCTTGTGTTCTTCATTGAGAAGAAATTGAAGACGTTAGATCCATCAAAACCAAGTCGTGTGTCGACTAGTTCTGGAAGCCTTTCAAACGCGGGTCGTGTGTTGACTTGACTTGAAAGGAGTGCTATTTTGTTAAATTTGTAAAACAAAGGGGGAAGACAAGAAATTATATTTCTTTTGCAAAATTGTAACACAAAAGTGAGGAGCACTTAAAACAAAATCAAAACTTGTTAAATTTGCAAAACAAAAAAGAAAAGGCAATTGTTCTATGCCACATTCTTTGCAAATTTGAAAAAAAAGAGGAGACATAAAATATCAAATTTTTGCACAATACAAATTTAAATTTTGTTGCAAAAGTTAGTAAGTAAATGTGCATTTTCAACATTACTCGACACCTTCATTTCAAATTGGCAAAATTAGGTGCATTTTTGGTTGCATTCGACACTTAAGTGATAAGAATTTTGTGGGCATTCTTGTTTTATTATTGCAATATTTTTTGCAACTATAAGTCAAAATCAAGAACACTCAAAACCCCAAAATTTCATAATAATTTATGTAATTCATTTGCACAAGTATAAGCCATTTGTAAAATTGATATTCTCTCCTTACAAACCCCTAATTCACTCTTATTTTTTTGGCTCAATATCCTCAAACTGATTATTCCTCTTCAAGAGGATTTTCATGTAGGTGCCATTAAATATCTTTTTGAGTGAATTCAACTTGGAAAACTAAAATGAAAGCCATAATGATTGTAGAGGAAATGTGGGATTTAGTAGATGGCACTGAATCAATACCCACATCAGCAGGAGCAGATAAAAAATCATGGGATAAAAAGAATAATCGTCTTCTCATGTTGATCCTCCTAGCTACTATTGATGAGATCCAACCTCACATAAGTGAAGCTAAAACTGGTAAAGATGCATGAGATGAAATTTATACCATTTTTAAAGGCAAGAATCAATCGACTATTCTAAAACTTTAAAAATAACTTCGTACACTCCATATGAAGTTAGGAGAATCAATAGAACTATTCCTCTGTAGAGTGGTAGAATTGAAGTCAAAGCTAAATGCTTTAGGAGCCAATGAAGAAGATACTATTCTAACTTCAATAATATTGAAGGCTCTTACCGAATCCTACAAGATGTTAATCACATCCCTTAATGTATCTCAAAGATCAATCACCTTTGTGGAGTTAGTCAATTTGCTTCAAATAGAGGAAGAAAATCAACTCCAAAGTGATGAAGTGTCAAACAATGCACTTTACTCACAAAATCAAGGTGAAAATAAGAAAGGAAAATTTCATAAGGGAGGATCATCTTCAAAATATAAGGGAAAGAGATCTCAAAATAAGTTTTGCTCGCATTGTAAAAAGGAAAACCATGACACCAATCGGTGTTGGTTTAAAAATAAACAAAACAAAAATGGTAAAGGCACATCACAAAAGCAAGACAAAGGCAATATTGCTAGTGAAGTGTCTGATTCCGATTCTGATTTTGGTTCAGAAAGAGCACACAAATTGCTCAAGGCTAAAATAGTATTGTAAAGGAAACACAAATTTGTCATCCTAGGCAAGCACTTTTTCCAAAACCTCTTTTTAGAATTCATAATTAGCATAAGTTTGTTTTGAAGTACTAGCAATAAAGGGGTGATCGCACCTTTTTTAGGCTTCATAAATAACAAACTCTCTTTTTTTGAAGTACTTGTAACAAAAGGGGATAATTTTTTGGTGTAAAATTTGCCTAGGAGGTAATCTTTGTAAAAACCTTCACAAATATTCTTAAGTTGCACATCTTTTGCAATTAAGGGAGGATAAATATTTCTTTTCTTATTTCACACAAATTTTTGTAAAAAGGGAAGAAGACTTATAAGGGTGCATTTTTGGTAGCGATCGACACCTTAGTCACACTTCTTTCAGAAATTCCATTACAACATGTTTTGCAACAAGGGGGGAAACTTATAAGGGTGCATTTTTGGCAGCAACCAACACCTTAGCTACCTTATCAAAACTTTTACAAAATCATATTGTAACCGAATGAACCTCATATGAAGTGATCTACTCTACTACACCTAGTGATTGCAACAACTAATTACCCATGCAATTTGGTTAGATGACAAGATTACAATAATGACATTCGTTGATGCAAAGAAAAAGTGAGGAATGACCCACTTTTTTCTTAGAAGCAGCTAGAGCACTGTGACAGAGCAAGAACCAGCATATCACCATCTTTTTCATTGTATTGGGACAACTATATACATTACCTAAATAATATAATAAGGGGGATGCTAGAGTTACTATGTTAGTAACTATGATTATTACCTCATTTAGGTAATTTGTAAGATTCACCTAGGTAGATTTTATTTACCACATGGTAAAAAGTAGCTTGTTACTTTTTACCACTAGTATTTACCTATTACTATTTACCTAGGGTTAGTTAGTCATTGTAGTCATTTTGACTACGTTAGTGGTTAGTGGTTAGCTACCTTCACGGGAGGGCTACCTATAACATGTTACTTGTTAGCGCTAACTTAGGATATTATTTAGTTAATATCCTAAGTCTATTGTTAGTGTTCCTATAGTGCTATTTAAGCACTTGTTTATTAATATTAAGACTAATGCTTATGATTTAATAATAACACTTACCTTTTCTTTCAACCCCACCATAAGTATGCATGCCCCTTTAGCTTTGTACTAGAAAATTTTACCCTCTTGGGGTCTTCTACTAATTCAAATTCAAAATACTTCTTCATCTATGTGATTGTTGGCAATTTTGGGTACCTTGGGTACATTGCCTTTGCTCAAGTGTAGAAGTTGTCATTGATGTCAAGAAGCTCTTGAAGGAATTTGATTTAATGTCAAATAATTTGCAGACATGGACAGTGAGTTTCCAAGAAGATTATTCAGAGCATGGAAAGTGAGTTTCCAAGAAGATCATAGTGGCCCATTTGCAAAAGATCAAAGAAAAAGACAAGTAAGAAAAGGTATGCAACAGGCAAGAAAAACAGTCACGATTTCGCGACATGTTAGAGGAGAGAGAAAGTGCTAGCAAAACTGTCGCGATTTCGTGACATGTTAGAAGAGAGAGAAGAAGCTGGCAAAACTATCACGATTTCGTGACATGTTGGAAGAGAGAGAAGAAGCAGAAAAACTGTCACGATTTCGCGACATGTTGGCAGAGAAAAAGGCAAGTGGAAAAACTATCACGATTTCGCGACATGTTGGCAAAGAAGGAGAGCAAGGTGGAAAGTGTCACGATTTCGCGACATGTCGCATTTTTGTGACTCGAAAAGTGCAGGAAGGCAAAGAAGGAAAAGTGTCACGATTTCGTGACATATTGCAAGGAAGGTTGTATGGACGAAAAAGTGTCATGATTTCGTGACATGATGCAGAAGAGAGAGTCCACAGTGTGAACTATCATGATTTCATGACAAGTTCGAAGAGAGAGAAAGTATCATGAAAAGTGTCATGATTTCGTGACATGCTGTAGAGTTCGAAGTGAGAACTATCACGATTTCATGACATGCTACAAAAGACGAAGTGAGAACTGTCACGATTTCGTGACATGCTAGAAAGTTGAAATGAGAACTGTCACGATTTGTGACATGCAAAGGGAAGAGTTTGAAATGAGAAGCGTCACGATTTCATGACAGGTTGCAAGGAAAGCGTATGGAAGCTGAAAGCGTCACGATTTCATGACAGGTTGAAGAGAAAAGCGTACGGATGCAAAAAGTGTCACGATTTCATGATAGGCAGAAGTGAAGAAGCCAGCGGATGAAGATGTCACGATTTCATGACATGTCACAGTTTCACGACCAGAAGGCAAGTGAAGACGCCAGCGGAGGAAGATGTCACGATTTCATGACATGTCATAGTTTCATGACCAGAAGGCAAGTGAAGATGCCAGCGGAGGAAGATGTCACGATATCGTGACATGTCACAGTTTCATGACTCAAAGAGGAGAGAGAATGTATGGCGTCAAAAATGTCATGATATCACGACAAAAACAAAAAGGAAGTCTAAAGAAGCAAAAGTGTCGCGATATCGTGACAACAGGCAAAAGAAAGTGTACGACTGCAAAGGTGTCGCGATATCGCGACATGTTGTAGTTTCACGGGAAAAGCTACAGAACCAGAGGCGGTTGAAGCCGACAGAGTTAACTTTGAGCCGACGAAGTTCAGGGTTGTGCAGTCGACGGAGTTTAGGGTTACAACCGACTAAGTTTGAATTTTTGATCTTGAAATTTCTGTTATAAAAGGAGGGCTGTTTCGAGTTTTGAAGATATCGAATGTGCGCAAGTTAAGTCCACGGTGCGTAGAGACCGAGTCGAGTCAAATCGAGCTAAGTGCGAAGCAAGAGCGCACAGAGAGCAGAAAAGCGCAAAGGAGCAGAAGTTGTTGGTGTTGCGACATTCGTAGACAGAGCGCATAGTAAGAAGTTCGATCGTCGAGTGCTGAGTGCTGCTGTGTTTGCGCAGACAGTGCAAAAGTTGGTTTCGACCAAGTGCGGCTGTGACAAAGCAAAGAGAACTGTTGGACAGATTTGAGCAAGCTTTTGTTGAGCTTGTGGAGCAGTTTGGGCAGGTTCTCTTGAGAACTTGCAAAGCAGATCTGAGACAAGTCTTGGTGAAGACTTGGGTGAAGATCAAGCAAGCTTTAGTGAAAGCTTGTGAACCACTTTTGTGAACCAGATTTGAGGACCAGTTGAGGACAGAGATTGGTGCAGATTTGAGGATAGACTTGTGCCAGACCAGAGAAAGAGGAAGAGGACATACTTGTGCCAGACCGAAGGACTGTGTTTGGTGCAGATCAGAGAAAGAGAAAGAGGACATTTGTGCTAGACCGAAGGACTATGTTTAGTGCAAATTCGAGGACCAGCTTTGAGGTGATAGAGTTGAGGACAGAGGTCTCCAGCCAAAGCAGGGAAGACAGGTGTCTTCTGTGGATAGAGTTCCATTTGCTAAGGGCAGCGGAGGCGAGAGGTCTTCTAGAGGATCACCAACCAGAGCAGAGTTAGGGGAAGGTATCTCCTTTGAGCAGAGGCTCATAAACATTGTAATTGGGAAGGTTTCCCAAAGAACTTTGATATAACTTTTAGAGAAAAGTTTTGTGGACGTAGCCCAGACTTTCTGGGTGAACCACGGTAAAGTTGTGTCTCTATTGTGGATGGTGTTTTGTGCATTGCTTTGATTACTGCTATTGATACTGCTATCTATACATTGCATAATATTGAATTGAAAGGAAAAAGTAAAAAGTGGTCTTATACTGTTCACCCCCCTCTCAGTATAAGCTTGTGTTCTTCAATTGGTATCAGAGCGGGTGCCTTCGAAAAGTTTAACAGCTTGAAGGAAAAGCTAGCAAAGAACACAATGGATTTTTCAAGTGGCAATGCAACACCTATTCTTGATGGATCAGATTTTGGTCTGTGGAGTGCAAGAATGAAGGTTTATCTAATGGCACTTGGTAATGAGGTATGGGAAGTGATTGAAGATGAGTACACTATTCCTGAACATGGTCCTTATACTAAAGAAGACAGGCTCATGCATCACAACAATTCAAAAGCAATGAATGCAATCCCGAAAGGCTTACAGAAAGCAGATCTCACCAAAGTTATTCACTGCAAGACAACTAGTGAAATGTGGAAACACTTGAAGGTGGTTCATACAGGTGATGCAAATGTCCGAAAGGCCAAGTTGAGACACTTCAAAGGTATGTTTGAACAACTCCAAATGAATGATGATGAAAATATTAGTGACTACATGCTTCGTATGGATGAGGTTGTTAACTCCATGAAAGACTTAGGTCTTGAGCTTGCTGAAAATGATGTGTGTGATAAGATTTTAAGATCTCTTCCTAATAGATTTAGTGAAAATATTTCTGCTATTGAGGAAGCTAAAGATTTAGATAAGTTGAAAAAGGATGAGCTCCATAGTATACTTGCAGCATTTGAGTTGAGAACTCAAGTGAAGGTTGATGTCAAGAAAGAGGCAGCTTTCAAAGCTACCAAGAAATCAAAGGGCAAACAGATTCAAGAGAGTGATGAGTCTTCTAGTGATGAAGAGGCATATTACAACAAGAAAGGCAAGTTCTCTAGAAAGCACAAAAGCATGAAAAATATAAGATGTTTCAACTGTGGAAAGTTTGGTCATTATGCTACTGACTGTACTGTTTCCAAGAATGAAAGTGATGAAGATATACAGGATTCTAAGAGCAAGGATTCTGAAAAGCACAAGCATCACAGGAAGTACAAAGATGAGCACAACAATCAAGGAAAGAGGTACTCTCACAAGCACAAGAAGAGTTTCTACCTAGACAAAGCAAGTAAGTGTTCTAGTAGTGATAGTGAAAGTTCTTCAAGTGATGTTGAAAATGAGATGTTGTTCATTTCGAAAAAAGAGGAAGAACCGAAACATAGATTCATTATCATGAAATGTCTTAGATGTGGAAATTTTGGTCACCTTGAGGATGATTGCACAAATAATGAATTGGTTACTAGTATGTATGAGGATGCTTCAGAAAACTATAAGGAAGATGCATGTATGGTTTTTGAAAAGGGTAGCACCTCTAGTGATAAGAAATCTGAAAAAGACTTTGATGATTCAGAAAGTAAACAAATAAAGGATCTTGAAAGTGAACTTACTAATGCTCTTAGTGCTTTGAAAAAGGAAAGAAAGAAGAATGCTAGACTCAAGGATAAGTTAGATGAATGTTGTATGGAGAGAGATGATCTCTTAGAAAGTCTTGACTTCTCTATGGCTAAGACACAAGAACTCAAGGATGAGTTGGAGTCTAAGGTTCTTGAGTATAGTGAGTTAGAACAGAAAATGGATTCTTTGAAAGAGGAAACTAAAGAGTACAAGGATAGGCTTTACAGATTTCAAGATAGCTCCAAGAAGGTTAAGTCACTCATCAAAGGTCAAAGAAAGACAACAGATAAAACAGGCCTTGGTTTTGTTAAACCACACAAGGAACAGGTTGGGGAATCTAGTAAGAGATTTCAAAAGGAAGAGAGTTCTGATGAAGAGAGTATTTCAGAGAAAGAGTCCATGAGTGATAGATGCGCAGAAATAGAAAACAGAATTTTGAATGCGAAGAAGAAGTTTTCGGGACCCAAGAGGTCAAATAAAAGAAAATTTCATGGCAGATGTTTTGCGTGTCACAGGTTCGGTCACATGGCTTCGCATTGCATGACTCAAGTAAGGAAGGTAAATGACAGTTTCAGAGGTGGCAATTTCTTTCAAGGGTATTGCTACTCTTGTAATCAGTTTGGGCATAAGGCAATTTTTTGCAAGGCTAATAACAGGAAGAGGGTTAGTCAGAACTGGTGGATTCAAAGAATTGGCATGCCTAAAAGAAATAACATTGTTACTTGTTATAAGTGCAACAATGACGGTCACACAGCTAGACAGTGTAGAGCTGATCTTCCAAGGTACAGGAATAGGAACAGTGGTATGAACAGGTCCAAGGATCAAGGCATGGATAAGAACAGGAATGATAACCGTGACAGGAACAGGAACAGAAATATTGACAAAGAATTCAAGAGAAGGCCCGACAAGGAAGTTTTAGACGCTGATGATGATCAGTGCCTAATGGGAGTTTTACTCCCACCCCTATTTTAATCACCTCATCAGGAGGTGGGGGAGGGACTAAGCTAAGAGGCTCATTCTTAGTCCCGAGCCCCAAAGGTGACCCTTTGCCATTGATGACAAAGGGGGAGAGATATGAGTAAGGGGGAGAGCTTCAAGTGAAGAGGAAAGCTTCAAGTCAGGGGGAGCAAAACTTCAAAGGCAGATTCTCAGTTGTTAACTCAGTTGGTTTCAGTTTTGGCTCTTGAGATGTGTTTTTCGTAAAGGTTTGCCATCAATGACAAAGGGGGAGATTGTTGGCAATTTTGGGTACCTTGGGTACATTGCCTTTGCTCAAGTGTAGAAGTTGTCATTGATGTCAAGAAGCTCTTGAAGGAATTTGATTTAATGTCAAATAATTTGCAGACATGGACAGTGAGTTTCCAAGAAGATTATTCAGAGCATGGACAATGAGTTTCCAAGAAGATCATAGTGGCCCATTTGCAAAAGATCAAAGAAAAAGACAAGTAAGAAAAGGTATGCAGCAGGAAAGAAAAACTGTCATGATTTCACGACATGTTAGAGGAGAGAGAAAGTGTTGGCAAAACTGTCATGATTTCGTGACATGTTAGAAGAGAGAGAAGAAGCTGGCAAAACTGTCACGATTTCGTGACATGTTGGAAGAGAGAGAAGAAGCTGGAAAAACTGTCACGATTTCGTGACATGTTGGAGAGAAAAAGGCAAGTGGAAAAACTGTCGCGATTTCGCGACATGTTGGCAGAGAAGGAGAGCAAGGTGGAAAGTGTCACGATTTCATGACATGTCGCATTTTCGCGACTCGAAAAGTGCAGGAAGGCAAAGAAGGAAAAGTGTCACGATTTCGTGACATATTGCAAGGAAGGTTGTACGGATGAAAAAGTGTCACGATTTCGTGACATGATGCGAAGAGAGAGTCCGCAGTGTGAACTGTCATGATTTCGTGACAAGTTCGAAGAGAGATAAAGTATCACGAAAAAGTGTCATGATTTCGTGACATTAGAGTTCGAAGTGAGAACAGTCAGATTTGTGGACATGCTACAAAAGATGAAGTGAGGACTGTCACGATTTCATGACATGCTATGAAGTGAGAACATACACGATTTGTGACATGCTGCAAAGGGAAGAGTTTGAAATGAGAAGCGTCACGATTTTGACGGGTTGCAAAGAAAGCGTACGAATGCTGAAAGCGTCACGATTTCATGATAGGTTGAAGAGAATGCGTACGGATGCAGAAAGTGTCATGATTTTATGACAGGCAGAAGTGAAGAAGCCAATGGATGAAGATGTCACGATTTCGTGACATGTCATAGTTTTGCGACCAGAAGGCAAGTGAAGACGCCAGCGGAGGAAGATGTCATGATTTCATGACATGTCACAGTTTCATGACCAGAAGGCAAGTGAAGACGCCAACGGAGGAAGATGTCATGATATCGCGACATGTCACAGTTTCATGACTCAAAGAGGAGAGAGAATGTACGACGTCAGAAATGTCACGATATCACGACAAAAACAAAAAGGAAGTCTAAAGAAGCAAAAGTGTCACGATATCGTGACAACAGGCAAAAGAAAGTGTACGGCTGCAAAGGTGTCATGATATCATGACATGTTGTAGTTTCATGGGAAAAGCTATAGAACCAGAGGCGGTTGAAGCCGATAGAGTTAACTTTGAGCCGATGAAGTTTAGGGTTGTGCAGTCGACGGAGTTTAGGGTTACAGCCGACTAAGTTTGAATTTTTGATCTTGAAATTTCTGTTATAAAAGGAGGGCTATTTCGAGTTTTGAGGATATCGAAGGTGTGGGTGTTAAGTCCACGGTGCACAGAGACCGAGTCGAGTCAAATCGAGCTAAGTGCGAAGCAAGAGCGCACAGAGAGCAAAAAAGCGCAAAGGAGCAGAAGTTGTTGGTGTTGCGACATTCACAGATAGAGCGCATAGTAAGAAGTTCGATCGTCGAGTGCTGAGTGCTGCTGTGTTTGCGCAGACAGTGCAAAAATTGGTTTCGACCAAGTGCGGCTGTGACAGAGCAGAGAGAACTATTGGACAGATTTGAGCAAGCTTTTGTTGAGCTTGTGGAGCAGTTTGGGCAGGTTCTCTTGAGAACTTGCAAAGCAGATCTGAGACAAGTCTTGGTGAAGACTTGGGTGAAGATCAAGCAAGCTTTAGTGCAAGCTTGTGAACCACTTTTGTGAACCAGATTTGAGGACTAGTTGAGGACAGAGATTGGTGCAGATTTGAGGATAGATTTGTGCCAGACCGAAGGACTATGTTTGGTGTAGACCAGAGAAAGAGGAAGAGGACAGACTTGTGCTAGACCGAAGGACTGTGTTTGGTGCAGATCAGAGAAAGAGAATGAGGACATTTGTGCTAGACCGAAGGACTATGTTTAGTGCAAATTCGAGGACCAGCTTTGAGGTGATAGAGTTGAGGACAGAGGTCTCCAACCAGAGCAGGGAAGACAGGTGTCTTCTGTGGATAGAGTTCCATTTGCTAAGGGCAGCGGAGGCAGAGGTCTTCTAGAGGATCACCAACCAGAGCAGAGTTAGGGGAAGGTATCTCCTTTGAGCAGAGGCTCATAAACATTGTAATTGGGAAGGTTTCCCAAAGAACTTTGATATAACTTTTAGAGAAAAGTTTTGTGGACGTAGCCCAGACTTTTTGGGTGAACCACGGTAAAGTTGTGTCTCTATTGTGGATGGTGTTTTGTGCATTGCTTTGATTACTGCTATTGATACTTGCTATCTATACATTGCATAATATTGAATTGAAGGAAAAAGTAAAAAGTGGTCTTATACTGTTCCCCCCCATCTCAGTATAAGCTTGTGTTCTTCAGTGATCTAGTCTATCAACGCCTTTGGATTCAAGCTTCTATTGAATGATGATGTTTCTATCTTTGAATTTCAACCCATATTAAAAATCACTCAGATCAATATTTCTTTTGTGTCTTCTTGTTCTTCATTATGGACTTCCACTTCCTCCTCTTCATTATCGCTTACATATTCAACTTGAACATCCCTCCTTTGGGAAATTTCAAGTGCATCTAATTGAGCGATGAATCCTCTCATCCTTTTAGCTATATTCATTGTTCGAGGTCCTCATGGTATCCCTCTTCCTCATTATGCCATCTCTCCTAAGGCACATATCACTTCCCAATCTTGAGAGATCTTTTGGATCTAATATCAAATGATGCAGTAATGATCACAACACCTTTCCAAGAAGACTCAATCAAACTAGTTGATCAAACCAACAATCGTACAATCAAATTGACAATCATTTAATTCAATAAATTATTCAATTTAGTAACCATACAATCCAAGCAATCGTACAAGCTAGGTAACTGTTCACTTGTACGATCACTTCCTAATTGCTATAGTTTTTATTAGGTTATTATATGATTCCAACCCTAATCCTAATGGAATGATTTCTCTTTCATGTAATTGTTTGAGCAACTTCTATTTCAAACAATTATACAGTTTCAATTTGTATGATAGGTTTTGTTGCACTCTAAAATAATATTTTATGGTCCTTTCACTCCATTCTTCTGCACCATTCAAATTAAATCCTTCCTTAATAGAAAAACTACACACCCTCTTTGTATGATATTTCTCTTACTATAATACAATAATTTCAAAGACTACACTCTTATAATCATATGATTGCATATTCTAGCCTACAATCGTGCAACTTATCCATCATACAATTCCCTTACAACCCATCATACAATTGTACAATTCAACTAGCAACACCCCTTATATGAATCCAATCTTGTATGATCACACTCTATCGTACACTTGTATAATTAAATTTCTTTGGCAATATTCGCCATCATACAATATTTGCAATTATTCAATTATTACCGATGTTTAATGTACGATCTTTGCTATTGTACAATAATGCCCCTCCAAATCTCTTTCTTGTCGGGCAATTGGAATGTACAACTCTTCTATCATACAATTGATATGTTTTCATGGCACTTGAATTCTGTAGCAAATGAATGCACGAATGTTCACCCCATTCTATTATATAATATTTAAATATTTTGGATAAATAAATTTAAACTGAACTTTTTAGTGTTTTCTTGGAAAATATTTCCTATCTCAAATTTACCTCTTCAATCCAATGTTCTTCCTCACTACAATTTTCATTCCTTTGATTCAAATGATGCCTTAGATTCTAATGCCTTAGAAGTTTAGATCCTACACACAAAGATGTAGGAGTATACATAACTTTCTAGATTGAAAATTTATGCATTCAACAACCAAGACTCAAGATTAATTGGAAAAATATTATTCATTTCATTTCTTGGGAATACAAGGCTAAAATTTTAAAAGCCCTTTTCTCTTCCCTTGGGCCTCCCTTTTCCCAGGATTATCTCTCTTCCCGTCTCCTATTTTTCTTGTTGTAATCCCCCTTAATGTTGTTCATTTAAAAAATATTTATAGATTTAAAAAATAGTTACATAATGGCAAGACGATTGGTATTCTTACTTCTCAATTGGGTGATTAGGCTTCTAGATGGTCCTGCATCAGAAAGAACACAACCCAAGACAACAGGTTATTTCCTCCCTCTTTGGTAACTTGTTGTAAGCTCACTTGTTCCTTTCTGGTGGCCCTCCCAAATTCTTAAGCTTGAAGATTACTTAATTGATAGCTTGAATACTTTTTATGCCTTAATTGGAGGCTTGGAAGTTTTCAAGAGTGTTTGGAGAAATATTGCAAGGATGAGAGCTTGAAGGCTTGAAGGATGAGCCTAAGTGCTTACAAGGATGAGCCAAAATTTTGACTTAACGTTGCCATGCAAATAATAAAATTAATAAGAGCCTAATTATATTTGACAAAGTTTTGTTGCTAAAAATTGATGATTTAGTGATCACCCTAAGGGCTGGATTTATAGGCATCCATGGCTCCCTTGGAAGATCTTTTGGAGGATTTTTTTGGATTGGCAAGTTGGAGAGGCAGTATGGTTGCATGGAGTTGATGGATCTAATTGAAGGTAAGTTTAGGTAATATTTACATGCAACTAAGAAGAGGAGATATGATAGGTAAGTTTAATATTTTGATTACCAATTAAGGCATAAAGGAGATGGTAGATCATATTGACATGATTAGGTTCATTAATGGTAGATGGCTTGAAGGAGATATTGTTAAATATCTTGGTTTTGGTGTATGATGGGTTAAAATTTTTGGGAGGAAATAGCGTCATTGGTGCTATTGTCTCATGATTATTGGAGGTCAAAAATGGGAAAGAAAGGATAGATTCAAAAGGTTTATTGAAAGCATCACCTAGTCATGATAGCACTATGATGCTACGACTCATACCCTGTTGCTATCACTCTCAAAGCAATAAATACTCCATATTTAGGTACAACGTTGATTCAAATTGGATGATTAAGGTTGATTGATGAAAGGATTTGGTAATCTTAAATATTAACCATGCTTATAAAATTAGGTATCCATATCTGTCTCTTTTTGATACATTGATTGCATAATAAATATGTCAAAAGCTAACATAAAAGCCCCAATTTTAAGGTAAAAATAATTTCTTTTGCTTATGGTCAATGTTGCAAGATAAGTGATGCTAAGATTATTTGCTTATATGTGATGTTAAAAATTGCATTTTGGACAACATTAAATGTTGTTGTGCCCTAGTATGCCCCCTTGAGTTTGAAGGAAAATCAAGTTGGATCAAGGAAACTCGACTTGATTATGATCCGCACTAGTGCAGGGATGAAAAATTGGAATGGTTAAGATGTGATTTGACTTGAGGTTAAAAATAGGTTTGTAGAGTATATAATCAAGGTTGGTTTTATTTAGGATAGAGTCACACAATTTTTTGATTAGATGTGTTGTTAATGAGGATTAAAAATATGTTAAAGATGAAAGATTAAAATGATGAGATAGAAAAGATAAAATGGAAGAAAGAGATGATGAGAGACTTTGCTAAGGTGAGATGGGACACAAAAGTAGTTTTTTTGGTAAATGTATATACAATATATACAACTATATACATAGAGATTTACCTAAGGAGACTTTAGTTAGCTTTTGACTTGTCCAAAAAACTTCTTGATATAGCTTTTGACTTGCTTGGAGGAATTTTGTTTAGCTTTGATATTTGCTCAGGGAAACTTTATTACCTTTGCCCGAAGGACTTTTGGTTAGCCTTTGACTTTCCTAGAGGACTTCTATTTACATTTTGACTTTTCTGGAGGACTTTTGTTTAGCTTGCTATGATTCAAGTTATATATAACCATATACATATATGTACAAAATATTTGCTTTTAGACAAAGCCTCATGCCTAGAGGATTTTTATATAATATTTTCTTTTAAGCAAAGCCTCATGATTAAAGGACTTTTTATATAGCCCCATATATTAGCCTTAGAATTTTTGATTTTAGATTTACCTTTAAGAAAATGTCTATTTTCTTGGCCTTTAGAAAAATGCTTAAAGGACTTTTCATATAGCCTTATGTGTTAGCCTTAAGGAAATATAATTTTCTTTGCCCATTAACTGTAGGGAATTTTGATTTAGTTTTTTCCATCTGCCTTAAGGAATTTTGATTTGAGATTTACCTTTAAGCAAATACTTGTTTTCTTGAACTTTAGACAAATACTTAAAGATTTTTTGATATAGATTCATTTGTCACCCTTAGGACATTTTGTTTTAGATTTACCTTTAGCAGATGCTTACTTGCTTTACCTTTAGATAAATACTTAAAGGACTTGATTAGATTGATACCTCGTAGAGAAGTGTATAAATAAGCATGTGCATGCATGTAGATATGAAATCAAGTAGAATACAAGTAAGCAACATTAGGCAATTGAAAGAAATAGTCAACCAATATCGACTTGAATGTAATATCTTTTAAGATACATTATGTTTTTTGGTTCTTTTTATTATTTTTTGTTAAGCATGGCAAGACATTAATCTCCCAACCTAAACTTGGCAGTTATAATGAATGGAACCAACCAATTAGGGTAAACTTACCTTTAATCTTAGTTTTGGTATTAGTGCTCCTTTGATTATCTTTAAGAACAAGATCATCGACCTGAAAGAAGCAAAACCATAAATTTTTCTATAGACATGCTTAAGCATTTACTGGTAGACTTGCAAGTGCTCTAGGGCATGGATTTAATTTTCATAAAGCAATTCCAATTGCCTAAGATAAGAAAAATTATATTCATATCTGATAGAGGAGTCCTAAAAAATATGCAAAGAAGACACCTCAAGCTTGAAACGAAAGATAATTTCAATTCCATAAGTCAAAGCATAGGGTATTGCACTAGTGGAAGCTTGAATACTAGTGCAATATACCCATAGGAAAGGATAAAATTAAAGATGTAAATCTCAACCAATTTTTTTGACAAGCTTCACACTTAGTTAAGATCAAATTTTTTCCTAGCATAAGGATCTTGGGATTTTTAGGAGTCCTAATATCAATTTCCACAGTTTCTTCAATCAAAATATAATATTCATCTTCTAGTTGAGGGGGTGTAGACAACACTCTTAGTATCTCAATATCTATAGGATCTAGATATGGATGATTACAATATACTAACTACGAGATAATAATATTCATAATTTAGGAAAATAATCTATCAAAATAGAAGTCATTTTAGGTTAGGTAATCCACGAGGCTATCTTAAGAAGGATCGTTCAAGACATCCTCCATCATACAATAATATTCATCAAAAATTTGCTCAAGATATTCTATCAAAGTGTGTAAATTGAGAGAAGCTAGGATCTATGAGGAGCAATGATCCATTATCATCCTCCTCATCCCAATCCAATCTATTTAAGGAAACAATGTCATCATGGGAAATCCTAAAGGGAAGGTTGGCTTCATCTTCATTGTTAAATGAATGAGAAAGAGGTTGACTATAGCTAGGGATGTAACCTATCCCATAATATCTTGGCTAGGTTTTGGCCTATAAGGGCTATTTGATGCCCTGCATGCAAACCTAGTCCTTTATATTCATATAGCATATTAGAAACATCTAATTTGGAATGGGATACAAGTTCAACAAGAAACATGAAGCATATTTTTGTTCAATCAGGAGATAGTTACTACCATGGATTTGGTCATCGCTAGCAATACCAACACAAATAAAGGTGCAACTTCCAAACAATACCATTTTACCCTTTCTACTAGAAGGTAAGCCTAATATTCAAAAAGATAAAAGAAGCTTAGCTATGTCCAAAAAGGGTTGATTATTATATTTAATAAGGTTTCTAAGGTTGGTTATATTAAAAGTTTGATCTTATGATTTTTTATGAGGTTGACTACTTAAGGTGAAATACCTTAATGCATCATTGATTAAAAGTAGAGAAAAAGATGAATATGACTCAAAATATGGAACAATATAAGGGCAAAGACAAAATTTAGGATTATCAACCTTTATTTCCTAACAATAGGAGAAGAGCTCAAGGTTATCTAGGATGTGATTAGTCTTGCCCTAATATTCATACTTTAGGGACTAAAGAGTTGAAGGGATGACTTACATCACATGGATCCATGGCCTTCCAAGAATAATATTATAGGCAGGTCACAAGTTATGACATATAAGAGAGTGTTGAGAATGAGAGGCTTGACTTTAAGGGGTAAGACTAAAGTTTTACTAGCCTCACATTCCCCATTATTGAACACCCTGGTAAGAAGATCATATTCTCCAAGTCTTATTTAGTTAGCCCAAAATGATTGATGAATTTTAGGCTACAAACATTAAGAATAGAGCCATTATCGACTAAAATTTATTTGATAAAATTATCACTGGAGGAGCTCTTTGAACATAGAGGGTGGAGGGATATCATCCTCATAAAATGATATGATTGCATGATTGACCCCAATGGATCCCATCATTGGGGTGAGGTCATTAGGATTAATATCTTAAGGAACAACTTGTTCACTCAAAAGCTTGGGAAATATATCCCTCTATACTAGAGAGGTCCTAAGGAGATAAAAAAGAGATATTTCAGCTAGGGTACTTTCAAGTTGTTGATGCAAATTGAAAGTACCCTTATATTTATTTTGTGATTGAATTATTAAAGGTGATCCTTCAAGGGAAGAAATTATTTTAATGTGAAGGACCAGAGGAGGTCTAGAAGGTTGCTCAAATGAAGGATTTTTATGTTGTTTCCCTATTAAAACATAAATGAAAGAAGATTGATTAGAATAATTGAGTGTTACCACCATCCTTTGTTTTGGATGTGGGATGTTCCTATAGTGAACGTTATTTTCTACCTTTTTATCTTGGTCATGATGGGACAGTGGATCTTGAAATAACCAAAGTTGAGATTCAAATTTGCTAAGAACCACTTTATTGTTAGAGATTAGGTCTTGGAATTGGTTCCTAAGGCTCTTGCATTTATTGGTTACATGATCATCAATGCAATGGAAGGCACAATACTCATTAGGATAGAACTAAGGATATATTTCCATTTTAGGGTCTAAAGGCTTGGTAGGTGGAAGGTCCACTATTTTGGATTTAAGAAGTTGGTCTAGGATGGATGAAGGAAGTTGATCTAGTCAAGCGAACTTCCTCCTAGGCTTCGATTGTTAGGGGTTATCTAAGATAATATTTTGAAGGGTTGTCGTAGAACTCAAATTATTCATTTGGCAGAAGTCTATAACCCCATCATCTACAACATGTTTGTTCTTGTATTTCCATTTTGGGTTAGAAATGTTTTTGTCTTCCTCTTTAGGGATTTGAATTTCAAATGTCCTCTTTTGATGAGGGTGGTATATACTCTCTTGGCTAAATAAATTGCATCTTCAAAAGAATATTTATTGGCTATATTCAAATAGAAGGCCAATTTGTCATTTAGGTTACCTATAAATATGTCTAAAAGGTCTCTTGGTGGAGGGATATATTGGATCCTCCCCACAAGGGCTCACAATATTGCTAAGAAGTTGATAAAGTTTTTATCTTTAGGTTATTTTAATTGATATAGGTCACTACTCATTACCTTGTCCTCAATGTAAATAGAGAATTGTTTGACAAACATTCAACAATATACCTAAAGCTTTTAAGGGATAATTATAAAATGATAGAAATATTTTAGGATGCCTAATTTTGGCATAAAAAACCTGTAACTAAACTTGCAACTACCTTTATTTTATAGTGCATACATAGTCCTTGTGATGGGTGGTTATACCATACTCTTGTCACATGGGCTATGATGTAATAATTCCTAATATAATACCCTTATTATATCATAATATTAGATATGGATCTAGATCTTGGATTTTGACTTTATCTCTTTGGATTTTGACTTGATGAAATATTCTAGGGTTATGTTAGAATTTGAGAGAGAATTTCCCCCTCTCAATGTAGACTTTGCACTAAAATACTTAGGAGTATCGGGTTCCATCAATCATGCACTTAAAAATATATATTATAAATATTTATTCAATATTTAATACTTATAGGTTCAATGCATAAAATATGTGCCTCCTCCAATGTCTTCATGTGAAGGATGTGCTACCATGCATCTAGTGTTGACTATTGAATTGATTGGTCATCAATTTTTGTCTTGCATGTGATGGAAAAAAGCTGTATATGGCTTCCTTCTATTTTTCATTTATTCTATCACGATAAATTTCTAGATTCTTTTAAAGTTATTTATTACAAGTTATTTGATATGATAAATAAGATGTATTTTTTTAATACAATATTTAGTAGTTATGTGCACTTGTATTAGTCCCTTAAATGATCCTATGGTTGCTATATTTTTTCTTCAATAAGAATGTAGCAACCTGTCAAGTGATCAATAGCCTTTATAGTTGAACCATTAGGGACCACTAGTTATTGATGCTATTTAAAAAATATCCATTTACTTTGTATTATGCTTCCAATTTTGATCATATAACAATGCATATTATCGTTTAGTATCTTGATTGCTTGTAGTGTTTTTTTCAAGTGGTTTTATGATATTGAAATGGGTCCCACCCATATTACATCATCACCATATAGTGGTATTGTAACAGAGCTTGGATATTATCCATGTGTCATTTGGTAAGATTCAAATATCCTCTTTGAATATTAAGGAATCTAACTAGTTGAGCTAATATCATTTGATTGATTGCTTTTAGTGTTGGTACACTCCTTGACAAGAGTTTTATGAGATCCTAGGCTTTGATAATGATGTAAGGATATCTCATTTTGTGAGTTGTAAAATACATAATATTATCTTAACAAGATCAAATTTACAATCTATACCATGCTTCTTCAAAGCTCTTCTCACGATAGGTCACTCATCCTGTAAATATTTTTCTATATACCTAGGAAATGATTAAAAAAATTAACTTTAAACATACCATATTCATTCTAGGAGGTATTTAATTTGTTGGAATTAGAGGTGTCCTGTGGCTTGCATTTGTCATGGTTTCCTTTGTATCTTGGTAGTGTTATCTCCTGCTTGACATATTCTTATTGGTTCTCTAGTGGCTTGGAATGATCAATTGAGCTTTTGAAGTTTTTGGATGCATTATTTTCTATATAATTGGAGCAATTTGGATGAATATAATTTTCCTAACTTTCTTTAGTATCATACCAAATATTATTATGCTAACTTGGATGAATTTGTAAAAAAAATACATGTTCCTCTTCTTTGTGATGATCCTTTTCTTCTTCTTTAACCTAATTCTCTTTAGCTACATTATTTTGCTATACTATTTTTCAAATCTAATTTTTCTTGTGTGTTGATGATCTCTCTTACTTCTATTTCATCTCTCATGAAGGAGATTCGTTTTTGAATGGATTATGCCAACATTCCTTCACTGTGTGACCACTTCTACCACAAAGTTCACACATATTTTGTGTGTGAAAAATATTTCTTTATTGAGAATCATTTCTTTGATTTTGATATCCTTGAGAATTATTTATCTATTGGAAATGTTGTTGAGGTCTTATGCGTCTTTTGAATGGCTACTTCCTTTTTTCATTTATGAGATGTACTAGTTCTTCTTTTTATATTGAATGTGAGGCCTCTACTTTTTGAAGTAGGTTCACTAGCATTTCAAAGCTTGGTGTTTGCTCAATGATATTTAATGTTGTCACAAATATATTATATTTAGAAGGGAAAGATCTTAAAATAATTGGAACAAGTGTTTCATTATATACCTTTTCTCCCAATGCTTGTAGTGATGATCATAATTCAATAATTCTCTTCATGAAAGATTTAATTTTTTCTCCACTCTTTATCTTCAAGAAATGGAGATGATTATAGAGAAATAGATTTTGATTATGATTTTTTGGTTTAAATACTATTTGTAGCTTCTTCCATGGATCTTTGGTTATAGTTGAATCTTGAATGTATGCTTATACTTCATTCACTACTCCAAACATGCTGATAAACCTTGCCTTTCTATTTGCATTGTCAAACTTTATCTATCTTAATATTTTGCAGTAGGATGGGTAATGGTTCCATCTACAACTTGCCATACTTCTTCAAACTCAAGTTATATTTTGACTTTGGTCTTCCAAGCAACATAATTATTCCCTATAGTTGGGAATCAAGCAACAACAACTTTGGTGCACCACTAGCCATATTAACCTTTGAAAAAACTTGAAATTTTCCAAGAAACATAATTATTTCTTATAATTGGTAATCAAGAAACAACATTAGCCATATCATCCTTTTAAAAAACTTGAATTTTTTTCTTTTACTAAGTCAACTTCAAAGAATGCTTTCCAATGAGCATATAAGGGTATACTTATGGATTAAATGATGCCTTGAATTATGAGAAAAGTAATGTCTCACAATGAAAAATAATAAGTAGAGGGAATATTATTCATGTTTTAAATTATTATATGCACTTTTTCTTTTCACCTACATTTAAATAAAGGAAATTTAACAATATATTTGCTTTAGTGGTTTTCCCATTTTAATGTGGGATGCTTTTAAATAATCTTTGTCCAAATACTTTGATGTTAAGATTTGAAGGACCAAATCATTCTCATGTATTTTCCATGTGTAAGATTTTGGTTCATTGTCCAAGTAATAATCTGTCCTTTAAAAAAATAATTCTGGTGCCATGGATTGAGCATGATTTTAAGCTCACCTCTTCTTTTGATTTCGATCTATAGCTTTAGGATTTTTCTAAGTTGGATGCTCATTGGGTGGAATACTCTTTATGAAATCCATGTGTCCTAGTTTAATTAGTGAGGCTCAGAAGGGTGCATAGGAACTTTCTTGATTTTTTATGCCTCTAACTTGAATCCTTCAGATGCTTTGAAATTTTGGTCTTCATCTCAATATAATGGCAAATATGAGTGTTGATATGGCTTGTACTATGGGTGCTCGATATTTGTTGTTGGGTTGGTCGACATTGTTCTACTAATGATTTTAATATTTGATTTATTGGGTCATCTTGAATGACTTCTTGATTGTTTAGTTTTCTTAAAGTGTTCACTTTATTGTCAAATCTTCTCTATGTGCTCACTTATTCATCTAGGCTCCTTTAGAAAATGCTTATGTTGCTTTCAAAGAATCAATGACGTTTGCAAATAAAGTAGTATCTTCTTTGATTGTATTAAGATGTTCCACTAAATATTATCTCCTTTTGATTGAGATATTTTCTTTCCTTCTTATGTATCATCTCTTGCTTTATAAAATTCCTAGTCCATATTCTATAAATAGTTGCAAACATAGAGTACACGAGAGTTGACTTATTATAAATTTACTATTTTTGGTTAACAAAAATGACATTACCTTTACCCATGTTTCTCGATTTATTGAACTTGTATTCACCTCATGAAGATTAGTTCTTGCTATTTTGGAATAAAACACAAGAATGTGCAAGTCTTGTGTTGAAGAATTCCTTTCTCTTTAATGATTCTGCTCTATAGAATATTTTGATGATTTATCTCTATTCTTCTTAGAAAGAGATATTAAAACCTTTATTATTGAATGCCTAATGATATTGATGATGCTTATCCTTAGATTCTATCCTTTTGCTTTCATATATTTTGGAAAATGCTTGATTACCTTCAATTTTGTATTTATAAATTTATGACAAATTTTTTGCCTTAAATCGATCCTTAGTAGGATTTTGATCCTAAGACTATTTTTAGAAAGAGTTTTGTTTCCAAGATTTTTTTTGTGGATTTTGTTTCATGGACAACATGGTTAACTCTTCTTTTGAGTTTAACCTTAATCAATATTCGATAGGGTTGCTTATATTTAAAAATTATTTTCAATAGAGAGCTTCCTGAGCTTCTCTAGATTGAAGGGAGAGGAGGACCAGATGAAAATTTGGCTCTTATTTCTACTTGTTCTAATACCACATGTTAGAACTTAATGATTCAATGGTTTGCATTATGAAATGATAGATATTTAAATACATAGGATGCCCAATTTTGGCATAACAAACCTCTAACTAAACTTACAACTACCCTTGTCCTATAGTGCATGCATAGTTTGTATGATGGGTAGTTATACCACACTCATGTCACATGGGTTACAATGTAATAGTTTCTAACATTTGATAGTACCATTCTAAGGGAGGGAACTAAGACTCTTGGAAAATATTTGAAGTAGCAATATTTTTCCAAAAGAAATTTCACTACAAGTGGTTTTAAACAACTTAATATGGTTGAGAGGATCTTACTTTCCTTTGTATATTTGAAACTTAAGTTTTAAAATTATGAGGAAAGATATGGCTAGCTACAAAAGAATATAATGGTTTTTTGTAAAAGTTTTCATAAGAGTATATGTGGCTAGAACAAGATTGGATTGTGGTCATTTTTTGTTTCAACATATCTAATTGAGAGGTTTGAATTTGAAGCTTAAAAATATTTGACATGATTGCACATAAGGCATTTGTTGAGAGACATGAGGATATTAAAAATTAATGTGAGGATAAGATTAATAGGGGTATATGATGTTAAGGTTGATATTATATGACTTATTACTAATCTATTTGGAGTGAAAGGATGAGAGAGTGTAGGAGTAGGGTTATAAGTGCAACCCATACTTGTGCTTATAATATTAAAAGGAAAATTGTTGATATAAATATTAGATTTTAGAACACTCGACGACGCATCTAGGTTAGGAGTATAGCCCATACCCACTTGTTGAGATACAAGAAAACTCATATTGACCTATAATGACTCCTTCAAAGGAGGCAAAGATGAATGATACCTTGAGAAAAATGGGATGTTTTGCATCCTAACCTCTATGAAAGTGATGATGATAGGAGGATTAAAATAAAAAATATTAAATATGCATTAGGTTTGTATTTAAGAATACAAAATATAGATCTGCTTGGTCAAAAGGTAAAGTAGAAGCTAGGTTGTTGGGGATAGTCCAAGAGTGAAGCCTCCTCTACAAAAACACCTAGGTTGTCATGACCTTTTCTATGGATGGATGCCATGAATATCTTATATTTTAAAAGAGCAAAGCCATGCGAGCAATAAATTTGAAAATAACTCTTTATTGATCATCATGGATGGGGATTAGAGAACCTAAGGGGGAAAAACCCTCATGGTATTTTTTGAATATTGGGTTCTCAAAGGTAGATAGGTCCTCAAGAATTTACACTAAAGACTTAATGTTGATGGATAATTGAAGAGCAATGCTATGGGTTAGGTTGTGTCTCTTAGCCATGGGTTGAAAGGAAAGGAGGGTTCAATAAATTAATTTTTTATATTTATAGAGTTGACCAGATAAGAAAGGGAAAATATTTTTGTAATCTTATATCTTCTTCCATATATACACCAAATCTAACCTATATACCTTAAGGGCATCCCTATATACTCGACTCCTCTCTATATACCCATCAATATGCGAGAAAAAGTTGATACGTGGGCTACCAATAATGCATGGAAGTGACTGCTTGGATACATGGTAAATATGGTACATAAGGGATAATAGTATGCCTCCTTATGAATCCTGCTAAACCACTACAATATACTCCTTACTAAGCGTAAGTATGCGTGAGAACCCAAATGGATGGTTGGTGGCCTAGGCTCGCTATATACCCAATATATCCTAATAACTCATATGGCAACTACTCAAATGATCATAAATATCCTGAGTAGGACTAGCAATTGATTATGTTCTTGTTATCTTGATTTAATGTGATCTTCATTAAATTTTGATGAATTTTAGTATTGATTAAATCTTGGATTAGGCAAAGAATAATCTTGGAAGATATGGTAGTGTTCATGTCAGGTTCACCAACATGTGATAAAGGAAAAAGGATCACAAAAGACCTCTTAGGGGATTTGTCATATCTCTCTCTTATCACTTTGAGACTAGGGGATATTGTGAGCCTACAAACTAGTTTTATGGATTGATTAGAGAACACCTATGCTTCACAAAAAACTATATTTATCCTAATATTATCCCTTTGGCAAGCCTAATATTAATCTAGTGTAGATATACATACAAGAATACAACTTACAAGGCCTATAACGATTTTTTTTTATCAATTTGATGACAAGGTAAATAACGACTTTCGTTTTATTTAAGGAGCAAGAGTACAAGAGATATGCAACAAACAAAGTCTAGCCTAATAGAAATTCTACATGCAATTTTGATTTAATGCTTAATATGAAAATATTAGATTATCCCCTATATGATTAAGATAAACTAGTTCCTTATTTTCTTAACTTAATGATATATATAAAATAGAATCTAATCTAAGCATACAACAAATAGATTCTAAGGTCCAAGTGTTGAAAATATGAATATTGGGGGTAGGAAGACCTATTTATACCATTGTAGTAGAAGCATTGCTTGCTCGTAGAAGCACCATCAATGCTATCGTTTGTTGCTGATGCTATCACCAAAACTTGTAAAAAAAACCAAAAACAAATGGCAGTTAGTGCAGAAGGGCATATATGATCTAGTGGAAGACAATTAGCTTCATTAACACAATGACCAAACCCTTATTCAAATGAGAGACAAATAATAAATAGATAGAAAACATGAAATAAATGCTAGGATGGTAGAGGTGCCACTAGGAAATAGTGTTGTCAGTGCTATCACTGCCTACACCTCTACACAATGTAAAACAAAGAGCAATAACGCCACCGATCTGCAATCTAGTGATGCTATTCCTTCTGTGAACATAATAGTAAGATTAAATGCAAAATTTTTTTTAGTGATGATGACTAAGATGAAATTTTTTGTTCTAGGGGTACAAAGGTCCTGTTAGGTATAAGATAAACAAATATTTGATTACTTGAAAATAATATTAAATAATGCAAATGTGAGATGTAAGATTAGCTAAAACAAAGCAAGAAAAATGCTAAAAGATATAAGAAAAAAATTCAATAAACAAAGATAAAAGGGAAAGAGCACAACCCAAGATAATAGGTTGTTTCTCCTTTGTTGGGAGCTTGTCGAAATTTTGCTTGTTCCTTGTTGATGGTCCTTTTAAATGCTTGTGTTTGAAGATTGCTTCATTGATTACTTGAAGACTTGCTTTATGCCTTGATTAAAGGATTAGATGTTGGAAAAAGTGTTTGGAGAAAGCTTGCAAGCATGAGACCTTGAATGCTTGAAGGATGAGCCTAAGTGCTTACAAGATTAAGTCAAAATTTTACCACAACCTTACCATGCAAATGATAAAATGACTAAGACCCTAAGGATATTTTGACAAAGTTTTGTTACTAAAAATCGATGATCCAATGGTCACACAAGGAAAATATTTAAGGCATACATGGCTTCATTAGAAGATATTCTAGAGAATTTTCTAGGGGTGGCAAGCTGGAGAGGTGGTTTGGTTGCATGAAGTTGATGAATCTAATTAAAGGTAAGTTTAGGTAATCTTGACATGCAATTGAGGAGAGGAGATATGATAAGCAAGTTTGACATTTAGATTGCCAATTAAAGCATAACCAAGGTGACAAATTAGATTAAGATAATCAGGTCGACTAATGGTGTGTGGCTTAAAGGAGATAGAGTAAAAAGTCTTAGTTTTGTCATGTGATAGGTCAAAAGTATCGGGAGGCAATAGCGCCACCCATGCTATCATATTGGCACTATCGCCTCATGATTTTTGGAGGTAAAAAATGGATAGGAAAGGACAAATTTAAAAGGTTTAGCAAAAGTGTCACTTGGTCACAATAGCACCCTCGCTCGTGCTTCGACGCTATTGCTCTTGGAGCAATAAATACTCCAAATTTGGGTACAAGAAAGGTAGATTCAAATTGGTTGATTAGAATGTTGGTTGATGAAAGGGTTTGACAATATTAAACATTAACCATGTGTTTAAAATTGGGTATCTACAACTTTAGTATTGTTGAATTATGTAGATAATATTGTGCTATCAAAAAAAGCTTGGAAAAATTTTTAGTCTAAAAATACTTCTTACTAGATTAGCTAGGAGTAAGTTTCAAATTGTTCCATGATATTTGCAAAAATAAATATGTTAGCATCGGGAGAGACATTATATATAGTAAATGGATAAGATCAAAGTACATACAAGAAGGGTGGTACCAAGGTGATAACTCATGAAAACGATTTACTAAAAGATTCATGAAATTCTAAGAGCTCATACAAAAAGAAATATATATATTCTTTGGCAAGATCCTAATAGGAAAATGAGATTTCACAAATATAAAATTTAGTCCTATGGTCATCCACAAAAACAAAATCACCTTTAAGAGGATATTTCAGTAGAAAATATATTATCTACCGATTTATACTAAGTTCTTATCAACTTATATTGAAATAAAGAAGATAGAAAAAACATTAATGAAAATAACGTCTTTGTTTACTCTTCAAACAAGGAGAAGTTAAAGATAAAAAACATATGATGTTATATTTGTCATACATATTAATATCTAAGATGAAAGTAATTGTTGCAATAGTCTATACAAGCTATTAAATCTACCATTTACAAGATTGGGTGGACATCTTAAAAAAAATTTAGCATACAAAAAAAATTCTTTATAGATTAATGTAAAAACAACATTAAAACTTAAGGAAATAAATTATTTATTTGTTTTTTCTTTATTTTTATTTTATAAATATTATTAAATTTCTTATAAATAAAATTAAAAATATTTCATTTCATTTCATTCATTTTTCATAAAAATTAAAATTTGATCCTTTAAAATATTAGATGAATAAGATAAAAATAATTATCCTTCAATTTTTTTTAGAAGATATTGATTACAAACTCTGAACAACCTTGTTAAACAAACATGCTACATTTAAAATATTTAAATGTAAACACATATATTGAGCCAAGTTAAATTGGTCTACTCATTAATACACAGCTAAAAATTATTTATATGTAAATGAACACAACAAAATATATGCTCTACCATCTCTTATTAAGATTGTCATGTGAAGGATGATGTATACTAACAAATGATACCTTCTCCGGATAATAACTTTTATATACGCCAATGACTTTAAATAAAGAAACATAAATTTTAAATTAATGACTCCTTAAAGATGACAATAATTAATAAATTGTAAGTTTAGCCAATGCACATTATATTATCTCCACATAAAGGGTTATGGTTAAATACTTTTTCAATACTTCGTTTAAATGATGTCTTTCCTCCGGAACATTTTTTAAATTGAGTTATAGATAAATAGTATAATTGTGGGGTTGTTTTATTTTTATACTTTTATTTTAACTTTCCTTTTTAATTATCTTCCATATAGTAGTATTGAATGCTATATGTAATGGGTCTAAGATTTCCATGATAATAAAATTATCCTACAATGGGTTAGAAAAAGAGAAACAACTCTTCTTATCTTTGAGTCAGCTTTGAGATTTTGTTTATTTGATAATATAAGGATTTTATAATCACTTGATCTTTGTAAATGAATAATTAATTATTTTTTATTTTTATATTTAAATTGATTTTGAGTGAAATAAAATATAACATTTTTTTAATTATAAAATTTGGATTTGTATGGTTATTTTATATAAATGTGGAATAATTAAAAACCATAAATTTGAGAATTTGTTGTACTAGTAAACTATAAAAATATTTAAAAAAAAAATTAAAACCAATTATATAAAATCCTTTTAACTTAAGTCAGCAAGTGAAATAATGGTATATGCATTCTTACTTATAAGAAAATAATTGATTAATCTAATTATTTAAATTAATTTTTCAATCATATTATAAAAAGAAGAAAGTAAACATTTAATCAATTAAAAATAAAACAATTTAATGAAATAATAGAATTTTACAATAAGTAAATGATGAGCCGAGAGTAGAAGCAAAGTGCGAGCAAGAAGATAATGCCACTTCTTATTGTTCTAGATCTCAGAAGAAACTCAAAAACTAAAGGAATTATGTGAAGAAAATCTAGGTAACATAGATGAAAATTTAATTTTGAAAGTCCTTACTGGAAGTAAGGATGCCCTAGTTGAAAGTATAGATAATTTAGCGATAAGAAAAAGAGTGAATCTATATCAAACCCTCTTTAGGTAGTAAATACTACACAAGAAGTGATTATCAATGATGAGATGATCGAGCATGATATAATGGTTCTTTAAACCAGAGGGTTAATATGTAAGTTCCATGGATTATGATCAAGTTTTTCTAGGATTCAAAATTGGATCAAGTGGAAGTGGGGATTGAATCTAAAATTACTCCATGAATATTTTCTAAGAGAATTTTTCCTCATTGTCTTCTCTAGTTCAAAAATAAGGGATAAAATAATGGATTGAGACCCTTGGTTTAGGGATAAATATGAATTATATTTAAGACCATGTAGTGAGAATTTTATATGAACACAAAGACTATTAAAAGGATTTCGGTGTGGATTAGGATTGTTGGACTTATCAACTCATCAAATAAGGAGTTTTTAAAGAATATTGGCAACACTCTAGGCAAGTTCATCTAAGAGGAACCGACTATTAAGGAGAGAAGGGATGTTGTATACACTCAAATATGTGTTGCCATGAATATTTCAAAATATTTACTACAACCCATTAGGATTAAGTCTAAATCAAGATAATGGGATCAACAAGTAGATTAAAAAATATTGCATTTCAATGTTGCAAATATCTTGAAACTAGGCACATGGCAATATATTGCAAAGTAAAAATGATGAAGAAAGAGATGGAAAATTTTGGACATGAAGCAAAATTCAACATGAAATAAGGAGATCATATCATAAGATAAGCTAGGTCAAATAAATATTTTTCCACTCCTAAGAAAAGATCAAGAAAAATCTCTCTGCATCATCAAATGAAAAAGACCATTATCATTCACTTAAATCAACCACTAGAATAAAAAATGACATAAGGGATGAGGAAGTACAAGGACCAAGTTTAGATACAGGAGTTAAAGGTGTGAAGGAAGATGGGGAAGCAAATTTTAAACTAAAGGAATATGGAGAGGTAGATTGTAAAGCAAATACGATGGAGGTTAAGGTTAATCCAAGTAAATCATCTTCATTTTTCTCAAGTAGCATAAAATATTCTCCTTGCATTAAAAATGAAAGTAGTATGTTGCACTTTAGGGTTTTAAGATTAGAACAATAAATAAAAGTATATGGAAGATATCCAAGGAAATTTAGGGTTTCTAAGGTAACCTTTGAAAGTAATGACTATGGAGGATAATCTATGCACTTCAAGATTTTTGGGGCAACATAAAGAAGAAAGTAGTAATAAGGCTATTCCTTGCATTTTAGATTCTGTAGAGCAACATAAATATTTAGAAAACAAGTCTCATTATGAACGATATGGAAAAATATGAGATATTAATGAAGATGAAATTGTTGGTGGGAATGGAAAAAAGAGGAAGGCCATCAAAGAATAAACAAAGAGAAAACAAAACTCAAAAGGGATAAAATTTGGGAAGCCAAATAAAAATATCAAAGGTGTTAAAAATAAGTGGGGCTAAGCCCAGTAATAAAAATAAAAAGTGATGATGATGGAAATCATATCATAGAATATTAGGGGTATGAATAAGACCCCTAAAAAGAGATAGGTTGTTATAGTCCTTAGTTTATTTTAATGCAAGTAAAAAAATTAAGTAGTGATAAATGTAATAATGCCTATGATCCAAAATAAAAGTATCAACAATGAGTTAAAGATAAGATTTAGAGGAACTTATTGGATTTTTAAGTCTTACTACCACAAAATATCACAGGTCCCAATATAAAATAGCCATAATATTAAATATAAAAATAATAAGTTGAGTATAATGAGCAAATTAATATGTATATCTTTTTTTTTAAACGAAAAACCCCTTGCGGGGCCGCCTTGGTCAGAGAGACCACGAATAGGGGGTTCTACACCATCAAAGTCACCCGAGAGTTGCACCCGACCCTGCCCGCACCAACATTATCAATTGGATTTTGGATACCCAATTCAGCTTTTTGGTAGGGTGGAGATTTGAACATGAGACCTCTTTTGGAGGATTTCCCTCTCCTCTCCAACTCACCTACAACACCTAGGTCAAATTAATATGTATATCAAGGCTTATATAATACTAAAATAAAAATTCATTTATATAATCTCAAATATGAATGTTAATAGCCTAAGTCATTCATGAACTATGCATGAAGAAAACTTACAATATTAATTGATCAAAATGTATACAAGCTTTTATTTCAAATTGGATCTCTTATAGATAGAAATCTCCGTAGAAATGTACTTGAATTGATTGATTTATCATGGGGTATTGTCTCCATAATATAGCCATATTAATATGAGTCTTCGGGCAGTTGAGTATTTTTCTCCATATGACAAGTCTCATGACCTTTGGCTTGTCATATTGCCACTTGCATACAAGACTCTTCATAGACACTTAACTCTAAGACACTTGCAAACATCTACATGCTTCTTGAACTTATACATGCACTCCTAATCTATGAGACTTGTGAACATCCTCATATTTGCACTCTTACATACAAGACACTTGTGCACATTCTCTCAATCTACACTTGCACTCTAAATTACATGATACTTGTGCATTTCTTGCACATTGATACTTACATAAAAGAGGAAATATAAATCACACTCTAAACTATAGACTCAACCTTAATCTATTATATATTTACAATTATACCATGAAGGTACCATGGGGGTACATTAGCATGTACCAAATAATTTAATATTCCTCAACACCCCTTATATTACATTATTTGGTTATTGAAGATTTTAGTCTTCAATCTGGATCTTTGTCTTTGTCTTCAATATCCATATGATCTTGTAGTATTCATGAACCTCTAATTCTATATAATCTTCTTCATCATCTTGAATCTTGGGTTCATCCATTGCTTATGTTTCTAGGAAAACTTTGAACTATGTTGGATTTAATTCCTCATATTTTGTCTTTCTAAAATCTCAAGCAATTTATCATTAAATTCATCTTCAGATAGACATTCAACAATCTCTTGAGAAAATCAATTTGAATTTAATGCATATATTCTATTTTTTATTGAACTTGTAGCTTCAATTTTGTTTTGATACTTGATGATGCATTTGCTATGTTCATTTATATATTTGAATTCAATTGATATTCCATTTTCAACCAATTTAGTAACTGAAATAAGATTGGTTGATAGTCCAAGAACATATAAAACATTATCTAGCACAAAATCTAAAAAAGGCATGCTAGGTATTACTCTACCAGTTCCTTGAACTTGATATATATTATCATTTGTAATTTTTAGAGAGATATTGTCCCTAACTTCTAAATATTCAAACCAATATAAGTTTCTAGTCATATGATGACTAGCTCTTGAGTCTATATATCAAATATATATTTTTTATTTTTAAACCTTCTCATCAGGCTCAAGTGATATTATCTTACATCTTTGATAAGAGTTTTGAAGAACTCTTTTATGATGTTGCCCATTGTATTCAAAATATTGCTTTTGATACAAATTTTGTTTTTGAACTTTTCCTCTCATAAAGTATGGTTTTGCATTTTGATAATGTCTCCTATGTTGAAAAGTTCCTTTTTGCCATTTATCCATTTTGTGTTTTTAAGTTGAAATCCTTATAACTCCCAAATTTAAAAATAACTAAAAATAAAATTTGTAATTTTTTTAATTTCTTTGATGTAGAAAACCTTTTAACTCCCAAATATTAAATTTGTAAAATTTCAATAAATAATTTTTCTTGAAAAACTTCAAATCATTTTTTTTTAATCTAAAACACTTCAAACCTTATAACTCCTCAAGAAATCAAATCATAAAAACTTTAAAAACTTAAAAAATGACTCCAATATTAAATCAAATCCTTAAAACCTTATATATCCTACTTTAATATTTTTCAAATCAAGTCAAACATGAAAATCCCTCCAAATAATAATTATAACGCATTAGAGAATAATAATGTTTGATGTTACCTGAAACAATCAATGAAATTTTAGTTGCACACATTCTACTCGACTGAGTGCCTTTATCAATATTGTAAAACATTTAGAGTTTAGATTCCCCTTGCATGTTTGTTTCCATTGTCCTCAAACTCATCCAAGGCAATACTCTCTTGGTTAGGTGTCCATTGGTTACTCAAACTTGACCAAGGTGATGCTTAAGTGCCAAAATTTGCTCAGGGTATTTTTATCTCATTTTGGTTCACTCAGGGTGATGCTATCATGTTCTAGTTCAATGGTTGGATCAAAATGCTTGAGTATCCTCTGATGCTATGTTCTAATAGTGAATGACACTCTAGAAATTGTTGCTCTCTTTAATTTTAATGTTTGGCATTTATGTTTCGATGTCTAGCTCTTATTTTCTTATTCTTAGAGCTTTTTGCTTATTTTCTAGATGCTCACACTTTCATTCCAATATCTTGTGCTTATCTAGATGTCCATGCTTATGTTACAATATTCAATTAAATAATATAACTCTCTCTTGGTGCTTATAACTAGATGCTTTTTGGATTGAATATCCTCTAAAATAATATAGTGCTCTCCTAGAAATTATATCAAGATGTCTTGTGGATTGAATATACTTTGAAATATAGCACTCTCTTAGCATTTTATCTTAGTCTCTCTATTATTTTTCCACATTAAAACTTTTACATTTCTCTGGTTGGTATATATTTTCTTGGTCTATTTCCTTTACTCTAGCTCCTTGTAAACAATTCTACAAATATCTTACGTATGTTTCTTCATAGGTTTTTTGTGAATCAATAGTGCAAGAGCTCATTCAATAGTGCAATTCTCTTGAACTGATTTTAATATGTAGGCCTCTTGAACCTCTTTTCCTCAATATAGGTCTTTTTAGACCTTCTCTTCCATATAGACCTCTCATACCTTCTATTTACTTTGTATTTCCTTCTAACTACTTCTAACTGCTACTTCTTTCTTCTATTTACTTGTTGCTTTCCTCTTATCTATGATTTTTTCTTCTTGTCTCTATCTCTTTCTTCTTCTCTCTTATTGATACTTTCTCTGTGCTTTCTTCTTCTTTGAATGTTGCTTCTTTTTATTCTCTCTATTTTTGCTTTGATTATTTATTTCATATAGGAAACTTGAATGATTTTAATATTTATAGGAAGCTTAGAAAACTTATCTATCCTTATAGGAGTTTTTGAAAACTTCTCTATTCCTTTCTGTAGAAAATGCTACTCTCTGAAATCTAAAAAAATTCAATTTCTTAGGTCACACCTAAGAACCTAATATGATTATATTTCTTACTAGAGAACCTGATATCAATGTCAGAGTGAATTTGAATGTCCTTGAATGACCAACTATCTTCTAAGTTGGTTTGACCCCAAATTTCAATCTTAAAATCTTCAAAATATTCAATGTTCAACTTTTCTTTGAGTTGGCCCTTTCCTTCGATATAGTTAAACCTGGTCTTCACTAGTTTTTCTTTAACCTAGTGGAAATACCTTAGCATCTAAATCAAGGTGACAAGAGTCTTGTCCCTTCTATTTCTACTCAATAGGATATTTAAATGTTAGAGTCCAAGTCAACACTACCTTCAAAGTGGACAGACTCTAAATTTAACTTTCTCAAAAGTGGACAAAGTTAATTAATAAAGGTGACTAATAAATAAATCTATCAAACTGGACAAAGCCAGGTGGTAGCTCTGATACCACTCTTGGCTTTTTAAGCCTTACTATTACAAAATATTATAGGTCCCAATATAAAATAACTACAATATTAAATATCAAAATAATAATAAGCTGAGTAGAATGAACAAATTAATATGTATATCAAGGCTTATATAATACTCAAAAAAATATTCATTATATAATATCAAATATGAATGTTAATAACCTAAGCCATTCATGAACCATGCATGAAGAAAACATACAATAATAATTGCTCAAAATGTATACACGCTTTATTCCAAATTGGATCTCTTACAGATAGTACTCTCCCTATGAATGTACTTGGATTGATTGCTTTATCATGGAGTATTATCTCCATAATATAGCCATAGTAATGTGAATCTTCAAGTACTTGACTATTGCTCTCCATATGACAAGTCTTAAGAGCTTTGGCTTGTTATCTTGTCACTTGCATACAGGACTCTTTATAGACACTTAACTTTAAGAAACTTGCACACATCTACATGAATCTTACACTTCTACATGCACTCCTAATCTAGGATACTTATGCACATCCTCATATTTGCACTCTTACATACAAGACACTTGTGCATATTTTATCAATCTACACTTGCACTCTAACTTACATGACACTTTTGCATTTCTTGCACATTGATACTTACATAAAAATAAAATATAAATTACACTATAAACTACTCAAATCTAATCTATTACATATTTACAATTGTACCATGAAGGTACCATGGGGGTACATTAGCATGTACCAAATAATGCAATATTCCTCAACATGACCATTTATTGCAACACAAATGCCTTTTATTTTTCCTTCTATTTTTGCTTTTTAGGCTGTCTTTGCTCATTGTTGTATAACAACATTAAATATTACCTTCTATTTTTTTCTCTGTAAATTCTTCTAAAATTGGTTATATAACACCTTTAACTTTGTCCATTTATTTAGAATATTATTAATATCACTTTCAATGATTATCCTTAGTTCAACCTATTATCTAAATCTATTCTCAAATTGGACACTACCTATCAAACATTTTTACATTACATGATTTTTTATTTGGACATCTCTTAGGATGACCTACTTCCAAATTTAATTTATTCTTTGAGTTCTCAAATCTCTAAAACCTTGTATAATAGATCTGTTCTAAATACGAAAGCTTAATTTTAAGTATATATTCTCCTCTTTTGATGTCAATAAATTTCACTTTTTTTTTTTTTTAAAGCGAAAAACCCCTTGCGGGGCTGCCTTGGTCTGAGAGACCACGAACAAGGGGTTCTACACCGTCAAAGTCACCCGGGAGTCGCACCCAACCCTGCCCATACCAACATTATCAATTGGATTTTGGATACCCAATTCAACTTTTTGGTAGGGTGGAGATTTGAACTTGGGACCTCTCTTGGAGGACTTCCCTCTCCTCTCCAACTCACCTACAACACCTGGGTAACAATAAATTTCACTTGATTATACTTATTCTAATGATTATAAATTTATTTATACCTCTAATAATTAATCCTTACCAAAGGGATTGATACCTCATTTAAGGTTTTTATTTTATAAAATTTAAAATTAAATAAAATGCAATTAGTTTTTATTGTAAGCCAAGTCTTTGGATCCTATTCGTTGAATTATACCTTGTTTTTTCTCAATCATGTTTGTGTTTATTCAATACTTGATGAAGAATTATAAAACTTAGTTGTATTTCAATCCTATTCTTCCTTCTGATCTTAACAATGTTTAGATGCTTGTCTTATCTACTAGCTTTCTAGTCTTAAGTAGCCGTTATAAATGTCTTTGTTCAACTACAATATAAGGATATTTTACTTCTGTTATAAAATATTCATCATAACCCTTATAGGCCCCTTGTTATCATAAATGCACACTCTTAAAGTGCTTAGGTACTTTATGTCCATGTCCTCCAATGGTATTAGTTGTCAATATGTTGGTCTCTTGGCTTCTCATATACCTATAATTTGTGACAATTCATATTCTATAGGTATTAACCTCTTTAAAAAATATATTTTGCTATGATGTTTTCTTTGTTAAGGAAATCCATAGGGATATGATTAAAGATCCCAAAAATTCCAATAACCATATTTTATTTCTTGGATGCCACCTAGGCCACTACAAAATTCTTTACCACACATATATCCTTCTATCCCCTATCACTTCCACCACTAGTTGTAGAGCAATAACAACTTGTTCAGTCATGGTTTGTTGACATTAAGTTGCTAGTTGTTAAAATCAAGATTTTAAACTTGTAAAAATAGTTACATTAAAGGCTATTGGTGCTGCTAACTATGTCGTTATACTTTACACATAATTGGTAGTTGATATATTAGATGGATTTGAGGCAACAAACACCCCTATTTGATACCTAAACTCATCCCCTATATCTTGTAAAATAGTTTTACTTTAGAAATATCACTTACTATTATATGATCCACAAATATTGTAATAAACCATAATGATTGTTTGGTCTTCCTACATGGAGTAAGGGGTAAAAATTAGACAAATACTAAACATGCAATCTATAGATGTGGCAATAAAAATAAGCTTCTTAACCCCCAATTTCTAAACAAACTACTCCAATACAAGTTGCTTTTATTCTAGAAAAATCTTTTCTATGGGATGATGTTGATCTCCTTTGGAAATGTAACATAAATATCTCTTTTGTGTGTTTAGGATTCAACAATTGTCTTAGTGCTAGTTCATTTTATAATTTTTTTATCCTCACAAGGGGGTATTAATTTTTGTAAATTTTTACCTTTGGTGCATCAAAATACCAATTATGTGATTCTATATTCATAACAAACTCAAGGGATATTAAATAATATTCAAAGATTTTGTTATTCATTTATTTTATGAGAGAAGGCTTTATTCTAGATACAAATCATTCAATTTTTATTTTTTATTTTTTATTAAAGAGTTGTGTAATTTCCTTTGAGTTCTGTTAAACCTATCAACAATTTTTTATAGTATCATTGAAACTCTATGCCATCTATTTTATTTTGTTAAAACTATATTTCAATTTTAAGAAAGTGATAATCAATATTGAAAGCATCTATAGTGTTTTATGATGAAATAACTTCTAGATTTGTAATAGCAATAGCAAACTCAATAATGTGCACTAGAATCACACATTGGAACAATAAATCAGATTATATGATAGGAAATCAAATATTATAAGTAACAAAATTAAGATTCCAAATCAATACAAATCCTAGCCACTTGAGAAGGCAAAGTCTCATAGCCACTTGAAGAGAGTGAATGGTGAGGAATAATTTTTCATAAACCTTAGGTATTGCCTAGGTTTGTGAATATTAGGACTTAGTCTTAGGATTAATAAGCATTGTAAAACGTGAGTTGTTTTATCGCTCATGTTAGATTTGGTCTAAGTCTAGGTGTCTCCATTATCATAGAATAATGGGCTTTCCATTATCATTTGCATTGTGGATTAAGCCTATGTTTCCCCTTTGGGAAATCAGTTGCATAATCCTTGGATCAAATTGCTCGAGTCAAGGATTTCTAGTTGTACTTTGGATTTATTTAAGCCCTATATTTCAATTTAATTTCAGCTTCGATTGGTTCCATAATAGTGGTATTAGAGTAGGTAATTATGGATATTTTGGGTTATTTTCGACCTTATGCTTGTTGGTTTGGGTTATTTCTGATCAACACTATCTTGTTTGAAGCTCTTGTGGTAGAAAATGTTTGTTTACCCTTTGGAATTGATTGTATGATTCCTTTTGATCATTTTCTTAATAGAAATACATTTTTTTTGCTAAATCGGCACTTGGGTTTTGTTGCTATCATGCTATCAAAACTAATTTTTTAATCAACTAAAAATAAATCAATTTAAAAAAATAGGTAGGAATGTGGGCCTTGTTGGAACAAAATCTGCCTATGGTTGTTATTTACACCTTGATTTTATCAACATTGAGTAGACAAACTTAATATTGGGATATTCTGTCTAATATCCAGAGGAGGCTGGTTCCTTAATGGTTCTTTATGAGAAAAGGGAAAGGAGAATTACTGAAAGAGAGAAATATAACCATAGCTAGAGCTTTTTTACGGTACAAATTAAACAACCAAGACAAATGCATATACTCTTTTTGTTTAAACATTTATTATATCTTCACACAGAAATCATAATTTTCAAGTGTGATTTAGATATATATCCAACACACATATGTATTGAATTATAACTTCAAAAACATGATTTATATTATGTATAAGTCCATATTTTAAAACAGATACAATATACAACTCAACAATGTGAATAGAAGCAAAGAATGTTAATACATACACTTGCACATTGTGAACCAAAAGCTAATAGAACCATAATATTATTGCTTGTATTTGAAGTACATACATCCAGTCTTGTAAATGCCTAAGAGCCGACCTCTTTTCTAGGTGCATTTACTATCATATATACCCTATGGTGAATATATTTACAATTAGTACATTTTGACATAAAATCAATTACAAGCAATCAGACTACAATCATGCTTCAATATATTTTGCATGGCTTCAAATAATAAACAAAATCTGATAGCAAAACTCTAGGATTTGATACTTCTTTCACCATCTGTCATCAGTTGCTGACACAAGCTTTTGGAGGTATGTTTTTTTATTCCTAATTATATCTTTGTTGGCGAAAACCCATCATGTTGCAAAATCATGATATTTCTTCATGATTTAGCTCTTTGGGATTACTTGTCAGCAAAAACTCATCATGTCATGAAATCATGACATATCCTTGCATTATGGAATTTTTGAGCTGCTCACTGGTGAAAACTCATCATGTCACGAAATTGCAACATCTCCTTGCATTCTGGCCTTTTTGAGCTACTCACTGGTGAAAACTCATCATGTCACAAAATCATGACATCTCCTGATGAGGCCTGAAAATACCTCATTTTTACACTATGTTTGACATATAAAAACTATCATATTATTAAGTTAAATGCCAAATATTTGATTAGAATATATATTTGTTAAGTGTTTGCATGATTTTATGTTAGGAGCATTATATCTCTGTTTTTGACTATTTTCAGCATTTTGTGACTGCTTTTGCTTGATTAAGTAGCAAATAAAAATATGTATTTCAAACAGCCAAATGTGGTATGCTGATATCAATTAACTTCACAATGGTTTATGAATGTTTTTCTGCCCTTCAACTTGTTTCAAATCCACATTGAAGCCAAAATTTTAGGACTGTCATAAATCTAAAAATCTGAAAAAAAAAATAGCTATATAAAAATCAGCAAGCTGTCACTTTATAGGAACACCTTGAAGTTGTCAAGCAAAGAATGAGGATATGAATGGAATGAGTTTAGAAGGACTACAGAAGAAATATGAACTATTTAGAAGCATTCCCATATGGTATAAATAGGCAGCAACAAGGTATAATAGAGCAGGGACAATTGTGCAGCATTGTTGCACTATTTCAACATGGTTACTTGGTGAATAAAGTGTATAAATTCAGTAACAACTTGATGTACTCATTCATGTTGATATTTGAATAATTTTTCCATGTTATAATTTGTTTGAATTTGCAAGAAATGCCAATATTTTACAACTGTGCAGCAGAGCTAAAAAATGCAGTAATTTACCATGTAAATTCCAGCAAGCTACCAATGAATGGCAAGGCATGGAATTCACACATGGAGAGGAATGAAGGCTATTGCAATCTAATCCTGAGGGCTAATACACTTGAGAAATGCAACTAAAATCACTTAAAGAGCACAAATTTGGTCATTCCGAAGATCTTTGGATTGAACAGGTATCTTCGGATTGAGAAATATAGTCTCTTCGGATTGAGAAATACAGTCTCTTCGGATTGAGCCACTTAGCTCCGGATTGAGAACAAAAAGTGCTTTTTGAATTTTTGACTATTTTTTGATGGTGGAAAAAGGGAAATAAGGTTGATAAGGTTAAGGGAAAATATCCCCCAGCTGTCTTTGTCGTCCTTGCCGTCCAAAGCCACCATTCATGGAAAAATATCAATTGATCCTCTTCTAGGATAAACCCAGAAATAACTACAGCATAATAGGAAGTTGTTTGCAAGATAGAAATGATATATTCTAAAGTGGATAAAGATATGTGAGATATTTCTAGACTCCTCCCATGTACTTCCACCACTGAAGATGCTTTCTAAGGGCCAACGACTACTAATGCAACACAAACTGTCCAGATTTGTATTTATTTCAAATCCAAATTATTATTGGCAAATCACTGTAAAGTAGCACATAGGCTAATTTGAGCATGGGATATGTTGTAAATATTTATATAAATAACACATCTCCCTCCTTGGTTGAGCCAGTTAGAAATTAGAATAGAGGAGAGTTTTCAATAGCAACAATTAGGACTGTACAATAATTTTTTGTAATAGTTTTTAGCATGTTTTGTCATCAATAAAAGTGCAGTTATTTTATCATTTTTTGTTTTGAGTTTTAATTAGTTAAGGAGTGCTTTTCACCTCCTTCTAGATCAGGAAGTATGGGCCCACTTTCATATCTAGAAGGAGGATTTTTATGGCAAGTTTTAATCTGTAATTTTGTTGCAGCAGAATTAATAGATTACTTGTCAAGTTTACTTTTCTTGTTTTAAGTTTGTATAATGTTCTTTATGTTTTATATTATGTTTGTGTACATAATTTGTGTGTGTGTCAGCTGACAAATTATATTAAGCATTTTTCCTTTGCTTTCCATGTTTTCTCTGCTTTTCTATTTTAGCAACTTTCCATTTTTAACATATTTCATTTTGCTATCAATTCCTGTAGCAGAAGCTTGATGACATTTTGTGGCAGGACATTGACAGGTGTTTTTAGCATAAGTTTCATTTATAATATTCATTTCAATTATGCAAGAGTAACTAGGTTTCAATTCTACAAATGTAACTTAGGATTTCATTTCAGCAGCATTTAAATTTTGTTATTTTAATTCTGCAAAAGTAGATTAGACTTTCAATTTAGCAATTCCAATTCCTGCAATTGTAGTTAGATTTCAATTCCTGCAACTTAGAATTAGTTTTTAGTTCCTACAATTTTCCATTCTATATATTAGGTTTAGTGTGACACCAAAAGGCTAAACCAAATCTGTCTCACCCAATAAATGCTTGAAATCTAAATGCCTGAATTGTACTCTGCCCTAGCCTTATATCGTAGACAACCTTGGACACCACCCTGAGTTGATAAGATCTTCAAGATTTAATTATGTGCTTAATTACAACGCATCATCTCCATGTATTCCAACCTTTGAGCTGCTCGCTAGTGAAAACCCATCATGTCGCGAAATCGTGACATTTTGGTGTTGTAGTTTCCTTTTCTTCTCTGACCTGAAAAAAACTTGTCACGTCATGAAATCATGACCTTCCTCATGCCTTAGTCATTTTTGTGCTTTATGTCTCAAAAATGAAACACTGGTCTCATGTGGCAAAAATCTGCTATCTATCAAGGTAGTATTTTTAGACTAACATTCTTGGCACCTTCCAGGGAATTTTTCTAGAAAAAAATTAGAATCCAGGACCTTCATCCATTGGGAAATGGAGTCAAAAAAAATATGGAAGAGGAGATTGTGGAAGAAAATATTCAAGAAAAATGCATTTAAACAAGTAAAGCATTACCTTTTCAAGATACCTCTTACAACTTATGGATGTTTTACTAAAAATACATTAACAACTCAAATAATTTCAAACTTGTGTTATGGTTGGCTACTGGTCCCTCCTTCTGTCAGCTGCTTTTGGTTAGCATGCTTGGATTTCTTCAACTTTTCTATCGTAGCAACTACTTCATTGTAAGTAAGGCAAACTTGCTTCCAATATTCATCTTCAAGGTTTGAAGAATCCATGAACAACTGGTATATATACTATAATTCTTCCACTTTATCATGGGACACTATCTTATTTCTTAGAATCAACTCTTGTAAGCAAGACTTAATCTGTGTGAGGTTCTGCACCATAGCGAATACTTGTGTTTCCTCTACAGGTTCTTCCCAATTCTCTATCTTTGATTCATCTTCCATAAAAGTTTTTAGGGACAGTGTTAGTGCATCTTCACTTAAAACTTTTGAATTATCATCCCACAAATATGGAAGTCCACATTTGTTTGCCATATTTAAATGCTTCACTAATCCCTTGGCCTTAGCTTCTAACTCTTGAAGGAGTTTTTCACCTTGAGTTACAAGTTTAAACCTCCTAAAGAAAATTTTAGCCGCAATATTGGCTTGAGACCATGCTTCACTTCGGATTTTAGCAACGATGCTCTCTAGCATTTTCTCTGATAAGACTTGAATATTTGTTGTTGCATCTGATATTTCTTGAAGAAAGCTTACTGAAGCTTTTAGTTCCTCACTGACTACTTCAATTACTTCCTTCACCTTGGCCAGGTACAACAACATAGGCCTTGCTCTAAGACTTAGTGTCAATATATCTTCGAGCATTTCTTTCCTTACTGCTTTGACTTTTCCTTTTGAGAGACCAGATGGGGTGTTCTGCTTTTCTATTATCTGCTGTTGAAGTTGTTGAACCTGTAGATTTAGAGACTGAATCTGTGCATCTGCCTCCTCCAATTTTTCTTTATATTTGGCTGCTTCATTAGCAGCTTCACCAAACTTATCTTCCCATTTCTTTGCTTCCAGCTTCAGGGCCTTTTCTATCAATTTTTGTTCTTGCAGGACTGACTCTAATTCTTTCCTGGCCCCTTGTTCTTTGACAAATTTTTCCTTGAAATATTCTCCATGCAAGTAAATGGTTCCAAAATGGGCCTGAGCCCTTCCCCACTCATCTGACATGTGTAGCTGGGTAATGTCTTCAGTTGTATCTTCCGCTTGATAATCCTCAATGGTCATCTCTCCTTTAGATTTCTTTGATACATGTGTCAATTTTACTTTTTTCCTCTGCATGGTGGTGGGATCAAGAGCAATTATCTCTTGAATACGAGTTGGAGTTTTGGAATCTCTAGTAGAATGAGATGTCCACCAGTCTAAGGCATTTTTGTTTACCTTTCTCAAATATTTTAATTTTGAAAGAGTCGGATGACTCTCAACATCTGAAGTAGATATTGATTTAATAGTTGGGATACAAATGCTAGGGAGAAATGGATTTGGAACCAATGCAACATTAACTTCAGATTGGAGTTGGGAGTATAATGTTGGTTCTGAGGAAGAAAACCATGAATTCAAAGGGAACATTATATCTTTCTTTGAACTAGAAATGGAAGGAAAATTGTTTTGGGAATGAGTAGAGAGAAAAGAGTGAGAGAATAGGGAAGCCATACCTATTTCTATCTGAAGCGCTTGCTGATCTCCATCTTCTCCCTCGCGATCTCTATTGCTTTCATTCATGATAGAATCTTGACCCTCATTCTATGTAGGAACTTCTACATTTTCTCTGTCATCAACTCTATTTTCATCGCCTATATCTTCTTCAAGATTTATAATTTCAACATTTTGGGGAATTTCCCCACGTTGTTCTCTTCTATGTTCAACATTCTCCTTTTTTACAACAATTTCTTTGAAAATAGATACATTTTGACCTCTTTGAGCAAGGTCGTTTGGATCATCAATAGTTCCAATTCGAGCATTTTCTTGTTCAATAATCTCTGGATTTAGAACATTACCTTCATCATTCTGAACAGTTTGCTCACCATCTGGAGCAGTTCCAATATTATCAACATCATTATCTTGAGCAATTTGCTCATTATTTGGAATTTTTTCAATATTTTGTTTCTCTTTTTCTTGATTTTCTGCTACAGAATTTAGCCTCTTCCTCTTAATACAAAGAGGTTCTTCATCAGATTCTGTAGCTGAGTTTGAAGGGGGAACGAACTTCACAGTTTTAGAAGTTGTAGTTTTACCTTTTGATGAATCAGCACCTAGTGCCAGGCGTTTTCCTCTCCTTTCATCTTGTAAGGGTTCAATGATCCCTTGCCCTTCTTTTCCTAGGCCTTTGCCTTCATATCCCATCTTCAGCATCGTTCTAAGAATTTTTCCCATATGCTTTTCCTTGCTCTTTTGTGAAGACATCATCAATGGCCCTTTTATTTGAAGTTCTAAGCCTGGTTTGTGCTTGAGCTAATGGTTGCTCAACTACAACTTTCTTCCCTTTACCCTGGTCAACATTCTATTTTTTCATAGCTTTAGGACTTGCTTCCTTGTTGCCGCCAATGCTAGGAGGTATCTTCACAGGAAAAACCCCTGACCAGGAATCTTGATAATGATCATAACGTACTAAAAATTCAAGATCATTTTTTACAGGGTACCTTGAATCAATCATATTTGTTTGCACTCTCATAGTCCACCATTCATGAATCTTTCCCACCGTCCAATCTGCACCTTTCTTCTACATTCTAGAAATGGTGTTTTCATCTAACACATGTTTTGAATTGTTCTCAGGGTCATAATACATTACATGTTCATAAAAATCATGCCAAGGAGGCAATGGTTGCATTCTTTCTACATGCCATTCTAGTGCATCATCTTCATTATTATTTCTATAGGCTTCAATATCCGGTCTGATGGATGCATGATAAATCTTCATTGGGATTCTATTTAAAATTACTTGTCTTTCTGCAAATCTATTTATAGGGTCGTATTTCCATCTCTGAGGTATTTCTATTAACCCCAATTCTCTCAGAGCTTGAGTAATCTATTCATGTTGACCCTTCTTAGAAATAATAATACCCTCAAATTGAAAAGGTATAGTACAGGTACTAGTTTTACCTATACCTGTACCATATTTGACATTAATTTATTCAGTTTGTCTTACATATTCCAAAGCAAACAACTTATCAATAACATAATGGGGAAGTAAGAAAGGTTTTCCAATAAACCCATATAACCTAATGACAACCCCTTGGGTGAGAATAAACCAGTCACCCTCTTCAGCATGCTTATTCTGTAAAACTTTCTCAGCTTTTGGGGTTAATCTTCTGATTTCTCCATACATTATTCTTAGAGTTGGACCCAGAAATTCCCTATTAAAATCGTAATATGATTATGTTATGTGCAATACATTGGTCCACTCATATACTGGTAAGGTTCTCCCCTTTTCATCTTTATCATTTACAAAAATAAAAGCTAGCTCCTTAGCCATAAAATAAAAGAACAACCACACCAAGTACGAAGAAAAATGGAAAGAAAACTGAGACCCCTTCTTCATTGCAGATAATCCTTCATGAATTTCTCTAAAAAGATACCCTAGCCAGTCAAAAAATAAAGGCCTAACACTTTTATCCATGACTGAAGAGTCATAATTTTTTGGGTTTGATAGGCAATTGACTAAGGCAATCTTCCACCCATGAACTTTCTCATCAGTCTTCAGTCCGGCCACCATAGCCAATATAGAAAACAATTTTGGGTTTTTGAACTCTGCTAGGTGGATGGGGGTTTCGGGCATATTTCCTCTGGTAGGTGGGTTTTTTAACTGTATATTGAGAAAATTCTTCATATTTTCAGAAGGCACAAAATATTTTGCTTGGTCATCTGGGTTAAAAGCCTTAGGCTCAAGGGCAGGTACATATCTAGCGGTGAAAGCAAAAATAAAAGCATCTGTACTTAAAGTAAAAAGCAATCTCCCTCTGTAATCCCTAACAACTTTCTTTTTCTCATCATAAAAATTTATGATTGCTTTGACCAATTTAGGACAAGGGTGCACAGGAATGTAAACATACTAGTATAGTAATGAATGGAAAGCAAAAGTGGCAGGAGAAGATGCAGTAATACCAGTAGCCATTCTGTCTTCAATATCTCTTCAAATTTTTGTTGGGTCTTTCCATGTTACCACTGTGTCACCGATTCTAGCATCCCTATCGATAAATTTTTCACCCATGTCCTCTCCACGTCTTACTGCTAAAGGTGTAGAAGATGAACCCACCATTGTTGTTTTTTTATTATTCTTTTTTGGGGCCATGAGAGACTATCACACTGAGCTTGTCTGAACTGAAACTCGAATTAGGAAAAATAGGAATAGAAAGTGGCACAACAGATTTTACTCATGAGTAAAATTAGGGTTTTTACATCAATTAGAATAGATATGCATGATTTACATTAATTGCGGTTGGTGGGCTAGATTTTCTTGAATCCCTTTGTGCCTTGTTTCTGCCACCTTTTCGAATGTTTCGAAAATCTGGCCAATGATTATCCACTGTATACAAATAAATATTACGCTTACCAAAGCTTCTCCTATTTGCAAAGGTGGTTCCTTTCTCCCAATCATCAAAAAGCCACGTGGCAAATTTTGAATTTCTTTCGATAGTTGACCATCAATCTTATTAAATGAAAATAATGCTTATCGAGGCTTCTTCTATTCTCGAAAGTGGTTCTTTCCCGCCAATCATCAAAAAACTATGTGGCGATTTCAAATTTAAGCCGTTATACCCGACAATATAGCACTTTTTAATTTTATCTTCTTCTTGCTGGTAAACTCTGGTTGGTTGTGGGATGACGACAAAAATCTTTCATAAACTGGAAACAACTTAGGGAAATATTTACAAACTTATTATAATGTACATACTATACATAAAATTCTTTCTTTTTCTCTATTTGAAATAGAGCTTTAAGTGAAAAGCATTCACTGTTATGGGTAAAATCATACCCTACTGATCTTTTAGTTGAAAAGAATTAAATTGCCTTTCAGCAATTATTTCAAAAGGGCCTTCCCAAAAGGCATCAAATTTATCATGGTTTCCTAGCTTAGCTTTTTTCACATTCCATTTCAAAACTAGGTCCCCCACCTTAAATTTTCTAAAGGTAGTCTTCTTATTGAACCATCCTTCTATGTCTACCATATGTTTCTGATGATGATTATAGGCCTGTTCTCTCTGTTCTTCCAGTTGTAGAAGTTGCATCAACCGGGCATCCATTGGTTGACCTCCTTCTTCATTCATCTGATTAAGTAACTTTAGTGCTGGTATTTCCATATGTATAGGCAAAATAGCCTCTTTACCATAGACTAAAGAATAGGGTGATGTATTAATAGATTTCTTAATTGAAATCCTATCAACCCATAGTGCTTGATTGATCAAGGAATGCCAACTTCTCTTGTTATCTTCTAGTGTTCTTTTTAGGATTCTGAGGAGGTTTTTATTTGTAGACTCAGCTAGACCATTACCCTATGGATAGTAGTTGGAAGAGGTCTTCAAATATATGCCATATCTGCTAGTAAACTCAATCATTTTAGCTCCGATGAAAGTTGATCCATTATCTGTAATTAGTGAATCTGGTACACCAAACCTTGTAATCAAGCTTTCCACAAACTCGATTACAACTTCTTGATCAACTTTCTTAGTGGGGATGGCTTCAACCCATTTAGTAAAATAGTCTATGGTAGTAAGTATATACTTGTGGCCAACTGATGAATTAGGTTCTATTATCCCAACAAAATCTAACCCCCACTATTGGAAAGGTTCTTCAACTTGGATAGACTTTAAGGGCATAGGGGTATTTTTGTTCCTCCCTACATATCTCTGACACTGCTCATAAATCTTAGTTACTTTGTAAGTGTCTAAAAAAATAGAAGGCCAGTAACAACCTGCTCTGAGTATTTTCAAAGTAGTGGATCTTCCTGAATAATGTCCTCCAGAGAGACCTCCATGAAACTCTTTCAACACTTTTTGTTTCTCATCTTCTCCTATGCACTTCAAAAGTACACCATCTATATTTTTTCTGTACAACCCTTCTGATTGAAGGGTGTACTTCAATGCTTGTGCTCTATACCTTCTTCTTTGTGAAGCATTCAGATTATCAGGACACATTCCAGTCTGAAAGTACTTCACAAGGTCATCAATCCAATCAGTCTTTTCTAGACTTTGATCTGATTCTATATTTGCCATTACACTTTGGTGCTCCACATGATCATTTGCAGCCTGCTTGGCTAATTATTGACACAAGGCTCTACCTCTTACTATTTTTTTTGGATGTATTTCTACATCATATTCCTATATCTTAGTCACCCAACCAGCTCTCTTTTCACCAAGTTCCCCTTGTATTATAAAATTCTTGACATCAGGATGAATCACATAAACAATGATCCTGCTCTGTGATAGAAAGTGTTTAAATTTATTCAAGGATTTCATGACAACATACACTTGCTTCTCGATAAAGTTGTATCTTTCTTCATGATCATGCATGGTGGAACTCAAAAAAGCTATGGGTCTTTCTTCATTGTCTACCCCCTTCTGTGTGAGGACTGCAACATAACTTTCTTGTTCACCAACAACATATAGGATAAAACCTCGGGAGTAGTCAGGGTTAATCAACATAGGTGCTTGAGCTATTTCTTCTAGGATATTTCTGAAAGCATTCTTCCTTGGATCTATCCATTTGAAAGGTGCATCTTTTTTCAACAATTCAGTCATTGGTTTAACAATATGTGTGAAATTTGCAATAAATTTATGCACAAAATTTATTTATCCAAAGAAATATTGCAAGCCTTTCTTGTTAACTTGTAGGGAAAGTTCTAAAAGTGCTTTCACTCTATCAGGATCAATGGCTAATCCAGATTTAGAGATGACATGACCAAGTAGGATACCTTCTTCTACGGTGAATATGGATTTCTTTGGGTTCAAAGATATTCCAAATTCCCTGTATTTTTCAAAAACCTGCTCAAGGTGTGTTATATGATCTTCCTTATGATGAGAAAAAACTATCATATCATCTAAATAGATGACTATGATTTTGTTAGCAAGTTCACCGAAAGCCACATCCATTACCCTTTGGAAGGTTGCTCCAACGTTAGACAAGCCAAAAGGCATCCTTTGATAGGAAAATATTCCCCATTTTATGGTAAAGGTAGTCTTGTATTGATCTTCATCTCTAACCCATACCTGATTATACCCAAAAAAACCATCTAGCAAAGAGAACCTCTTTGCTCCTGCAACTGTGTGTAAAATTTGGTCAATCTGTGGGAGGGGATAATGATCCTTGAGTGAGGCTCTGTTCAAATTTTTGAAATCCACACATAATATAATGTCTCCATTTTTCTTCCTGACTGGAACCAAGTTCGCCACCCAGGTAGAATGTTTAATAGGATACACTATTTTAGCTTGAAGGAGTTTTAACAATTCCTGCTTCATCAGAGCTTCTATATTTGGATTTACAGGTCTTTGCTTTTGCCTGAAAGGCTTGGATCCTTCCTCTAATTCAATGGTGTGTTGGATAATCTCTTTCTTGTACACTTTTAGATCATTGTACACCCAAGCTATAATATCTAGAAATTTCTTGCATAATTCCCTGATTTGGTTCAACTCTTCTACTGTACAACTAACTCCGACTTTAATCATTTTTCCCGGTTCTAGCTCAACTTCTTTATACCGACGCTTATCAAATTTTATTTTATGGCCTATTGCCCTATCATTATTATCAAAAAGACTCTCAAGGGTGATAAGTCCCTTGGGGATATGATTATTTTTTAACTGAATCACATCTTCTTCTTCTTCATCTTGCAGCATCCTGCCACTCGAGCAGTTCATTTCATAGATTAAAAAATCTAATATTTGCTCGTCATTTTCAAAAACTTGCCAAAAGATATTTTTATCTGGCACTGAGGGTCTATATATGAGTCTAACCATCTTGGATTTCTGGATAACATTGCTGATGGGACAAAAATTAGCTCCCACTGATGCCAATAAATCTGCGTGGGTATTCTGTTCTCTAGGAATAGACTTCATATTTAGAGCCTCAAAGGCTTCTAAAAGGTCCCACACTTTATTTCTATAAGCCTTTAAGTAGTGTTGTTTACTGATACATTTTCTCGTGACTTGATTCACGATAAGTTTTGAATCTCCATAAATTAGTAGTTGTTTAACCCCCAATTTCTCAGCTTTCCTCAATCCCAAGCAAAGTGCTTCATACTCTACCGTGTTATTGGTGCAACTCCATGTCAACCTATAAGAGAAAATTATTTCCTTCCCTATGGGGGAAATCAAAACTATTCCAGCACCAACTCCATTCTTACACCTAGCTCCATCGAAGAATAGCTTCCAAAGCTGACTAGTAGAATTGTCTTCTTTAGGAGCGGGTGCCAATTGCTTTTTTGGTTTTTCAATGGAATAACTTCCCATTTCCATTTCTATCATGGCATTGAAATATTTCAAAGAAAACTGGTCTTCTGCTTGAAGATCTTCTAAGGTTTCTTCCATTAGATCCACTTCTCTAATTTCTTCAGTCATCATATTTACGATGTCAGCCTCCCCTATATTTTCTACATGAAAAGTAGATGGTTTCTCATTAAATATTTTGATCCTCCTACCTTTGAAAGGTATCTCTAAATGTGAGTAGTCTAGGGATAGGTATCCTCCTATATTTGCTATGAATTCTCTAGATAAGCACATACCAAAGTATGGTGCTAAATCTACCACTACTACTTCTTGTATGACCACCATTTGAGGCATCCTATGGAGTTGTATGGGAATGTCTTTAATTACTCCTACAGTTTTAACTGGAGTACCATCCAAATGTAGGACTCTTGGATTACTCCTAGTATACTCCATCCCCATAATGTCACATACTACTTTGGGTATCACTATAGTAGCAACACTTGAATCTATCATGCAGTTGTGTACAACCCACCCTTCCATTTGAAGAGATAAATAAAAGGGAGGTGGTCTATTTTTTCCAGTGGCAGACGTCAGATTTGCTTGGACTGTATTTGAGTAAGATATGTTCTTACCTTTATTTTTCATTGTCTTTAGAGATTCCTGCAGGAGGTCAATCTGACCAGGGAACTGAAGAGCATCATACATGCTTGCCTTTGAGGGAGTCTTTTTCATTTCCTCCACTATGTTGAATGAAGATGATTCAACACTTTTTTATCTTTCCTTGGTGAAAGTGTCATACCTATTCTTGTATCCCTGAGTTGCTTCCATTCTTTGTCTCTTAGTCAATGAAGGAAATCTTAACCTCTCCTTAGCTTGATCTTGAGTCTCAGTTTCCTTTCATGGAGTGAACTCCTTACGTATTTTTGGCCTAGATATTTGGGTAGGAACCTAAGGTCTTTTCTCATAGGAAGAATCTCTTTTGGTATTTGCTTTAGGATTTAGGGAAAAACTTATGAAGAACACAAGCTTATACTGAGAGGGGGGGTGAACAGTATAAGACCACTTTTTACTTTTATTCTCAAATCAATATTATGCAGTGTATAGATAACAATATCAATAGCAATAATCAAAGAAATGCACAAAACACCACACACAATAGAGACACAAATTTAACGTGGTTCAACCAATGTGGGCTACCTCCATAGAGAAAATATTTCTTCTAAATATTTCTCAAATGATCTCTTGGGAATCCTTCCCAAATTACAATGTTTATGGACTTCGGTCCAAAGGAGATGCTGATCCCCTAATCTCAAGTTCATGGATATCTTCCACAGGAGAAATATTTCCCCTTCTGCTATGGCTAGTGATATTCTAGAAGACTTTATCTCTATGCTGATCTAACTGGTGGATCTCTATCCACTTGAAGACTTCTCATTCAACTCTATCTTTAATTGTCCTGGCTGTTGGATCTCTCTCCACTGAGACTCTGTCCTCTATACTCTGTCACCTCTAAATCTCTATCTTAGTATTGTACCAAACATAATTCAGTTGTTCTAGCACATTTTTGCTCAATCTCTTGCACTAAACACAGTACAGTCAGTATAGTATAATTTTGCTCAATAGTTTCACTCAAAACCTGATCAAATATGCTCAACAGGTCACACAAAACCTATTCAAATATGCTCAATAGGTCCACACAGAACCTGTCCAAATCTACTCAACAAGCTCACACAGAACCTATCTAAATTTGCTCAACAAATCCTCTCTAGGACTTGCTCAAATCTGCTCAATAAGTCCTCTCTTGGACTTGCTCAAATATGCTCAATAAGTCCTCTCTTGGACTTTCTCAAATATTCTCAATAAGTCCTCTCTTGGACTTGCTCAAATCTGCTTAACAAGCTCTCACAGAACTTTTTCAATCTCATAGAATCATAAAGAGAATTGTTAGAGACTCTATATGTTCTATACTCAAAGTACAATCAATATCTCAATTCAATCTCATATAAGCATAAAGAGAATTGTTAGAGAATCTATATGTTCTATACTCAAATCCCAATCTCAACTTAATAGAAGCATAAAGAGAATTGTTAGAGACTCAATATGTCCTATTATTAAATCTCAATCTCAACTCAAATCAATCTCATAGAAGCATAAAGAGAATTGTTAGAGACTCTATATGTTCTATACTCAAATCCCAATCTGAATTCAATAGAAGCATAAAGAGAATTGTTAGAGACTCAATATGTCCTATTCTTAAATATCAATCTCAACTTAAATCAAAATATATAATAGTTTTTTTTATGGAACTTGAATAACCATTTCACACATCCAATTGACTAGGCTTAACCAAATCAACTCAACCAATCACATAAAGGAACAACCCTTTCTCACAAACCCTAGTTCAATCATGTATCAACCAATTCAAAATGTTTCCAACAATGCTTTATCTCAAGTCTCTCATAACAATGATACTCATGTTCTTTTCTAGATCATGTTCAAGTTCATTTCATCATAAATGGGCTTCAACAATAATGCTAATGAAACAAGGTTTAATTACAACTCACAAATAAAAAAACCTTGAAGCATTCAACCAACCATCTTCACAAACGAAACTTCAATTAATCCTTTTCACTCCAATGATATTTCAAAAATCAACCACCACAAACAATCAATAGGAGAATGTGCCCATACCTTTTTGATGCCAATAAGATATTCACAAAATATTCCACACTTAATCACAACTTTCCTTTTCAATATTAATAAGGGTTAGTGGTATTTTAAATAATCACAATAAAAGCATAACTTAATTTACACCCTTTTCAAAAATTCACATGAGCTCTTTCGAATTCCAAGGCAATTAACACACGAGATCAAGGATGATTATTTGGTTTAATTGCCACCCCTTTATATAGTGTTTAATAACACTTTGAAGATGTCGGTGGAAATATTAAAATTGTATTTGCATGATGACGTCGACGGGAAAATTTTCATTTAAATTTGAATTTAAATTTTAAATAATTAAAATTTAAACCAAACATTAAAACTCAAATAAATCCATCACCGGGGCACCTTTTTCGACGAAACAAAAGCCTGACGTGGGTTTTAAGAAAAACCCAGATCAAATATACTATCCATAGTTTTAAATAAAACATTTTATTTTCCCTACCTTGGTTTTCACAAAAACCCTTCATAGTTCCTTTTGACATTTATTGCTCTATTGACATCAATGACAACATTTTAGCTTAGGGACTCAAAATCTCCAACAACTTAGGGGTTGAAGTTCTTGAGGATCTACTGGAAGAGGTTTTTTACCTGATCTGGTTAAAACCATAATTTGTTCTACTATAGGCATCATGAAATTGTGTTCAGTTTCTCTAATCATATTTACATGACCTTTCATGTTTTTCTTTTCTTTCTCTATAGCTACATTCTATACGTAATGTTTATGGATCATATACGAACTTTCTCCATGTGGGTCATTACATGTGGTACACCAGTAATCAAAATTTGTAGGAGGAACTACAGTCTCAACTTCATTTGTATAAACGACATTTGATATTTCCTACCTTCTATTACTTGACTGAGCTACATATTTTATTACTTGAGGAAACCTTCTTGGTTAAAAGTTTCTCTCATCCTCTCTTCTCTTCATTGACATCATATCATTTGCTAGATTTTTTATCATGTCCAGTATAATAGAGAGTTAATTTTCTTGGGCTGGCTGAGGAGGTGGCACAAGTAGTGCAGGAACATTAGGAATACGAGGTGATGCCAGAGAATTTTGAGGCATCTATATTATAGGAATGGATGGTTGACCATTCTATTTTGGATGATCTGCACTAAAAAATTAGGAAGAGCTAGAAGAACTAGTACTAGGAGCTTGTAGAATATCAGGAAAAATTGGCATTATTGCTTTTGGTGGATATATCCCAGTAGCAATAAGATCTATCTCCACTTTGGATGCTTCTTTGTTGGTAATTTACCATGCACAAGTAATACACAACCTATGCAAAAATAAATAATAATAACAGTAAAAATGGAGAAACAATTCAAACCCTAGTTAAGCTTCCATATGTAAAATAGGAAACAGTGTGATAAACAAGAAGCAATCACACAAATGTAAGAGACACAAGATATACATGGTTTGGTTAGTGTACCCTAAATCCATGAAGAAAAAATCAGTCCTTTGTATTAGCAACAATACAAAAATATTCTCTTATGTACAATGTCTCCTCTCCTCTCTTGCTACAAACCAGAAAAAGAGTGTTTTCTGCAAAGGTGACCTTTACAGTACATAATATATAGAGGTTCATGGACTTTTCTCTATCCTAAACCACATAGTGGTGTCAGAATACAACGGGCCAAAAACATGGGCTGAAACCACCCATACACTGCCCCTTGGAACCCTGTTCACGTTCCTATTGTTGATTGTTGCCATCAAAAATATTTAATGGCCTTGGAACCCTGCCAACAATATTTAATGGCCTTGGAACCCCAAAAACAATATTTAATGGTCATTAATTTATTTCTTATCAATTTGGCTCCATTACCTAACAATATCCCTCTTGGAGACAATATTGATGCAACATACCTGCACCCTAGGACTGAAAGTTTCTCATAACATGACCTTACTCCTTAAGGCCAACCGAAGTAGAGCAAAAGCTCAACTTCTCCCTAGTTTATACTTTAGTAAGCATATCAAATTTTTTTCAGGAAGTTTGAATCTTACCCAAATTTACCAAACCATCCTCCATTGTTGATCTAATGAAGTGACACCTCAACTGAATGTGCTTTGTCCATGAGTGAAAAGTAGAGTTCTTTGCTAAATGAATGGCACTTTGGTTGTCACTCCAAAGTGTCCCATATCCTTGCTCCTACTTTTTCTTGGGACATAGCTTCTTTAAGGGCTTAAAGTGCTTTGCAAGAGGTTGGGCTACCTATTTTGCATCATGCATACTGAACCTCTTAAGAACCTTTTCCACATAATCCTCATGAGACAACTTCAGTGTTTTCTCCTTCTTGTATCTAGTGATTCTCATGCCAAGGATTAGTTTGGCTTCCCCCAAATCCTTCATGGCAAATTTACTTGCCAACTTCTTAATATCCTGTATATTGGATCCTATGACAAGCATATCATCAACATACAATAAGAGAATAAGGAATTTACCATTTCCTATAGCCTAGAAATAAACAAAATGGTCACTCTAGCTCATAGTAAAATTATGCTCACTCATGAAACTGTTAAACTTGAGATACCATTGCATTGGAGCTTACTTCAAACCGTACAAGCTCTTTTTTAGTTTACACACAAGGCTCTTCTTGCCTTTGACCTCAAACCCCTCCAGTTGGTGCATGTAAATCTCGTCCTTCAAATCCCTATGAAGTAATACTGTCTTCACATATAACTATTCAATATGAAGATCTTCTACAACAACTATACTTAAAATAGTCCGAATTTAAGTAATTTTTACTATAAGTGATAAAATGTCATCATAGTCAATACATTTTATCTATGCAAATCCTTTCATAACAAGTCTTTCTTTGTATCTCTTGTTGCCATCAACTTCATCCTTCATCTTGCACATCCATTTGCAATGCAATACCCTCTTACCCTTGGGAAACTCAACCAAATCCCAAGTTTGGTTTTGAGTCAATGAGTCCATCTCATCCTTCATAGCATGCTCCCACTTAATCCTGGAATCCACTTTCAAAACCTCATAAAAGCATTTCGGTTCACCGACATCGATGTACAGTACATAATGTAAAGTTGAAGAATACCTATCAGGTGCATGTCTTACCCTTGTAGATCTCCTTACTTCCTGTGGGGATGATGGTGGAGTAACAATAATTTCCTGTTCACCTTTCTCTTCCTCATGAGCACCATGTTCATAAATATGAACAAGAGGCTGTATTTTTACACCATGCTCAGGGATTGCATCCAAGTCAACAAACTTAGGTGCATCCTTTTCAACCTGTATGTGCCTATCCTTGTACAACCTATCCTCATTGAAAATCACATCTCTACTCCTGATAAAATTTTGTCCAACATTATCCCATAGCCTATATCCCATATCATCCACACCATAACCAAGAAAATAACACTTTCTATACTTTGCATCAAGCTTACTCCTATTTTATTTATCTATATGGGCAAAAGCCTCACAACCAAATACTATAAGGAAAGAGTATTTTATAGGCTTACCTTTCCAAGTCTCCTCTGGAATGCCTCCATCCAATGCAGTACAAGGTCCTATGTTTATCAAATAAACTACTGTATCAACTACACTAGCCCAACAGAACAATGACAACCCTGCATGCAATATAATGGCTCTGGCACACTCCATTATAGTTTTATTCATCCTCTTTGAGACTCCATTCTCCTATGGTGTCCTAGGAGTAGTCTTGATTCTCCTAATTCCTTCCTTTGCATAATAGTCCTCAAAATCCTTGCTGCAATATTCACCACCATTTTCAAATTTAAGGTACTTTACTTTCTTACCTGCGTCAATCTCTACTAATGATCTCCACTTCCGAAAAATGTCTAAAACATCAGATTTATGCTTGATTGTGTAGATCCATGTCTTCTTGCTGAAATCATAAATGAAGGTAACATAATAAGAGTAGCCCTCAAGAGAAAGTACCGGTGAGGGACCCCACACATCCGAGTGTACTAGCTCTAATTTCTATTTCTTCCTTTCTGGGCCAAATTTAAAAAATCTTACCCTTTTCTATTTTTCGTATACACAACCTTCATAGAAACCCAAATCAACCTCCTTGAGTTTTGGAAATAGTTTTCTAGAGTGAAGGGTTTTCATCCCTTTCTCACTCATATGACCCAACCACAAATGCCATGCTTTCACATCATCTTGAGCAGCATAGTTCAATGTACAATAAGATGAGTTCTGAAGTAAATACAAAGTTCCAATCAACTCACCTTTTGCAATCACCATTGAACCCTTTGTCACTCTCCATTTATAGTTTTTGAAATTAGTGTTGTATCCCTCCAAATAAAGTGCACTGGCTAAAATCATGTTCCTCTTCAGATCAGGAATGTGCCTAACATTGTTAAGCACCCAAATATTTTTGTTTGGAAAATTTATATTCACCGTGCCAATACCCACAATCTCACATGGACAGTTATTGCCCAAAAAAACCTCTCCATAATGGCCTGGAGTGTAATCAGTAAAGTAATCCCTATGAGAAGTGACATGATAAGAAGCTCCAAAGTCCATAACCCAAAACTCACTCATGCAAGTTGCTGCAAGAATCAGGGCATCCTGATAAATTGCACTTGCAATGTTTACCTCTTGAGCATCATTCCCACTATTGTCCTCATTCTTATTTCTATATTTGCACTCCCTCTTGAAGTATCCACTCTTCCCACAATACCATCAATCAATCTTGATTTTGTCTTTGCTTTTATATCTACCGTTTGATTTTCCTCTATTTTGGCTTTTCCATCTAGCTTGGCCTTTTATTTTTTCTCTATTTATGCCTTTGCTTTCTATAGATAGTGCAACTTTAGATGATGAATCCTCCCCTAAGGTGTTTCTCCTCATATTCTCACTGAGGATTGTGCTAACCACATCATCAAACACTAGATTTCCATATCTAGGCACATAATTACTCACTACCATTACAACACTACCCCACGAGTTTGGTAGTGAACAAAGAAACCCTAAATCCATAACCTCATCATCAAAAGCAAGCTCTAAAAATTTTAAAGAACCCATAACAATATAAAAATCATTAAGGTGTTCTTGGATAGATCCACCCTCTTACAACTTCATAGTAAAAAGCTTTCCAATTAAGAAAATTTTATTTGAAACTAAGGGTTTTTCATACAACTTAGCTAGTGTATCCATGGCTCCTTTGGTGGTATTTTCCTTCCCTATGTTGTATGCAACAGAATCAACTAGGATCAATCAGATCACCCCTAGTGTCCTCATGCCTATCAGATCCCATTCTTCATTATACATCATGTTAGGTTGATCATCAGTCTTCCCTTTTAGAGCCAAGTACAGATTATCCTTCTGATATAGGTAATCCTCCACTTTGGTTTTCCACATACCAAAATTTTGTCCAGTAAACTTTTCCAATTTAAACTTAGAAATTTCTCCCATTTCTCCCACTTAAACATAAAACTCTCCTGTGAGTGTTCTTTTCCAACAAGATCACTCTGATACTAGTTGTTGGTAATTTACCATGCACAAACAATACATAACCTATGAAAAAACAAATAATAATAACATCAAAAATGGATAAACAATTCAAACCCTAGTTAAGCTTCCATAAGAAAAATAGGAAATAGTACAATAAATAACAAACAATCACACAAATGTAAGAGACACAATATATATATGGTTTGGGTAGTGTACCCTACATCCACGGAGAAACAATCAGTCCTTTGTATTAGCAACAATACAATAATCTTCTCCTCTGTACAATGTCTCCTCTCCTCTCTTGCTCCAAACCAGAAAAGAGCATTTTACACAAAGGCGACCTTTACAGTATAGAATATATAGAGGTTCATGGCTTTTCCTCTATCCTAAACCACATAGTGGTATTAAAATATAATGGGCCAAAAAAAATTGATTGAAACCACCCATACACTGCCCCTTGGAATCCCGTTCATGTTCCTATTGTTGATCATTTCCCATCAACAATATTTAATGGCCTTGGAACCCTATCAATAATATTTAATGGTAATTAATTCCTTTCTTATCAATTTGGCTCCATTACCTAACATTCTTGGTAAATAGTAGAGAACATGAATATTCGTGATTGCATATTATCATGCTGATATCAGAGTCAAAAGCTCTTGAATAATAATACACCACTTGTCCTATGGTTGGTTTTAATATGGCAGGAACTCTTTCCTAGGTGCGGCTGAAATAGATATTAAAATCAACAATTTCCTCTTGAGTATGTTTTATGATAATGTTGAGCTGGCTAAGCAGGGATAATGAATTTGCATTCTGATTAAAATCATCTACCAACCTACCACTGAGTTCTTCCTAAGTTGCAATGGATTGAGGAGGAAGTGCTCTATACCAATAGAGCATTTTTTCCTTTTAATAAAATAACTAGCAACCTAATCATCACATCTTCTTGAGTGCTGTTGTAAATTGCTGCCAAGGATGCAATATCTAAGTAATGTTCATACACTATTTTAATTTTTCCATCATATGAAGGCAATGCCTTCAAATTTGTAGCAGGAATCGAGTTCTAGACCACCAGGTTCAGTGGACCCGTGTGGTTCCATTTAAGGTAAGATGATGGAGGAGTGGCCATTGTAGCGACTATACTTACCTAAACTATAGAACTACTGGTAGTTATATTTGAAAATGTATTGATAGTAGGACTAGAAAAAATAGTAGGTACAAGGGTAGTAATACTAGTAGCAGGTGGGTTTGATCTACCAAATAAAATTGGATGCACTCTTAGGCTACCAAGATGTAACTCAAAAAAATCAATGGGTTCTTCATAGTTTCTTGCTTTAGATCTGGTTATCATATAGGTAAATAATCACAAGTTCTAACCAGATAAATAGATAAGGTATCTCTTATGTCTATACCTTCCGAAAGAGTCATTAGGTGATTTTATTTAGATTTAAAAAGATCAAAGACAAACACCAACACTTATAGAATATTGTGGGATTTAGGGTCCCATCGGGTGTGCCAAAATTTTTTGGAACAAAATCTGCCTATGGTTGTTATTTACACCTTGATTTTGTCAACATTGAGTAGATAGACTTAATCTTGGGATCTTTCGTCTAATCTCCAAAGGAGGTTCATTCCTTAATGGTTCTTTATGAGAAAATGGAAAGGAAAATTACTGAAAGAGAGGGAAATATAACCGTAGCTAGAGCTTTTTTATAGTACAAATTAAACAACTAAGATGAATGCATATACTCTTACTGTTTAAGCATTTATTATATATTCACACAGAAATCATAGTTTTCAAGTGTGATTTAGATATCTATCCAACACATATATGTATTAAATTCTAACTCCAGCAATATGATTTATATCATGTATAAGTCCAGATTTTAGAATAGATGCAATATACAACTCAACAATGCGAATATAAGCAAAGAATATTAATACATACACTTGCACACTGTGAACCAGAAGCCAATAGAAGAGTAATCTTATTGCTTATATTCGGAGTACATACATCTAGTCTTGTAAACGCCTAAGAGCTGACCTATTTTTAGGGTGCGTTTAATATCATATATACCCTATGGTGAGTATCTTTACAATTAGTACATCCTGACATAAAATCAATTACAAGCAATCAAACTACAATCATGCTTCAATATTTTTTGCATGGCTTTTAATAATAAATAAAATCTAATAGCAGAAATTTAGAATTTGATACTTATTTCACCATCTATCATCAGTTTCTAACACAAGATTTTGGAGGCATGTTTATTTATTCCTAATTATATTTTCATCGGCAAAAATCCATCATGTCGCAAAATCATGACATTTCTTCATGCTTTGGCTCTTTGGGATTACTTGTCAACGAAAACTCATCATGTCCTGAAATCATGACATCTCCTTGCATTTTCGCATTTTTGAGCTACTCGCTGGTGAAAACTCATCATGTTGTGAAATCACGACATCTCCTTGCATTTTGGCCTTTTTGAACTGCTCACTGGTGAAAAATCATCATATCACAAATTCGTGACATCTCCATGCATTTTGGCCTTTTTGAGCTGGTCACTAGTGAAAACTCTTCATGTCACAAAATCGTGACATTTTGGTGTTGTAGTTTCCTTTTCTTCTTTGACCGGGTGAAAACTCATGTCATAAAATCGTGACTAATGAGTGGCTATTTGACACATATTTTTGTACCAGAATTGTTTTATTATTACAATTATATGATGATTATGATATATTTTATATGAATTATTAATTGAATAAAATGTGATTATTAGGAAAACTGATTAATTACCATAATATAACAAATGTGTTTAATTTATATCAAATTCGTCCGAGTTCTAAGAAAAATGTAGGAAAAATGTAGGATGATCAATGAAGAGATTGCAAAACTTTGGAGTGCACCTCGAACGAGAAGAAGAACCAAAAAAATTCGATGACAATTGTAATTGATCTTGTTACAGATGTTGATTACTGAAGTATGTTACTGAAGGTAACTACTGATGATAGTTATTGAAGAAAATTATTGAAGATTGTTTTACGAGCAGTTACTGAAGGATAATAAAGACTATTGATTTCAACATGCCACATCAGATTTGTATGGCACATCAAGATGGACGACACATTAAGTTGGACGATAATTGATATTTTCTACCTAGAAAAATATTTCATTTCTCGCATACTATCCGCGAGAATATTTCAAGTTGACAAAGTTATTATTTGCTTTATAAAGCTTGTAATCAGTTTATTTTGAGAAGTTTGAGATATAAATGCAAATATTGTTAGAATTTCATTGAATATATGACATGAGATCCTAATGTATATCTTGTGAGTCAGTTAAAGTAGCATTATCTTGTTAGGATTATTAGTAGGATGCCACTTGGACCAGTAAAAATATTTATAAGTCCAAGTAGGAGTACATATTATGATTAGGTTTTAGATTATTCTTGATTAATGTATAATCATCAATCCAAAAAATCCATATGTCAATTACGTGGAGAATACTATTTAGAATTGTATTAGTTATAGTATAAATTACATAGAAGACCTTGAAAGAGGTCTACACTCTAGACTCTAGACGCTGGACTCTACACTCTAGTCTAGACGTTACATTGTTGCGTTTATTGTCACATTACAGTCTGTTCTAAGTTTACAATTATGAAGAAACACATTCAACATGTACAGTTGAAGCTCCAGTAATAAAACAACACTTTGTTCTTCAAATATGGTAATTTGTATCAATTTCATGTGTTGTTTGATTTCTGTTATGTAAATTGTGTTTATTTGTTACCTGCATTCATAGAATAATCATAATATTAGTATTAGATATAAAATCTAGTTACTGAATAAAGTAAACTAGGGGAGAAAGACTTACACTACCCTCTAGGAGGTAGGGCCCACTCCTATAGACAGTCCTTGAGCTCTCGCCCCTACAATAGGTTAGGATTAGTTAGCCTTAATTAAACTGCATTTCAAATTACATAAAATAAAATAGATTGCACGAGGATCCTCACAAATAAATTAAATCATGTTACAGTAATTAAGTGCATCAGTAAATCAATTCATCAGTAATTAGATGCATCAATAAATCAAGTCATAGTAAAAGTAAAATATAATTGTATTTATTTATCATATCCTGCATCATTCATTTCTACACAAATTTAATTCTGTTCATTTACTTTTCTGTACATGTGAAGCTTGAAAAAGAAACTTGAGCTAAGCTTAGTGTTAACTCCTACGATATAATTTATATGAGATTGTTACTCTTTAAATATAACCTTGATTTACATTGGATTGATAAAATTAAATATAAGCTCTACAACCGATCATTTTGACATCATTTCCAGGGAGAGTAGCATCGTAGTAGTTATTCAGAAAAGTTGTTTGGTAGTGCAAAGGGAGAGGACTTACTTGTATGTGAAAAGGGGTACGTACGAGACATTGGTGTGCATACGAGTCAGAGTGGCCCGTAGATGGTTTCAACAAGCCCCACCTTTCGATGTTGCCAGGTTCATTTTTCATAAAGGTTTCATTTTTATCGCTTTCATAGATTAAAATTTATTTCTTGTAAATTTATTTTTTGCAAATTTCAATTTCAGTAAATTTTATTTTCTGCAATTTCTTTGCTTTGGGTAATTACTATTGTTAATTTAATTTAGGACCTATAAAAAAGAATAGGAAGTAGGTGAACACTGAAAACAACCTAATATTGTTTAGGACCTTGTATTTTTTTTATAGGAAGTAGTTAGGTTGAGTGACACAACTGTAATGAAATCCCTCCTAATAGTCAAAGAACAGTAGTAATTTACCTTTTATTTCAGCAATTTTACTTTCAGTAAAAATTTACTTTCCAAGTACTTTTACTTTTTCCTAATTATGCTGAAATTAGATGTATAAACACATCTAATTTTAGTAGTATTAGGATTGTTTAATAATTTTAAAATTATTTCTTTTCTACTGTGTTAAGAGTATTTATAATTTATATTTAGAACTTAGCAGATAATACGTTTTAAGAGTATTTATAGCTTTTGAAATTTATATTTAAGCTTAGCAAACAGTAGGATTGAAACAGAAAAGAAAATCCAAACCCAAATAGAAAAAAAACACACACAAAAATCAAAGAGAGAAAATAAATATAAAAAATTTCCAAATGGTTGAAAGTAGTCAAACTGAATTTATAGACCTTAGAAAATTATTAATACAACAAGAGGTTAATCTTATTCTTGATCAAAATTACAGAACAATCAAACCAGAGTGGGAAGCATTGTGTGAACACATTGATTCTATCAATGAAATATAAGATGAACTAAAAAAAATAAAGAGGATAAATATAGCAAAAACTTTACGGGTAAATAATTCTTCACCTTATCAATATCTTGGAATAATTTGTGAAAATTGGCTATGGGATAGGAGAACAATAGTAAATCGAGTAATTTATCCTTGGAATCAATACCTTAAGGATTCCCTCACTGTTCACAATTTCCTTGTAGATATAGAGAGAAAAGAATTAGCTCTACAATACAACAAGAGATACTACAGGATTCCTAGAGCTGTACGTTTTAGAGAATTGTGTCAAGAGTTGCGTTATGAGCTACAATTTGGAATTCTTGATCCTATTGAAACTAAAGCTTACCTTGTTTAGTTGATTCAATTGTTGATAGACTATTTTAATTTTGAAGAGGAACATTTTATGACACCATAACAACTTGATCTAATCAATTATATTCATAAATTATTTAAAGAAGATTAGACATATTGCTAAAAAAAAAACAAGAAGTTTAGAATATTCATGAGCAGACCTAGAGACTCTAAAGGGAGATTTATATGTAGAATTACGGAACAAACTTGTATTAATCAGCAATGGTTTAAATAAAGTTTACAATGTCGGGAATAGCACCGGCGTAACCAAAACTCTGTTACAGGAGTTGTAACAGTATGCTAAAATGAATAAAGACAAAATAGAACAGTACGCTAACATCCCCCTTTATTACATTATTTGGGTAATGTAATAACTAATAGCTATACTAGACTACTAACATCCCCTTACATCATTTTGCAATACAAAGTGAGCTGCGAAACAATTCAAATTTGACACGTCCAAGTGCCTTAGTGAAAATGTCTGCAACTTGAGCATCGGTGGGAATGTGTTGAAGCTGAATTCGGTGCTTTGGAACTTCATCTCGAATGAAATGACATTGTGTGTCAATGTGCTTTGTTCTTTCATGATGGATGGATTCTTGATGAGGTTCGAACACCCTGATTGTGGCAAAACAAGTGTATTGGAGATTTTGATGGATGGCCCATACTTGTCAGAATGCGACGTAACCATATCACTTCACACACAGCTTCACGTGCGGCGCGATATTCTGCCTCTGTTGATGAAATAACAACCACCTGTTGCTTCTTGCTTGTGCCAAGAGACAGGACCGGATCCCAGATGAAAAATGTATCCTAGAAGTTGACTTGCGATCATCAAATGATCCGGCATAGTCGGAGTCCGTGTATCCTTGCAAGAAGAATTTGTTGTTCCTCTTGTATTCTAGGCCATATTCCATAGTACCACGGACATAGTGAAGAACACGTTTTGCTACTTTCCAATGAGTGGTCTTAGGCTCTTGCATGAACCTCGAAAGATAGTTGATAGCAAATACGAGATCTGGCCTAGTATTGGTCAGATATATGAGACTCCCAATCAACTGTCGATAGAGAGTACCATCTACCTGAGGTGAATCATCATATCATGATAACTGAAGTCCATTCTCCATCGGAGTTGCCATTGGCTTGCAATCAGTCATGCGATATTTTTCCAGCAATGTCTTGGCATATTTTTTCTGAGACACTTTGATGGTGTGCTCCTTCTGGCTGAATTCTAGACCAAGACAATAATGGAGAAGTTCGAGATCTGTCATCTCAAAATATTTGCACAAGTTTCTTTTGACAGTAGAGATCATAGTTTCTGAACTCCCTGTAATGAGCAGATCATCCACATAGAGTACAAGCAACACTATCTCAAAACCACTGTTTCTTGAAATAGAGGTTTGCATCTGACGGACATCTCTTAAATCCATGCTGCATAAGGTGATTTTCCATTTTTATATACCAAGCTCGAGGAGCTTGTTTCAGACCATATAAGGATTTGACCAATTTGCAAACCTTCTGCTCTTGGCCTTCCACTTCAAATCCTTCTAGCTGAGTCATGTAGACTTCTTCTTGGAGATCACCATTTAGAAAGGCACTTTTGACATCCATCTGGTGAACTTTCCACCCATATTGTGCTGCCATAGCACACATAACCCGAATTGTGGTCATCCGAATAGTAGGTGCAAAATTTTCCTTGTAGTCAATGCCTTCTTTTTGAGCATAGCCCTTTGCAACAAGACGGGCCTTATGCTTATCAATTGTTCCATCTGCCTTGTACTTGAATTTATATACCCATTTTCAGCCAATGGGCTTCTTTCCATGCGGCAGATCAACAAGCTTCCAAGTTTTATTTTTCATCAAAGACTCATACTCTGTATCCATAGCGGCCTTCCACTGAGGCTCACTAAGAGCATCTTGCACTGATGCAGGTTCAAGATCATCTATGGTAGACATGAATGCCCTGTCATCATCAATATCCATATCCTCTACTTTTGTACTTGGAGTTACAGAAAGTTCCTCAAAAGATTGACAAAGATCATCAACCTCACCAGTTTCTTTGGCTTCTCTTTCCTTTTGAGCCATACTGCGTGTACGAGGTCTATCCAAGTTCAAATTGGGAGGAGTGGATAAATTTGCGTCTCTGATTGTATTTGTACACCATTTAGGATTATTCTTCGATGGAGTTGAAGAAGATGTAGAAGGACCTCCTGTCTGTGTTGACGAAGGAATCTTCTCTTCCTTAGATTCCACAATATCTTGGTGTACTTTAGATGTGCTCTATGATGTGAAAGCTTCATCAAAGACAACATCTCTGCTGATATGAATTTTCTTGGTCAAAGGATCTATCAACCGATATCCTTTAGAGTGCTCAGAATAACCAAGAAAAATACATCTCAGTGTTTTCTCATCTAGCTTCTTCCTTTTCTCTTTAGGTATGTGCATGAAAGCGTGACATCCGAAAATACGTAGATGAGATATGGAGGGTTTTCGACCACTCCATGCTTCTGTGGAGTCATTCCTTTTAGGGCCTTTGTGGGTGCCCTATTCAACGAGATACACTGCGGTGGTGACGGCTTCTACCCAATATTGTTGCCCAAGAGTAGCTCCTGTGAGCATACAACGAACCATTTCCATGATAGAACGGTTCCTTCTCTCGGCAACTCCATTTCTTTGAGGAGTATAGGCGATTGTTAAGCTGTCTCTTGATTCCATGCTTATCTAAGATTGCAAAAAATTCATTAGAGGTAAACTCTCCCCCTCGATCTGAGCGGAGGGTTTTAATAGAAGCTCCTGACTCCTTCTCAACGGATTTCTTGAACTGCTGGAAGAATGCGAAAGCTTCAGATTTCAGTTGGAGAAAGAAAACCCACATCTTTCGTGAGTACTCATCTACGAATAACTGAAATTACCTCTTCCTCTTCCCTCCACAACTGTTGGGTGTGAAAGGACCGCATAGATCTGTGTGAATTAACTCCAGAGGTTTTCGTGCTCTTTTTGAGCTCTTCTCAAATGGTACTCTATGCTGCTTTCCTGCCTAGCGGTCGGAGCACACTCGGCAATGTGGCAGAAAGGGAAGGAAGACCCTTTACCATCTCATACTTACTGAGCTCAAGTAAGTAGCCAGAACTAAGATGCCCATATCTCTTGTGCCATAGGGAAGTTTCCTCCTTGGTAGAGACAGTCATGGCAACATGTGGAGTAGAGATAGCATCTAGTGCAAATAAGCCGTGCTTATATGAAGCTATTGCAATCTGCTTACCCTTCCTGGTAATAGTACAACACTTCTTTCCATTCTCAACATGAAAGTTGACAACCATATTTCTATCCAGGATTTGTGTCACTAACAACAAATTGTTAGCCAATCCCGGAACATAGAGGACTTTGTCAATCTGACACTTGCCATCAGGAAGAGTGACTGAAACTGTACCCTCTCCCTGAACCCTGTAGGTTTTATCATCAGCAATGGTGATAGGTTTCCCCTCTTTGGCCACAAATGATTCAAACCACGATCCGTCGCCAGTCATATGTTTGCTAGCTCCGGAATCGACATACCAAATAGGATCCCTCTGTGTGGAATCTGTGGTAGTCATGAGCACCTTGTGTGCCCATTCAGAATCTGAGTCAGATTCTTCAACAACAACATTCACCTAGGGTTGCTTGTTTTTATTTTGTGGTTTGTTTTGGCCTTTCTGCTTGTTCTTATGCCAACACCTGTTGGTGTCATGGTTGTCTTTCTCACAGATCTTGCACCACCTATTCTTCTATTGAGGTTGTTTGCCTTTTCCTTTCGTATCTTGTTGAGAATTTCCTCCTTTTTGAAAGTTGCCTCCTTTTTGCCCATTACCTTTCTTCCTAGAACCCTGCCTGTTGGTGTATAGGGCTGTATTGGAAGAATCATCCTTGTGAAGTTGGCGTGCCTCCTATTGTTGAAGCAGATTGACCAAATCGATGTAGGTAATTTGTCATTGAGACACCTGGATGGAGGTTATCAACATATCAAATGAAGAAGGTAAAGCTCTCATCACAAGTGAAATGAGAAGCTTTTCGTCCACAGTATCTCCCAAAGAATTCAATTTCTCTTTCAATTCGGACACTCTGCACTGAAAAGAGTTCAAGCTGTTTCACCTTGTCTCAAACTCAGGTTATGAAGTTGTTGTTGAAGATGAAGAATGGTTGAATCATTCTTTCCCTCATAGATGGTTCTAAGGGCATCCCATGCCTCTTTACCACTTGCTTTGTCAGCTATATGAGGTTGCACTTCATCTGAAACAACAAACAAAATGAGCACCTTTGCTCTACTGTCTTTCTTGTCAAAAGCTATCTGATCTGCGGAAGGACCTATGGATCCTACTGTTGGTGAAGGCCTAGTTGCTACTCCAGTAACAATATCCCACAAATCTTCCATTTGGAGAATTGCCTTCATCTTATGTTTCCATGGTGTATAATTTGGACCTTTCAATAACTGATGCGGATCAGTCATCAACTTTGCAACAGCGGCCATAGTGAAGGTTCCTTATATCACCAATTGGTCCCCCTTTCGATATACCTTTTGCTAGGCCATTATACCGTACAAAATACCCGCCCTTACATGAGGGAAACTATAGGTATTTAGAAAGATCAACAAAAAATCACCCGCCCTTATGTGAGGGAGACTATAGGTGAGTTTTAGAGATCATACGATACGTGGAACATAAGCGGTACTGAAAGGGAATCGCCTTGTTGATGGCACCTACCATAGAAGATTCTTCTCATGCGTGGGGCGTAACTTCCCCTAAACACTATGAAGAATACTTCGTCAGGATTTATGCCTAAACACAAGTGAGATAAAGGGTAGTGGATGGAGTAAAAAAATGCAAAAATGGCTAACTTATCTCTCCCCGACGATTTATAGAGAACAAGCTCAGACGTTGTTGTAGCAGCTATATTAGGCGGCGGATACAGTAGCCAAATCATGACAGCTTTACCTGTAAGTGCTGGCCAGAGGTATCACAAATACCGAACGCTGCAGTGCAATAAATTGCACGGATGGGTTTTAATTATTTCGGGGACTTAGGGAGTGTTTTGATTTTAATTTTTAATGTTATAGTGCAAAAATGAAATATGCAACATACAACAAAAAAAAAAATTCCCACAGGAATAACCCACAAGGTGTCGGTCACAGCCGAAAATGCACCTTTTACAATTCGCCAAATTGCCTTTTCAGAAAATTACTCACAATCCCCCTTTGATTTTTTGAAAAAATATCCCCCCTCAAAAAAAAATTCCTTTAACAAAGCATTTTTAATAATTATTATATATTTAAAATTAAAATAAATAATTTTAATTTATATAGTTTTAAAACTTATGAAAAAATAAATTAAAATTAAATTTTAATTTATAAAGTTTAAAAACTATATAAAAAAAAATTATAATTAAAAATTATAATTAAAAAATAACTTTGAAAAAGAAAAAAATTATACCTTTGGGGGGGAGTCGGCGGGATTTAAACCCCCGACCTGCAGGCTCCCTGACTTACCGCACGGCTCACAACCACGTGAGCCAACGGGCTGATTCGAAAGGATCAGTGGAGCACCTTGTTTTTCAACACCCGGATGCTCCTCCTCCTCTGCTACGGCCTCCGATTGCTCTCTCGCACACTGGCGCTGCTGCTTCCCGGTGTGCTTCGCCCCCGAGGGGGGGGCCGCTTCTGCCCAATTGAATTTTTTTTTTTTAATTTATTCCTCCGCGGGGACGCACGCACCTCGGCGCTTTCTCCTCCAACGGGGGGGGGGGTTTCCCCTCCTTCCCGTCTGCACAGAGAACGCAGCAGACGTCTGCGACCTGCGCTCTGCGCAGAGGACGTAGCTGACGTCTGCGGTCTACGCTCTGCACAGGCAGGACGTCTGCGCTTTGCGTCGGCCAAGGACGCGCGCTGCGTCCCTTTTTTTTTTTTTAAATTCAAAGACAAGCGCTGCGTATTTTTTTCGAACAAAAAAAAATTCCTACGCGCGTTCAACGGGGAGATTGCACGTTCCAGCAACCTACAGCTTGTGCCCCTCTCCACAGTTCCAGCCCTGCGATTTTTTTTTTTTTTTTTTAAATATCACGCAATGGCGTGAAGAAAAAAATCACGTCGCAATCACCTCGCCCAAAAAAACTTCCGACTGGCTCTGATGCCATGTAGAATTACGGAACAAACTTGTATTAATCAGCAATGGTTTAAATAAAGTTTACAATGCCGGGAATAGCACCGGCGTAACCAAAACTCTGTTACAAGAGTTGTAACAGTATGCTAAAATGAATAAAGACAAAATAGAACAGTACGCTAACATTATAAAAACTAACAAAACATAAGAAAAATCCCCAAGAGACTTTAGAGAGCCTAGAATTTATAAACTAGTAAAAATTGAGGTTACAACATCAACTAATCAAGCTGAAATCCTAGATCAAGATCCTAGTTCATATTTATTATCCAATCCATAATTTGACAATTACGTAGATCCTTCTTCTATCTTTTTTGAACATATACCTGATTCAATTATTGAAATTCTATATTTAGGTATGGCTGATGAACAAAGTGGTTTGGAAGGAGAAAATCATGGATAAGGGAGACAAAGGCAAGAAAACAGACAAAGAAAAACATTCCCTTTCCCAATCTTACATACATAAAGGACAACAAGAGAACCTAAATCAGTTTCTATTTCTATATTGCCTACTTTTTATGGAAAACCCTATGAAGATCTTGATGCTTTTCTTTTCGAATTTGAAGTAGTATGTCAAGCTTACTTTTACACCACCAATGATAAAAAGCTAAGGTTGTTTCCATCTACTCTTAAAGATGCAGCCTTAAGATAGTTTATGGGTCTAGGAGAAGGAGTTTGTAATTTTTGGGATGAAGAAAATAGATTAAAACAACTATTCCTTGAAAGATATCAACATTATTGTAGATTTAGGGATAAGAAAGTTGAGCTTTTTCATATGAATAAAAAATAAGAAGAATATTTGGAGGACTATCTCGAAAGATTTCAATTTGTAGGATGTAGAGTAAATATAGACCTTGATGAATAAATTCTAAAAGAACTTTTTCTGAAAGGATTAAAAGAAGATGTTCTTGAGATTTTAAATCTTATGGCAAAAGGAGACATTCATCTTATATCACTTGAGGAGATTATAAACCTTTTCAAAAATTATTCAAGAAACAAACCTCTAAGAAGTAATAAATACACATCCACAGGAGGAGGCGTGACAAGAGCTGAGCTGAAATTGGAAATATGTTGGAAGGTTTAAAAACTGATTTGTTGAGTAATTTGACCTCATCCTTGGACTTAATGGATAAAAAATATAAGGATAGAGAAGAAATTTACTGCCATAGATGTAGGAAAAAGCACAATTCAAGAGAATGTCTTCTCAACATAACAAATATATCTAATATCTCCACTTGCCAAATTTGTCATAAAAATCAAAAAACTGAAAAAATGTAAGTATATCTCCGCTGTCAAAGCTGCCATAAAAAAACCTAAAGTGGAAGAGGTAGAATATGTTTATTTTGTCACTCAAAGATGAAATGGTCCATTTAATGGGCCATAAAATTGGTCAAACCCTAATTATCCCAACCAGGAAAGGCCTAATCAATGGTCCAATGCACCAAATTGGACAAATTGGAACTCTTACAATCAAGACTGGAACATACCCTCATGGGTTCAATTTATGGCTAACTCTAATTGAGGAAAACCCCCATGGAATCAAGAGATAAAAAATCACAATATGCCTAATTGGAATAATAGTGGCCAATATAATCAAGGTGGCACCAATTGGTCCCCAAATACAACACCACAACAAAACCAATTTAGGGGATAAAACATTCAAAACCCACCTTAAAATAGACTTCTACCACCTACAAACAATAATAATAATCCTCCTAAGCAACCACCTCTTCCAGCTCAACCAGTTCCTAACCCTAACAACAATAAGAATGTCCAACAAGTTTATGAAACTAATGAAACATGTTCTATATCTGTAGCACCATGTCAACAGATTCAATTAAGATCAGGAAAGATGTTGGAAAATAATGTCACTATCACAGAACTTGATGATCCTATTCCACATTTGGTTGAAAAAGAAGATAGTAACAAAAAGAAAATAGAAAATCCACAAAAAAATATTCCAAAAAAGCAACCAGAAATCCAAATAAGGAAGGAAGTCAAAGTACCATTCCCTCAAAGACTGGTAATATCAAAAGAACCATCCAAGCTAGCCTTTAATTTCCTTCAAGAAATAGAAGGCGTTACTATTAAAATTCCTTTATTACAAGCTATCAAGGATATAGCTATCTATTCCAAACTTATTAAAAATATATGTTCAAAGAATAAAAATAAGAATGAATTTCAAACTATTCAAGTCATTGGACAATTATCTGAGATAATGATAAGAGATAGGTTATTACCAAAATACACAGATCCTGGAATACCTATACTCACAGTACATATTGGAGACATAACCTTACAAAATGTTTTGATTGATTTAGGAGCCACTATTAATGCCATGACCAGAGAAACAACAAAATCCTTAAGGATCCATAAACTACAATTAACTTCTATTGTGCTTCAACTCGCCGATAGATCTACTATTAAACCAGAAGGAAAGTTAGAAGACATTATGGTCTCTGTAAGTTCATGGGAATACCTTGTAGAATTTATACTCTTACAAACCAAAAAGAAATTAGGGGGACATCCCTTAATACTAGTACACCCATGGCTTGCAACATTTGATGCTTACATTAGTTGTAGATCAGGAAATATGACTATTTCTAATGGCAAGGATACAAAAGATCTTAGTTTATTCCTTGAATCACCAATACAAGAAGAATTTCCAAAGCAGTTGTGGTATGATTTCCCTCATGAATATGATGATATCCAAACCTTACCAGTTAATGTTCTAGTTGAACAACTTGAACAAGAGGTTGAGGGACCCCTACCGCTATTTTTAGAAAATCAACAAGAGAATCAAAGTCAAGACATTAGTTGTTCATCTCAATATTCCATTATGAGACAAGCACGAGTCAATCTCAAATGGAACCATATGGTTATGATTTCAATATTTTTGAACATGAGATAAATGGGATAGATGCAAATACAGAAAAATGTAAACAAATAGATATTATATCAGGAAAAACTCTTAACATTAGTAATTAATTCACAGGCATGCAAGAATTTCAGTTGGTAGATGTGCTTAGAAAGCATCAGTCCACATTTGCATGGAACTATGAGGATATGATGGGTATCCACCCAAATGTTTGTACCCATCGCATATTTATTCAAGAAGGTTGTAATATAGTAAGACAACCCCAAAGACGATTAAATATAGCAATGAAAGAAATAGTTAAAGAGGAAATCATTAAACTCTTAAATGCAGGATTTATATACCCAATTTCTGATAGCCAATGGGTGTCACCTCTAGTGATAGTCCCTAAAAAGAATGGTAAATAGAGAATTTGTATTGATTATAGAGAATTAAACAAAGTAACCAAGAAAGATTATTTTCCCTTGCCATTTATTGATCAAGTCTTAGATACATTGGCTGGAAAGAAATATTTTTGCTTTTTAGATGGTTTTAGCGGATATAATCAAATCTCCATAGCTGAGAAAGATCAAGAAAAGACAACTTTTACATGTCCTGCAGGAACCTATGCTTATAACGTTCTACCTTTTGGACTATGTAATGCACCTACAACATTTCAAAGAGTTGTATTGGCTATATTTGCTGATTTAACTAATGAATATGTGGAAGTTTATATGGATGACTTCACTGTATACAATACTACTTTTGAAGAAACATTATCAAGCTTGCAAATTTTTATGGTAAGATTCCAGGAGAAAAATATCTCCCTAAGTCATGAAAAGTGCTTTATGATGATGAAAGGAGGTATTTTTCTAGGACATTATATATCAGAAGACGGTGTTACAATCTGCAAAGATACAAGTTATTCAAACCCTTCAACCTCAAAAAATACAATCAGAGGTGAGAAGTTTCTTAGGACACGCAGGATACTACCGTAGATTCATTAAAGACTTTAGTAAAGTTGCTACTCCTATGCTTAAACTCTTAACTAAAGATAGTGAATTCAATTGGACAAACGCATGTTAAGAAGCCTTTGAAGAAATGAAAGAAAAATTGACTACTACTCCAATCTTGAGAGGACCAAATTGGGAATTACCATTCCATATACATTGTGATGCTTTAGGTTATGCAATAGGAGTAGTATTGCAACAAATAGAAAATAAAATACCTTATGTTATCTATTATGTAAGCAAAAGCTTGTATGAAGCTGAGCTTAACTACATTGTTACAGAAAAAGAATTTTTAGCTGTAATTCATGCTCTCAATAAATTTAAACATTACATAACAGGGTATGAAGTATTTGTTCACACTGATCATTCTGCCATTAGATACTTAACAAACAAAGCAATAGTGGGCGATATAGTGATTAGATGAATTTTTTTACTACAAGAATACAATATCACAATTATAGATAAGGTAGGAAAAGATAACGTTATTGCAGATCACTTATCTTGCAAGAAGATCTTTGATGATAACGAGTTAATTCCTGACAATTTTCCAGATGAACATTTGTTTGCTATTTATATTTTTACCCCTTGGTACATTGATATTGTAAATTATTTAGTAACAAGAAAAATACCTCACAATTATACACCGCATGAGCAAAGGAAATTAATACATCAAAGTATTCCTTTTACATGGATTCATGAAATTTTGTTTAAAAAATATCCTGACCAAATCATTAGGAGATGTGTGCAAGAAAATGATGTATATGACATTATTAGGGCAACACATGAAGAACCTTGTGGAGGTCATTATGCCACCCAAAGAACAATTATGAAAATACTTCAAACTGGGTACTTCTGGCCTACTATGACTAAAGATGTTCATCAATTTATTGATAGATGTGATGCTTGTCAAAGAGCTAGCAAGCCTACACCTTCTATGGAAATGCCTTTGGTTCCATAGATAGTACTTGAACCTTTTGAAAAATGGATAATTGAATTTGTTGGACCAATAGACCCTCCAAGTGATGGTAATAAACAAATACTTGTATGTATAGATTATGTTACCAAGTGGGCTGAAGTTAAAGCTCTTCCACGAGCTCAAGCTGAACCAATAATCGATTTTATTTATGAAAGCATAATGCAACGCTTTGGAGCACCAAGAGAATTAGTTTCAGATCATGGACCTCAATTTACCTCCAATGTGATTGATCATTTTGTTAACATATATCAAATAAAACATAATAAAACCTCACCATATCACCCTCAAGCTAATGGACAAGTAGAAGTTACAAATAGGGAACTTGAAAAGATTATTACAAAAATTGTAACTGTTAATAGAGGTGATTGGGCTGAGAGATTCAAAGAAGCTATATGGGCATATAATACAACTTGGAAAAATACCACAGGATTATCACCATATGAAATGGTCTATGGAAAACAAGCCATCATGCCCATTGAATTTAAAATAGAAACCCTTCGCACAACAATACAACTTAACATGAGTTTGGATAATGCACAAAAATAAAGGTTGGAAAAGTTAAATATTCTAGATGAGAAAAGATTAGAAGCCTTGCGTAGAACTGAAATAACCCAAAAATAATGAAAGAAATGGCATGATAAACACATTATACCACGTACATTTCAGTCAGGAGATTGTGCCTTGTTATTTGACTCTCGTTACCAAGATTTTCAAGGTAAATTAAGAACAAGATGACCAAGACCTTATGAAATTGAGGAAATATTTGGAAACGGTACAGTTAAGCTTAATCCTATAGATGATTCAACAAGGAAACTACTAGTAAATGGACATAGGCTTAAAATTTATAAGAAGTCATTATCTAAGGAAGAATTTATACATTAGTTTAGATAGCACACTGATTTGCAGTATATATCTAAACTGCAATCAGTTACTATTAAATAAACTCTCTTTGAAAAAAAAATTATTATAATAATATAATTATATATATATATATAAATTAAAATAAATAAATAAATAAATATATATATATATATATATATATATATATATATATAAAACATAAAAATGATTATGCTTCCTTTATTTCATTATGAAGTATCTATATTTGTTTCCATTTTCAGTCTTAAAGCTTTAAAAAATAGCTCAAGGAAAAATTCTTTCTTTCAAACTTTGTAGAAAAATGATTACCACATGATACATAGTACTTTGTTGCTAGATGAAATCTAAGTATTTTTCAAATACTCAAACTATATCTGGTATTTTGAGCAAAATTTTCATTGGAACTGAAGCAAATCTTTTAAAATGTTGTGACTCCTAGTTGATCAAGTTTCTCTATTGACCACACACAATTACATATTTAAAAACATTGTGAAGTCTTGGAAAAATTAACTCATGTATTATTTTTGCCATAAGTGAAAATTTTCCCTTGCTTATCTATTTTTACGCATGGTCTAGAATACTAATGAATTGGCAAAAGGACAAGCTCGCCCTTCACCCTTCAAAAAAAAAAAATCCCTTGCTCCTCATCTAATCAAGCAAGTATCCTAATAACTTCTTGGTTCTCCTCAAAATAAGCAAGAACCCTAAAAAGTAAAGAAAATTTTCTTGCTTCTCCTCAAACTAAGCAAGAACCTCAAAAAAGCACTACAAATCCCTTGCTAAGCAAGTATCCCAAATAAAGCACAAAGCAAAAAGGGTAAAAAGAGCTTGAATCCTTGGAATTATTAGTATTTTAAACACCATGGGGTATTATTTCTTAAGGTATCCTTTCGTATTAGCAGTAAGTCTGGATAAGACCTCTAGATGCTTATAAGATCAGCTAGCTTTTTGGCATATATAACACTTGTTTTTCAATCCTTACTCATAATGGGAAATGAATCTTCACTGCACATAGTTGATCTTGAAAGAGGCTTGAAACTACTAGGACAACTTTGACACTATATTAATTTGTGAAAGAAGTAAATAAAAATGTTCAAAATTGCTAGAATGTTTGATGTCTTTGAAGAATAACCATAGAAACATCATATGCAGCTAAGAGTTCAAAGTAAATCCTCATGAAAGTACTATGATTTCAATATTTTCTACAAAAATATAATTTCAATATTTTCTACAAAAATATGGTCTATGTCCACCACATTCTATCCTTTAGAAGAAAAGCCATATTAATATCTATTTCACTTTTTCCTATCATTCCCGATATCATAGAAGGCTGAAATCAAACTTTATATAACATATTTTTCTATCTTTGGAAACTTCTTAATGACATACAGGAAGCATACTCATTAAAATTATAAATAAACCCCCATATTTAAAATCATTATTATCCATCAACATAAATAAGTACCCTTCCTTTTGTTTTGGCTATATAGCCAAAATTATAGTTTGGGGGGAGGATAAACAAAGGCATATATAGCTCATAATATAGTTTGGGGGAAGAAAACAGGTAAAGTATTTTCTTAACTCTAATAGTGGTTTTGGTAGATGTCTTCCGTAAGTACCTTCCATAAGTATCTTCCGTAAGTATCTTCCATAAGTGTCTTCCATAAGTATCTTCCGTAAGTATCTTTCGTAAGCATCTTTCGTAAGTAGTTTTTGTAAGTATTTTTCGTAAGTATCTTCTGTAGATAATTTTCGTAAATATATATTTTTTATAAAAACTTCCGTAATATCATTATCAATAATACTATTCCGTAATACCCTTATGTAGTTATCATCTATAAAAATTGCAAAGTCTAAAATATATATATATATATATTTATATAATAATTAATATATATATATATATATATATATATTAATAATAATTATTATAATAAAATATATTTAAAATAAAAATATGAATTAATATTATAAATAACATTACTCACGATATATAATAAATATAATAATGTATATAATATATAATAATAATACATAACTTTATAAATAATAATTTTATTATATATATTAATATATAATAATAAAATATATTTAAAGATATAATAAATATAAGCAATATAATATATATTAACATTAAATTAGATATAATAAAACTATAATAAAAAATTGTTTTTTTAGGCCTTTTTGCCCCGACGATTATCGCAGGCCACGAAGTTATATACGCGCCTTTTATACCACGTGCCAAGGAAAGTGGCGGACACAAGTTAAAATATTACGTGCCTTTAAAACAAGAGATACACCACATGCCAAGACAAGTGGCGGACACGAAGATGCACGAGGAATGAGACAAATCACACGCATATGCGTGAATTATAATTTACACCGTCAATTTTTAAAACTCGATCAATGGATGAAAACTGGCCATGTAGACAAGTGACCTCCTCCAACCAATGAGAGGTGATGATGCGGATAAACTATTTCTATTGTTGATTACATTGGAAATCAAGGACTGACAAATAAGAAAAACAAACACAAATAAAATAATGCCTGATCATTACCACGTGTTTGCCAAATCAAGCAAACAAAAACAAGGATAAAGAGAGAGTCGTCGATTAAAATGAATCAACGACCTGTGTAAATCTTAGGGTAAATACATTAAAAAGTCCTCCGTCGATTACTACCATAGATATTAGGGTAATTAGGTGTAGATGAAATTTTTTCCATCGTTGATGACATTAGGGTAAGATTTTTCCATCGTAGAAAGAACATTCATCGTCGGGAAAAACCTTATTTGTCGTCGATGCTACATGCGACCATGCAGAGAAAATTACCAGACCTCTAATCGAATTCTGTCGAAATTTTTGTTAAGGGTTTGTATAATTGTAGGCATTGTTTGAAGTGAGAGCAATTTTGTGTGATTTTCATGTTGTATTCGAATGATCTTCGAAGGCCGTAAGCGAGGGTGGTCGACGACGTAAAAAGGTAGTAAAATATCAGAGATCATGACAGGTAAAATACTTTTCTTTTTCTCTTTCTTTACTGTTTCTCTGTATATTCGACAGAATAAAATATTTTAAAGTTTGAAATTAGGATAAATCTTGGAAATAAGGCAGAGATTTGGTTACAATTATGCAAATTAGTTTTAGGGTAACAGTAGGGAAATACACGAAATTTCATTTTGAGCTAAAATTAGGGAAAACTCTGAAACTCTATTTTAGGGTAACATCAGGGAAAGATACGAAATTTTGTTTTAAGATAAAATTAGGCAAAAATCTGAGATTGTATTTTAGGGTAAAATTGGGGAAAATGACACAATTTTATTCTAGGGCAAAATTTTGTTAAATTACAGTGATTCTTGTTACTGAAATTGTTTTATTTTAAAAAATATTTTATTTGGTAAAATTCTCTGAAATTATTTGGTAAAATTGTAGAGATTATCTTTCTTTTTAGGAAATCTCTTATTTTGTCGAATTACGGAGATCGTCTGGTAAAATACCCCCAAAATTCGTATGAATTAAGGATTTTCTGGTACTCATCATCCGTAATGTGAGCATTACATGTACAATTCATGTAAATTTAGGGATTTTTATGTTTTTCGATATGATAACAGTAGATTTTAAAGAATATATTGTAATATATATATATATATATATATATATATATATATATTTATCTTGTATTTTACTGTTTGAAGATATATGCTTAGTCTTTACGTTTTTCTGTTTGAGAATATATTGTACTTTATTTTTTGTTGTAAAATAAAGAAAATATTTTAAATAATAAAAAAATATATAATAATATAAAAAAAAACAAAACAATAGATTTTTAAGGATTTTGTCGACCTCTAAAACAAACCTTTTGTTTATATATAACTTGCAGGGTTCTTGGTGAAAAATCAACTCCTCTCAACCCTCAGCCATCACCATGCCTAAACATGTGTTCCAAAAGCATAGTGAGACATCGTCCATCAATACACAGAACCCGAGCGACTTTGTAATTGAACTTTTAAAAAATGCTCGATGGTTTGAGGCGTTGACCAAATTTAAAGGTCATGACTTTGGGGTGGCAAGACAGTTTGTATTAAACTGTAACCCTGACACTATGCTCACCCATGTTGGAGAACTTTAGATAGAACTAAACCCTAGCCTGATGTTTGAAGTTTTGAATTTACCTGAAGTTGGTCTTCCATATTATAATAATTTGAAGAGTGTCACTCAGTTGGTAACAAAATTTGGTGAGAAATGCACAATCCTTAGAGATAAGGAGGGGTCGATCAAAGGTGTTTCAACTTCTACACTCCCCCTTCTATGGCAGGAAACAATTGTAATTATTATAAAATTCTTTACTCTTGAGGGACGAATGTCTATTTTATCAACTTATCACATTCGGATGTTAATAAATTTGAAATATCCAGATAAAACTGACTGTGTTATCAACCTTCCTTATTTTCTATTTCAATATTTGAAGTCAACTATTTTAAGAGTGAAACCCAGAAGTTCTTGAGAAAAACCTAAGTCGCACTTGATTGCTCACCATGGCTTGATTAAATTAATTATTTTGAAAAAGGCTCATGAAATAAAAGTGTCTTGGAACTGGATCATGGAAGAATCCAACATACCTGAGTGTTTAGAATCCACTGAGTCTGAGGGAGAATAGTCAACAGAGGAAGAACATGACTCTAATAGCCAAGATGAAGAGCCTGAAAGCCCACAACGAAAACGTAAACCTGGTAAATATAAATCCCGACCAGATATCAGAAGGAAGAAGAAAATTGTAGAAAATTTTGAACAAGAAGATGAACAAGGGCCTGAACAAGAACTACCTGTAAATGAGTCTACTATAGAGACCCTGTCCTATCTTCGTGCACAAAATACAGTGCTGTAAATGAAAATTGATAGGCTAAGAGAGGACTTTACAGAACAATCTAAAATTATCTAGTGATCCCTTGATGTTTATATTGAATTAATCAAGCAGCTTTCTATGGATAAGACATCAATGCCTGTGGAATTTGTCAACCGATCACCACCTATCGAAGTTTCCCCACATAAGAGCTCTAATTATGGTAAAAAGCCTAAAAAATTGGTAAACTTTAGCAAACAGTTGTACATTGATAAACCAATTAAATTTTCTAAAATTCTTGAGGAGGATAGTTCCCAGCAGATTCACAGTATTGCTCAATAGAATCAACCTATAAAATTGGACCTACCCGCCAAGGAAGAAAATGTATTAAAAAGTCTTGTCTTGGATGTAGGGATACATTTGGATCTTGATATGATGATTAACAATGAGGAATTTTATCCTTCCTAGTCCAAGGATGTGGAGCAAAAAGGAAACCCCTAGGAGGTTGAGTATATCAAGACGGTTATGGTGGAAACACCAATTGCAACAGCCGCAACATCTGCTAATCAGAAGGTTAAGGAGCAGGTACAACAAGTTAAAAGGGAACACAAATTACCAGAACCAAGACCACGATCATCCTGGATTTCTTCTCAACATGCACCAGTTGGATAAACAATAAAAAAACTATTATTTTATTAATTATTCAGAATTATATTTTTAATTATATCTGTAGTATATTTTATTTGTATGGCATATGTAACATGTACAGGCAATATTTGAAATGTTTGTATCTGTATATTTTTATAAGTCAATTTATGTAATATGTATAATTAATATTTAAAATATTTTTGTTTTATAATTGCTAATATAAAATGTTTATTTCTTAGTGTTGGGCACTGAATTGCACCAAGTTTTCACTCAGTATTGTGGCTTTCTATCTTCCTACTTTCTATCTAGGCTTGCACCCGATAGCTGTAGCTCAACACTCAACATTGGATGGACCAAAATAGGGGTTTCCGATCCAACCTCCAGAGTAGGTTGGTTCCTTGTCAACTTAGCAAGTTGTTGACACAATTATGCTCACTTAGGGTTTGGAGTTTAGGGTAAGAGAAGGTTAGGGTTAGAGAGATGTAGATAATAGTGGACGGATAGGTTAACAACATTGCACTACCATAAAAAGCTCCCAAAAAACCATACTAAGGACATACACTCAGATCAACATTTATCCCAAAATAGATCATTTCATATATTAAAGCATAACAGAGAAATGTTATAGCAAGCAATTTCAATATCCAGGGAATGATAATCCAAATAACAAAATTCACCAAACACCTAGATTTCACAGAAATGTACTTTCCAATAACATAGAATGAACTCAAAGCAAATTTCAATTACTTATAACAACTAGTAATCCAAAATAGGCACAAACTAACCATCTAAGTATTTACATAAATGCAACTATGAAATCCGAACCTCTAACATCAAGCATGAGAACATGAACTTGAGGTGAAGATCAATGTATTGCTCCTTTCATTCAGCTCTTTAGGAATATTTACAATGGTACAGGCAAACACGCTAGAGCCGACCCTTAAAAATGAGGGTTCGACCTCTACTTATAGTTTTCTTATTACAATAATCAAGAAACAATACACATAATCTTGTTACAATAGTACAACAAAGATTTTAGATGGCATTAGCTCATTGGTCCATCCTCCGGGAAATCCGTTGAAAGAAAGTCCGCCATGACAACTCGGGGTCTCTGCAACTTGTTGATCGCTCAGTGGAACTGAAGCTCAGGCCGTTAAAGATCACATGTTTTCGTCGATCCTTCTTGGGAGTGAATTACCATCGTCGATCTATAACCGCCTCTGGTTTGATCTTCTTGGAAACCCTCGACACTTCATCCTCTGACCAACTGTTACAATTCTGATGTAGATATCTTTAAAACAACCAATATTTGGTAGCTTAACCTCCATCGTTGATCTTCTTCATAGCATGATTCAGATTCAATCTGGCACAAGCTAAATGCCATTCCACTTTAAAATTGATGATGTCATCTTTCTTATCAGAAATAGCAAAATCTCCAATCCGGATCTCTGAACCTCGAATCCACTCTGGGATCTTTATCTTCCACCTCATCTTCTTCAATCCGCATTAGAATATTGATGACGTCACCTCTTTCCATTATCTTTTGCGGATTTCATTCCGGATGGAACGAGCGCATCATGTTAATCACCAATCCGGGTCCAGAGTTAGTCACATACCTTCTTCCATCGTGAATCTACACTTTTATTATTCCATCACCCCGTCTTATCTTCATTTTGAAAAGGAAATACTTGTTCATTCCCCGAATCACCAATCCACACTTTTTTGCCAGTGACGTCATCATCTCCTTGAAACTTTTGCGGATTTGAAGATAGCGCCAATCCGGAGTCGAAAACAAAAGGACCTTCCTAGAATCACCATTCCACACTTTTCTACCACTGATGTCATCATCTCTTAGGAACTTTTGTGGATTTGAGATCTGTCTTCATTCCTAAGCCGGAGTGAAGTCACCCGGAATCGCTCCAAACATGAAAACTTCACTAACTATTGAGCGGATTCATATCTTCTGACCTGGTTTCGCTTCAAAGCATACTGCAAGGTTTGTGAAATGATGATTTTATCACTTAGTCAAAATTATACAAAATTTTACTAAGTATGTGGCCATTTTGGGCCTACATTCTGGCGCCTCCCGGGTGGATTTGCTTGCAAAGCCAATCGAATCCAGAGTCTTATCCATTGGGCCTTAGGAGTCAAAACAATACTTATCTTTGAAGATATGTTTTAAGGAATAATTTCCATACAAACACTACCCTCTGAAAGCTCAAATTCTGCCTAGAGGGTAAAGGTTCATATCGAAACCATGCAAAAAACATCATAGAACTCACTTGTTCAACTAGAGACTGTATCCATAATATCAGTATTACTACTGCCTTCAAAAACTATACATAACTCTACCTCCTTTATAAGGCTTCACTTCAAAAAATGCCTTCACAAAAATGTTGCGCTGTAGACTTCATGCCTTTATTGCTTATTTCTGACAATTGTCAGAGTAAAAATAGAAATACAAAACTGATGTATTAGAAACACAAAAACTATGTATATGTACAAACAAAAATGAAATGATTTAAGTGTGGGCCCCTCTTGGGCCTGTAGCTGCTCAATCCTATCCTCATTCTTCTACAACCTCTTCATCATCATCTTCTATAGCCTCTTCCTCATCATCTTCTCCTAGAGCCTGTAGTCTCTGATTATCTTCATCGAAGGTGTCCCCAAATACTTGGACCATTGATTCCAAAGACCGAAGAGCCTGTTTCCAAGCTTGCTCAGAGGGATTTGATGTCTCTTTAAGCTGCTTATAAACATATTGTAGTTCCCCAACATCCTCATAATTAGCAGCATTCCCTCTAGTCACCAGATCTTCCATGAGATCTCTTAAGCGGGTGTAACCCATAATTAATTTGGTAGCTTGTTCTTGGGATAGTGGCTCTTCCAATGAATCAATTTCAGCCTCATCCTGTAAGTTCTCCTTGATGCTTTGTTGGGCTTCTTCCATAGATAACAAGTTGTGATCCTCCTTCCAGAGTCCTTTGAAACCAACATGAACCATTTCCTCATTTATTTCAATAATGTCTTTAATTCCTCTTTCCATCCTATCAAACAACAACCAGGCTCTCTGAACTGCCTTGTGCTTTTTCACCACTATTTTGGAGGCTACCCTAGCTAGATTCCATTCTCTATTAGAAATTGGTTTAGCAAGCATCACTGAGCCTACTACCAACCAACCTGTACATTTGTTCTACTGAAATCACCATAGGTTGTAACTCTCCAGTGATTTGATCTAAATCCTTCTGAATGGTAGATAGCAATTGGCTGACATCCTTCAGGTAGTCGATTATGAGTTGAAGACCTAAACATTTTTCTTGAACTTCAGAAAGCAACTCCTGCTTTATCCTTTTCAAAATATCTTTGGAAAAACCCGAGGACTTGGCTTTCTCAATCTGAAGCCGATGTTTCAAATTTTGAATTTCTTTTGCCTGATCCTCATTCAACTTCTTTTGTTCTTCTAACTGATCTTTCAACTCATTAGCCTTTTGAAACCTTTCCTGCCAACTCTTAGCCTCTTTCCTCAGAGCTTTCTCTACTTCCTTTTGATCATTGAGGCTCTTCTTAAGTTTTTCAACTTGTTGTTCTAGCTTATCTACCTTATCTTTTGCTATATCAGTCTTCACATAAAAGGTCTCTAAGTGAGCCTTGGCCATCCCTAACTCATCTTCAGTAGGAAGCTTGTCAATATCTTCTATGATTTCCTCCGCTCTATAATCCTGAGTAGTCATTTCATTTTTAGGTTTGCTCACCTACGGAATCAAAGACCTTGAAACCCTTTGCCTAGTGATAGGGTTAACATACATACTTTTTCTTGTCACAACCATCCTACTGGAAGGCCTGGTAAGCTTCTCTGCCCAATAGTCATTTATGCTCTGAGTGGTTGCCTGTTATTTTGATACAACAACAGACCTTGAAACATCAACAACCAAAGGAGATAACGACATCAAAAACATAAGGGCAGACTGACTTGCTATTGGTGGGGGTGGAGATACATTGACAACAACCTCTGTTACAATGGTAGATTCTATGACTACCGCTACTGTTGATATAGGTAAATTCAGATAAATAGGGACAAAACTGATAGTAGAAGGGATGGATGAACTCGGAACGCAGTGTCCCATGGATGGTGGTAATGAAAGAGATGAGGATGCAACAATGGTGGATATTGAAGTGGATATCTCAGAAGTGGAAGGTGGGTTTGGAGGAGGCTGTGACACAATAGAACTGACTGGTACCTCCATAGCTACTGATGGGACGAGGGAAGAACTATGAGGTGGAGGAGGTAAATTTACCACATTTTCTTGACTAGAAAGGGAGGGAAATCCTTTTGGGGATTCATGGAGATGAGAAGGAGAAGAGGGATTAGAAACCATACCTTCACCTACAGATGTAGGGTGTTCTTGTTCAACTTCTGTCTCAAGTTGTTGTTCTTGTTCAACTAACCCTTCTGTATTAAAAACAACCACCTCTTCAGCAATTTCTTCCATACTCATCTTCTACTTCTTGGAAACCTCTCTCTCCTCTATTTTTGGGGTTCTCTTAGTCCTTTTATGAACTAATCGAAAAGCATCCATCTCATCTTTAGAATATTCCTCTGATAAATCTCCTTGCACTTCCCCAGGAAGTAATGATTGTTCAGTAATGGATTGTGGTTTAGTTGATGCTGCAAGAGCAAAAGAAAGCGGCCTGAACCCAAAACTCTTATCCTTCTTCTTCCAACTAATATCTTTGTCCTGAGGCTACCCCCTTAGAGCTAAACATGAAGGCCTAGATCTTGTTTCAATAATAGGGGTACTGACAACCTTTTCTTTAGAATACCTCATTTTGCTCATCATCCTAGCCCCTTTAGGGAATTTCTCCACCTGCTCAGAAGTAGGACTGAAGGTTTTCAATACTTTGGTGGTTGTTAAAGAAGCCTTTTGATCTGTAGAAGGTTGGAGAGATTCAAAATCACCCTGGGGCTTTTCAACCATTAATACAATGTGCCTCACATCCTTTAGCCTCCAAGTATCAATATTCTCATTATATCTTTTTGAAAACTCTATCAATTTTCATTCCAAATTTAGATTCAGCTTTTCCAATTTCAACTCTCATACGCCACCAATCCATAATCTTGGCATCCTCCCATGGTCCCTTATAATCCTCCTCTTCTACTTCTTCTACAACTTCCTTTTTAGGTGGTATTTCTTTTTTCTTTTCTGACTTCGACTTGGAGGAGGGCCTGCTTTTCTTTGTAGTTTCTGCTTTAATCTTGTCAATCATATCCTCGGTAATCTGATGACCGGGCTTGTGGTCAGGATCAAAATATTCAATCTGCTCATAAAAATCCAACCATGGAGGTAATTGATCCATCTTGGAGACATTCCACTCTAAAAGAGTAGTCTCATCATTGTTTCTTCCCTATTCAAAATTAGCCCTGGGCCTTTTCTCAAATTTGTAGGCCTTATCTCCATTCAGGGTTTTATTTCTTGTAGTGAAAATATCATCAGGATCATAACTCCACTTCTGAGGAATATAAAATAGACCTAACCTATCCAGGTATCGGTCAATTTGTTGACTCTGCCCCTTCTTAGTAATGGTGATATCACTCAAGGTGCGATGGGAAAGCAAAGACTTCCTTTTTCTCCCCAAACCATATTTCGAGTCAATGTACTCTGCTTGCCTCAAATATTCCAAGGCGAAGAGTCTCTCCATGACAAAGTGGGGCAAAAGAAAAGGTTTACCCATGAAACCATATAATCTGATGACCGTGCCTTCAGTTAAAAAATACCAGTCCCCTTCCTCTGCATCTTTAGTCCTCAAAATCTCTTTGGCCAGGGGTGGCAATCTGGGGAAATTACCATACATTATTTTGAGGGTCGGTCCAAGAAATTCCAAATTGAACCTATAGTGAGACTCACTACTTCTTAAATGGTTTGTCCAATAGTAAACTGGCATAGGTTCTCCTTTATCAGTCTTATCCTTGACTGGAATCCACGACATTCTATCTTTAACAATGACATAAAACATCCATACCAAGTTTGAGCAATGCCTAAAGCTAGGAGCATCGGTGCCCCTCTTCATGCTTACTAGTTGTTCATGTATTCTTTGGGTGAGAAAATCTGGCCAGTCAAAATAAATCACCCTTATCCCTTTCTTTGCCGCCTCCTTTTCATACATCCTTTCGTTAGAGATACAGTATGCAATGACAATTTGCCAACCATGAACCTCTTCATCAGAGTCCAAACCCTCCATGCAGGCCAACATAGAGAATAGAATGGGGGTTACAAATTTTTTGATAGAAATGGGGACTTCAGGCAACTCTTCCTGGGGTTTGGTATTCAGCTGCTTATAAACCCAATTCCTAAATGACTCGTCGTCATTTGCCCGCTTCTTTGTGGAATAAAACCCAGTTTGTTCAACAATTTTAAAGGGTTTTGGTGGTACTGGCAGGTCAGACCCTAAGGCAAAAATCTCATGATAGAAAGAGGTAGTGATGCTAAAAAGGGTCTCACCCTCGTAGGTTTTTACTACCTTGGCCAGTGGGTCGTAGAATTTAACTATTGCAGCTATCAACTCAGGACATGGGTGAACATAATCACAAATGTAAAAGGATAGATAAGAAAGGATGGAGCATCTACCTTCTACTGATAGAGCAACATTATTTTTGTATCTGTCATTCACACTCTTTCTTAGTCTCGTCCTTTCAGTGATGGTCATCGCCATGTCTGCTACAGCCTCGACTTTATCAAGGTAAGGCACCGACGTCCTGTCATCCAGAGTTTCGAACTTCGGGACATCTTCTATGGCCTCCATGGGTGATTTCTTAGGAGCCATCTTGTAGCAGTAAGATTTTGCACACTATAATAAGCGAGGGGAACTTCAGAATGTTGTTATGCTTCTCTACAGCCTCGTGGTCACTAAATGAACCCTGTGCAAGACTTCATCACTTTTTATCTCCTGGAATGTGCGTATCATCCACCATAAATGCAGCTGCTACATGATATCTTTGTTGGCACACTTTGCCATCCTTCCATTATTTCTTTGGTGGCTCAAAGGTGACGTCCTATCTTCTTATTGGTTGAATTTTGAAATTGTGTTGCCAGCTCATCATATCTCTTCGGCTACTCTTTGGTTCATGCGCGAGTTCGTTAGAATTGAATGCGGGAGCACTCTTTAGCCTCCATGTGTCAGATTGGAACTTGTTGTTCAGCTTTGGCCTTATTCCGCTCCGATGTCTTAAGAACCTTCCGAGTCCACTTTGGTACTTGAAGCTTGCATGCATGACACTCTACCTCGATTTCGCTTCGGCTATCTCCAGCTTTGAGAGGTTCCCGGATTAGCACCGTTCTTTGTCCTTCTTTATGTGGGATAGAAACTGATAGACCACTCCACGGAAATCTAGATTTAACCATGCGGACTTGAGGGTGGAATGCCATTCTGGAGAGTACACAACACCATGTGCGGAATGGAACATTACCATGCATTTTGGCCAACACTTAGTCATTTCTTGCAAACTTTCTTCTCTCTCTTCTCTTTTATTTTAGCATTTCTTTGAAAAGAACTAATTACAAAGTGCAGAAAAGAAATCAAATACAAAGTGCAAAAAGGAAGGGGAAATATTTGTACAATGTATATACATATGTTACAATGAGCTCACTTCTTACATATAGTAGAGCTTGAGGTGGAAACCATTCACCGGAATTGGTTGTATGTTTCCCTCTAGATCCTTCAACTGAAATACATTAGACTCTTTAGCTTCCACTATTTCAAAAGGACCATCCCAAAAGGAATCAAACTTTTCATGCTTGCCTGGTTTTGCCCTGTCAACATTCCATCTGAGAACTGAGTCTCCAACCTGGAGCTTTCTGAACTTGGCCTTTTTATCAAACCATGCTTTAATGTCTGATGAATGCTTTTGAAAATGATCATATGCTTGAGTTCTACTCTCTTCCAATCACAACAAGTGTGTCAACCTGGTTTTAACTGGATCATCCTCTAATTCTTCTTCTGTATTGACAAGCTTAAGCGCTGGGATCTCTAGGTGAATTGGCAATACCGCCTCTTTTCCATATACCAGTGCATAAGGAGAAGTTTTGATAGACTTTTTAATAGTAATCCTATCTGCCCATAGAGCATGGTCGAGCAATAAGTGCCAACTCCTTTTGTTACCCTCCAGAGATTTTCTCAAAATCCTTAATAGGTTTTTATTGGTAGATTATGCAAGTCCATTACCTTGTGGGTAATAATTTGAAGTATTTTTAAGAGTGATGCCATACTTGTTGGAAAACTCAATGTACTTGGCTCCTATGAAAGCAGGGCCATTATCACTCACCAAAGCTTTCGAGACTCCAAATATGGAAATCAAACTCTCCATAAAGTTGATCACAACTTCCTGGTCTGCCTTCTTTGTAGGAATGGCCTCTACCCATCTGGTAAGATAATCTATAGCTATCAAGATAAACTTGTGCTATGTTGAAGAATTAGGATTTATAACTCCTATAAAATCTAATCCCCATTGTTGGAAAGGCTCCTCAACTTGAATAGGCTTCAGAGGATATGCAACATTTCTGGTTCTTCCAACGTACCTCTGACACTTGTCACAAGCCTGGGTAGTTTTAAAAGCATCATTGAATATAGTAGGCCAATAATAGCCTACTCTTATTATCTTCAAAGTCGTAACTCTGCCTGAGCTATGACCACCTGCTGATCCTCCATGAAACTCTTCTATGACTCTTTTTTGTTGGTCCTCCTTCAAGCATTTCAGGAGAATACCATCCAAGTTTCTTTTGAACAACCCTTCAGGTAGTAATACATATTTTAGAGCATGAAGTCTATACCTCCTTATTTGAGAAGGATTCATATTAGGGCGACAGATCCCAGTTTGGAAATACCTAGTCATTTGCTCGATCCAATCAAAATCTGGAGTGTGTACAATTTCTATTTGATCCTCTTCTGTCATCTGACAATCTATCATTTCGGCCAATGTTGAAGCATCTGTCAATCCTTGGCACAAGGCTCTACCTCTTACCATCTTGGTGGGACGTATTTCTACATCATATTCCTGGATCTTAGTAATCCAACCAGCCCTTTTATCTCCCAAGTCACCTTGTAAGATAAAACTTCTTACATCTGGATGAACCACATATACCAGGGTTTTTCTCTGTACCAGATATTGTCTAAACTTCTTTAGCGACTTCATTACAACGAACACTTGTCTTTCAATAAAGTTATATTTTACTTGATAATCATGTAAAGTCTGACTCCAAAAGAACACAGGGTGTTCATCCCCTTGATTATCTTTTTGGGTGAGCACCGAGGCATAACTCTCTTCAGCTCCATAAGCATAGAGAATAAAATATTTAGTGAAATCAAGATTTATCAAGACTGGGGCTGTTGCAATGGATTATTTGATGATCTCAAAAGCTTACTTCCTAACCTCGGTCCACTTGAATTCTACCTTTTTCTTGAGTAGTTCAGATATAGGCCTCACTTTCTGTGCAAAATCAAAAATAAATTTCTTGACGAAATTGATTTGACCTAGGAAATACTGCAAGGTCTTCTGATTAGTAGGCAAAGGAATAGCTAGAATTGCTCTAATTATTTTTGGATCTATGGCCATACCTTCCTTTGAGACCACATGGCCTAATAGTTTTCCCTCATGTACTACAAAAAATGACTTCTTAGGATTAAGTGAGATACCAAATTCTCTACACTTTTGAAAAACCTGTTCCAAATGAGATAGATGATCATTTTTATCATGAGAAAACACCGTCATGTCATCTAGGTAAATCAGAATAACTTTGTTTATAAGTGTACCAAAGGCATAGTCCATGGCCCTCTGAAATGTAGCTCCAACATTAGACAACCCAAAGGGCATTCTCTGATAGGCAAATGTACCCCATTTTGTGGTGAATGTTGTTTTGTATTGGTCTTCATCTTTTACCCAAATTTGGTTATATCCAGAGTAACCATCCAATAGTGAGAATATTTTTGCTCCAGCTACCACTTGTAAGATCTAGTCAATCTGAGGGAGGGGGTAGTGATCCTTGAGGGATGCTTGATTCAGATTTCTAAAATCTACGCATAGGCGTATATCCCCATTCTTCTTTCTTACGGGTACCAAATTGGCTACCCAAGTGGAATGTTTTATTGGATATATTATCCTAGCATTTAGTAGCTTTAAGAGTTCCTCTCTCATAATGGCTTCTATCCTCGGATTGACAGGCCTCTATTTTTTCTAGAATGGTTTAGCATCGGGTTCTAACTCAATAGTATGTTGGATAATCCTTTTGTCATACACCTTAAGGTCTTCATATGACCAAGCCACAGTGTCTTGGTATTTTAAGCATAAAGTTTTAATCTCTTCTGCTTCCTCAGGTGAACACTAGATCCCAACATTGAGCTTCTTTCCTATTCCGACCTCCACTTCTTTATAGATATTTTTACCGACCTTCATAGCTCCAACCTTCTTTCTATCTTCATTATCAAATAGACTTTCAAGGGTGACCAATCCCCTTGGAATATGATTGTTTCTTAGTTGGATAAAGTCTTGCTGATCTATTTCCTCCAAGTATTCCTCTTGGACAGTTGAGAAGCATGCTTCTCTTATCATAAAATCTAGAATTTGTTCATCACTTTCAAAAACCTACCAGAATATCTGCTTGTCTGGCACTGCAGGTCTGAAAACCATTTTAATTCCCTTGGTCTTCTTAGTTCCAAAATCTATAGGAGGATTGAAATTAGCTCCCTTTGTTGCCAATGAATCTGCCAGGTGATTCTCTTCTCTAGGCACAAAACTTAGATTCAGGGCATCAAATGAATCCATTAGGTCCCATACCCTATTCCTGTAAGCTTTTAAGTAATGGTGCTTACTGCTACACTTATTCCTTACCTGATGGACTATCAACTCAAAATCACCATATATGTTCAAAATATTGATGCCCATGCTTTTTGCTTGCATCAATCTGAGGCACAAAGCCTCGTACTCTGCAGCATTGTTAGTACATGACCATGTCAGTATGTAAGCAAAATTCTTTATCCCTTCCGACTGTGATTGTAGAACCACACCAGCCCCTGCACCATTTCTATATTTAGCACCATCAAAATGCATAACCCATGTTTCCTTGTTTCTTAGGGATTGATTAGAAATAGCAGGGAGTTTCTTTTCCAATTCAGTTGTGATGTTGTATGTACCCATACCAGTTCCAAATTGACTATAGTCTTCTCTAAAAGGCAACTCATCTTCAATGTCTAGCTCCTCAATGTTTTCCACTAGCTCAAATTCCTCCAAAGGATTAAGATTGCACAGATCTTCTTCAATATTTTCAATATGATAAGCAACTAGTTTCTCAGGTGTTATCCTTATCCTTTTCCCTTTGAAAGGGATTACCATGCTAGAATAATCCATGTACATACATCCCCCTAGATTTGTAGTAAATTCTCTTGAGAGGCATAACCCAAAATAGGGTTCTAAATCCACCACCACTATTTCTTTCACCACCGTTACCTCGAGAGCTCTGTGCAACCTCATCAGTACATCTTTAATAACCCCAACTATCTTGACAGGTGTCCCATCTAATTGCAACACTCCAGGACAAGACCGGGTATATTCCATACCCATTTCTTCATAGATCACCTTAGGCATAACTATGGTTGATGCTCCTAAATCAATCATACAATTTCGGACTACCCATCCTTCCATTCTTAAGGATATGTAGAAAGGGGGAGGTTTGTTTTTTAGAACAACAGGTGTCATTTCTTTCTTTTATGGTGGTATACTGAGGATGGTGGTGGTTGGTCTTTTCTGGGGATTTTTGCTGAGGGAAGCTTTAAGCAGGTCAATTTGGCCCGAAATGAAAAGAGTGTCATATAGGCTAGCTTTTGATGGAATCCTTTTCATCTCCTCAATAATGTTGTACTCAGACTTGGTCAGGTACAGACTTGGTCAGGGATAGTCTTTCCAGTCCTCTATCTGGCTCACCATATTTCCTTTTGTATTGTTGGGTTGCCTCTAATATTTATCTTTTGGTAATAGAGGGGAACTTGAGCCTTTCTTTATCCTCACCCTTGGATCTCATTCTGTCTCCTGTTTCTCTTTCGGGATTTTTAGGGAGACTATCTGTCTTCTCCTTCCCTCTAGCTTGAGGAATAGGAAAAGTGTCACCGCTTTGAGGGGTGAAGTCAACTTTCTTTTGAGAAGGGACCTGAAATTGTCCCATATTTTGAGGGTCTACTTGTAAAGCTTTCTTTCCGGACCTTGTCATAACAGCAATCAAACTTTCTTCCTCCAAATATTCTTTGGCCATGATCTGATTAGGGTGCCATAACATATTAACCCTCCCCTTCTGATTCCTTTTAGCTTGATCCATGGCTGCTGAACATGGTGTTGATACATCACATAATATTATGAGTCATGGGGATCATTGCATACAACACGCCAAACATTTGCAAGAGTGGTATCTGTAGAACACTCCGAATCCTCATATGCTGCATTCACCCTAACCCCAGTACTATTACTAGGACCAGGCCTTTGATATTTGTTTACATATGGGAATCTCCTCTATTGTGACCTTTCCTAATCTCTATTTTCCATTGAATTCATTCTTTTACTTAGAGTTTTCATGGTATTTTGTATATATAGAATAGCAGACAATTCTTGAGAAGGTTGAGAAGGAAGAGGAGGAAAAGAAGGTGTAGAGGATACAAGTTTAGACCAAGGAATAATATTCATTTGTGGAGATGGAGATGGTAAAGAAAGGGGGTCCATGTAGGAGGGCTTTATGGATTGCTCATGGCCACTATTGGTTTTTGAGTTATAGGGCAACATGGTTTTGGGGGGAATTCTTCCCATATTGATCAGGATATTTTCAGCATGGATGACTGCATTATAAACTTGGGGGAAGGTTTCTACTCCAAATTGTTGTGTTTGCAAACCTAGATCTGATCCCAAGGCATGAATATAATACATATAAGACAAACATGCAGTTGGTCTAGCAGTGGGGGGAATTCTCTTTCATGTTCTGCTAAATATCAAATTAAAATCTGAGACAGTTTCTTGCTGGGTTTTTTGCATGGTTGTAAACTGATTCAGTAGGGAAAAGGGATCAACAGATTCATTAAATTCTTCTATGAATGGCTCAGCCAATGATTGCCATGAAGTAATAGAATTATTTTCTAGAGTTCAAAACCAATGCAATATATTTCCACGAAAGAACATGGCTAGAATTTGGACAATAATATTTTCTTCTTTTATGTTATGGATTGCTGCCAGATTTAGGATATCTTGGCAGTGCTCGTAAGCTATTTTGCCAAATCCATCATACATGGGGGTTACATTAGATACAACCTGGGGAATGAAATCCATTTGGGCTAATCTAAGGGGCCCATTTTAATCCCAGTTAGGGTACTAGTAGTTACTAAAGGATAATAAAGACTGTTGAATTTGCGACCACATTAGATTTGGACAGCACATCAAGATGGATGACACATTAATTTGGATGACAATTGATATTTTCTACATAGAAAAATATTTCATTTCTTGCATACTATCCATGGGAATATTTCAAGTTGAAAGAGTTATAAAGCTTGTAATCAGTTTATTTTGGGAAGTTTGAGATATAAACGCAAATATTATTAGACTTTCTTAGAATATAGGACATGAGATCCTAATGTATATCTTGCGAGTCAATTAAGTAGCATTGTCTTGTTAGGATTATTAGTAGGATGCCACTTGGACCAGTTAAATAATTTATAAGTCCAAGTAGGAGTATGTATTATGATTAGGTTTTAGATTATTCTTGATTAATGTATAGTCATCAGTCCATAAAATCTGCATGTCAAATACATGGAGAATACTATTTAGAATTGTATTAGTTATAGTATAAATTACATAGAAGACCTTGAAAGAGGTCTACACTCTAGACTCTAGAAGTTGTACCCTACACTCTAGTCTAGGCGTTACATTACATTACTCTACTCTCTGCTACATTTATTGTTACATTACAGTCTGTTCTAAGTTTACAATTTTGAAGAAACATGTTCAGCATTTACAGTTGAAGCTCCAGTAATAAAACAACACTTTGTTCTTCAAATATGGTAATTTGTATCAATTTCATATGTTGTTTGATTTATGTTATGTAAATTGTGTTTATTTGTTACCTGCATTCATAGAATAATCATAATATTAGTATTAGATATAAAATCTAGTTACTAAATAAAGTAAAATAGGGGAGAAAGACTTACACTACCCTCTAGGAGGCAGGGCCTACTCCTATAGATAGTCCATGAGCTATCGCCCCTACAATAGGTTAGGATTAGTTAGCCTTAAATTAAACTGCATTTCAAATTACTTAAAATAAAATAGATTGCATGGCGATCCTCACAAATAAATTAAATCATGTTACAATAATTATGTGCATCAGTAAATCAATTCATCAGTAATTAGATGCATCAATAAATCAAGTCATAGTAAAAGTAAATAATAATTGCATTTATTTATCATATCCTATATCATTCATTTCTACACAAATTTAATATTGTTCATTTACTTTTCTATACATGTGAAGCTTGAAAAAGAAACTTGAACTAAGCTTAGTATTAACTCCTACGATATAATCTATATGGAATTGTTTTTTTTGAAAAAATTGAAAAAAACTTGTATTAAAACAAAGATCAGTTACAAATGGGAGTAGACACATCCCAGCACATGATTACAAGGCACGAAAATGCAACACTTTCCACCACAAATCGTAAAAAGTCAACATGGCGCGAAAACGCGACATGTCACGAAATCCCGACATGTCATGATATCGCGACAACAAACCATCCTTGGCCGCGCCAGAGCAACAAGTCACGAAATCGTGACATGTCACGATATCGCGACAGCCTGTCCCCGTGGCGCCGATTCACCAAAAGTGTTGCGATATCGCGACGGCTTTTCCCCTTGGCGCCCATCCACCAAAAATGTCGCGATATCGCGATGAGTTTTCCCAATGGTGCCTATTCTCCAAAAGTGTCACGATATCACAATGAGTTTTCCCCTTGGCGCACATTCTTCAAAAGTGTCGTGATATCACGATGACTTTTCCCCATGGCGCCTATTCTCCAAAAGTGTCGCGATATCGCAACGAGTTTTCCCCTTGGCGCCCATTCTTCAAAAGTGTCGCGATATCGCGACGAGTTTTCCCCTTGGCACCCATTCTTCAAAAGTGTCGCGATATCGCGACGATTTTTCCTCATGGCGCCTATTCTCCAAAAGTGTCGCGATATTGCAACGAGTTTTCCCCTTGGCGCCCATTCTTCAAAAGTGTCACGATATCGCGACGAGTTTTCCCCTTAGCGCCCATTCTTCAAAAGTGTCGCGATATCACGACGGTTTTTCCCCTTGGTGCCAATTCTCCAAAAATATCATGAAATCGTGATGACTTTTTCCCTTGGCGCCCATTCTCCAAAAGTGTCGCGAAATCGCGATGAATTTTCCCCTTGGCGCTCATTCTCCAAAAGTGTCACGAAATCGTGACGAATTTTCCCCATGGTGCCTATTCTCCAAAAGTGTCGTGATATCATGACGATTTTACCCCTTGGCACCCATTCTTCAAAAGTGTCACGATATCACGATAAATTTTCCCCTTGGCGTCTATTCTCCAAAAGTGTCACGATATCGCGATGATTTTCCCCCTTGGCACCCATTCTCGAAAAGTGTCACGATATCGTGACAGCTTCCAACCAAAGGCCACGACGGCACAACAGGTCACGATATCACAACAGCTTCCCTCCAAAGGCCGTGACGGTGCAACATGTCGCGATATCATGATAGCTTCTCTCCAAAGGCCACGATAGTGCAACATGTAACAATATCACAACAGTTTCCCTATAAATGCTGCGATGGCACAAAATGTCGTGATATCACGACAGCTTCCCTCCAAAGGCCGCGACGATGCAACAGGTCACGATATCATGACAAAAACCACCCTTAGAATTATCTTCGCTCATTGTCTCAAGGATCGTTCAAGACCTTGCCTAATCACTTCATCCTCCAAGGGCATGTCACTATGCAGCTGCACCCCTACCTCTTTCTCAGCACCCATCTTTGCAAGGAAATCGACTGCTTTATTTAAATCTCTACTCACATAAATGGGGATCACATCATCTAATTCCCTCCATAGTTCCTTGATTTGAGAGACCATAATCCGCAACCTCCATGCTTTCGAAGCAAAGTTCCTCATGCAGTCTAGAGCGCCAACCATAATTTGAGAATCAGATTCGAGAATTACCCTCCTGTGGCCCTGATGAACAGCCCAGATGGAAGTAGATTTGATAGCAATGGCTTCTGCTTCATTGTTTGTGGCTCTTCCCAAGCCTTGTAGTTCCCAATAGAGCATTGAACCAGCATGATCCCAACAAACTACACCAATTCTGGCATTACCCGGATTGCCCTTTGCAACTCCATCAGTATTGATTTTGATCCAACCTTCTGGGGGTGGTTTCCAGCTAGCTCCTGTCTCTCTTGCTCTTTAGCTCCCTCTTCTAGTGGCCCAGGACCAACCTGATTTTCCTCTTCAGCATAGATGGCAATAGTTTTTGCGACTTTGCTCCAGATGACCTGCCAAACTCCATCTAGCGAGGAGAAAGTTTCTCTAAAAATACGAGCATTTCTCTCCAACCACACTTGCTACCAGATGAAAAGTAAGCCAAGCTCCCAACCAATTCGAAGAGCTTTAGATTTAAATCTACCCCTCTTCCATCTTTCCCAAATATTGGTCCGAGTCAGATCACCATTAGCCTAGAGTTTATAGTGAGAGAACCAACGCTTCCAAATCTAATGTGTGAAAGGGCACTCAAACATCAGATGATCAGCTATTTCTTCATTCTTGTGGCATAATACACACTGATATGGATCGATGATTCCTCTACTTCTGAGATTGTCAAAAGTGAGAATACCATTGTGCATAAACTGCCAGGCAAAGAAATTCACTTTCGGCCAACCCTTCGAATGCCATATCTTCCTACAATCTTGAACCAAAAATGAATGTGGGGGAGGCTCTGGGAGGATCTTATCGTATCCGTCCTTCACTGTATATACCCCAAGGTTCCCATAGCCCCAAGCTAATTCATCCTCCTCGTCTCTCCCTGTGAGAAACCTTTCTGTCAAGATTGTGGTCAAGATGGGATCCAGCTCCGGAGGGATTGTAATTGGCCACTCCTCCAACCTCTTAAACTTCTTAAACTTATACTCCCCCATTTGGCTAGTGTTGAAATGACTTTAAATTTGGACCCAAAACTTGGCTTCTATGGCAGATTTAATTGGTTGTAATTTGGGAAACACAGCTATGATGGGTGGGTACTGGTCCCATGAATCAGTCCAAAAACATGCCTTCTCCCCTCTCCCCACTTTCCAAAACAATTGGTCTTTAATAACCTAAGAACCAAGCTTGAGAGCCTGCCACACAAGGATCCAGTACCATCCAGAGGGAAATGGCCCACCTCATTGGGGTGGACATGACCCAAATATTTATTGGTTAGGATTCTACTGAATAAGGATGTTGGTTGGGAAATCCACCTCCAGTACAGTTTTCCAGCCAAAGCTTTGTTATTAAGCTTGGAGCTTCTCAGTCCCAGCCCTCCGTTTTCCTTGGGCTGGGTAACTTTATCCCAACCAACCAAGGCCCATTTCCTCTCCCATTTTTCTCCTTCCCATAAAAATCTTCTAGCCATTTTGTCCAGCTCTTTCCATATAGTATGTGGGGCAGCCAAGATAGAGAATTTATAAATTGGCATGGCCTGAATAACTGACTATAATAAAGTTAATCTACCCCCATAGCTTAACCATTTATGAGACCAATGATTCATTCTATCTTTGATACCATCCAAAAGATCCTTCCAGATATCTATTTTTAATTTTTTTAAATGCAAAGGAACCCCCAAGTAAACTACTAGAAGAGAGGTCCTAGTGAATCCCAAGATCTCTATAACTCTGTCTTGTAGCCTTTGGTCAAGATTGAAGAAGACCACTTTGGATTTTTTATCATTGATGACTTGGTTTGAAGCCCTAAGGTAGACATTAAGAGTATCTCTGATTCCTCTAGCTTCCCTTAAGCTCGGCCACTCCAACCAATCTTGTATCATCCACAAACTGTAAGTGAGTCAGAATTTCCTCACCCACCTTGATACCTGTTAGCAGGCCTTGATGTCTTCTCCTCAAGAAAAGTCTACCTAATCCTTCAGCCAAAATGAGGAAAATATGGGGAGAGCAAGGGTCCCCTTGACGAAGACCACGAGTGGCTCCAAAAGGTTGCGAGGGAAGACCCTTAATTAGAACAAAATAAGAAGGCGTACAAACACAACTCATGACCCAATCTATCTAGTCCTGAGCGAAACCAAAGGCTGCCATCATCTTTGACAAGAAACTCCACTCCACCCTATCATAAGCCTTGGAAATATCTAGTTTAATGAACATTCCTTTATTACCAAATTTTTGCATTGTATGGATTGCCTCCTAAGAGAGAACCACCCCATCCAAAATCTGTCTACCCTCTACAAAACCCCCTTGCTCTGAGGAAATGATGTTATGAAGGAGAGGTTTTAGCCGTTCAACCATTATCTTTGTGATTATTTTATAAATCATGTTGCATAAGGCAATAGGTCTGAAATCAGAGATATGAGCCCCCTCCTCCCCTTTTGGAATTAAAGTGATGAAGGTATGATTTATTGCCTTAAGCATTCTTTTATTAGTTCTGGACTCCTCTGTGATAGCCAAAACATCCTCCTCCAAAGTATCCCAAAAGGCCTAAAAAAACTCAATAGGAAATCCATCTAGACCTAGAGATTTGCCAGTGCTCATTCTAAAGACCACATTCTTCAGTTCATCTCTATCAATGGGTCTTAGAAGGGCCTAATTTTCTTCTTCAGAGATAACAGAGGGTATGAAATCAATAACTTCATTTTGAGCCTCTACATCTTGCTCCATACTTTCCTTAAAAAGTTTAGAAAAATAATCCATTGAATGGGAATGCATACCAGGAAGAGTATCAAAGGAGTGTCCATTCTCATCTTGAAGGACTTCCATGTTATTCATCTGTCTCCTAGCACAGGCTAATCGATGGAAAATTTTTGTATTTCTATCACCTTCTAATAACCAAGTGTTTCTTGCTCTCTGTTTCCAGTAAGTCTCCTCTTGGTTATCAATGTCCTTAACCGCTTTGTGCAAGCCATCATCCTTGGTTTTGAGCTGCTCAGTAATTGTTCCTTCCCTGAAGTGTTTTTGAACCTCTTCCTATCTGGCCACCAAGGGAGCTCTTTGAAGCTAGAAATCTGACTTATTAGCTTGCCTCCACTGTTTTAGTTGAACTTTGACAAAATGAAGCTGTTTGTGGAATCTAAACATTGCTGTCCCAAAAGGTAGACGACCTTCTTCCCACCACTGTGGAATTTTCTTTCGAATATCCTCCTTTTGTAAAAAAAAATTCTCAAATTTAAAAGGTTTGTGATGCTGCCCTGTCATAGTCCCTCCCTCCAACAAAATGGGAAAGTGATCTGAGACTGGGCCCTCCAAAATCTAGAATTTAATATTCCACTTTACAAATGCCTCCTCTGAGACCAAAAAATGGTCTAGCTTTACCTTCCCCGCTCGTGTGGCTCCCTCCTCTTGTTAGTCCAAGTAAAGTAGGTTCCAGGGCCATTAATATCCACTAGGTGAAAGGCCTGGACTTGGGCAATCAGAAGTCGGTCCCTTGGATCCAAAATTGGGGTTCCACCTTCCTGATCTCGAGCAAATAATTTAGCATTAAAATCCCCAGCAATAATCCAGTCTAAATCTTCCCTTGAGGACCTCATGTTATGTATAGCTTTCCATTGGAGCCTCTGGCCATCAAGGTTTTGAGACCCATAAAAATTTGTGATTAAAACATGTTCAGCTATGACATTATTCCTAAAATGAGATGTGAGAACACCCCTCCAAGCTATATGTTCTATTGCAGTTCATTCCAGAGGGTTCCAAAGAGTAACAATCCCCCCTGAGGCACCCTGGGTAGCCACATCCATATGACCAGCGCCCCTCTAGATTCTATTAACTGTTTTACACATAAGATCTAAAGACATTTTTGTCTCCTAGATAAGCAAAAAGTCTATTTTACATTTTCCTAAGAGTCTTTGAACAACAGATTGATGGGTTATACTGTTTAAACCCCTAACATTCCAAGATTGAATAATCATTGAAAACCTTGAGAGCAGTAAGAATTAATTGTCCTCACCGATCCTCCAGATGATCGCCTTGTCTCCTTGAACTGCTAGCAGGTCCTTATTTGATTTTCTACCTGCTCCTTGAGAGTTGCTATTTTTGGATCTCTTTTCCACCTGAGTTATCCCTAGGGCTGGCCTTTCTTTGTTCTTTTCTGTAATTCCCATGCTGACATCCTTAATTAATGGCTGCACTTGGGAGTGCACTATCAATGCCCCTACATTCTCTGGCTACGGTAACTCAGTGGACTCAATCACCTATTCTAAGACAGGGGGAGATGAAGGAGAAGCATGAGTGTGGATGATATTATCCTCAATATTCCCATCCATTCCTTCCATGACTTGATCCTCTTGATCCACTAGTGTCTTAAAAATTTCATATCTATTGGCTGGCTTGAGTTGTGATTGTTTCTTACCATTTTTCTTTTGCTTTCTCCTTCTTTTGGGCTATTCAAAGCCATCTTTCTGAACATCATTACCCTGAGGAGTATTGGATGGTTCTTTGGCAAGAATAGACTTACCCTCTCTAGGGCGATTTGGCATTCCAAGCGGGGCCTCCATTTTTGTGTTCAAAATATTTGGACAAAACCAGGCCAAATGCCCATGTTTGTGGCAAACTCTGCATCTGAAGGGTAGAGCCTCATAATCTAATTGTTGGATCCAAGATAGTCCTGCTAGTTCAAGTTCCACCTCTACCAGTAGAGGCTGGCTAATATCCATTTCCACACAAATTCTTGCAAAGACAGCTGTGTTACCTTCGATGGTGTCCTTGGAGATGCCCAGATGTCTATCGAGGGAGTTACCGATAATTTCTAGAACCTACTCACCCCAAAACTCCATCGAAAGAGTGTACACCTATATCCAAACCGGGACAGCCATGGGTTCAATACGAGGATTGAAACCCACTCTCCAGGGTTGAACAAATAACCTTGTCGGACCGTGGTTCCTCTTTTTTGATTCAAACGCCCTGTTTCTATCGGCTAGAGAAGAAAAAATAACAATGAAATACCCATTGCTTATAAACCATAAGGAGTACTCACCATGAGGCTCCCAGTTCTGTCTGACCCAGGTATGCAAGAAATTCAGGGTAGGTCGAATACCCATGAATTTACAGAGTAGATCATGATTAGCTTTGTCTATGATTGTGTCTTCGAAAATCTTTGGTTCGATGACAATCTTGGGTCTTGAGGTGGATTGTGGGAGGCATCCATTAACTCGATGTGCTGTTGAACTCTTGCCAGCGTTCTTGAAGAGCGTATGAAGAGTATTTCTCTGAGCTTCATCATTTGAAGACGAAGAATTTTCTTTTAGCAATTCAGCATAAGAGCTATTTCTCCCAGAGAGAGGATCTGGAGGAGACCCCATTGGGCCCTCCTGGGGTAGCAGACGATCCTTCAGATCCATAGTAACTAGAATAACACTGTGGCAACCCACCTGATGCCCTGGATTTTTCTTCACTCCATAAACCCTAGAACATCACCTGTCGCCTGCTCAAAAATTTTCCTATCGTAATCTATATGGAATTGTTATTCTTTAAATCTAACCTTGATTTCCCTCAGATTGATAAAATTAAATGTAAGCTCTATAGCCGATCAGTGACCTTCCTCATGCCTTATACATTTTTTGTGCTTTGTCTCAAAAAATGAAACATTGGTCTCATGTGGCAAAACTCTGCTATCTATCAAGGTAGTATTTTTAGACTACCATGCCCTAATACATATGTCCACACCCCACCATTGGTGCAAATCAAGAATCAATATTGATCTCGATGCCTCTAACATTCTGGCATGATAGTGCTCGATAAAAAACCATCGATGATAGAGCATCGCCATTTCGACTATCGGTGAGCCCAATTTGAAGGGCCATAAAAATACCTCAACCAAAAATTAGCTGATGATAGGTCATTGGCTCAACATGATAGGACGCTGCACTGACAATTTTGACTCCCACAATAGACACACATTGATAGGAGGTTAGTTTGTGCTAGATCCTCCTACCATCTGACCCACTGCACAACCACAAATGATAGGATTTCAATCCATGGTGGTCCCTAAAAAATTTCTACCACAAATGAAAAACTGACAACTAACAGAAATTCAGTCCTCCCTATATCGTTTGATGCACATGTAATATTAGACCTACGATCAGTGTAGTTACCTATCGCAAGTGGTGAATTTTCATACCCTACAGTGCCTTCCATATTTGCACACAATTTGAAGCATAGATCCAAAAACTTTGTGCTCATTGATGACTCGTCATGTCCATAGATGAATCATACTATGACATTGGATGCATCCATATTCAGTATTCAATTGTGTAATCCATACCACGTGGCAATTATCATAGGTATATCTTAAGCTCAAAAAGAAGGTATTTTTGTGTTTAATCCCACATTTCATGTGGAAAGCCTTTCAAGGATTAATAAGGGTGAACACACCCTTTATCTAATAGCCAACACACACTAGCTTAGTGTACATCGACTACCATCTTAGTGGTGTTGGCACCCTTTTTTAGCTCATGGTATTGATGCCCTTTGACCACATTGGAAACATTTTCTAGGTGGTCTTCTTGAGCATCATGTTGACCAAACTCACCTTTTTGCATCATTGTTGTTGACTTGGCAGACCTCCAATGAATGTTCCCTATAGTTGATCGAATCTTAACAGGGATAAAATAAAATTTTGCTAAAGGGGTATTAAACAAACCAAACTTTAATTTTTGCATTTTTTTTTTTTAGAGAATATATTTTTGTCCTACATCTCAATATTACCTTTTACTACCATTGTAAAATTGCACATCCATCCAATCTGGTTTTGTCATTATTTGGGAAATTAGCACTATTTTGTACCCCTTTTTCTTACTCATTGTCACACTACCTACTGGCTTATACTCAAGGTCAAATGGCTGTCGATTTAGCAAAAAAAATGGCTGCTCTTGCAGCCATAGTTGATATTTTGAGTGAGAAATTCACCGCCACTAACATTCAAGCAAAATGTGAGGTTCCTATCTATGATGGCTCACATGATCCTGATATTCTTAATAATTGGATGCTTGATATGGATAGTTGCTTTGATTATAGTAAGCTTCCCAAGGATCAAAAAGTATCCTTTTCCAAGCTTAAACTTTTTGGCCTCGCCAAAATCCTTGTTACCGACCACCAAAGGACACAAAATACAATTTATTCTTGGGATGAGCTAGTGTGAGTTTTGAAGGATAATTTCTATCCTTCAAACTATGCCATGACCTTGATATTCGTTGGCTTCAACTCTACCAAATATATAACATGAGTGTCCATGAATTTTTTTTATCTCTTTAACAAATTATGCATTTTGAATGCAGTTCATGAATCAGTAGTCAAGCTTGTGAAAAAATTAAAAAGTGGGTTACAAGAAATTGAAGTACAAAACCATCACCAATATTGATATGTCTTTCCATCAAGCCATACTTGTTGAGGAGGAATTGAAGGACACCTTGCATGGGTCTCGCTCTTAATTGTTCGAAGGAAATACGAATATACCTAATCAAAAATCAAAGATGAAAAAGTCTTCTTCCTATTCTTCTCCTTCCTCTTCTTCTTCTACAAAATATTCTTCTAAAAATCCTGTGGAATGTAGTTTTTGTAAGAAGAAAGGCCATAAAAAACATCAATATTTTAAATTGCAAAATTTAAAGAAAAAATCCCTAGTTGTAAAGCCTCCACATGAGGATCCACAATATGGTCCCATTGAGGTTATAGGGGAAAAGAGACCATACAAGGAATTAGCGGGTGAATTGAATAATCTGACCCTTATGAATACTTCTCAAGGTGACCATGAAAACTTGTTTGTCATAATGGCTCACCTAAGTGCAAACTATTTTGTTGATTGTATCATCGATAGTAGCTCGTAAAAAAATCTAATTGTGAGGTCCATTATCGATAAATTGAAGCTGCCTGTGAGTCCTCATCCTCATACTTATTATTTAGGATGGAAGGACAATGGGATTTCATCCGACATCACACACACTTGCACGGTTGATTTTGCTTTTGGTCCTACATTTATGGACATAGTTGTGTGCAATGTGACTCCAATGGATTGTTGTGGATTATTGCTTGGAAGACCCTATCAATATGATAGGAGGTCTATTCATGATGGGTACAGAAACACATACACTTTGCACAAAGATAATAAGACTTATCTAATAAAAATCATGCAATAAATAAATAATTTGATGTTGAGTTGTAGACAAGCATGCAAAACCATTAATCAAGGAAAGGAACCGACACTCATCTTCATAAGACCAACTAATGAAGGAATTCAAGCACCAATTCACAAACATAAAAGGTACTTTTCAATTTATTCAATGTTGCAATAATTTTCCAATGTGTTCAAAGAGCCTACAACGCTTCCTCCTAAAAGACTAATAAATCATAGCATAGAACTTTTACCCACAACTCCTCTTCTAAATACTTCAATGTATAGGCAATATATAGTGCAAATGGAAGAGATTAAATAATAAATTCAAGAATTGTTGTCTAAAGCTTTCATAAAACCCAATATTTCTCCTTGTGCATCTCCCATATTTCTTGTATTGAAAAAGGATGGTACATGGAGACTATGCATTGATTTCATAGCACTTAATAAAATAACAATAAAGAATAGATACCCACTTCCTAGAATTGATGATCTCTTGGATTAGCTTCAAGGAGAAAAATTATTCTCCAAGATAGATCTCAAAAGTGGCTATCATCAAGTCATAATTTAGGTTGAAGACACTTGGAAAATAACATTTAAGACCAAAACAGGGCTCTTTGAGTGGCTTGTCATGCCCTTTGGTATTACTAATGCTCTTGCCATATTTATGAGGCTAATGAATGAAGTATTCAGAGATAGTTTGGATAAATTTATAATCATCTCACTTGATGATATCCTTGTACTTGGCTCCCATGAAAGGAGGGCCATTATCACTCACCAAAGCTTTCGAGACTCAAAATCTAGAAATCAAACTCTCCATAAAGTTGATCACAACTTCCTGATCTGCCTTCTTTGTAGGAATGGCCTCTACCAATCTGGTAAGATAATCTACAGTTGTCAAGATAAACTTGTGCTCTACTAAAGAATTAGGATTTATGACTCCTATAAAATCTAATCCCTATTATTGGAAAGGCTCCTCAACTTGAATAAGCTTCAGGAGAAATGCAACATTTATGGTTCTTCCAACGTACCTATGATACTTGTCATAAGCTTGGGTAGTTTTAAAAACATCCTTGAAGAAATTAGGCCAATAATAGCCTGATATTATTATATTAAAAGCTGTAACTCTACCTGAGCTATGACCACCTGCTGATCCTCCATGAAACTCTTCTATGACTCTTTTTTGTTGGTCCTCCTTCAAAAATTTTAGGAGAATACAATCCAAGTTTCATTTGAACAACCCATCAAGTAGTAATACATATTTTAGAGCATGAAGTCTATACCTCATTATTTGAGAAGGATTCATATAGGGCAGGCAGATTCTAGTTTGAAAATACCTAGTCATTTGTTCAATCCAATCAAAATCTAGAGTGTGTACAATTACTATTTGATCCTCTTCTATAATCTGACAATCTATCATTTTGGACAATGATGAAGCATCTGTCAATCCTTGGCACAAGGCTCTACCTATTAATATCTTGGTGGGACGTATTTATACATCATATTCTTGGATCTTAGTAATGCAACCAGCCCTTTTATCTCCCAAGTCACCTTGTAAGATAAAACTTCTTACATCTGGATGAACCACATATACCAAGGTTTTTCTCTATACCAGATATTGTCTGAACTTCTTCAGTGACTTCATCACAACAAACACTTGTCTTTAAATAAAGTTATATTTCACCTGATAATCATGTAAAGTCTGACTCCAAAATAACACAGGGTGCTCATCCCCTTGACTATCTTTCTGGGTGAGCACTGAGACATAACTCTCTTCAGTTCCATAAGCATAGAGAATAAAATATTTACTAAAATCAAGATTTAACAATATTGGGGTTGTTGCAATGGATTTTTTTATGATCTCAAAAGCTTGCTTTCTAACCTTGGTCCACTTGAATTGTACCTTTTTCTTAAGTAGTTCATATATAGGCCTTACTTTCTGTGCAAAATCAGAAATGAATTTCTTGATGAAATTGATTTGACCTAGGAAATACTGCAAGGTATTCTGATTAGTAGGCAAAGGAATAGCTAGAATTGCTCTAATTATTTTGGATCTATGGCCATACCTTCCTTTGAGACAACATGGCCTAATAGTTTTCTCTCATGTACTACAAAAAATGACTTCTTGGGATTAAGTGAGATACCAAATTCTCTATATTTTTGACAAACCTGTTCCAAATGAGATAGATGATCATTTTTATCATGAGAAAACACCGTCATGTCATCTAGGTAAATCAGAATAACTTTGTTTATAAATGTACCAAAGGCATAGTCCATGGACCTCTGAAATGTAGATCCAACATTAGACAGTCCAAAGGGCATTCTTTGATAGGAAAATGTACCCCATTTTGTGGTGAATGCTATTTTGTATTGGTCTTCATCTTTTACCCAAATTTGGTTATATACAGAGTAACTATCCAATAGTGAGAATCTTTCTGCTCCAGCTACCACTTGTAAGATCTGATCAATCTACGATAGGGGGTAGTGATCCTTGAGGGATGCTTGATTCAGATTTCTAAAATCTACACATAGGCGTATATCCCCATTCTTCTTTCTTATGGGTACCAAATTGGCTACCCAAGTGGAATGTTTTATTGGATATATTATCCTAGCCTTTAGTAGCTTTAAGAGTTCCTCTCTCATAATGGCTTCTATCCTCAGATTGACAGGCCTCTATTTTTTCTAGAATGGTATAAAATCTGATTCTAACTCAATAGTATGCTGGATAATCCTTTTGTCACACACCTTAAGGTCTTCATATGACCAAGCCACTGTGTCTTGGTATTTTAAGCATAAAGTTTTAATCTCTTCTGCTTTCTCAGGTGAACACTAGATCCCAACATTGAACTTCTTTCCTATTCCAACCTCCACTTCTTTATAGATATTTTTACCGACCTTCATAGCTCCAACCTTCTTTCTATCTTCATTATCAAATAGAATTTCAAGGGTGACCAATCTCATTGGAATATGATTATTTATTAGTTGGATAAAGTCTTGCTAATCTATTTCCTCCAAGTATTCCTCTTGGACAGTTGAGAAGCACACTTCTCTTATCATAAAATCTAGAATTTGTTCATCACTTTCGAAAACCTACCAAAATATCTGCTTGTCTGGCACTGCAGGTCTGAAAGCCATTTTAATTCCCTTGGTATTCTTAGTTCCAAAATATATAGGAGGATTGAAATTAGCTCCCTTTTTTGCCAATGAATCTGCCAGGTGATTCTCTTCTCTAGGCACAAAAATTAGATTCAAGGCATCAAATGAATCCATTAGGTCCCATACCCTATTTCTGTAAGATTTTAAGTAATGGTGCTTATTGCTACCCTTATTACTTACCTGATGGACTATCAACTTGAAATTACCATATATGTTCAAAATCTTGATGCCCATGCTTTATGCTTACATCAATCTGAGGCACAAAGCCTCGTACTCTGTAGCATTGTTAGTACATGACCATGTTAATCTGTAAGCAAAATTATTTATCCCTTCCAACTATGATTGTAGAACCACACCAGCCCCTGCACCATTTCTATATTTAGCACCATCAAAATGCATAACCCATGTTTCCTTGTTTCTTAGATATTGATTAGAAATAGTAAGGAGTTTCTTTTCCAATTCAGTTGTGATGTTGTATGTACCCATACCAGTTCCAAATTGACTATAGTATTCTCTAACAGGCAACTCATCTTCAATGTCTAGCTCCTCAATGTTTTCCACTAGATCAAATTCCTCTAAACGATTAAGATTGCACAGATCCTCTTCAATATTTTCAATATGACAAGAAACTAGTTTCTCATGTGTTATCCTTATTATTTTTCCTTTGAAATGGACTACCATGCTATAATAATCCATGTACATACATCCCCCTAGATTTGTAGTAAATTCTCTTGAGAGGCATAACCCGAAATAGGGTTCTAAGTCCACTGCCATTTTTCTTGCACCACCGTTACTTCGAGAGCTCTATGCAACCTCATCTGTACATATTTAATAACCCCAACTATCTTGATAGGTGTCCCATCTAATTTCAATACTCCAAGATAATACTGGGTATATTACATACCCATTTCTTCATAGATCACCTTAGGCATAACTGTGGTTGATGCTCCTGAATCAATCATACAATTTCGGACTACCCATCCTTCCATTCTTAAGGATATGTAGAAAGGAGGAGGTTTATTTTTTAGAACAACAAGTGTCATTTCTTTCTTTTATGGTGGTATACTGAGGATGGTGGTGGTTAGCTTTAAGCAGGTCAATTTGTCCCGAAATTAAAAGAGTGTCATATAGGTTAGCTTTTGATGGAATCCTTTTCATCTCCTCAATAATGTTGTACTCAGACTTGGTCAGGGATAGTCTTTCCAGTCCTCTATCTGGCTCACCATATTTCATTTTGTATTTTTGGGTTGCCTCTAATATTTATCTTTTGGTAATAGAGGGGAACTTGAGCCTTTCTTTATCCTCACCCTTGGATCTCATTCTATCTCCTTCTGTTTCTCTTTCAAGATTTTTAGGGAGACTATCTGTCTTCTCCTTCCCTCTAGCTTGAGGAATAAGAAAAGTGTCACTGCTTTGAGGGGGGAAGTCAACTTTCTTTTGAGAAGGGACTTGAAATTGTCCCATATTCTGGGGGTCTACTTGTAAAGCTTTCTTTCCAAACCTTGTCATAACAGAAATCAAACTTTCTTCCTCCAAATCTTCTTTTGCCATGATATGATTAGGGTGCCATAACATATTAACCCTCCCCTTATGATTCCTTTTAGATTGATCCATGGCTGCTGAACATGGTTTTGATACATCACATAAGATTATGAGTCATGGGGATCATTGCATACAACACACCAAACATTTGCAAGAGTGGTATCTGTAGAACACTCTGAATCCTCATGCTGCATTCACCCTAACCCTAGTACTATTACTAGGACCATGCCTTTGATATTTGTTTACATATGGGAATATCCTCTGTTGTGACCTTTCTTGATCTATCTTTTCCATTGAATTCATTCTGTTACTTAGAGTTTTCATGGTATTTTGTATATCCATAATAGCAGATAATTCTTGAGAAGGTTGAGAAGGAAGGGGAGGAAAAGAAGGTGTAGAGGATACAAGTTTAGACCAAGGAATAATATTCATTTGTGGATATGGAGATGGTAAAGAAAGGGGGTCCATGTAGGAGGGCTTTATGGATTGCTCATGGCCACTATTGGTTTCTAAGTTATAGGGCAACACGGTTTTGGGGGGTATTCTTACCATATTGATCATGATATTTTCAGCATGGATGACTGCATTATAAACTTGGGGGAAGGTTTCTACTCCAAATTGTTGTGTTTGCAAACCTAGCTCTGATCCCAAGGCATGAATATAATACATATAAGACAAACATGCAGTTGGTATAGCAGTGGGGGGAATTCTCTTTCATGTTCTGCTAAATATCAAATTAAAATTTGAGACAGTTTCTTGCTGGGTTTTTTGCATGGTTGTAAACTAATTCAGTAGGGAAAAGGGATCAACAGATTCATTAAATTCTTCTATGAATGGCTCAGCCAATGATTTCCACGAAGTAATAGAATTATTTTCTAGAGTTCTAAACTAATGCAATATATTTCCACGAAAGAACATGGCTAGAATTTGGACAATAATATTTTCTTCTTTTATGTTATGGATTGCTGCCAGATTTAGGATATCTTGGCAGTGCTCATAAGATATTTTGCCAAATCCATCATACATGGGGGTTACCTTAGATACAAACTAGGGAATGACATCCATTTGGGCTAATCTAAGGGGCCCATTTGAATCCCAGTTAGGGTACTAGTAGTTACTAAAGGATAATAAAGACTGTTGAATTTGCGACCACATTAGATTTGAACAGCACATCAATATGGATGACACATTAATTTGGATGACAATTGATATTTTCTACATAGAAAAATATTTCATTTCTCGCATACTATCCATGGGAATATTTCAAGTTGAAAAAGTTATAAAGCTTGTAATCAGTTTATTTTGGGAAGTTTGAGATATAAACGCAAATATTATTAGACTTTCTTCGAATATAGGACATGAGATCCTAATGTATATCTTGCGAGTCAGTTAAGTAGCATTGTCTTGTTAGGATTATTAGTAGGATGCCACTTGGACCAATTAAATAATTTATAAGTCCAAGTAGGAGTACGTATTATGATTAGGTTTTAGATTATTCTCGATTAATGTATAGTCATCAGTCCATAAAATCTGCATGTCAAATACATGGAGAATACTATTTAGAATTGTATTAGTTATAGTATAAATTACATAGAAGACCTTGAAATAGGTCTACACTCTAGACTCTAGAAGTTGTACCCTACACTCTAGTCTAGGAGTTACATTACATTACTCTACTCTCTGCTACATTTATTGTTACATTACAGTCTGTTCTAAGTTTACAATTTTGAAGAAACATGTTCAGCATGTACAGTTGAAGCTCTAGTAATAAAACAACACTTTGTTCTTCAAATATGGTAATTTGTATCAATTTCATATGTTGTTTGATTTATGTTATGTTAATTGTGTTTATTTGTTATCTGCATTCATAGAATAATCATAATATTAGTATTAGATATAAAATCTAGTTACTAAATAAAGTAAAATAGGGGAGAAAGACTTACACTACCCTCTAGGATGCAGGGCCTACTCCTATAGATAGTCCATGAGCGATCGCCCCTACAATAGGTTAGGATTAGTTAACCTTAAATTAAACTGCATTTCAAATTACTTAAAATAAAATAGATTGCATGGCGATCCTCACAAATAAATTAAATCATGTTACAATAATTATGTGCATCAGTAAATCAATTCATCAGTAATTAGATGCATCAATAAATCAAGTCATAGTAAAAGTAAAATATAATTGCATTTATTTATCATATCCTACATCATTCATTTCTACACAAATTTAATATCGTTCATTTACTTTTCTGTACACGTGAAGCTTGAAAAAGAAACTTGAACTAAGCTTAGTATTAACTCCTACGATATAATCTATATGGAATTGTTATTCTTTAAATCTAACCTTGATTTACCTCAAATTGATAAAATTAAATGTAAGCTTTATAGCCGATCAGTGACCTTCCTCATGCCTTATACATTTTTTGTGCTTTGTCTCAAAAAATGAAACATTGGTCTCATGTGGCAAAACTCTGCTATCTATCAAGGTAGTATTTTTAGACTAACATGCCCTAATACATATGTCCACACCCCACCATTGGTGCAAATCAAGCATCAAGATTGATCTCGATGCCTCTAACATTTTGGCATGATAGTGCTTGATCAAAAACCATCGATGATAGAGCATCGCCATTTCGACTATTGGTGAGCCCAATTTGAAGGGCCAAAAAAAACCTCAACCACAAATTAGCTGATGATAGGTCATTGGCTCAACATGATAGGATGCTGCACTGACAATTTTGACTCCCATAATAAACACACATTGATAGGAGGTTAGTTTGTGCTAGATCCTCCTACCATCTTACCCACTACACAACCACAAATGATAGGAGTTCAATCCATGGTGGTCCCTAAAAAATTTCTACCATAAATGAAAAATTGACAACTGACAGAAAGTCAGTCCTCCCTATATCGTTTTATGCACATGTAATATTAGACCTACGATCAGTGTAGTTACCTATCGCAAATGGTGAATTTTCATACCCTACAGTGCATTCCATATTTGCACACAATTTGAAGCATAGATCCAAAAACTTTGTGCTCATTGATGACTCGTCATGTCCATAGATGAATCATACTATGACATTGGATGCATCCATATTCAGTATTCAATTGTGTAATCCATACCACATGGCAATTATCATAGGTATATCTTAAGCTCAAAAAGAAGGTATTTTTGTGTTTAATCCCACATTTCATGTGGAAAGCCTTTCAAGGATTAATAAGGGTGAACACACCCTTTATCTAATAGCCAACACACACTAGCTTAGTGTACATCGACTACCATCTTAGTGGTGTTGGCACCCTTTTTTAGCTCATGGTATTGATGCCCTTTGACCACATTGGAAACATTTTCCAGGTGGTCTTCTTGAGCATCATGTTGACCAAACTCACCTTTTTGCATCATTGTTGTTGACTTGGCAGACCTCCAATGAATTTTCCCTATAGTTGATCGAATCTTAACAGGGATCAAATAAAATTTTTCTAAAGGGGTATTAAACAAACCAAAATTTAATTTTTGCATTTTGTTTTTTTAGAGAATATATTTTTGTCCTACATCTCAATATTACCTTTTACTACCATTGTAAAATTGCACATCCATCCACTTTGGTTTTGTCATTATTTGGGAAATTAGCACTATTTTGTACCCCTTTTTCTTACTCATTGTCACACTACCTACTGGCTTATACTCAAGGTCAAATGGCTGTCGATTTAGCAAAAAAAATGGCTGCTCTTGCAGCCATAGTTGATATTTTGAGTGAGAAATTCACCGCCACTAACATTCAAGAAAAATGTGAGGTTCCTATCTATGATGGCTCACATGATCCTGATATTCTCAATAATTGGATCCTTGATATGGATAGTTGCTTTGATTATAGTAAGCTTCCCAAGGATCAACAAGTATCCTTTTCCAAGCTTAAACTTTTTGGCCTCGCCAAAATCCTTGTTACCGACCACCAAAGGACACAAAATACAATTTATTCTTGGGATGAGCTAGTGTGAGTTTTGAAGGATAATTTCTATCCTTCAAACTATGCCATGACCTTGATATTCGTTGGCTTCAACTCTACCAAATATATAACATGAGTGTCCATGAATTTTTTTTATCTCTTTAACAAATTATGCATTTTGAATGCAGTTCATGAATCAGTAGTCAAGCTTGTGAAAAAATTAAAAAGTGGGTTACAAGAAATTGAAGTACAAAACCATCACCAATATTGATATGTCTTTCCATCAAGCCATACTTGTTGAGGAGGAATTGAAGGACACTTTGCATGGGTCTCACTCTTAATTGTTCGAAGGAAATACGAATGTATCTAATCAAAAATCAAAGATGAAAAAGTCTTCTTCCTATTCTTCTCCTTCCTCTTCTTCTTCTTCTTCTACAAAACCTTCTTCTAAAAATCCTGTGGAATGTAGTTTTTGTAAGAAGAAAGGCCATAAAAAACATCAATGTTTCAAATTGCAAAATTTAAAGAAAAAATCCCTAGTGTAAAGCCTCCACATGAGGATCCACAATATGGTCACATTGAGGTTATAGGGGAAAAGAGGCCATACAAGGAATTAGTAGGTCAATTGAATAATATGAATCTTATGAATACTTCTCAAGGTGACCGTGAAAACTTGTTTATCATAACAGCTCACCTAAGTGCAAACTATTTTTTTGATTGTATCAGCGATAGTAGCTCGTAAAAAAATCTAATTATGAGGTCTATTATCGATAAATTGAAGCTGCCTGTGAGTCCTCATCCTCATACTTATTATTTAGGATGGAAGGACAATGGGATTTCATCTGACATCACACACACTTACACGGTTGATTTTGCTTTTGGTCCTACATTTATGGACATATTTGTATGCAATGTGACTCCAATGGATTGTGGTGGATTATTGCTTGGAAGACCCTATCAATATGATAGGAGGTCTATTCATGATGGGTACAGAAACACATACACTTTGCACAAAGATAATAAGACTTATCTAATAAAAATCATGCAATAAATAAATAATTTGATGTTGAGTTGTAGACAAGCATGCAAAACCATTAATCAAGGAAAGGAACTGACACTCATCTTCATAAGACCAACTAATAAAGGCATTAAAGCACCAATTCACAAACATAAAAGATACTTTTCAATTTATTCAATGTTGCAATAATTTTCCAATGTGTTCAAAGAGCCTACAACGCTTCCTCCTGAAAGACTAATAAATCATAGCATAGAACTTGTACCCACAACTCCTCTTCTAAATACTTCAATGTATAGGAAATATATAGTGCAAATGGAAGAGATTAAATAATAAATTCAAGAATTGTTGTCTAAAGCTTTCATAAAACCCAATATTTCTCCTTGTGCATCTCCCATATTTCTTGTATTGAAAAAGGATGGTACATGGAGACTATGCATTGATTTCATAGCACTTAATAAAATAACAATAAAGAATAGATACCCACTTCCTAGAATTGATGATCTCTTGGATTAGCTTCAAGGAGAAAAATTATTCTCCAAGATAGATCTCAAAAGTGGCTATCATCAGGTCATAATTTAGGTTGAAGACACTTGGAAAAATAACATTTAAGACCAAAACGGGGCTCTTTGAGTGGCTTGTCATGCCCTTTGGTATTACTAATGCTCTTGCCATATTTATGAGGCTAATGAATGAAGTATTCAAAGATAGTTTGGATAAATTTATAATCATCTCACTTGATGATATCCTTGTATTTTATCCTACATGGAGAAGTCATTTAGAATACTTGGAATCGATTGTTCAAACTCTTCAAAATAATGAATTGTTTGCTAATATTTCTAAGTGTTATTTTGGATAATATTCCATTGCTGATCTTGGATTTGTAATTAATGAGAAAGGCATATAAGTGGATCCTACCAAAATTGAAGTTATTATCAATTGACCAACTCCTACTTCTGTCATGGATTTAAGGAGTTTTCTAGGACTTGCCTATTTCTATCGCAAGTTCATAAATAGATACTCCACTATTACCATTCCATTGCATCATATGACTAAATATAAGTTTAAATTTTAGTGGACAAAGTATCAACAACAATCCTTTAACGCATTGAAACATAAACTGTGTACCACACATGTTCTTATCCTTCTAGATCTTGCTCAACCATTTGAGATCAAGACAGATGCATCACAATATGCTCTTGGAGTTGTGCTCAAACATAATGGCCATCCAGTGGCCTACCATTTTGAGACATTTTCAACAGAAAATATGAACTATTCTACATGTGATAAAGAATTATATGCCTTGGTTCAAACCATCAAGTATTGGAGGCACTATCTATTGGGAAAGGAAACAATAGTTCATATTGATCACATGCTACTTAAGTTTCTTCATTTACAAAATAAAATTGAAGAAGCTAGATACATGAAGTGGCCATCATACTTACAACAATTTCATTTGGTGATCAAATACAAGAAAGGGTAGAATAATGTAGTGGAAAATTATTTGAGTCGTCCTCCATCCACCCAAGTTTTTACAATTGTGACCACATCCCATATTAGCTTCCAAACATGGCCAACATAGTATCCTTTGGATCATGACTTTGGAAAACTTTACCAACCACTTTTGCATCATTCCTTATCAAATCTGAGTGCACTTCAATATTTTCTTATTAAGGATGGATTGCTTTATAAGTTGGATAAAATTTGTGTCCCTCAAGGGTAAAGAGAGTCTCTCTTGAAAGAGGCTCATTCTACACTTTATGGGGGCCACTATGGCAAGCAAAAGACTACATCTTCTTCAATGGTTCTTATTTTGGCCTCACATACAATGAGATATTCTTCATTTTCTAAGATAATGTGCTATTTGCAACTGTTCAAAATTAGCAAACAAGAAATTGGGTTTAAGCATTCTATTACCCATTCCTTCTCATCCTCAAGAAAGAATTTCCTTGGACTTGTTGAACAGTTTTTTGATGATAGTAAGACATCATGATTGTGTCTTTGTGGTTGTGGAAAGATTCAATAAGATGGCTAAGTTCATACCATGTTGTAAGATCAATTATGCACCAGATTTAGCCCAACTTTTCTTTGATACAGTATGGCACTCTTTTGGTCTTCCAACCAACATTATTTTAGATCATGACTCATGATTCATGGGTCACTTTTTGTGATATATTTGGAATATTTTGGGAGTATCCCTTAAGTTATCTATGGCCCATAATACTCAGTCTGATGACCAAACAAAGGTATTTAATCATACTCTTGTGTAGAGCTTGAGGATATATCATCACTCCACTCTAGCTAAGTGGGATTTGAGCCTCACTCACATAGAGCATACCTACAACAAATAAATTCATAGTTCTATAGGACACTCTCCATTTGAAGTATGTCTTATATTTTAGACTTTTGTTCCCTATGAGTTACCTTTGTTGTTGCCCTCGCCAACCACCAAATACGTTTAAAAGGAGCAAGACAATGCCAACTTCATTCAACATTTGTAAAGCCTTTAGTCAAAGGTGGTACAAATTTTACAGAAGACTCAACAAAAGCAAAAATAAGTAATGGAAAAACACCGTACTCCTCATCAATTTCAAGTTGGTGACAAAGTTTGGCTTTATTTGGATAAAATACATTTTTAGAAAAGTTGCATAGCAAGATCAAACCTTTTTTGTTATGGGCCATATACAATTATGTAGTAGCTTTACAAGAATACCTTTTGCCTTGATCTTCTGGCCCATATTGGTATTCATGATATTGTTAATGTGGATCTATAGAAGCCATACTATGATTCAACATTGGAGTTAGCTCCAAAAATCAGTCATCCTACCGATGTGGTTCCTGATGCACAACTTCCACTTGATGCAGATACACTCTTTGATTTGAAGACTCAACACACTCTACAAGGTTCTACTACTTCCTATATTGTAGCTCATTGTGGCCAATTTCCATATTAGGCTCACTAGATTTTTGCTCACCAAATATCTCGTGACTTCCCATTTGCTCACCAAATAACCCGTGACTTCCCATCTTTATTAAAAGCATTGGAGTCTAATGCTTCTATTTTTGGGAGGAATTATGAGGAATAATTTTTCATAAACCTTAGGTATTACCTAGGTTTGTGAATATTAGGACTTAGTCTTAGGATTAATAATCATTGTAAAACGTGAGTTTTTTTATCGCTCATGTTAGATTTGGTCTAAGTCTAGGTGTCTCCATTATCGTAGAATAATGGGCTTTCCATTATCATTTGCATTGTGGATTAAGCCTATGTTTCCCCTTTTGGAAATAAATTGCATAATACTTTAATAAAATTGATTGAGTCAAGGATTTCTAGTTGTACTTTGGGTTTATTTAAGCCCTATCTTTCAATTTAATTTTAGCTTCAATTGGTTTCACAACAGTGAAGTCTTATGTGCATACTAGATACAACTTAAGACAATAAATATTATTGATGTCTCCACTATAACATATTCCCTCTATTTATAGACTAAAATAATGAATAACCCTAATCATAATGCTCAAGGGTTGACTAACCTAATATTAGGACCTAAGCTAATAATAATGAAGATAGCCAACATTGCTATATTGGAGTTGTTACATGGCTTCCCCCATAAATATTTGTATTTAATTAGAAATGACTAGAAAATACTTATAGGCTCCCATGTCACACCTTCCTTTAATAGGTCCTACCAACTAATGAGAAACTCCTAAATTCGATGAGATAGTAGATTATGGACTTGGGATTGCAACACAACTTTTGGCTATAGAGTGATTTGCACCTCTTTGTTGAGTATTTGAAGCTCTATCTAGGATCGTATCCTTTGATCAATAACCTATTTAAAACAATAAATATTCAAAATAAGGTGGAAGTGGAAATTCAAAGGAAGCTCCAATTGATATACCACTTCTCCAATGCAATGAACCATCTTGTATGGGTCTATCAAAATTTGGTATGCTCATAATATTTTTGTGATCCCTTCCTATTACTATGGTCATTATGATTGATGCATAGTATCATGTGGTGGTGGCACACTAACATAGAAATATAATTCATAAATATATGTTATAACAACATGAAAAATATTAAATAAAGATAATACAATAAATGGCATAATGAAAATAGAAGAAAAATTATTATAAATACAAACTATAAATATTACATGAATTTTCACTAAATTGCCTTGTGAGTGAATGATCCCTCTTTTTGATCCTCTACCTCTTGTGTACTTGGACAATGACCATGCTCTGCACCCTCACTTTGATAATATTAGCCACACATTGGACAAAGAGACACTCTTTTCTAGCTAGATTGGCTTGCTAGCTCTCACTCACACACTAGACTCTCTATTACTTCCTTGAGGTCGTACTTGTTGAACTTGCCTCCCATAAGGGGGTTATCCTCTATCTATAGTCTCATGGGAGCTAGATATTATATGCATAAATAATTCTAAATGGACACATGACAACATAATATAGAAATTTTCTTTTCTTTTTTTAATTCTTTTCATAATATCAAAATATTCTAGATATATTTCTTGGACTTTTTCTAAGATTTTTATAATTATATGAAAGTTAAAATATCATATGCTTCTAGAGATTTTCCTTTTGGACTTCTCCTATGAAATTTATAATTACATGAGATAGTTAAAATATCATATGTTTCTAGATATTTTTATAAGGATGACAAAATACATGCCCATTTAGGCAGATCACTTTTCCTTCCTTACCTTAACACGGGCACAATATATGTACACAATAAAAAGGTGTAATATACTTAAAAATACACGTGAACACATATGGTTTATTCTATCCCCAGTCAAATTTATTTATTCACTTTCACAATAAAAATAGCAAATTCAAAGTAACTATGAGGCTAAGTTAATTACCAATAATATTTATAGAACAATATGACTTCAAATAGTAGCGAGAATAATATTACAAAAATAGAAATATGTTTATTTCAAATAAAATGTGAAACAAAAGTAAATTAGAAGAAAATGTTATAGTGAATGTTTACAATACCTTGGGCTATTCAACTTATGCTATCTAAGTCTTTAGTAGAATGGAATGTAACCTACAAAGAAAATATAATAAGAGCATATATGATAAAGACAAAAAATATGTTAGAAATTTTTTTGAAAGTGAGAAATTATGTGAAGGTTTCATATATATTGAGTTCAAGCAGCTTTAGAGGTTGTTTCTTGAGGCCTTTAGGCCCTAACAACCAAAGTTTTTGTGGTTTTTGCTCAAGATTTTAGCAGGATATGTTGTAGGGGACCTAAGATGGTTTAGAAATATGTTTTCAATAGATATTCATGCTATGAACTTGATTGAAAATGACTTTCAATTTGCCACACAAATAAAAGTGAAAATCATACCTTTTCTTAACATCTAAGGCATGGATTAAAGAGATATTGAAACAAGTTTCAAGTAGCTAATCAAAAAATGGTTTAGATCTCAAGTGAATCTGGTGCTAAGGAGCACCACAAAAACAAATCCACTATAGAAACCCATTTCAAGGGCAAGGATTTCAAATAATTGGCCCCAAAAATAAATTTTAGGGATGCCCTCTATGGTGGACAACCTCAACCTAATGCTAACATTAATTTTAGGGTTTTTTGTAAACCTTTAAGAATGCCTAAGATTGATCCTAGGAAGACTGAGTTAGGATGTCTTAGGGCAACTAATGGAACTTTTATTTTTAAGCTAGATATCAATGTCATTCAGACTGGCATAGAATATCTGGAAAAAGAGCTCTAATTTGTTGTTTCTTGGGTTTTCGTTTGAGCCTATCTCCTTTCAAAGTTTGGGCTACAAATCCAAATGATTATTTTCTTGTTTTATTTTCTAATAATGAAGATAGAAAGAAAATATTTCAAGGGGGTCCCTGGTTTTTTGGAAGGATGAGGCTTTTCATGAAGCCTTGACATACTAAATTTAAAGTTGAAGAAGAGATGCCTTCTACAATTTTTGTGTGGGTTAGACTCTTTGGCCTCATTGAATTTTAGAATTTGACTATTTTATTTTCAATTGGAAACTCTTTGGAAACTTTTATGATAACTTCTAATTGAACTAAATTTTTTTAACATACTATTTATGCTCAAATTTGTATTTTAATGGATTTTGACAAACCCCTACGCAAAAATATCTCATTATAATTTGGGGAGGACACTTGGGAGCAAGTGGTGGACTATGTGAACATGCTTTTTCATTGTCAAATTTACCATGAATATGGTTATTTGGCTAATATATACCCAAATAAACTTCTAGATCAAAATAAAGAGGATACAAACTTAGCAAGTTTACAAATGCCTAAGAAGAAGAACACTAAAAAACCCAATTATGAAGGATTAATTGAAGTTATCAACTAATATGTTTAAAATTATTTTCACAAATGATGTCCCAAGTGAGGAAGAGGAAATAATAGAGACAAAAATCTTAGAAACACAATTTAAAGATGTAGGGAAGGATTCAGAGATAAAAGGTTTTCAACAAGAAAAAAAGGAGGAAATATATACAAGAAAAACATTTTTTTAAATTTTGAGACTTCAGATAATACAGGTCCTAAGATAGACTATGTTGAACCTTCCAGTAACACTTGGTATTTATACATGCAATATTTGAGGTTAGAAGCCATCCCAAATTTATTTGGGGTAAGTCAATAAATAGGAAAAAAAATTAATATGGATTCCAACCAAAAGGTAGGTCACAATACCAATCAACATCATATGGTAAAAGAAGGTGAAAATCTTGTAGAGGAAGGTAATATTATTGCCCTTACCAATTTTTTAGCCCTAGTATTAATGAAGATCATCACTTGGAATATTAGAGGACTCAAAGAGAGTCTTTCAAAACAAAATTAAATTAGAAGAATGATTCAGGAAAACCATTCAAATCTTGTTTTCCTTCAAGAAACAAATACTTCAATAGAGGAAATGGATTCAATTGCTAGTAAAATCTGGCTAGTTGGAAAAGTTGCTTCCCTCAGTTCCCAGGGGACTTCTGGTGGCATTTCATGCCTTTGAGACCCAAAATAGGTTGTTATTCACTATATGGTTAGAAACTAGGGTCTTTTAGCTATAACTATTCAAAGTAGACATCCTAACCAAATTATGCTTTGCATAACTATTTATGCTCTGACTGCTACAGAGAAAAAGAGAAGATAGTGGACGGATATAACTTACATTATCTCTCATTTTCCTAAAGCTTATATCTTGATCATATGATATTTCAATAACAACCTCTCTCTGGATGAGAAAATGGGAGGATATAGAAATTTTGACAAAAGCACTGATCTCATGAGTGAATACATGCAAACCTTCAACTTGTGGACATCCAACCAGATAATAGCCTTATGACTTGGTCTAACATAAGGCAAGGCTTAACTTGTATTATGGAGATATTGGATAGGTTCTTGTTCTATAATAATTTCTTAATCCATGGTCACATTCCTAAGGTGAAGACTCTTAACAATGTTGGTTCAGATCACTGGCCAATCATGGTAGAAATTTGGAAAAACAATGTGAGTTTCTTGCCTTTTCAATTTTAATTAATGTGGCTTACAAAATGTTCCTTCAAACCCTGAGTGTAGCAATGGTGGAAGGAACGTAAAACAAGGTATGGGACTAAGATGTTTTTTTGTCAAAATGTTACAATATTAAATTCAAAATCAAGATTTGGAACTGGAAGAAGTTTGGAGATGTTTGACAAAAAAAATATGAAGTTATTGCTCAGCTTGAAAATTTGAATAAGAAAATCCATTTAGATGGACTCAAAGAGAGTAGAAGTACACATGAAATTAGAATCATTGCTTAGTTAGAGGAATGAAAAAAAAAAACTCTTATGGAAGCAAAAATATTGGATCCAATGGCTCAAAGAAGGAAATCAAAACACAAATTTCTTCTACAAATATCTTCTAGCTCGAAGATCTCACAACTTTATTTATTTGCTAAAATCTTATTCTAGAGAAGTTGTGTACACTTGGGATGGCATGAACTCTATTGTTGTCAATTACTTTTCTAATATATTTACGTTTGCACCTCTTGACTCGAATCCTCAACAAAATATTCTTCAAACCATCCCTACTCTTATCACTTCTAAGGAGAAATCTATTTTGACTATTTCAGTTATTATAAATGAGCTTTAACAAATGGTTTTTAAAATACAAAAAGAAAAAACCCTAGGTTCTGATGGTTTTTCTATTGAGTTCTATCAAGAGTTTTGGGATATCCTTCATGTTGATTTATTAGAGGTGGTGGAAGAAGCTAGGAAAGCCAAAGAAATTTTTAAGATTATCAATACAAATTATATAGCTCTTGTCCAAAAATATCAAGAGGTATATCATATATCAATTTTTAGACCTATAGCTTTATGTAATATTCTTCTCAAAATCATTACAAAGACCATGGCAAAAAGGTTGAAGCCTCTTTTGCATAATATTATTTTTTCTAAACAAGGGGGTTATGTGGAAGGGCATCAAATAGTAGATGAGATATTTATTTCTTATTAAGCCATCCATTCCACGAATTACAAAAATATCCATCTATGTTAATTTGTGTAGACTTATCTAAAGCTTATGACAGAGTGGATTGACACTTCCTTATCAAAGTTTTAAGACAATTTGGCTTCTCTCATGATTGATGGATTTGAATATGGGATGTATCTCTTTGGTGTCCTACTTTATTCTTATCAATGGTAGGTCTTCTCAGTTATTCCCTGGTTCTAGAGGTATTAGGCAAGGTGACACCCTCTCCCCTTATTTATTCATCATTTTTGTTGAATGCTTTGGCAGGATTATAACAAAAAATAGAGAAAAAAACCCTTGAGAGAATTCCCATTGCTCGTGGAGCTAGGCAAATTTTCATCTTCAATTTGTTGATGGCTCTGTAAAGCTATAGTTAAGGAATCTTCTAAAATTAATCACATCATCAACTATTTTTATAATGCTACCGGGCAATTGATCAATGAAGATAAATCTATAGTCATTTTATTTCACTACTATCCCAAATAGGAATCCATGGTCTTGGATATATTAAGATATAATAATACTTCCCTTCCGATCGCTTATTTAGGCATTCCTCTCAATATTCAAAAACAAAAAAATATTGGAATTGGTTGTTGGATAGAGTTAAAAATAAAATTAGAATGTGGACCAATAGGTGGCTTTAATTTGGGGGTAGAATTACCTTGGTAAAATTAATCTTCCAAGCTATACCTATTTATGTTTCTACTGTGTTGAATATCCTAAAGGTTTTTCTTTGAGAATTATGTCAAATCAATCATTGGTTCCTCTAGAGTGGTACTAAGGAGAAAAGAAAATGGGCCTTGGTGAAATGGGATACTTTATGCCTTCCTAAGAATGAGGGGGGGTTATATTTTCAAACTGCTATTAATAACAATAAGGCTTTAGCTACTAAATTGTATTAGAGAATTTTGCATAACCCTAATGCTCTTTGGGCTAAGAATCTTCATGCTAAATATATTGAGAAAAAAAGTCCTAAAGACCTATTTTGCTATCAATTTCCTACGAAAGGTTCTCCCATTTTAGCGGTTCTTAAGACTAGTGAGGATATGATTAAGAAAAAAATATTTTAGATCATTCATGATGGTCAATAGATAATTTTTTGGATATATTATTGGGATGGTCACTAGCCTTTGATAAATTAGTTTTCTGATTGGAGGCATTGGATGGAGGAGCTTCATTGAGCTAACTAGATAAAGGTTGCTAATTACAATCGATACCAAATTGGTAATTCAAAGGTTGGTAGATATTGGATCCCTATTGAGTACTGGACTATTCAAATGCCAAAAAGGTAAAGAAAATATATCCAAAGCATCCTTCATATGAGATCTCTCTCTTGGTCCCATGATAAATATTGTTTTGGATGAAACAACACTACTAAGAGTGAGTATTCAGTTGCTCAAGGTTATTTAGCCTTTTGCCATAATAATCCCAACCAAACATATGATATATTTAATCAGTTGTGGGATCAAAAGCCTTGGCCTAAGGTGAGGTTCTTTACATGGATTTTATTGCATCGTAGGGTGCTTACTGGTGATCAACTTATGAAATGTGGTTTTCATGACCCGTTTAGATGTAAAATGTGTGGAGAGAATGTGAAAATTCTTAACCATATTTTTATTGAGTGTACCTTAACCTTTGAACTATGGAGGATAATTGTCATCTTACTTGGCTTACAGTGGTCCAATTTTTTTACTTTTGAACAACTTTGGAGGGATTGGCCTAATCAGGAGGGTGTTGATCACTTTATTAGGTAACAATTTTGGTTGGGTTCTACCATCCTACCTTGTAATATCTAGAAAGAAAGAAAAACCATATTTTAAATCAAGAAAGGAAGGACACTCACTATATCTAGCAAAATACCACTGCCAACTTAGTTGAATCAGTCCAATAGCTCCTTAAGCAACCCCAAAACTCCCACCAAAGATGGGATCAAGTGATGCAATATTGAAGATTAACTCTTTTAAGGGTCACCAAATTAAAGGGAATGTGAGTAATCAAAATATAGATAGAACAAGGAATTTGTAGCCTCTTCCTAAGGATTTTGGAAAATTCAATACTGATGGAACCTCTAGAGGAAACCCTAGAAAAGCTAGTGCATGAGGAATTGATAGACTTTCAAATGGTTTCCTAATTTTCACTTTTACTGAGAATTTGGGTATCCTTTCCAATACCCTTGCTAAGGGGTATTGTATCCTTAAAGGCCTTTGAGAGGATACTAAGATCGGATGGAAAAATGTGTTGGTTGAATTTGAATCTCAAGTTATGATTAATTTATTGGAGAATCCTTCTAAGAATCATAAGGTTGATTAGAGAATAAAAAGAATTGTTGAGAAGATTTAATTAATCCATATGGGCTTTTTGAAAGTTGAATACAATAATGTGGTCAGAGAACAAAATTGGAGTGTTGATACTTTAGCTAATCGGGCATTGGAAAAATATGATCTTACTTACTATGACCACCCTCCTAGATAGTGGGATTCACAAATAAGGGAAGCTCTTCTTTCTATCATTCCTTTGGATGACTCCAGTACGAGAGGTACTTAGTTCCTTTTTTATTTGTTTTTGCTTCTCTTTGGTTTGGTTAGGGTATTTTAGTTCCCTTGGTCAGACTCATCATTATTATATTTTATTTATTGATTCTTGCCTAAATAGCCTTTTGGCCTAGAAAGGCCAAACTTGTCTTTTGTTTTTTATCCTTTTTTTTTCGATGTGTGTGTTGCTTTGTATTGTTTTCATTATGTTTTATTTTTTTTTGTTTTTTGTGTTTTTTTTGTTTTTTTGTGTTTTGTATTTTTGTTTTTTTTTTTGTGTGTGTTTTTTGTGTTTGTGTGTTGTTTTGTTGTCTTTGGTTTGTGAAACCTGGAGGTGCGCACCACAAACCCTACTTGCAATATTATACTAAAATGAAATGAAAGACCATGGAATGCATTTAACACGGAAATAGAAAAGAGAGATCCTTTTTATTTATATTGAAACCCAATTACATGTTGGTCCCTCTGAGGGATACCCATTTCAATACAATGAATTACAAGTGGATAAAATGTCCCCCTTTGCAAAGGGGTGGTGCACTTTCGCAGACTTCTCGATACTGCACATAAAACTGTAAGAGGGCTTACAGATGCCTCCTCCAGATCTGCTGTTGGAGGGATCCTAATCCTCCCAATGCTTTGATTCGATCCTATAGACCTATACCTACGTTCATGAAAACAACAAAGCACACTAAGTAGAATGGGAAACCTCTCTAAATGAGGCCTTTTATTAGCACATATGATATTCTAGATAAATAAACAGAAAATTTATTTAAGCAAAGCAAATACGAGCAATATGCATATGAAAATCAAGAATATTAATCTAAATGTAATGAAATATTCAGATCTATGCTAAAGCTATGTAAATGCAATAAAAATAAAGATCTAATACTAAGAACTAAGAATTTCAAAAAAAATACTAAGAACTAAGAAATCTACTATTCTAGAACTTGGATATGAATCTGGGTCATTGTCAAAGACAACGACCTATGATTTAATGATTACCTCCGATCTTAAGGGCTATGGAAATCGATCCCTTACTCTGATTGATGTCCAAGGGTCGCCTTGCGTGTCTCCTACACTAAATGGCGATTGGGCACAATGAGTTTGAATAGAAATATGTGAGCGTAGCTCAACCGGATGGCACTCTGATGCTCTCTCAATGGGCGTATCTTGGCTCTCCATTGCGATAGGGCTCTGCTGCTTAACTCTCAAACTTCTTAGATATTTTGCTTCTTGTGGGAGGGTCTATATGTAGACTTCCCTCTTAGGGTTTGGACCTTGGCTTCTTGGAAAATATTTACTCCAAACCTGCATGCGACTAACTATTCTTCGGGGAACACATTAATCACAATGTTGCATTGAAGGGGTAGTTAGGGAGGATTCAGGGAGTTCCTCACAAAAATCTACCCAAATTCCATGTAGAGTTGCAGTCGAACTACATAATATGGGTCCGTATTTATGGCCAGACTATTTGTGATGTTGGCCGCTATTATTTCTAGTGGTCGGGTTTTGTCATTGTAGTCTTCAACGGCAAAGCTTCTTGGCTGCTCTACCTAAGAGTAGCCAAGATTGGATGGGCTAGAACTACCCTGATTGAGTGGTTAGGACCACTACTTGCTCCTAGAGAGATCCAAGAGGGTTCATATGGCTTGTGAATGTGCCCATATGGGTAGTCCCCTAAACATGATGTGTTTTAGGTGTCTACAAATGCCCCTTTTTGGGATGTCTTGTGGGACAACACATCGTGGAGAAAAAATAGACCACCTAGGATCACATTGTAGGTTGCATGATGATCATTGATCTTGACCAACATAGGATGCCCCAATCATGCAGGAGGGAACGGATCCTAGAATCACTCATTACAAAGGAATGGAAGGCTTAAATTTATGGAGGATTGCACTCACACATCAGACGATCGGGTAGCTTTAGTACTACTATAGATCCGAAGGGAGGGGAGCTACAAATGAACTTGTCATATTTTCTTTTTTCCCCAACAAAGGGTAATCTTATGATAGTTGTTGGCAATTATTCATAAGATGAATGCAACTTTGACATGATAGATTTTATCCTTTGTTGATTTTGATTATGACATGTTGAAATTCTTGGATTACCCCTCAAAGCGATGGGTCGCTTGATCCAATTGACTGATTTGGACCTCTCTAGAGGGTTGCATTTGTTGTTATGGCATAGTTCCCATCCAGGTGTGATCTCAACCCTGTTTGGTGATTGCACCTCTTTATCTTGTGGGGCAGTCCGACCACAATGGCCTTCTTAGGGAATCAAGTTTAGCAATTCTTTTTGAGCATGTGTTGAAGCACTAGTTATTATGGGGGAAAAGAGGAGGATTCTCACTCCTATGGGGTGGTCCAGCCATCATGAATTTCTTTGGGTTTGAGATGAACCATCTCAATTCTACCATAACTTGTTTGCCCCAAGTGGCCTTATGGTCATTTGTTCATCTTGTCAAATTGCATGGATTACTTTTCATTGCAATCTCCAAGTACGTATAGAACAAGTGATTGGGTACAAGGCTCGTGTGGGTTTTTGTTGCTTATTTTATTTTTATGATGTTTTTGGATTAATATGCTCTTTATGCCTTGTTTTGAAGCACTCTGTGGTGATGAATTTTTGAAATTTTTCCTTATTTTATGGTCGCTATCAGGTACAACGGTCCCTAATTTACCGCTCGCGGTCATTGTCAGGTCCAGTAGCCAAGAAGTGCAGGCCACTGAAGTCATCAGTGGCCAACGTACGACTTGAGAAAAATAAAAGAGAATTAGGGTTTTGAGCTATCATTGTTGCTAGCTTGTCATTTTGCCTTTTTGGAGCTCTGAGGTGAAAGTGACCTTTCTAATTGATGCTCTGTTTGTTGGATGCCATGGCTGAGCAAGGTGAGGCTTCTATGAGCGGAGGAGCCGGTGCTTCATGGGTACCTCCCTAAACCCTATTCTTTTTGTTTATTGTGGTAAAATTGAACCATACTAAGTAATTAGGTAAAAGAACCTCATTAAACTTGTTGGTAATGAATTTCACTGGTAGTTAGGTTCCATTTAGGTTTTAAGTAGGTGGGTCTACTCTAGTTTTTCCTTTTATGTCATTTTTTTATGATTTTGGGCCGAGGAGGGACATCATTGGCGCATCGCTCGTTGGTCGCTGTCACTTAGAGAGACTAGCTTGCTGTGAGGCTGGCCGCTATTGCTATCAGTGGCCAATTTGAATTTCCAGTGGTCACTTTTTGACCATTGGGAGCTGGCCACTGTCGATAGCTTCAGTGGCCATGGCACTTTGGGTTGATTTTGAGTTAATATGATTTTTAGGCCAATTTATTGATTTTTTTGAAAATTTGCATGCTTTTTTATGAAACTTTTTGCATGTTGGAGTGTGTTTATGTGTTGCTCATGTGGTCTTAGAGTAGTTTGTCTTCTTTGCACCATTTTAGCATGTTTATCATGTTTAATTTAGTTGTAGTGCATTAATTTAGGCTTCCTTTTGCATTTCTTAGATCTTATCTACTTAGGCTTAGGACATGAAGCTGCTTTGCGACCTTCTCAAGGAGATGCCTGATATCGAGTGGGCCTGGCTCAAGGCTTGCAAGCTATAGTTTGTTACTAGCCTACCTAGTGATCATGTCAAATCAAGTATACTTGATGGCTCTAGCCCATCAGTGGGACCCCAGGACCAACACCTTCCATTTCCCTACCAACAAGATGACCATCATGTTGGAGGATGTCTATAGGATTCTCCGGGTGTCGTTTGATGGAGTTCCCATTGTCTCTTCCCCCACTACTACATGGGGTGTAGTGTTCACGAGGGTGTTTGGGAGGCATGCTGCTACTACCTCCAAGGATACTCGCTTTGGGGGAGTATCTATCTCTCATTGACATGAGTAGGGTATCTTTCCCCATTTGCATGCCATGTTGTTGATGGTCATCTACAACACCCTTGTACCTGATTTCTCTAGGTTGAGGTTCCTATGGAACCTCTTAGTGATGGTGCATGACTTGATGGACAGCAAGCAACCCATCATTTATAACTAGGGGAGTGTGTTGCTGGCGTAGTGCTATGACGATCTGTACCACATATAGCACCATGGATGGGCCAGCATTGCTTGTAGTCTACTACTATAGGTCTAAGGCTAGAAGCACATCAGGATTGACCGCCCTAGGGGAATTCCAATGGAGATCACTGACTTGGATGAGGATATGCAGTGTTGCGGATCTAATGGCCCAGGGTGTTCGAGGAGTGCAAGAGTCAGTTTTATGCAGGGAAGCTTTCCCACTATCAGGATTATTTAATAGGTTTATAGGCTGATGACATTAGATGGAGACCCTATCATGAGTGCCCTACCTAGGATGATCCTTCCAGCTTTACAGTGAGTACTCATCATGATCATTGGTTGATTAGACACAAGGTCGATATCAGGGAGTTCATCTATTACTCCAGAGTTCTTCGATAGTTTAGGACCCACTAGGATGTTCCTCTTGAGCTAGTTGTCTATTGTCGGATTGCTGTTGAGAATAACCTTCCATCACCACGAGTTACAATAGTTCTATAGGAGGATGACCCTCCTATAGTTGATCTTGGAGTTGTCGATGCTGGGGTGAAAGAGGTGTACACTCTCTGGTGGGGTACGTAGCTATGGCAAGGTGGCGACCGCTTGGGATGATATTTGGATGTGGCTGAGATAGAGGATCTTGATGGGCAAAGATTGTGAGCTTAGACAGATGACTAGGGGCAGGCAAGGTAGTAGGAGCAGGTGGTAGAGAAGTTCCCAGAGGAGCAGGTTGATCCTGCTAATGATGATGTTTCAGATCTTGAGGAGCAAGAGTCTCCTCTTCGGGCTTAGTTGCACCAGGTTAAGGTCGAGCTACATATTTTAGTGATGCAGGTTCAGCATCAGGATGCTACCATAGCTGATATCCAGAGATAGATTTCTCAAGTTACTATCAAGCGAGATGCTACTCAGAGTTAGGTTGCACCAATTATAGGTCTAGATCTTGGGGCCGAGGTGAGATGGCTATAGAGGATCATAGAGGAGGATGACGCTCAGATGGATTTTGATGTTGCTTATATTGCTACCCTTCGATCCTAGATATGGTTGTTGGGTGATACTCCTCGAGAGAGGCCCACAATAGGGTGTTCAAAGCATAGCACTCAGAGCACTTCTAGGTAGTCTTCAGCTACATCTAGTCACAAGACCAGGTCCTAGACAGAGCATACTTGAGGTACCAGCTCTATGCTGCCTCCCAGAGGGGGCGATGATGGTGGTGGTGAGGCTAGTGGTGCAGGCCACTCTTGACATGGCTCTTTTGATATTTTGTACTTATTTTTTGGTGTAAGGTCGCATGACCTACATATTCAGACTTATTGATGATATTTATACTTATATGTACCTATTTGACACATGATCATATGCTACTTAGACTTTTGAGATTTATCATGTGTATCACTTTTATGCTTATGCTCTTATGCTTGTGTGATGCGGTATTCTGCTTTTATGTGGATGTTTTCGTGATGTATGATGTGATGTGATCTGATGGATATATGCTTATATGATGCTTTTATCTACATGTGCAGGTGTATTATTTATGATGTATGCAGATGGTTTAGTTTATATGATTCATGTTTTATGAAGTGAATGAGTATATGATGTGATGCATATGATGTTATGGATGATGCAAATTCCTACTTTGTTATATGCATGCCTATTTTTGTTTTATTATGATGATGGATGCAGTGTTGGTGATGGACTATTTATGTTATAGTAACCTAATGCAAACGAACTTGTATACTTTAACCACTTAAAACATATTAATGATTAATCATGAGTTTTTACTATCTACATGGGTGACACCACAGAATGTAAATGCAATCATTAATGTAAACAACAACTCTTGTCATAAGAATTAATTATTCAAACATCTATGTGTGTGATGAGATGATGTGATATGTGTGATTGTGAAATGACTCATTGCTATGTATGATTATGAGATGGGGTGATTTGTTGATTATGTATGGCTTTAAAGGTTTTCCACGGGACTCAAATACTCTATTTACTTTATCAAAAGTTGTATACTGACCATACAGATATCTTGAAGGATAAAGTTCTATCATGAATACCTATGTACTCCTTATCCTTATGTGTGCAAGTGAATATATTAGATAGGACATAAGCATACCCTAGTGCTAGGTGGGATTCATTCAACCAATTGTTGTATTGGGGATCCTTTAATGTCCATATTGATGTATAGTTGGACTTAGTTGGACTAAACTAATAGGTGATACAAGACACCTAAAGCTAGTTCTTCCACATGCAAACATTGGTCTATACAAAAGTGTGATGCTTGCGATAGACGTATCGTTGTACGTGAGGTTCGACCATGCTGAGACTTCTAGGTATTCAAATTCTTACTCCTTTTTTTTTCTTAATTTTTATTGGGGATAATTGCTCATGATATAGTGATGAAAATCACTATTTATTTTGATTTTTGTTTTCTTTTGTTGAGCAAGGGATTTGTGTAGTGATGATAATCACTATTTTATTTGTTTTTGTGCTTTTTGTACTTTGAACTATGACTTTGAAATCTTGAATTTTTCTTTGTTTAGGATCTTTGCTCGTTTTGATTTAAGAAATGGATTTTAGGTAGGGATGAATTTTTCCTTTTACCAACTCTTAGAATTGCCTAACCGGTTGCACAGGGGAATGAGCAAGATGAACTTTTATACTTAGTACCACTTCATAGCATTCATATTTTCCTTGTGCCAACTAGGATCTTAGTGTTTTGATTAGTGACGGGATTCTGAGCTATAGGAGCTATCAAAATAAACTTCACCTATCAAAAGCAAAGACAACTTTTTGCCAAGTTTGATAAAACTACTAGGTATGGTTGAGTGACCGAAAAACCTTAGTACATTTCTTATAGCAACAGTATAGCGTTGTTTTGAAAAATATAATTCCACACATGGGTAATGAATGAAGATGGATTTTGGAGATGCATGGTTGATGTACAAACATGGTGTCATTTGTGAGATTGTGAATGAATTGTGTATGTAGGTGTAATGGATGCAAATGCCTATATGCGATGCAACTATATGAATGCAAATGTAAATGAAATATTTTTTTGTATTTTTGATGCTTTCAATTGTTTTTGGCATTTTGATTATTTTGTATGTTTTTGAATTTTCTTGTCTTTGAGTTATTTTTGTGTTTTTTATGTTTTTATGATTTGACCAAAGGGCTTTAAGATACCTTTGGATATTTTTATGATGATTTGACAAAAGGGCTTTAAGATGCCTTTGGAGCTTTTTGTGATGATTTGACCAAAGGGATTTAAGATGCCTTTGGAGCCTTTTATGATGATTTGACCAAAGGGCTTTAAGATGCCTTTGGAGCCTTTTGTGATGATTTGACCAAAGGGATTTAAGATGCATTTGGAGCTTTTTGTGATGATTTGACCAAAGGGATTTAAGATGCCTTTGGAGCCTTTTGTACTTGTTTTTTATTTTTAATATTTTTTTATTTGTTTGAATTTTTTTTATTTCCATTATTTTTGAATTTTTGAATGTTTGAATGTTTTTGATATTTTTGTTGTTTTATGTGTGAAATGCTTTTAAATGGATGATGTTGAGGGGCTCTGGCTCCTCAAAGCCTTCCAGAATTGTGAGCCAATATGCCCCAAGCCCAATCTTCTCATACACGATGTAGGGCCCTACCTAGTTGGCCATAAATTTATCTCATAGATGCGGTGGTAGACTCGAGTTTTGCTGGTTCTCTTTGAGCATAAGATCACTGACCTTGAAGTCTCTTAGGTGGACCCTAGTATTATATGCTAGAGTTAGACAATCCTAGTAAATGCGTAGATGCTCAAGAGCATTGATGCATCGCTCATCTAGTAAGGTCAGTTGATCTAAGTGAGCTTGCCGCATAGTGTCATAATTGATGAAATCTTTCAATGCGATGCATAATGTTGGGAGCTCCAATTCTAAGGTTATGATGGCCTCAGTACCATATACCAGTAAAAATGGTGTTTCCCCAATGGGCATCCGTATGCTAGTTCTGTAAACCCATAATGCCAAAGGCAACTACAGATGTCAATCCTTGTGATTTTCTTTCATCATCTTCTTCAGGATGGCTACTATAGTCTTATTTAAGGCTTATGCTTTCCCATTTTCCTGCAGATAGTATGGTGTCACAAAATTGTGTTGAATGTTGTATTTTGATGTTAAGGCTCACACATTTTTTTTGAATGATGGTCCATTATCCAATATAATTTTGAATGGTACCCCAAAACTACAAATGATATTGTGGATCATGAACTCCAAAATACGAGGATCAATTGTTGAAGTCAAGGGGATCACTTCTACCCACTTGGTGAAGCATTCAGTAGCCATTAAGATAAATGTGTGTCGACCTGATGACAAGGGAGAGATATTTTTTATTAGATCGAAACTCCACTAAGAAAAGGGCCAAGCCGCTTGGATGGGATGTAAAGCATGAGATGGAAAATGTGTCAAGTTTACATGATGCTGACATTTAACATATTTCTTGACATATTCATAGCAATCCTTTCTCATGGTGGGCTAGTAATAACCCATCCTAAATATGCGCTTGAAAATGGCCATGCCACTAAAGTGGCCACCATATGTACCATCATGAGCCTAAGAGATAGCCCAAGCTGACTCTTGGAGCTCCAAGCAACGAAGGAGGACTCCATAGTAACCTCGATGATACAATATGCCTCCTAGAAAGACATATCTTATCACTTTCTACTTGAATGCTCACTTCTCGACATGCGATAGTCCCTATGGGACACTCCCAAGTCTTAGGAAATCTTACAGTTGGGAGAGCCAATATTGATATGCTATCGCCTCCATTGATGAGACCGCTTGTGCCTCCTATGATTTTATTCACACAAACATGGATTGAGAGATAACCTTGTGGTGAATAGTGGTACCATTCCCCCTAGAACCTAGGGAGATCAGATATCCCCAAGGTGCCTTCTTCAAGAAGTCTTTGGCTTTATAGAACTAGTCTTGGTTTAGCTCTATTTGAATCATGTTGATCGATTCCTTGTTATCCAAATCTTTGCAGTGGATTGCTTAATGCGAAAGCATTTTGACATGAATAGTCGTGAAATCGGTAGATGGATTCTGAGGGATCAAGGACCCCAGAGATGCCATGGTGTCTACAAACCTGTTTGATGAACGAGGGACAACCTCGATGTCATACCACTCAATTTTGGCTAGGTAGGTGTCAACAAGTTCCTTGTAAGCTTTTAGGATCAGATCCTGGCATTGGAATAATCCTTTGACTTGGTTGACTATGAGTAAGGATTCACAAAAGATATTCAACCTTTTGATTATCATGGAGATGGCTATTTGGAGACCCATGATTAGGGCCTCGTATTTGATGTTGTTATTAGTGCAAGGAAAATCTAACTTGAATGATAAGGGAATCAGAGCACCTTGTGGCATGAAAAATACAATCCTTGCACTTCCCCCTTGCTCACACTTCGATATCTCAAAGAAAAAAGTCATGTCAACTTCATTTTTTTTGGTTCTTCAGGCTCATGTGCTTTTGATAGTGCAAATATTGCATCATTAGGAAGCCCTATGGTGAGGGGCCTACTATTTTGAAGAGGTGCCTTAGCCAGTTGATTAGCTATGACTTGTCCCTTGATGGGATTTTGGCTTATGAACTCTAGATCGAACTCTGTTAGTAGCATGATTTACTTTGCATTATGTGTGTTAAGATATGTCTTACTCATCATGTATTGCAAAGGATTTTATTTTGATATTACATATGTTGTATGACTCAACATGTAGTGGGAAAATTTCTTGGTTGCGAAGACCACTGCTAAACATAGTTTCTCCACATATGCATATCCAACCTCGTAGCTCACTAATATGTGGCTGATGTAGTATATTACTTCTTGTATTGCACATTATTTTGAGCCAATATGGTGCCCAAAGCAAAATCAGTAGTAGATATATACAATAGGAATGGCACATCTGGTCTTGGTGGAGCTAGGATTAGTAGCGTTGTCAAGTATTCTTTGATCTTAGCAAAGGCTTGCTGACATTCTTCATCCCACTAGAATGGGACCCCTTTGTGTAGTAGTCAATTTATGGGTCGATATTTATCTGATAGCTATGTGATAAATCACTTTATGGATTTTACCTTGCCCTATAGGCTTCTCAATTCTTTGATGTTCATGGGTGGAGCCATTTCTAGGATAGCCCTCACCTTTGTTGGGTCTACCTCGATGCCTTGTTTGGAAATGATGAATCCCAAGAGTTTCCTAGAAGTTATGCCAAAGATGCATTTCTTGGGGTTCAACCTAAAATTGTGCTCGATTAGGCGATCAAAGACCTTCGTTAGGGTCTCAACATGCTCACTATGCAGTAATGACTTGGCCAGTAAGTCATCGATATAGTCTTCCAATATCTGATGCATGTAGTCATGGAAGATGTATGTCATCACCCGCTGATATGTGGCACCAATATTTTTGAGGTCGAATGACATTACTTTGTAATAGAATATCCCCCATGGAGTCGTAAACATAGTTTTATGCTGGTCTTCAAGTTTAATCTAAATATGATTACAACCAGAGAATCCATCCATTAGGGAGAGCATTTCATGACCTATAATTGTGTCTATGAGAGCATCTATGTTGGGCAATGGGAATGAATATTTTGGAGTTGCCTTGTTGAGATCCCTGAAGTTTGTGCAAATGTGAACTCTTCCATCAGGTTTTCCTATGGGTACCATGTTTGACACCCATTTTTGATAGTCGATGGGAACGATAAAGACTACATCCAACAATTTTTGCAATTCGTTCTTAACCATCAAGGCAACGTTTGGATGCATCTTCCTTAGCTTCTACTTGACCGATTTATTTGTGGGGTCTATCAAAAGGTTGTGGACAACCAACTTTGGATCTAGCCCTGACATGTCCTTGTAGGTCCAAGAAAAGAGATTTGGTCTCTCTTTCAGTAGAGGAATTATGATGGCTTGCTCTTCTAGAGATAAGCTTTCTTCAAACTTGAATTTCTTTGGTTGAGATGGATCATTACTGATTTCTACCTCGAAATTCTCCTCTATAGCCATATGTGACCCTTCCTCTAGCTAATGAGGAGTGGGGATCATATGGATGTCATCTACTAGATTTATCATCCCTACTAAATCGGGGTCCAAACCAACATGGTAGAAATCGTGTGCACATAGTCTGACGCAAAGTGGAGCGGTTGCAACATCTCCTCACTAGGGAAGAAATCCTCAAGTTCTAGGGGTGAATCAATATGATCCCAATCGATAGCATCTATGTTGAGACATAGTGGTTTCAAAGGATCAACTGGATTGTAGAGTGGAGTGATAAAATCAATGGAGGTCATGTTGACAGATGGCATGGAATCTCCAAGACCACATGGGTGCAATTGTACCTTGAGGGGGTGATCTCTATGCTCACAATGAGGCTCTAGGGGCATCGGGATCTTAGGATCTGAGTGATGGACAGACGAAGTGATGGGATCATTAGGCAATAGTTGCTCTCTAAATGTTGGTAGGGCCGAATTGACCATGTGATGAATGACATCCAAATTTAGTAGCCTCCCTAAGAAGCAAAGGCTAGGATCTATGGCATGGAGTGCTGCCTCTCTCTCAACAAGCAAGTTGACTGGGCACATGTGGGAAGGTCCCAAATAAGCCATCTCTATTTTGTCTTCGAAGTCATCATCACTTATACAAAAACTATTTGCATTTGTTTCTACCCCCAGGATGGGGTGATGACTCACTTGTGCAAGCACCAGATAGGCTAGTTATGTCTCATCTTCATAGTCATCATCACTTATGAAGAATCCATTAGTGTTTATCCCTGGCCCAATGATGTGGCTTGCATATCTTGGCTATAAGTAGGCCCTCTATTGAGTCCTATGACTCCCATTTGCTTTTATCTGACCTGTATCCTTCCTCATCTAATATGTGTTCACTTTCATTTGATATGTAGCCACTCTCTATGTGGCCTATCTAGGAAAGTTTTTGCATATATCAAGGCCCATGGTAGGCCAGTCCAGTTTCATTTTCATCCTCACTCAGGACATAGCTATGATCCATTGGCTCATGTCTCTGTAGTGGCTCTTCCTCCCATAGGATGGCTCCTAAAGGGTTTGCTTTGAGATCAAACTCAAGGTGATAAGTCTTAGAGGGTGCGATATTGACTATTGACACCCATTCATCACCCCAAAATTTTTGGATAGGTGGTCAAAGTGGGTTCCAATCAATGTCTTCTTTGAACCCAATGTTTATCCTGTGCAAGGCTACTTTTAAGGAGTCATCATAACCATAAATTCGATAGCCTAGACCACATATGTTAGTAGGTAGTTGATATTATGGTCAAAACAACAGTCTGCACCCCTCCTCATATAGGCCTAGGCCATAGCCGTGCCAGTAACACTGTTCGAAGTATCTCAGTGTAAACTTTGGGTTTGATAATTAACGGACACTTGTGGTGAATGGCTCATCCTAATTATTTTCTAGGACAGGAGCAGTGTGGGTATAGTCTAGCCTAGCATATATGAAGTTATTGTGTTTGGGTAGAATCCCTAAAAGTACCACCATCCCTATTGGTAGGTTCAGGATCCTTGGTCATCCCATGTCTTGTGCCGACTCAATGATTGGTGTGAAAGTCACATTTTGCACAAGATATTATCCTAGCACTATTTTGGCTAGGTGTACTATCACCTAGGGTGTTGACGATGTTGTTGAAGATGCATGTGAGGGAGGCTGAGGTCCCTCCTCGACTTTCTCTTGGGAATGCTCCTCCTCCATGGGAGTAGGGATTTCTACCACTGCTTTGGTTGGATGCTTCTGAGGCCCTTATTCAACTAAGGGTGCTTTCAAATTCTATTTATCCTTGGCATTATCATTCACAAGTCTTTTAGAAGCACTAGTGGATTTGGATGTAGGATGTGGTGCCGACATGGATGGGTCACCTCGCACTGATCTACTCTAGCTTCTAGGATGCATGGTTGGTGATGATGGTCTAATGTACAAGTGCATTGATGGGAGGTCAAAACCTCTAGGTAAGTCAATTTGATGCACATATTTGGATGGATCTTCATTAGACGAAACCATATGTACCTATCTCTCATGCACATACTTGATGCATTGGTGCAAGATCGATGGTATGCACTACATGTCCCTAATCCAAGGGTGCCCTAGGAGGATGTTATATTACATTGATCCTCTCAACATGTGACACATCATAGGGATGGTCTTATGCCCAACCTTTATAGGTAATATGATTATGCCCACTATGGTGCAAAGTGCATCATTGAAAGCACACAGGGTATATGCAGTCGAAACAATGTTGGACTTGGGTATTTTCAAGTGCCCTATAGCCTTAGTGGTAATGATATTTATTGATGA